>BLBF01000006.1:13670366-13715163 GCA_015471245.1 Laticauda colubrina
TATCTATCTATCTATCTATCTATCTATCTATCTATCTATCTATCTATCTATCTATCTATACACACACACATATACATATACACATATATAAATTAAAAAGATTCTAAAAGCAATGATTACCTTTTTTATTGTTAAATAATCTGATCAGATCAGATGGCCAAGCAGATACTACGGGAGACAGACAACAAGGTCGCTACTACAATTGTTGGCCAATCAGTGACAAAAACAGCCAGAGAAATGATTGAAGCCTGGGAAACTGCTGATTCCAGGTACTTAGGAGCTGAGGGCACGATGACTCAAGGAAACAACAACTAGTGACTTAATAGCCAGCCATCAACACCCTAATTAACAACTAAAAGTTAAACACAACCAGGAACTATATATATATAACGCAAAGAACAGTCCAGTGGCATGTACTCTGGAGCAAGAGAAGTTCGCTGATGATGGGCTCCAGCACAAGCCCGATAGCTTGGAAGAATAAACCTTTGGTCCCGGTAACCAACTCAGATCGGATTTTGCAACCAGACTGTAGGCAATGTAGGGCTTTATTTGTAGGGACCAGTATCCTAAACTGCCCCCAGAAACAAAACTGGCAACCAGTGCAGTTTGGGAAGCAGAGATGTTAAGAGGGATATTAAGGCAAACCCATCAACTCTCTTTTCACTGCATCTTAGACCAGTTCTTCTGGCATGGGTTTTCAACACCCTTTAGCTATAGAAATAGTAGCTCAATGTCATTCATGTTGGGGACGCCTGTGGCAGCCTGAACATTTAAATTTTAGGGCTGGAACATTTAAATGTTTACAAAGCTAATTCACAATGACAGCATTAACACAAGCATGATAAAAGGAGAGAGGCTCCATATCAGCAGTTCCTTTTGAATAAAAATTGGTAACAAAAATAATCACTTGTGCATCAAGCTGGATGTCACAAATATTAGGAAGTTATTTCTTAAGATTTGCTTTCTGCTTTCATACATGCCCAATTAAGTACTGCTTCATTTTTTTTACTATTGTAACTTCCTATCTTATTTTTATTAATCTCCGTAAGAAACTTTACCCATCTGAACTTAGCACAAAAAGGCCAGGAAATGATACCAATTTTGTCAGAGGAATTTTTTTCCTGCAGAAATTCCGCTGTTCTCATAGAAATGTAATGCCTATTCTTTGGGTTATACAGAGGTCTTAGGTTGGAGCCAAATGCAATCTTAAATCATTCTTATGGGGAAAAATTATTACTTACAATGGGAGAGGCAGGCATGTTTAAAATTAGAATCTGTGTATATTAGAAAGCATTTTGAAAAACATTGCTTTCCTCCTCCTCCTTTTAATTGCTTAATCTTCCAAGGGAAAGACCTGATGTTTACTCCTCTATCCGTCCCCCGCTCTCTCCTACTTCATTTTATTTTAATAATACATTTTCTAAGCTTGCTCATTATATTTAATCTGGTTCACGTAATGCTTGTTTAAAGGAACATGATTCGAGATTGTGTAAATAGTGTGGTATCTGGCAGTAGAGGTCCCACACCAATTGTATTTCATAATGTAATTTTATTATAATTAGAGTATAAAATGCAACATGAAAATAATTGAGAGAACAAAATTGTCAAGAAACCTAAAGTTACTAAAGGAAAGGGTTAAGACTGTTTTTAATCACCTAATGGATGTCAGTTCTGCAGTTGCCCTTTGACTATGTTATGGTGTTTTCAGTGTAGATTTAAAATTTCAAAGACAAAAGAGCAAAAGTGAGGATTCCCATGAAAGATAACTAGCTCTATGTCTGTTCAGAAAGGATCAGTTGCTAATATTAGAGCACTTTACATGGTTGTATAAATATTTGTATATATTCTTAGTAAAAATGTCCCTAAACACTTCCACTCATCCTGAAACATATTTGGGACTACAATGTTGTACTGACTGGAAATAGCAGTAGCAATAGCCCTTAGTCCAAGGGTCTTCAATTTAACAGCTTTAAGACTTGTGGATTTCAACTCCCAGAATTCCTCCTCCAGTCATATTAGCTCAGGAATTCTGGGAGTTAAAGTCCACAAGTCTTAAAACTTCCAAGTTGGAAGAGCTTTGCCTCTTAGACTTATATACCGCTTCACAGCCCTCTCTAAGTGGTTTACAAAGTCAACATATTGCCCCCAACAATTTGGGTCCTCATTTTACCGACCTCAGAAGGACGAAATGCTGAGGTGAGAACCGAACTGCTGGCAGTCAGCAGAATTAGACTGCAATACTGCAGTCTAATACGGCTCTACAGGTAGTCCTTGATCTGTGACCACAAGTGGAACCAGAATTACCATAAGTAAGTGATGTGGCTATTAATGAATCATCATCTGTTCAGACCTGATGTTATGATCATTTTTACCAATGGTTGTTAAGTGAATTGTGATCAAATGAATTACATGGCCGTTAAATGAATCTGGCTTCCCCAGTTGACTTTGCTTGTTGGAAGATAGCTGGGAAGGTCACAAATTGTGGACACTTGTGACATGGTTGCCAAGTGTCTAGCTGCAATCACGTGTTCATGGGATGGTGTGATGGTTATAACTTTGCAAAGGTGATTGTAGCTTTGAACCATTACTAAATGAATAATCTTAAATTGAGGACAATCTGTAATTCATAATTTCAACTGTGGGAAAAGCTTTTTCCAGTAAACACCCAAGAGCATCAACAGTATATTTTCTTTTCTAAGATTATTTTAATTGGTAGGATTCAGAGTGAACTTGAGATGGTGGATTACAATGATCATTTCTTTTATTATTACACTGCTCAGGGGCTCAAAGATACATTATACAAATCCAAATCCAATAAGGAAATATAACAGTAGCAATACTTCACTAAAACAGATGTTTTCATAGGGCATATCAAGTGTGGGCAAAACAGCCCAAGAAAAAAAATGTAACCAATGTCTAGTTAAACTCTGCATTCAGGCCAGGGATGGGAATTTAAGGAGTGGATGTTTAGATTTACATTTGCATCTATAAACTACTGTATTTTCTTTTTCAAAACAATGTTTCCAAATTCTGATTACTAGATTATCTTCCAGATCAATATATCCTAAATCATGGCCCACAACTTTTTGAGCATCAGGAACTAGTTCCATGGAAAGAGATTTTTCCGCAGACTGGATGGGACATGGTTTTGCATGCTGCTGTTCTGACCCAGGCTTTGTAAACCATAATTAGTCACAAACTTATTTTAAACACAAAACTATTTTATTGCAATGCTGGGAATTGTTTTCATTCCCAGCCAGAATCAAACTCAAGATAAGCACACACCTTTCAGTTCTGGGAAGTGCTGCCAAAAATAGAAGTATCAAATTAATTAGAAAAGAAACCAACCGAAGTACAAAAAAACTCAACTAAAGTACCAAGAGCTTCAAGGATGACTTGGAACCGAACTACTTTGCTTCCTGCAAAGGTTTCGTCATCTGGGCCTGACTTTTATCCCTTATGGGAGGGGCAATCACCTCCCAGCCTTACTCCTGAGTCGCCCCTTCTGCTTCAGCTGCTCTCACCTTCTAGCAACTCTGTACACACATGCACTGGGAACAGGCTCCCCTGGATCCTCTGCCTCGCTGCTGCCAGACTCCAGAGGCTCCGGAGGCAGCACCCCACTCCCAGATGGTCCTGGCCTCATCTCTACATCGGATGCAGGACCCTCATCCAAGTCCTCTCCAGACTCCCTGACTGATCCTCTTTCTTCTCCACTGTCTGATTCTGCTGCCGTCTGCACCAGCTGCCGGTGAACCACAATAGCTGCCTGCTTGCCACAGATGGGGCTTTGCAAGTTTGCGTGGCCCGGTTTCTGGTATGCCATACACTCATGTACTAAGCAGTTCTTTATTAGCCTCTGATTTCTTCACTATAAACTCCTTGTTTTCTTTAGGATTACGTTTTGCAGAAAATGCTGTGTAGCTTGTATAATGTAGTGATGAGAGTGTTAAGAGTGTGGAGACTCAGATTTAAAACTGTGTCTACCCATGGATGCTTATGGAGTAATATATACATACATACATACATACATATGACAAAGTGAAGACATTAGTGCTCTCTGAGCTTGATTGTTTGCTTGCAGTTGTTTCATTATCCAACTAGTTGACATCAACTCTTGGTGTTGGCAGGGCAAGTTACTGCATATAGACAGAGGGCAAACCTCACACTTTCTAGCACTGATGATATTACGTCTGCAACAAACAATCAAGCTCAGAGAGCACCAAGGACTCCACAGTTCGACACTGAGCTACAGATATTCTCTTTTATTGCAGGACAGTATTTGCCTGAAGGGAAAGCATGATTAAAATTGTTTCAGAACACTATGTGGCAGGATGAGAACTCATTGTAGCATACAGCATGCTAAACAACTGGAGAGAACTTACCTACGTGAACAATTCATGTGGAATGGGTACCTACAAGCATTTATTACAAGATGCCTGCGTAACAAACAAGGAAGAGAAAGGAAGAAAAAAAGTATAAGACCAACTCTATGGCACACTCTGCTGTATATCAAAAACATTTCAGAAGCAGTAGAACACAGCTTCCAAGATCTGCAAAGGACCATCAATCACCCTGAGGCTACTATAGGAGGACAAATGCAAAGATCGCTTGGAGGTGGGAGACTCCTCTAGTCTAAAGTAATCTACTGGATCCCCTGCATGGATTGCCCATGTCTATGTAGGACAAACCAGGAGGAAACTAACCACCAGATTGCAAGAACACAAGCAGGTGGTCAGACGAGGAGACCCGAACTCATTGGTAGCCTTACATTGCAACAAAGGCAAGCACATACATTCAATTTTGCACCTACTAAGATTGTTGGCTGAGAAGGTACAAAGATAGTCAGAGAAATGATTGAAGCTTGGGAAATGGGCTCCTTGTCAGTTAACAGAACTGTTGATTTACCCCCAGCTTACCAAGTATTTAAGAGCCAAGGACTTGGCAGCACAAGCTAACAACTTAATAGTTGACCATCAACATCCTGATCAACCAATAAGGAGCCGCACCCAGACACCATATAAATACGATGCATAGAATAGCCCAAAGCTGGTAGAGAGAACTTCCCTCAGGATAGGCTCCAGTAGGAGTGCAAAAGCTTGGAAGACTAAACCTCTGGTTCCAGTGACCGACAGATTGGATCCTGCAACATTGTCCTGGGACACATATATTTGCCTTCATTCCTAAAAGCTAAAAGGTGTAATTATGATTTATTAAATCACTAAAGGAAATAAAGAGTTTCTCAGTTGGGGACAATCAACTTATTCCCAGCTCGAAGAACAGCATGCTTGTATAAACACAAGAATTTTCACAGAACCAGAACAAATTATGAGAGAGGAAAGATTAATTCTATCTGACAGACCTGCTTCCAAAGGTTGCCACCTGGGGGTTATATAACCTGTTGGCATTAGGAAGAGTATTATATCTGAGAGCACCTCATAGGACCACTCTGGAATATGATACCACCCCATTTAAATGCATGTAATTGATTTTTAAATCTTGAGTAGCAGTATCAGAAGAAGAAGAACACAGCTTTGACCCAAGGGCATTCTGGGTAAGTTGCCTGTACATGACAAAATGGTCGTGGCACAAAAAATGATTATTTTTCCAAATCCAAACTAGGGCAATCTGTCATCATCCTAGAGATATTGTGAGAATAATTAAAAAAAACAGAGGTGAGGATAATTATATATACCACCTTGAGTTCCTACAGAAAGGCCTGATGACTGGATTGACTGATTGATTGGTTTGCAATATAGGTAGTCCTCAACTTATAATCATTCATTTAGTCATCATCCTCTTTTAATGACACCATCATCTCTTGAGGAGGTGGAGTCTGGGCAACTGAATGGAGCTGAGTGTTTACTGGCCAGATGCTTTCCCTGTTGCCAATGTGGAGGTTTTTTTTCAACAATTACATTCTCAGTGTACCCAGAGAGAGAAATATCTTCCTCTACTGAGGATCAAATTCACAGCCTCCTGATTGTGAGGCAAGGGCTCCACCTCTAGCCCACCACCACACAACTCACAATCATTCATTTAGTGACCATTCTAAATTACAATGGTAAAAATGACTTATGACTAGTCTTAACACTTACAACTATCCCAACATCCCCACAGTCACGTGATCAAAATTTGGACACCAACTGGCATGTATGGCTGCAGGACCCAGCTGGCTTCCGATAAGCAAAGTCAATGCAGGAAAGCCAAATTTGCTTAACAATGGTGTGATTTACTTTACAACTCTTTTAACAACCTTCTTGCTAGTCCTTCCTAGTATAGGATTCCCTGTAACAGTGGAGAATTTTTTTAGAGTGAGGAGAAATGCCTCCAGAAGTAATTTGATCATCTTTGGGGAGGTGGGAAGGATTTTATTCAGTTTTTATTTTCCCTCTGCTTTCTTGGCTGTCAGGATAGGATGCAAGAGGATTAAACATGTTTTGAATTCAGCAATATTACAGAGTGTTTTTTTTTCCCTCCCAAGGAATAATAAAAAAATCATTGCACAAAAGCTGGCTTTAGCTTGCATCATCTCTTTAATATATGGAGATTTTTCTCAACATCAAAATCACCCTGAAAGGGATCAGATTACGGCTGATTTGAAATTCCCTACCATCGTTACTACTTCCAATTGGTTTATTTCCTTCTGAAATGCGGCATCATGAGCAGAAATGGATTCCAATTAGCGAGAAATAAAGCCACCTAAACTTCTTTTTCAGTGTCAGAAATGGCAGTTCTGATAAAGCAAAATAAAATCATATTAGGCTCTTCTGTCTATGGAGGATTCTCTTCAGCTCATGGTTGTTTCAAAGGTGCTTTTTCAAGAGGCAACGGACTTTCTTTGTTTTTGCTTGAAGAGGTCTTGCTTCTCATTCAAGAAGCTTCTTCAGTTCCTCCCTTCTTTTTCAGAACTGAAGAAGCTTCTTGGATGAGAAGCGAAACCTCTTCAAAGCAAAAACAAAGAAAATCCAGTTGCCTCCTGAAAAAGCACCTTTGAGACATGAGGCTTGTCTGCATTTACAACCGTCCCACAGACTCATCTTCACGCTGTAATTATCCACAATGCCACAATCTTTTCCCCCTGCATTACTGACCAAGCGGCTATCTTAGGCTGACACTCTAGATTGTTGCCGCAGCCGAAATGCTGATTTTATTTACTTAATGGAGAAGATGAAAGAGCCAGAAATAATCATTAGGAAGTCACTATCATGCTCTGTGAGGCAGGGGGAATAACCCAATGCTATTTTGAATGCTTCCCACAAAACGGCACAGGGAGATAAATGAACATTTTAGAGTTCCTGCCAGTGCTTTACGACTCTCAGAAACCATTAATCTATGCACTTATGGAACTTTCTTACCAGTTAAACTCCCTGCCCCCACTCACAGCCAGGGTCATTTAATACTTCCTTTTCAGGGAAGGGGCAATGTTCTTGAGAAGAGTGGAATAATCTTTCTCATTATCTAGGGTCTGAGCTTCCCAGATGCAAGTAATCTACAGATATTGTGAATTCAGATTTTGCCAAAAAGTTTTTATTTAAAAAAAAACCCACTATTCAAAGTTCTACCTTGTTTCTCCCTTTCTCTCTCTCTCTCTCTCTTTCTCATTTGCCCTTTCTCTTTCTTTCTCTCTTTCTTGCCCTTTCTCTTTCTTTCTCTCCTTCCTCTCTTTCTTTCCATGATGGTTTACTTGTGAATGGAAGTAGAGAAGGTGATGTAGAATCCATAGTGTTCAAATTGCTCACTCCTTCCTTCCTTCCTTCTTCCCTCCCTCCTCCTTTCTTTTCCTTTCCTTTCCCTTCCCTTCCCCTTCCCTTGTTTTCAGTTATGGCACAGGAAAATGTTAATGGTTATGTTGGAAAAGTAAGTCACATATTGTTTTTGTCCTCTCATGATACAACCTCCCCTCCTCATTTCTGCATGGGATTATCCACAGTAGTTCTACCTTCCACTCAGATAAAGGCAGTCTATTCAGAATCTGTTTGCAACAGTGTCAGTGATGGAAGGCAGCTGGGGAAAAAAGTATCTTGTTTATTCTGCTTGGAGGCCAGTGGAGAACTCCCACTCGTAAGGGAATGTTAAATCACACCACAAATCAACCCGGAGCTGCACCACTCTTTATTTCCACCATCTGTTTTGTGGGCTAATTTTCCTGAACACTAAATCCAACTCAGAACCGGGGCCAGGTTTTTCCAAATAGGGAGAACCGGCTGACTCTCCAAAGCAACTGGATATGGCAGGAGACTCAGCTTAGAAACGGAGAAGGAAGAATTAGTTTTACTCATTTTTTTAAAATATTGCTAATCCTGGTTTTGTGTTTAAGGAAAGATTACAGTCGCTAAGTCTGTATAATTCCAGAATGTAGGACCTGCCATAATGATCTTAAATTACAGAAAGGCAGACTCTGGTTACAAATGTTAAGGAAAATTTTGCCCAACAAGAAGAACGAAACTCATTGCCTAAAGAGATGTTGAACCCCTCTTTTCTTGGCTTTCTTCTGGGCACTTTTTTAATTTAATCAATTTATATGGCTGCATATCTAGGAAATATGGCTTTGGGTGGCTAATTGAATATGAAAACAATTAAGAACAGCAATATGAGCAAAGGTTAAAAAACAGGGGTGGGATTCAAATTTTTTAATAACCGGTTCTGTAGGAGTGGTTAGGTGGGTGTGGTTAGGTGGTGTAGCATGTGACTTCCTTTTTTTGCAGCACACCCCCACCCCCCATGCTCAATTTTTGGGCCTCCTGGGCCTCAGGGAAGCCTCCTGGGCAAAGCACAGCTGATGATCAGAACAGCTGATCGTCAGGAGAAAAAAAAAAGAAATACCTCAAGGAGTGACTGCTCAGGGGAGAATGCAGGCAGTGATGTCAGGCATGCACGCAATGTTGTGCATGAATGATAAGGACTGACTGGGCAGGGAGGGGAGGGACCAACCAGGGGCACGGTTTGCCAGTTCTCTAAATTTTGAAGAATCATAACAACCAGTTCTATAGAACCAGTCCAAACCGGTACAATACCACCCCTGTTAAAAATTACAGTGGTTATTGAGGATAAAACCTAGTTAAAAGTAGAAAAGATTGCTCAAAGATCCATCTAGCCTCTGGGTCAGTCCCGAGGCCCAAAGAGATTTTTAAAATCTGGACCCATCCTGAAATAGGATGAACAGATTAACACAGTTGGAAAGCATCTTGTAGGTCATCTAGTCTAACCCCATTGCCCAAGCAGGAGACCCTACACCCCTGATGGCAAATCTATGGCAAGCATACCATTTGTGCTGGCACATAAGCCGCAGGCAAACTTACCTCACTGCATGTGCGCACCTCACAGCTGACTTACAGCTGGTTTGAGGCCTTTTTCAGCGTCACTGGGGCTTGAAAAAAAACCTCTCCAGGCTGAATAGGTCTGTTTTGTCCACTTCCTGTAATAGTGAAAGTGACAAAATGGGCCTATTCGGTCTGCAGAGGCTTTTTTCAAGCCTCTGGAAGGCCGAAAAAGGCCTCAAACCAGCTGAAAATCAGCTGTGAGGCATAGTGCAGGTACAGGGGCGGAGGGACAGCAGGGGTATGTGTGGGGGATTGCACGTGCATGTGCAGGAGGGGTAGCACATTGCCTTCTGGGTGGTGGCATGTGAGTGTGTGCGCTAATGCGCATACACAATTTTTTTTGCACAGGAGCCCAAAAAGTTTAACCACCACTGCCCTACACCATTTCTGATAGATGGCAGTCCAGTCTCTTCTTGAAAGCCTCCAGTGATGAAGCTCCCACAACTTCCAAAGGCAAGTTCTGTTCCGTTGGTTGATTATTCTCACTGTCAGAAATCTCTCCTTATTTCTAGGTTGAATCTCTCCTCGATCAGTTTCCATCCATTATTCCTTGTCTGGCAATTAACATTAAAGCAGAGAATGGATCTTCCCCATTCTGTGATTCTAGGAAGGATTTCAGTGAGTGCAAGGTAGTCCTCACCTTACAAACACAGCTAGAACCAGAATTTCTGTTTGTAAGCAAAATAGGCATGCCTGATTTTTATGACCTTGTTTGTTCTAAGCCAGATGGGATCGTTGCAAATGGCAGTCATATGATCCCAGGATTCCGGAACAGTTGTCCATAGATGCTGGTTTCCAAGTGTCCGAATTCTGATCTGGTGACCATAGGGAGGTGGTGAGGACCAGTTGTAAATCACTTTTTCCAGTGCCTTTGTTAACTTTGACGGGTCACTAAATCAGTGTTTGTAAAGTCAAGGACTATTGTGCAGGATTTTATGTGGCTATAAGAATTGACAGGTAGAATGCCTCTGATTTGAAATATACTTCGTTTAATTACTATTTTTGTTAACCCTGAGTTACCAACATTTTCAATGGGTTTCTTTTCTTACTTAGTAGATACAGCAGTGCACCATTTCCATTATATTCAAATTATTACAAGTTATCTCTAAATCGTATCACATAATTATTTTTATATTTAATAAATCAGTTTGATAGGCAGTTTCAGGGTTGAATGGTCCAAGGAATTAGAGATCCAAGGAATTAGAGATCCTTAAATGTCTAGACTGTGAGAAACTATCTCAATGTCGGTCTCAATAAATCAAGCCTACAGCTTATACAGCAAAAAACAGCATTTTGAACATTTTGAAATTCACTGCATTTTATACAGTAAGCCATTTTGCTATTAGAGCAAGAACAAGAATAATGTTTTATTTAAACATATGATTTTTCAATAACATACAATTCTAGGGAGAGGTAATTTGATGTATTAGTTTGACTTTGAGAAAGGGTTTAATATTCTTGGACATCCACATTATTTTGAGCTACACACTTACTACATGGAAATTGATAGCTGGACAGTGAAAATGTATTCTTTGTGTCCTTCATATTGCAAAGAGACTCATCCTTCAACATGGGAAAGGTAAATTAATGGCCTCTATTACTCAGTGAACTGAAGACCTGAGGTCACTTGCAGCTTATGAATGAATCCCTTACATAAACTAAGTATGGACAACTACCATGAAATCCAGTCGTCATTTTACTGTCTCTTCCACCACCTGCAACTCATGGAAAATTTGGAGTAGCTTCACTTACAGCACATTGCAGGAATGGAGATGAAACATAATGTGTGGGTAACTGCTGTAGAATACAGTTGCTCAGAAGGGAACATGGTTGATGGCAGCGAGATAAATTTATGCACAAAAATGGAAGGATTCTTTGATTTCCCACAATGGAAACACAAGTTGATGGAGGTGGCAGAGATGGCTAAATTGACTGCTTTGATTAAAAAAAAAAAACAACCAACAACCCACAATTTTGTTTCTACTTGGAAACCACTTTTGGACTTTTTGCTTGAGATAGAAAAAAAATGCAACATTGATTTTGGGGTTTACCGATTAGATAGGTTTGTTATAGAAATAGCTAATTTTCTACTACTATGTAAAAAGTTGAGGTTTGATGCTATTATCTTATTCTATTGCACCAAAGGGAATCGGAAGTCAATGCCTTTTCTATCTTTTTTCCCTTTCCCTTCTCCCTCCTTTATTTTCCTACCTTTTTCTTTTGTAGTTTTGCATTTTATATGACATAAACTAAAAATAAATAGAAAGGGACATAGTTAGTACACCAGTTATAATTGTGCAAAATATGTTTCTCAGATATCTTTTTACCTTGGATCAAAGGATAACTGAGGATTGAGGAGCACCCAAGATTGCAGGCTTACTTGCCTATTCAAGCCACAGTTTCATTTCAGTTTGTCTGTCCTAATAAACCCATTGCCTTGGAGATGGATGATAAGTTGGGTAACATTTTTACATTCATAGCATCCCACTCCAAAGCTCTAGATGTCCGACTCCACAGGTTTCATATAGATTCTAGTGTTCTTGAAAGCACTGGTTTCACTAATTACATTAACTCTCTAGGCATTTTCATAAGAATGAGGCATATGTCATAAGCATCTGCAACTAGCTGTGATGCAGAACCAATGATGCTAACCTACACGTGGGGAAGCAAATGACACAAACTTTCCTCTTTTGCATCTCTGTTCCAAGATCACATGCAAAAATACAATGCCATCTAATGATGCTTTGGTGCACATTTCACAACCTGCCAATAGCATCAATGCTCATATTGGTTGACCAGGGGTGGGATTCTACCAGTTCGCACCTATTCACTAGAACCAGTTGTTAACATTCTAAGCAGTTCGGAGAACCAGTTGTTAGAAGAAATTACTGGCCTAATCCTGTAAGGAAGGCAGGAAGGAAACATTCTGGTGTTGCTTACAGAAACTGCCTCTCCGTGAACCCTTATTACATTCTTGGCAGGACTAGACTTCTTGTCTTTGGAACTTCTCTGGAGTTCTTTTTCCCTCCTTTGCTGTTACTTTGCTTGTCTGGAGTGACCATTCAAAGTTACAATGGCACTGAAAAAACTGACTTATGAGCATTTTTCACACTTATGACTATTGCAGCATCTCCATAGTCATAAGAAGCCAGGCGAGGAGATGCGTGCCTCAATGTGAGCGATATTGACCAACAAGCCATGTCCACCCAGTCATATGACCACCAAGCCATGCCTACCATCTAAGCCACGCCCACAGAACTGGTTGTTAAAAAAATTGAATCCCACCCCTGTGGTTGACCATTACTTGGTAAGAGTACAGAGAAGAACAACAAAGATGATAAGGGGACTGGAAGTGAAAAAATATAAAGAACGGCTTCAGGAATTAGAAGAGAATAGAGCTAGATGGGACCTTGGGGGTCTTCTAGTCCAGCCCCCTGCTCAAACAGGAGAACCTATACTATTTTAGAGAAGTGACTGTCCAGTCTCTTCTTAAAATTTTCCTGTGATGGAGCACCTATGATGTCTAAAGGCAAGCTGTTCCACTGGTTAATTGTCCTCACTGTTTGGAAGTTTGTCCTTAATTCCAGGTTGCTGTTCTCTTTGATTAGCTTCCAATCATTCTTTCCTGTTTTGCCCTGCAGTCCTTTGGGGAATAATTTGACCCCCTCTTCTTTGTGGCAGTCCCTCAAGTACTGGAAAATACTGCTATCATGTCACCCCTAATTCTTCTTTTGGATTGGATAAGTCTAGTTTAATTAAAAAAAGGACTAGGAATGACATGATGGCAGAGTTCTAGTATCTAAAGGGCTTCTATAAGAAGAGGTGATCAACCTATTCTCCAAAGTATTTGAAGGCAGGAGAAGCAGCAATGGATGGAAACTAATCAAGGAGAGGACCAACCTAGAACTAAGGAGAAATTTCCTGACAGTTAGAACAATTAATCAGTGGAACAGCTTGCTTCCATAAATTGTAGATGCTCCAACACTGGAGGTTTTTAAGAAAAGACTGTACAACCACTGAAATGGTTTCCTGTCAGAGCAGGGAGTTAGATTAGAACAGGGTTCGCCAACCTTTTGGATCTCAGGGACCACCAAACTCATAATTTTAAATCCCGGGAACCACTAATATGAATTTTGACTGATGGTGGCTTGCTAATATTGGTGGGAGAGAGATCGAGATCTAATCTAACCTCTCTCTCTCTCCCTCTCTCTCTCTCTCTCTCCATCCCTCCCTTCCTCCCTCTCTCTGTCTCTCTCTCTCTCTCTCTCACACACACACACACACACACAAACACACAGAGGCGGGGTAGGATTCAAATTTCTTAACAACTGGTTCTGTGGGAGTGGCCTAATTTGTGAGTATGGCTTGGTGGTCATGTGACTGGGTGGGCATGGCTTGTATGTAAATATTATAAATATTTATGTAAATATTAAATTTTTTATTAAAAAGAGAGCAACTTTTTTCCAAAATCAGGCAAAGCAGGCAGGCAGACCGAATTGCTCACAGAATCACAGATTAACTTAGAGATCTATGATTCTGCAATTGGCTACCTGAGTCACATAAAATTTGCTTGCAAGCAAACTCAAAAAATTAACTTAAGGCCCGGTCCCACTGGCCGACGGATGCAAAACGTATGCATAAAGGACACACCGGATGAGCAAAATATCAGGGGTGGCTCCATCCATTGTCATCCGCTCCAAAAAGTGGTGAAAATTTGCATAAATAGAATGGAAAAGAATGGACGTGGGTAGTATGTAGCGGGGATGTTAAACGGATGTTCATAGGAAGCCTAGCGGATGGAAGTGGATGACACTTCTGAAGGGGTTCCGGGAGAGAATTGCAAAGTGGACGCATAGCGGATGAAGCAGATGCATCACGTACGCCTAAAGGAAAGAAAGGGGATGCCGGGCGGATGTATATCGGATGCAAACCATTCACTGCGCATCCTTTCTATTTCCGTGCTACTAACACTGTGCAGACGTTCCGTGTACCTTTTCTTTCCTCCCTCTTTCCGTTTTCAGCTGCAGCAGATGTGAGTTGCGAGGATGCCCAGAGGATGCAGAGAGGATACAGCGGACGTTTAACGGATGATAAACGGACATAGAACGTTTGTTGCTCATATGTCATGGATTTACATCGTACACGGCGGAAAGTTCATCCGTTCACAAAGTTTTGTGCAGCTCAAAACTTCTTGTGTGGATGAAATCACAGTGGATGGATGCTCGATGGATAGAGCATATGAAACACGTATGCAATGAGTACACAATGGATGCATAGCGTTTTCCAACGGATGGCAAGCTTTTTTTAACGTTTTACATCCTCTTTGCATCTGTAAGTGCAGTGGGACAGGGCCTTTACAACACACCATGTATGTAAATATTGAATTTTTTATTAAAAAAAGAGCAACTTTTACCCAAAATCAGGCAAAGCAGGCAGGCAGATTGAACTGCTCACAGAATTACATATTCACTTAGAGATCTATCTATCTGCAATTGGCTACCTGCACTGAATAATAAAAGCTTCAGTCCTAAGGAAGGTTCAGTTCTGCAGAGCTGAAGATCTAAAGATTAGCTAGAAAGCAAAAAAATGCAACGATTTCCTGCTTTTTTAGCTTATCTAAATCCCCTGGCACAGCAGAACAGCTGATGGTTGGGAGAAAAAAAAGAAAAAATTGCAATTTAGCAGGCAAGTTTGATGGCAAGGTAAGGAGTGAGTGGGCAGGGAAGGTTTCCACGGGCCATGTGGGCGGCACAGCCTTGTGTTCCTGTGCAGCCTGGATTAATTGCTTTGGGGGGTGCTCTGGGGGTGACATTTCTCTGCAGACCACCAAAATGTTCTTATAGCCTACTGGTTGGTGACCACTGGACTAGAAGATCTCCAAGGTCTTTTCCAACTCTTCTGTTATTCTGTTTGTCTGATTAATCTGCAAATTTGAGATTATAGCAATGAAAAAAGGCCTACTTTGCATTGGCCTGAATGTTGCAACTTTTAACAGGTTCCAGAAGGAATAGCCTCCTGCTGCCTTTGGAAAAACAATTTCTATATCAAGCATTTGGAAGATGTTATTTTTATTGGACTAAGAACAGCCCTGTTGAACCAGATTGAGGATGCAAATAATCCAGAAGTTCACTAGGAGGACAAGAGACCAGAGCCTATTCTTGCTTGTTTTCCACAGCACAGGATGAAGATGGCCTTGCATTCAGCTGTCATAACCAGTAGGCATGACATCCCTGCTTTACCACTGCTGACCACTGCCAAGAAAGTTGCATGGATGTGTTTATATAGTTACCAGGAGATGACCTTTACTCAAAGGGATCGTGACCTTGATCTTTCTTTGATGTACAACAGTTTATTCAGTGACCGTTCCAAGTTACAACAGTACTTAAAAAAAGTAAACATGTTTTTCACACTTATGACCATTGCAACATCCCCATGGTTCCAGAATCAAAATTCAGGCGCTTGGCAACTGGCTCATATTTATGAGTGTGTCCCGAGATCATTTGTAAACAGACAAAGTCAGTGGGGAAGAAGCCAGATTCCCTTAACAACAGTGTGACTAATTGAACAATTGCAGGGATTTGCTTAACAACTGCAGCAAGGAAGGTCGTAAAATGGGACAAAACTCACTTAACAAACATTTTACTTAGCAACAGGAATTTTGGGCTCCATTATGATCCTAAGTTGAAAACTACCTGTCTTTGATCCAGCAAATATAAAGGAAGGTTGCCTTTCACAACGGAAACACAATAGTCCTGTGATGGCGAACCTATCGCATGCATGTCACAGGTGGCACGCATGCAAACTTACCTCACTGGGCATGCGAACACCTCACAGCTGATTTTTGGCCAGTTTGAGCAATTGTGGTCTTCTTATTCAATCCAGATCATTTCTCTCAGGGGCGACCACTCTGAGGTAAATCTTTGCTCAGGCAATGATAACCTTCGGCTCTTGTACATATTATTCAGCACTAGAGCTGTTAAATCTAGAGCTTCCAAACAGGAAGTTCTCAACTTATAAGAGTCCATTTAATGACTGTTTGAAGTTACAACAGTGCTGAAAAAAGTGACTTAGGACTTTTTTTCACACTTAACAATCATTAGAGCAGGGGTGTCCAAACTTTTTGCAAGAAGGGCCAGATTTGGTGAGGTGAAAATGTGTGTGGGCGGACCATTCAGCCTGACATTCTTTGAACCATTAACATTAAATGGGAAAAAATGCCGGCCAGTGGGGATGAGTGACAAGCTGAGCCAGTGGGGAGAAGACGCTGCGAACTGCTCAAAATTTGCAAATGGGCTGCAACTGGCTCCCGAGCCGGACTTTGGACATGTCTGGATTACAGCATCCCCATTTTCACGTGATCAAAATTCAGACGCTTAGCAACGGATTAATATTTATGCAGTAAGTCATGTGATCATCTTTTGCGACCTTCTGATAAGCAAAGGCAATGGCCAAGCCAGATTCACTTAACAACCATGTTATCAGAGGTGGTATTCAGCAGGTTCTGACCAGTTCTGGAGAACCGGTAGTGGAAATTTTGAATAGTTCAGAGAATCAGCAAATACCACCTATGACTGGAGATTTTACAGTATTCTTCCCCTGCAACACCCACCAAGCCACTCTCACAGAACCGCCCACCACTGTGTGTTACTAACTTAACAACTGCAGCAAATCACTTAACAACTGTGGCAAAAAAGGGGGCAATGTTCACTTAACAACTGCCTCACTTAGCAACAGAAACCAATCAATCAGAATAGAGCTGGAAAGGACCGTGGAGGTCTTTCAGTCCAGTCCTCTGCTCAAGCAGGAGATCCTATACCATTTCAGACAAGTGACTGTACAGACTCATCTTAAAAACCTCCAGTGATGGAGCACCCACAACTTCTGAAGGAAACATCTTCCACTGGTTATTTGTCCTCACTGTTAGGAAGTTTTTTTTTTAAATTCCAGGTTGCTTCTCTCCTTGATTAGTTTCCATCCACTGTTTCTTGTCCTGCCCTCTGGTGCTTTGGAAAATAAGTTGATCCCCTCTTCTTTGTGGCAGCCCCTCAAATCTGGAATAATTGTGGTTGCAAGTCAAAGACTACCTGTATACATATACTTCCCCCCCACCCGAAAAAAGAGAACTGTCGATGAATTTATGGGAAAGAAAAACGTCCATGCATGTCGAGGGAAATATGATAGCACCCTCAACTCCCTCAAAAACTATCTTCACCAGCTATAGACATCCCACTTCAAAGTCTCAGCTGCTGCTTCCAATTTGGCATGGAGGTGTGGGGGTGACAACGGCATTTCCACTTTAAAGTTCTGCTCTCTTTATTTCCCGCATATTTCTCTAGAGTTTAGATGAGGGTCAACCACGCACAACCCATTTCAGTTCAGGAGAGACAAAGTTAAACCTCTCATTGATAAGTTTCAGTTTCATCAAGAGTTCTTAAAGTATTAAAGTGTATGATTTCTAATCTGACAAAATATGCAACTTCTCTTTAATGTTAGTGTCTTTTTTAAAGACTGGAAAAAAGCCAATGGGAGTTTTTAATGTGTTAGGGGGTGGGAAAGGAAATTATAGCACAGTTAGTTGAAATTGGGGGGAAAAGAGAAACCTAAAGAGTATAGATAGTCCTTGAAAAAATATCGGTTGCTAAATGAGACATTTATTAAGTGAGTTTTGTCCCATTTCACAACTTTTTTTCTTACAGTTGTTAAGTGAATCACTGCAGTTGTTAATAACCTGGTGTTAAGTAAAGCTGGCTTCCCCATTGACTTTGCTTGTCAGTAGATTGCAAAATATGTTCATATGATCTGGGGACACAGGAATCATCATAAATATGAACCTATTGCCAAGCATCCAACTTTTGACCATGAGGATGCTGAAATGGTCATAAGTGTGAAAAATAGTCATGTCACTTTTTTCAGTTGTAACTTCAAACGGTCACGAAATGAACTGTTGTAAGGGGAGGACTATCAGTACAGTACATAGAAAAGAAAAAAATTGATTTTTCATTGAGGAAATGTTGCCTTATTAGCTTTCTAGTTTTTTTTGTCTCTCTATGAAACACTTCTTGATGTTTCTAATTTTTTTTTTTTTACATTTCTGGATATTTTTGTAATTATAATCAAACATGTACATAGAAATGATCTCATAAATATAATATATGGATTTTAAACAAAGCTGTGAAAAGATCCCTCAACAAAAGCTGCTTAACAGATTCAGGAGCCCATGTTTTAAAATGGCAGTGTTTCTCTATTTGGCTAAAGAATAGGAAACAGAGCGGAGGAATAAATAAACTACAGGTAGTTCTCCAGTTACGATTATTCACTTAGTAACCGTTTAATAATTTATGACAGCGCTGGAAAAAGCAATTTATGACCAGTCCTTGCACTTAAGACCATCACAGCTCCACAGTAAGGTGATTGTCATATGGTTGCTTGGCAACCAACTCACATTTATGATGGTTACAGTGTCCTGGTTTCATGTGATTGTCATTTGGGACCTTAGCTGGCTTCTGACAAAGTTAATAAATGAAGCCAGCATGGAAAGTAGTAAGTTGGGATCATTTGATGTATTGCTTCATGACTAAAGCAATTCATTTAACGACTATAGCAAAAATGACGATATAACTGGTGTGGTCATGTATGCCTTGTTTAACAAGTAGGTTGCTTAAAACAAATTTTCTGGACCAATTGCGGCTATAAGTCAAAGATTACCTGCATTTTCAGATTGAAGCAAGGGTGGGATTCAAAAATCCCAGCAACTGGCTCTCTGTCCAATTGGTGGCTGGGAGTGGCCTACTGGTACTTCTGGCAGGGCCATTTTTCGCCTTCCCAAGGGTCCAGAGGCTTCCCTCAGGCCTCTGGGAGGGCGAAAATGGCCTCCCCTGGGCTCTGGAGGCCCAAGCTCTGGAAGCCAGAAGCAGGCCCATTTCTGGACTTCAAATACCAGTTCGGTGAACCAGATGAAAATTTAACATCTGTTTCTCAAGGACCGGTCCAAACTGGTAGAATCCCACCTGTGGATTGAAGGGAGGTTGAGAGAGGGTTCAATGTTCAGATCAGTACAGGTACTGTTCAAAGTTACAATGGCACTGAAAAAAGTGACTTATGATCATTTTAATGTTAGCCCTGTATCCATTTTGGGACAGATTTTCAGGGCTGCCACAATGGGGGAATGGGCAAGCTGTGGGAATGGGAGAGTAGTGAAGGGAGTATAGCCACAACAACATTCTTTTGCAAGAGATCAAGGATGGGATGCTGGCACTTGGAAGGGGGTGACCAAAATTTGGTGGCAGCTGAGACAGATTGATTGGGCCATGTGATGTGGAGGTCACTAAATGGGGCAGGGTGTGAGATTTAATGTGGGTGGGGAAAAAACGCGGGAATTCAGATTCGGGTTTTCCCAGATGTGCCAACATTACTTCTCTAATAAATTCTTATTTTGATGGCCTTTTGTCTCGGAGTTCTGAATTGTATTGAGGATTTAATTGGAATGCTAACACTTTATGACCATTGCAGCATCCCCGTCGTCACGTGATTTACATTCGGACACTTGACAACTGACTCACATTTACAACAGTTGTATTGTCCCAGAGTCATGTGATTCCTTTTTGCAGCCTTCTGACAAGTAAAGTCTATGGGGAAGCCAGATTCACTTAACAACCATGTGACTAATTGAAGAACCACAGCGATTCAAAGTCTGGCAAGAAAAGTCATAAAATGGGGCACTAACTCACTTAATGAATTAGCAACATAATTTTGGGGCTCAATTGTGGTCATAGGTTGCGAGCTACCTGAACTTTTTATTTTATTTGTAAAATTATTTTTAGTTATAGGTGAGAAGAACTAATTCTCTATAAAAGTGTATAATTTATGAGATAATCACTGATTATGTTGGTTCGAAAAGGAGAATGTACATATAATGGAGGATCATCATAATATCATAGGCTATTACCCTGGATGGCTGGTTTACGCCCTCTGGAAACACAAACAATATGTTTGAAACGTCAGATTTAATAAAGGAGAGTGCTCAGCCTGTCTTTATGACTTTCTACGTGTACCTGTTTAACTACTCTGTGTTCTAAAATTCTGCACTAGATGTACTCATGGCTTGATCCAGCCGAGCTTTTCTTAATGTTCTGATATAAAACTGAGTGATGAGAATAAAAGTTATGAAAACATAATACACAGTTACTTGTCAGAGCCATGAAAATTAGTGCTCCTTGGAAGTCCTCATTTGGTTGGGCAATACAGGAAGAAAGATACAAGATTGAGTGGCTGTGTTTTGATTAACCTATAAACAGTCTGGTTTCATAGAAAGTCGCAGCTATCTTGCATAGAAAAGGCCATCCTGATTGTAAACTGATTGTAAAGGCCATGTAAACTGCTTAAAGGGGATTGTAAAGCATTATGAAGCAGTATATAAGTCTCTGTGCTCTTGCTAGCACCATTGCTCTAGTTTAGCTCATAAGGAAAGAAGAGGCAATAGGTGTGTTGATGGGGTTTCTGCAAGGATCTTTCACAGGGAAGACTCCAATCCTTATGACATCAAAGAGCAGGGATTCATTTACAGGTATTCCTCGACTTATGACCATAATGCCCATTGCAGTTGTAAGTTATGATCGTCGTAAAGTAGCTCACCCACATGATCAGTTTAATTTTATGATCATTTTTTGCAGCAGTTGTTTAGTGAATTCCACAGTTGTAAAGCAACCACGACAATCAAAAAACGATCGCAGCAGTCATTAAACAAATTGATAGTTCACTATGGGCTGTTTTTGCTGAAAATCAGAAATAAATGCAGGTGTTTTTTTGTCAAGAACGTTATAAAATGTTGTGATTATGGAATGCCACAAACATCCATAAATGCCAAGTATCCAATATGCAGTCATGTGACCATGCAGAAGGGCAGCTGTTGGAACTCTTCAACTGAACTGTAAGGACCCTGAGGAGATCCATAGTAACTTGAGCTGTAATTAAACAACCAGTCATAAGTCGAGGACTACCTACTCCTTTTCTACTCAAATAGAAAAATTACTGAATATTCCCAGCTAGAATATTGATCAGTGTGTCAAGGTTCCAAGTAATACAGCCACAATATAGTATAATACACCCTATCAACTCTGAAGCTAGTTTGACCCAGGGCCTCCTAGTGGTGAAACTCAAATAATGACACTATCCACCTCAGATATCTTTTCTTCCCATATTATTATATTCATGTTAGTCAAATTTGCCATTCAGTTATAGCCTCGGGTATTATTTTACTCCTGAGGGAAAAACAGCAGATGCTGTTATGGATGAAGGAAGGCATGTCTCAATCAGGAAAATAAAATGACAAAACAAAACAGGAAACAACACATTACACTAGGTTTCTGCTGAATACATTCTGAACTTTGTAACAGTATAATATTTGTTTATTTGTTTAATCCTGCCTTTGTTATTTTTACAAAGACACACTCAACACACCTTCTTCCTCCTGTTTTCCCCACAACAACCCTGTGAGGTGAATTGAGCTGAGAGAATGATTGTCCCAAAGTCACCCACTGTCTTTCATGGTGGTACTTGAACTCATGGTCTCCAACACTATGTATAATATCAACATTAAGTATAAAGTAACACTTAATGCCAATCTTTTAAGGCCTTGTTCTAATCATAGCAAACAGGCATAATATTCTCTGTGGCAAATAGGATGTTGATAAGAACTTTATTTAAGCCAGTGTCTCCATCTTGGTTAAGATACGTGAACTTCAACTCCCAGAATTTCCCAGCTAGCATACTGGAAACATTTCAGAAGTATTTCAAAATTAGACCTCCTCTAATTTTCCAGAAAGTGAATGGAAATGAGTAGAGGAATACTTTCAGACTTACTCAATTGTGTTAATGTAATCTTACAATAAGGATAGAGTAAACATTCATACTTATGCTTCTTGTCTGGATTATCTTGAAGGGCTAACATTCGGGAAGTTGAAGTCCAGATGTCTTAAAGTTGTGGAGTTTGAAAAACACTGGGGTAAATCATGTGGCCTCTGCACAAAAGCCCACACTATGTCCCTTATGGCCAACGATTTGAGTTGGCTAATTGCTAATTCTCATTACAGAGAGAGGCCCTCAATGACTCCTTTGCTTCTGTTCCCGAACACATAAGGACCAATTTAGAGGTGTATGAATGCAGATAAAGAAAGGCACCTGGTATAAAGTTCATGAGGAATTTCATGCCTGGCCTCTAAGACAATTTAATTTTTGTTTATGGAGGGGCTTCGGAGATGATTTGGAACATCTCCTTCCTGATATAGTTCTTCAGGAAAGGATGAGCAGCATGGATCCCACTCAGAAATAATTCATGCGACAGAGAGGCTGCAACCAATTTGCAACTTTTGCATTGCATCATGCAAGGAACATCTTTTGCATTAACTTTTCCATAAGCATGACAGATGGCGTGCTACACTCAGCAGATGCATGCTATAATATTCCCATTTGGATAACATAACTTAAAACTTCAGGGGAAAAATAACTAAAAAAAAAAAGACTCATTTTGTACATGGAATAAAAATCTAGAAATGGAATACTGGAATATGGTGTTCTAGTGCAGTGTTTTCAACCTTGACAGCATAAAGATGGATAGACTTCAATTCTTAGAATTCCCTGGGCAGCATGCTGGCACGGGAATTCTGGGATTGAAGGCCACATATTTTAAAATTATTAATGTTGATAAACATTGTGCTAGTGCAGGGATGTCAAACTCAATTCCATTGAGGGTTGTGTTTGATCTCGGTGGAGGGAGGCTGGGCGGGGGGGCATGGCCAGGGTGCACATGGCCAGCTTAAAATCGCTCATGCTGGGGGCACGTGTGGCGGCCCAAGTGCTCTGCCAGTGAAAATGGACCTTCGAGCTCTATTTTTGCTGGCAGAGGCATCGCGGGCAAGTCCTTTGCTATTTTTAGGGCGGCCCTGCAGGCAGGATCTAAGCAGCCCACGGGCCAGATTTGGCCCTCGGGCCTTGAGTTTGACACCCTTGCTCTAGTGGAATGGGAAAGTACCCAGAATATGCACAGAAGTTCTTCAGTATAAAGGAATTAGATTTCCTTGCAACATGTAACAAACTGACAAACTGAAACAGAATGTAGAATTTTTCCCCTTGCATGAAAAAACTAAAACTTCTCTGTTAGGGAATATTAAAAATAGGAGCCTATGCCTACAATATAGAATGACATACTCCATTCTAATAATTATTTATATCTCACTCTTTTGTTGCAAGTATCAGAGGCATGTAGTATTCTCTTGGGATTGTAGTTCATTCTGTGCATGAATGGATAAGAACAGTCATGGAGGCCCATATTTGGTTTATCTCTAAAAGTGAGAATAACAGAATAATAGAGATGGAAGGGACCATGGAGGTCTTTTAGTACACGCCCAGCTCAGACAGGGAACCATACGCCATTTCCTCTCCATTCTTGAGATTTACAGTTGTTTCTCTCTAGGTTAGCTGCAGTTATATCTGTGCAATCCACAACAAAATATATGCTGCATTTCATTTTATTTTCACTTTTCCCTCCTTTGTTACTTTAGTTTTTGCTATGTTTTTTGCAACCTCAGTTTTTCTGAAATGAAATGGTCTTGTTTGCAATTGTTGCTCTTTGCATCATTTTTTCATTGATTTAGAAACATAATAATAAGAGATAACATTTGCCTACAAACAAGATTCAGTGGGACCAAAAAATAGAGAAAGTAATCGAAAATCAAGAAGCTAAAGTGATCTGGGACTTTAGAATTCAAGCAGATAAGCATCTGCCATACAACATCCCAGCTTAACAATTGTTGATAAGAAAAGATAATTGCAGAATAGAAGAGGAAATACTGGAGAAAAATTGCAAAATACAAAAGATCTGCAAATAGAAATAGAAGGGCTGTTGCAAAAGAAATCAAAGATAATACCAGTAGTAATAGGAGCCCTAGGTGAAAACCAGAAACACCTGGGGAACCCCTTGAACACCACTGACATTGACACAATCACCATCAGTCAGTTGCAAAAGGCAGCTTTACTTGGAAAAGCTTACATGAGGGCTGTCAGACCAACTGCTTGCAGGGGGCCAGATGCGTCACATGCTGACAATGCCCACCCCTGGGGAAAAAGTCACATATATCACATGACAACAATGTAACACAATGAGTGACATCCCTGGCTTATATCCTGTGACGATACCTTTAATATCGTCAAACAACATTGGCCTATCCTTGGTCTTTGAGACGGACTCGATAGGTGGATAAGAATGCCAGTCTGGCTGAGTGTGCAACAGAGTATAATAATTGAAAGCATGTGTTTAGGGCCATGGGCTAATGAGATGTGAGAAGAAGCAGTTCTTTAATACGGAGAGGAAAATCTTCCCATTATACAAATGGTTGCATGTTTAGAAGCACCCATGCAGGAACAGCAAACTTATCTTATTGCAATTGGCTGATTTCAGAGTTGGGCGCTGTTTCAGGGCCATCTATTCCAAACCCTTGCTAAGTTCAGGAATATCACAACTACAACATCTGGGACAGATGGTTGGCTTGCCTGTCCAGTGAAAAGGAGAAGTGCTACTGTTGAAGACAGTTTGTTCCACCATCTGAACAACTCTTACCATGAAGAAATTTCTCCCTATGTCCTGCAAAACTGGGTTATTTGTAATTTTCATCCAGAAGATCTAGTCATGGTCTCTGAAGGAATAGCAAACAAATGTTGTGTTCCTTATTCTGTCCTGCAACCCTTGAGATATTTGTACCTAATGATTATAATCTCTTTTTAATCTTTTCCAAGCTAAGCACGGAGAGCTTTTTCAAACCGTTATTCATCTCGGTCATATTTCTTGTGAAGTACTCTAATTCACTGATGCCCTTACATTTTTTTTCATGTAGGATGCATTGTCTACTGCTGCTGCTATTTTCTACACATTCTTTCAGTATAAATATTCCCAAAATAGCTGAAACCAAGTGACAAAACCAAGACAACGCTGTATGAATTAGTAAACAAAACAGCAAATAATAACCTCAAAATTAAAAACTTGGAGATTTTTTTTTTAAAGACTTAAGTCAAGCCAGATGAGCTTTCCCAGAGTTGTTATGTTATGATTATGAAATGTTTAATGGGTTTCAAAGAAGCAGCCTTCTCTATGCTGTTGCAAGCATAAGAAAGAGGAATAATCCCATGAATGGTATCCATGGAAGCTCTGAAACAGAAGGTTGGTCCCACAACAATAATATTGGCTGGGAATTCTGGTAGTTGTACTCTTAACACTTTAAAGGGGAAACCACTTTGAGGAAGACTTATCTAGAAGTTTCTCACTTTTAAACATCCATGCACACAGATGGTGACTGCCTGGAATAGGTTTCTATAACTTTTAAGTGATGATGTTGTTGGGAATCTTATGTCATGCAAATGGCTTCTCAAAATGTAATTTCCAAATCAAAACTGAACCTGTTTCATTGATTTGCTATGCATGGCAATCCATGGCTTAAACACCTAATCTGGTTTCTTACTTTGAGAGACACTGTAGAGATTAATTCCCCCTTTATAACTTGGTACTTTGTTCCCAGAACAAAGTCTGATAGACACCTCAAGAAGCTTCTGAAGAAGAACCAAAGAAGAGAAACTGAAGAAGCTTCTTGGATGAGAAGCAAAATGTCTTCAAGCAAAAACAAAGGAAGTTGCCTTTTGAAAGATGGCTGGAAAAAAAGCAACGCAAAACAGTTGGGAAGAAAGAAAGCTATATTGGGCTTGGTTCTTAAAACCTCCAGAGGTCAAGTTTGAATCAAAGAAGACTCTTCCTTTATCTGTTGAAAGGTACTTGGGGTATTTTAGATGAAACACAGAAGGATTCTCAGCCACAATTTCAGGTTTTTATGCTTTTGTTGATGCTGTATATTTTACTTTGCTTTTAATGAGATGCGAGCTGGCCCAGAGTTGCATGGGTGAGATAGATGGCACATAAACGATTTAATAATACATAGCATATATGAATATTTAAAAAAAATAAATAAAACGCCTGTAAAACAGAGCAATGGTATGTGTGCCAGACTGCAAATGAGTTTTGCCTCTATAGCTTCCGAATGTCCAACCCTTCTATTTGTCCAGATGGCTTAGAATATCTGACCGTAGACTTTCCCACGATCTCACTCCCTAAGAAGCTGCCCACCCAGCTTTTTACAATTTCACCAGCCTAATTTTTAAACTTGGGAATGGTCTGAAATCTTCAGATGCAGGTTCATCCAATACAAACTCTTCACGGTTTGGCTTGGAATCAACAAACTATTCCCTGGAACAAGGCTGCACATGTCTTCTGCTTCCTACACAAAGGTCATTCTGAGCTTGAGATTTCTCAAATGCTGAGCTAAAAACTGACTGGAACGAAAAGATGAGATTCAAACAAAACTTGTTCAGGAATTACGGAAAGGAGCTCATGTACCCTTGGGAAAATTCTGAATATTTTTTTAGGATTGGCCTCTTTTTCATCATTGGGGCAGTATACAGGTAGACTCTAGAAGGCACCTTCCAGAAAGCAGTAAGATCAGCATGAAGGTTAAAGGGACTCCAATATTTTTCCATAGAACCTGCTAAAGTAATAATAATATTTAAATGTAGCAAACAGGGACCATAAAGCGGAAAAGGATTTGGGAAATGAGCATGTTAAGTTCTTATGGGACTTTAAAATACAAACAGAGCAGGTATCTTGCTCATAACATACCAGATATAACAGTCACTGAAAAAAAAATTGATGTACATTGATTTTGCATCAGGTAATATTAGGATTGAAGAAAAACAGTTGGAAGAAATTACAAAATATAGGAACTTTCAGATCACTTGAAAGTTTAAGGAAAAAGAAAGCTGCTGTTATTCTAATTGTTATTACAGCCTTAGAACAATATCCCAAGGACTCCTTCAATATTTGGAAAATTTGAATTTATTGGATCTGAAGTTTATGAGCAACTCACATTACTTGGAACTGCCTGTATCCTTAAGTGCTACCTCAATAATTCTTAGGTCCTTGGTTAGAACTTATTATATTTTCACATAGACTGTGACTCAAACTGAAAATTACTCATAATAATATTATAAAGAAAAAGCTTAATTGAATGGGCCATTCAATTATATCTGAATTTACATTGTTTGACAAGATTCATGCCATTTGTATGATTGAGGAGAAAGTAGATCAATATAAAATCTGGCAATAGCTTAAAACTGGGACACTAAAAAAGAAACTGAAGGCTTGATTTTGGCTGCTGAAGAGGAAGCTTTTCAAACTAATGTAATTTCAGGTCAGAATTGAAAAATCATCAAATAGCAATAGCACTTAGATTTATATACTGCTTTATAGTGCTTTACAGCCCTCTCTAAGCAGTTTACAGAGTCAGCCTATTGCCCCCAACAATCTGGCTCCTCATTTTACAGACCTCAGAAGGATGAAAGGTTGAGTCAACCTTGAGTTGGTGAGAATCAAACTACTGAATTGCAGCCGGTAGTCAGCAGAAATAGCTTGCGATGCTGCATTCTAACCACTGCACCATCACAGCTCATTGAATGATTTAAAGCACGGGTGTCAAACTCAAGGTGTCATGTTGTTGTCACGTGATGTATCACAACTCTCCCCTCCTTCGCAAAACCAGGGGTGGGGGTGGTCAGCACGTGACGGATCTGGCCGGCAGGCCATGAGTTTGACACCCCTGCTTTAAAGTGCAGGTTATGCTAAGAAGCAGAGGAAACAGTTGACCATAGGTTAAAATATTTATATATTATTTATTTGTTATGAAATTTATTTGCTCCCCATCTTGTATCCAACGACTCTGGGCAGCTTACAACATGTTGTGGAATTTCTGGATATAAATTAATAAAGCCTTGGTGCATAAAACACTAACTCTAAGTGAGGCTTAAAAGAACAAAAATATGGATAACTGATGTGATAGTATCAAGGGATAGTAGAATAGAAGACCACAATTTTGAGAAGATCCACAAAGTATTAAGATCTGAAAAGTGAAATTGAAAAATCATGGCATAAACCAATCATAGTGCTCCCAGTTGTTGTTGGCACACTAGATGCCATACCTAAAAATCTTGCATGGCCATTAGAAAACCTGTGCATATGTCAATTGTAAAAGTCTATATTGCTTGGATCTGCACATATATTATACTGGTACATTACAACATTCTAGATTTTGAGTTCAAGACCAGATATGGAATTGGCAACTGGGACATCACATTATTGTGATAAAAATAATAAAGGAACAAGGAAAACCTTAACTGAACAGACCATTCAGGGTTGGTCCTGCCAATTAAATCTGAATTTATACTGTTTGCTAACAGCTATGTCATTACATTACTGAAATAAATGACAACATTTCCAGTAAAGCACTGATTTACTAGGTAGTTTTTTAAACGGGGTTAGAGCCCGTACAGAAAAAAAGGTCTACTGAATCTCAATTCTGCTGCATCATTGTGTCAAACTGTACCATTACTAATACTGTTATTATTAACAAATCATTGAATTCTTACAAATTGCAATAAATAGCAATTCATTTCAATTTTTATTGGTTGGTATCTGAGCCCTTGCAGGTCATTTCATTTAGCAATTAAAATGGCTGCCAACCTTGCCATAGCATCTCCTGGTTGATCTTTTTATCAACTGAGAAAATAAATAACCCAAGAAGTAAATTTCAAAAAGGGATCCCTATCATACCTACCATAATAGATGAACAAGGAAACAGGGACTGTGTGAACAGGGGAAAATCTCCTACAGCAGGAGTGTCACACTCAAGGCCTGCAGGCCAGATCCAGCCCATGGAGTGCTCAGTTCTAGTCCCTGGGACTGCCCTGCCAACAGTGAAGAACTGGCCCACGGTGCCTCTGCCAGCCAAAACAGAGCTCGGGAGGGCTGTGGGCAGCCCTACTGAGCTCCGTTTTTGCTGGCAGAGGGTTGTAGGAAGCCATTGCAGAAGAAAACAGAGCTCGCGAGCCCGTTTTCGCTGGCAGAGCACTTAGGCCATCATAAGTGCCTCCAACATGAGTGACATTGGACTGGCCACACCCATCCTGGTCACACCTACCCCGGCCCCCTTAGATCAAACACAACCCTGATGCGGCCCTCAATGAAATGGAGTTTGATATTCGTATCCTACAAGAACCATGTTTGAGTCTATAACATGCTATCGAAGTATTAAATAAACCAAATGGCTCCCAAAGATTGGTGTCTTCTTTATGTGTACATAATACTTGCTTTGGCCTCACATAATGAGAACCACAGAATCATAAAATTCTGAGATCCACTTAGCTATCAAGTCCTATCCCTTTCTCTGCACAAGAGTTTAAATTAAAACCTACCTGGCAGATGGCGGAGCCCATCTTAGCACAAAGAACAGTGAAATGACCGCCTCAAGACAAGTAGATTTGCAGAGCTGTTAAGGTGGTAGCATGGGAAACATTTCATTCCTTTTTGATATTGTTTTGCTTTGCTTTCTTTCCCCTTTTTGCCAAAGGAAAATCTCCAGAGACATCAAAAGCCTGTGCAGCATTTGGTGGCCTTAACTTGGCACAGGGACCTTGAGTCCTATTTTATACATTGCATCTTTTTTTTAAATTTCAAGATTGAGGAATCTTTCTATCAGAATTCACTGATTGAGTGGAACAAAAGAAGCAGTTATAGAATAGGTTTCTGGATGCTGGGTTTTCTGATCCTGGTGTCATTTACTTGGCTTTGATTTAAATTGCATCAATTAGTTCTAAATTTATATTTAAAAATTCACGTAGCCAATCACATATATAGCGCATGATGTGTCAGTGATATCTAGAGATTTTATGGCAATCTTGAAAATGCAGTGCTAGGCTAGGCTATTTGAAACGTATAAACTGAAACCGTAAGACAGTCACCATCTGTGTTATATAGGTTAATATACAAATTAGATCAGAGACATGAATTCATGCTGATAGGAAAACACACCTATTATCCCTTGGGCCTGGTTTGGAATACCTGCAATAAATGATAAAGCACAAATTGTGATGTCATGTAGAAATTCCATTCTTTTGCATTTGTGTGAAATGTTGTGACATAAACACAGAAGCAATGGAGTTTGTCCTAACCTTGCAACGCATATTTCATCTTTTGTCCTTTCCCTTCCCTCCAACCTGCCTCCACCAATTCTCATGACCCCGATGTTTAAGGATCTACTATGGACTTTCACTGTATGGATTTAACAACAGGGAGCAAATTAATTCCTCTTGCATATCATTATCCACCCTGTTAATACTGAAAAATTATTTCACAGGGATAGAATTTAGGCTGAATGGTGAAAGCCATATTTAAGAAAAATTTTGCTTATACTGGTCAAAGTAGGTTTTATATAAAAACACCTCATGCAATAGCAGTGCTCAAATGTAATATATTTATTGGACAACTCAGCAGATCTTTAAAAAAAATCACCCCTTTTATGCAGGAGATGTAATTATTTGACAGAACTTCATGACTTGGCATCCATATTATCCTTAATATGATTCAAGGAAAGGAAATAAGATTTGAAATAATTAACATGGCATTGAATTACCTACCCAAATAGTTAAATGGACCAATTTATAAAAAACATTGGAACTTGCTGAATCTGGAATGCAGCTGAAAAATAATTTTGCATTGTTGGAAAGAAGTTACCAATTTAGACTTCAAAAACTTTAGTTCAAGAAATATATCCATTCCAAGCTTTTGAATTGGCTCTCTGTTGACTTAATGTAAAAATGATCAGCTGATACTGAGCTAAAGTTTAATTCATTATTAAAAAAAATAGAGATCTACTCTAAACTGTAGATTTGCTCTATTTGCTGGATTTCCTTTTTTTCCTCTGTATTTTCTACACATAGCTTCTTTGTATGCGTATACGTGTTTGTTCACGCATGCACATAGTTTGATTCTTTCTTTCATGTTATATATATTATAGCAATAAAAAAGCATGACTATTAAAAAATAAGACCAATGGACATTAATCCCTTACATATTTAGTATTTCTCTAGATATGTTTTCACCACTCACCCCGTGATGTGATGTAGGGGACCAACCTATTTTGTTTCTTTGTTGGGAATGGGCTCATTAATATGCCCTTAATATTACATGGCAGCTGCCTTTCCTGAAACATCATTCTGATAATGTGCCCCTTGCTACAATAAGAGTTTTTGCCTACAGGGAAGCTGACTGCTGAATTTTAATGACAATGTCTGGTTATAATTACCAACTCTGAATATTTATAGAAACTTGGCAGATATTGGGGGGGGGGGGGAATCCACTCATGCAAAATGCCAATTGACTGCAAATTCACAACAACCCTTTTAGAATTTAAGAGCATATTTGGAGCTGAGATCTTAACCTTATGTACTTCTCAAGGCATATTAAGTTTTGCTCACCAGGAAATATGCAGAAGATCTGTTTCTTTGTACTGCTAAATTTCTCAAGGTTTTAGATATGCTGATATCTAATTTGGAAAGCCCATTTGGTGTAGTTCTAATCCAAGAAAGCCTAAGAGATCATGGGACTCTTCTAGTATACCCCCTACTAAAGCAGGAAATCCTGTGCCATTTTCTCCCCATCCTTGAAATTTAAGCTATTCCTCTCTTTAGGTTAGCTGCGGCTACATCTATGCAATCCATGGTGAAGTATTTGTTGCATTTTGTTTTCTTTTCACTTTCCCTCCCTTTTGTTTCTTCAGTTTTTGCTATCTGGTTCTTGGGTCAGTTGGTCCTCACAAGTTTGTTGTGGTGGAGACCATAGAAAGCAGGAGATATGATCACCATCATCAGTTTCATAGGTAGGTAGATAGGGAGGGAGGTAGATACTTGGATGGATGGATGGGTGGATGGATGGATAATGTCAATAGTCAGCTCTATGATCATGATTAGACTAGTTTTTCAGTGCCTTTTATAGACCATAAGATTTTCATCCGTGGTCAAATATTGAATAAAATATTATGAAGAAAAACAGCCAGGAGAATCAGCACACTAAAGTAGACAAATGGGATTAAGGCAGAAGGGTCTTTCCTAAGTAATTCAACTTAGTGAGATGAATCTCCTGTTGCTTATTCAACAGTATTATTGAAGTCTTCTAATTTTGAGTGGTTTTTACCTATCTCTAAACCCCATGCCAGAAACAGAAACATATCACTCCCTTCTGCTTGAAGGGAGCAGTTTATGGTCTTATTAAGAAGTATCTCTATTTCAATTCGCCTCCCAGCTTCTTGTATCCTATATAATCAGTAGCATGTCTCCCAACTCCTGGCATCTCAGAGCTAGGAGTTGAGAGTAACGTGTTGGCATGGTTAGATAAAGTATCCCAATTGCAGAATTGAGGCGATACCAACATTAGTAAGCAATGGAGATTTGCAGTCAAGACAAGCATAGAAACAAAGTCATGTATTTGCAATTTATTCTATTTTATTTGGGTGAAGAGCAGGATGAATAACAGAACAACAGAGTTGGAAGGGACCTTGGAGGTCTTCTAGTCCAACCCCTTGCCCAAGGAGGAGATCCTATTCCATTATGGACAACCAACCTTTTTTAAAAAAAAATCTCTAGTGTTAAAGCACCACAACTTCTGGTGGCAATTAACTGTCCTCACTATCAGGAAATTTCTTCTTATTTCTAAATTAGTTCTTTCCTTGATTAGTTTCCATCCATTTTTTTCTTGTCTTGCCTTCAGGTGCTTTGGAGAATAGCTTCACTCTCTTCTTTGTGAAAGCTCCTTAGATATTGGAATACTGCTATGTGCCACTCCAGTCCTTTTTTTCATTAAACTAGACATACCCAATTCCTGCAACTATTCTTCATAGTTTTAGCCTCTAATCTCCAATAATCTTTGTTGTTCTTCTCTGCATTCTTTCGAAAGCCTCAACATCTTCTTTGTAATGTGGTGACCAGGGGATAAGTACCTAGGTTCAATCTTTTAATGATATAAGGGAATAACATTTGGAGATAGGAGAAGAGATGCAGCCAGAAAAATGGTTGGATAAAGGGCAGCTTAGTTCAGAAAAGAAATATGGGCATGGGAAACATCTCAGTTGAGATCTACCCTAGTTTCTTGGGCTACAAAGGTGAGATATTTTTGCAGACTTGCAATATTCTGTTAATGTAAGTTTACAATAAAATAAAACCAGTAATTTTGGATATGCTTCTTGTCTGGACTATTCACAAGGCTGAGGTAGTCTCAGGTAGCTTGAGGTATTTCTCGAGAGAGATAAGACAAGTAAGGATTGGGCTGATGAACTTCTATATGCTACAGATCTTATAAAAGAAGAACTTACATTCATAACAATTTGGTATCCAAAAATATCTGAAAATAGTCCAGATGAAATTTTTATGCATTTTAAAATGAATTTAGAAAGGTTGTGAAGTGGAAGAGAAACACACAGAAGCCATGATATAGTTGCAAGGTAGACAACTGTTTTAGTTTCAGGCTCTTAGCTTCTCACAATGCAAATACAATAAAGGGTAAAATTTATGGAACTGGGCAAGACTGACAAATTTAGTGAGATTTCAGTGATCTACTCACAACTTCTAAATTCCTGAGTGAGATTATTATGTAGGAACACCAAAATGTGATGTGTGCTTCCTTGAAAACTCACAAGACATTTGAAAACACAGGAATTTTGCCACATTTGGCAATCTTGTAAAATTTGGGACAATCTGAATTTCTGAAATGAGTAGGCATTTCACTTTCAGTTTCTTCCGGAAGTTCTGCGCATCTAAAAATGCCGTGTGGCCAACTTGTGATAAGCTTCCTATTTTTTAAAAAAGAGAAAATAAACAATACTATTGTTTAGAAATGTATTTGTGTAGCAATGAGCTCTTGAAAATGAACTTTGGCAGCACCTTTCTCAAGGTACCAGGAGATAAAAATATCTCATGGCTTCTCTCTCTTGAAATAGTTGTATTCTTGCTAAAAAATCTGTACCTATTTAAACATGTGAACAATGTGAAGGGAAGCTACATGCCTTTTATCATTAGCTGTTGCTGCAAAACAAGAAACATCTAAACATTTTGGGAGCAGCCAAAAAATCGAAGGCAATCCTTCGTTGCATAAACAGAGACATAAAGTCAAGCTCACGTGACATATCAGCACCACTTTATAAAACCTTAGTAAGACCACACCTGGAATGCTACATCCAGATTAGGGTTACCACATTATAAAAAAGATATTGAGAGTTTGGAAAAAGTGCAGAGAAAAGCAACTCAAATGAGTAGAGGCCTGGAGACTAATACATATGAAGAATAGTTGCAGGACTGGGGTATGGCTAGTCTAAAGAAAAGAACTAGGGGTGATATGATTGCAGTATTCCAGTATTTAATGGGTTGCCACAAAGAAGAGAGGGGTCAACTTATTCTTGAAAGCACATGAAGGCAGGACAAGAAACAACAGATAGAAACTAACCAAGAAGAGAAGCAGCCAGAAACCAAGGAGAAACTTCCTAACAGTGAGGACAAATAACTAGTGGAACAGCTTTGCCTTCAGAAGTTTTGGGTGCTCTATCACTGGAGGCTTTTAAGAAGAAACTGGACAACCTTTTGTCTGGAATGGTAGTCTCCTTGAGTAGGGTTGGACCAGAAGATCTCCAAGCTCCCTTCCAATTCTAGTCTACAACTGACAAAAACTTGGAAAAAAACTAGGCTGCTGTTTCAGTAATTTCTCTCTCTCTTTTAGTTGTGAGATTATCTCCTCTTCCTCATAACAATATATCCTAATCAAGAGTATGAAAAGCACTACAGGTAGTCCTCAACTTATGATCACAATTGAGCCCCATGTTTTCATTGCTAAGCAAGATGGTTATGTGCGTTTTGTCCATTTTATGACCTTTCTTGCCATGGTTGTTAAGTGAATCACTGCAGTTGTTAAGTTAGTAAAACAGTTTTTAAGTGAATCTGGCTTCCTCATTGACTTTTCCTGTCAGAAGATTGATAGCATGATCCAAGGATATTGCAACCATCATAATTACAGGACAGTTGCCAAGCGCCTGAATTTTAATCATGCGATGCCACAATGCTTGTGTGAAAAATGGCCACGAGTCACTTTTTTCAATACCATTGTAATTCTGAATGGTTATTAAAGGAATGGTTGTAAGTCAAGGACTACCTGTATTTACAGGTACAAAACCAAGTCCAATCAAATTAAAAAAGAAACAGCATTTGAGGTATTGAATTATGCACAGCTTTAAAATGTTCCTATTCTTGTCTTAGAGTGAATGAATGGAACAGCAAGCCAGAAATTTAAGAGGGACAGGAAGGAAGTGAGCTTTTTACAGATATGCTCACATATAAATCAAGGTTTTTTGGAAACTATGCTGAAAATTTGTGGAGGTGAATTGAAAAATTGCTGTCCACCTGCACATTTATCCTGCATGGAAGCAACAGCTGGATGTTATTACAGTATTGGATTCAAAGTCAGAACCCCAAAAAAAACTTCTAAGCTACTGTACTTTAAAATTCAGAAATCTATACTGACCTCTTTCCATTCTTCCTTTGTTTGCAATGCCTTGTTTACAACTTTGAAATATCTACTGTCCCTAATACTCACTGGGGAAAAGATCATCATATTCCTTCTTAGACACATTTTGGTAACTATTTAGTCGCACTTCCGGATCATGGAAAAAACACCCTCTTAAGTTCTCCTTATTTCTTCTGTATATTTCTGTTGCAATCATTCACTCTTGCAACAAGCTTGATTATCCCTGGTGCAATATTGTGAAATCTTTATGTATTAAAAAAAGGAAAGGAATATACTGAGTACAAAGAGCAACTTGAAACTGCAAATAAATAAAATATATCAATTTCTAAAGCCCATGTCACACTGAACCAACGGATGCAAAGAGGATGTAAAACGGACAAAAAAGCTTGCCATCTATTGGAAATGTACTCACTGCCTCCGTTTGGCTTCCTCTCTATCCGTCCAGCATCCGTCTATTGACGTTTCATCCGCTCAGAAAGTTTTGGGCTGCCCAAAACTTTTGCGCGGAAAATGTATCCAATGTGTCCGTTCTGAATCCGCTACGCATCCGCTACGCATCCGTTCTGCATCCGTTATGCATCCGCGATATCTGCTAGGCATCCGTTCCGCATCCGCGCAACTCGCATCCGCTCGGATGCAGGGAGGAAGCGGAATGGATGCAGAACGGATGCAGAACGGATGCAGCACGGAAACAAAGCGTTTAAAACGGAAAAAACGTTCACAGAGGGGACCTATCTCGGATATTAAGGATGCCTAGAGGATGCCTAGCGGAAAACCTATATTTCCTATAAAAAAGGGGAGCAACTCATCTGCATCTCACATTCAGAACAGCAGCCCAGCGGTGCAGACCTCTGCAGCCTTCATCTGACTCTTCCTCTTCCACAGCATCCAGTCATGTCCACCGTGGATTGTAACAAAGTCCTTTCGGCAGCCACCATCATTCTGCAACAGTGCGAAGCCATCTGCAGGCTCTGTGAACACTACTGCGAGAAGAAAAAGAGGCAGCCAAAAAGAGTCTGGATCTGAAGATGGTTCACCAGAAGAGCAGAGGACGGACTGTACAGCAAGCTGATGGTGGAGCTCAGGAACGAAGACACTCGGGCGTTCCAGAACTTCATGAGGATGCCCCCAGCCATGTTTGATTAAGTTGTGCAGCGGCTGACACCCAGGTTGACCAAGCAGAGCACCAGCTTCCACCCCAGCCTGGAACCTGGGCTCAAGGCTGCACTCGCTCTGCGCCACCTGGCCTCCGGGACCACCTACAGGAGCATGCAGTACGGCTGGAGGGTGCCATCCAACACCATCAGCATTGTGGTCAGAGAAGTGGTGCAGGCCATCATCGAAGAATACAAGGAGGAGCTCCTCCAGTACCCTTCCACTGAAGAAGGATGGAAGAAAGTTGCAGAGCAGTGGTATCAGAAGTGGAACTTCCCCCACACCGTTGGAGCTATAGATGGCAAGCACGTGGCCTGCAAATCTCTACCCAACTCAGGTTCCACTTATTTCAACTCCAAGGGCTTCTTCAGCATCATCCTCTTTGCCATGGTGGATGCTGACTACAAGTTCATGTACATCGATGCTTCAGGCAACGGCTCATCTTCAGATGCCCAGGTATACAACGCCAGTGTCCTCAAGGAGGGGCTGGAACGCAACCTCATTGTGGGCTTCCCAGATCCAGACCCGCTGCCCAACGACACACAAGATGTGCCCTACTTCATCGTGGGGGATGACGCCTTCTCCCTCACAACCTACCTCATGAAGCACTACACCTCCAAATACCTCACCCGTGAAGAGAGGATCTTCAACTACAGGCTGTCCAGGGCAAGGCGGGTGGTGGTGAATGCCTTTGGCATCCTGGCCAACAGGTTCCAGGTACTTCTCACCACCATGCAGCATAGCCCAGAGACCGTGAGGAGGATCATGGAAGCTTGCTGCATCCTGCACAATCTCATGCGCACCTGCTACCCAGTGTTACAGGACAGGCTTGTGGACCGTCAGCAAGGCAATGGGGACATGGAGCCTGGGGAATGGAGGCAAGGGCGAAACCTGATAGACACTGTGGATGTGCAAGGCCCCAATAGAGCCTCACGTGAAGGGAAGAAGCAGCGCAACCTCCTGAGACGCTGGTGCAACTCCCCAGCTGGAGCAGTGGAGTGGCAAGACAGGATGGTAGATGCTTAATGGATGCTTCCTTCAGCCTGTCTCATCATCACATGGATGAGATTGGGCCATGTATGTTGGGTGGGCCTACAATGAACAGGGCGTTTAATAAAGAGTTGTGTTTATGTTGAGATGTGTGGATGATTATTACATTATTATTGATAATAAAGGGCCATAGGTGTGGCACCTGGGAGGGTGGACCATTCCGTCCCACTATGCTTGCGCTGGAGGTTTATCTATCCCACAGCTATTACCCATCCCAAAGGTATCCCTGCTCATTCCTCAGGTATCCCTGCCCACACCACTGCTATCTTAACCCATCCCACAAGCATGCAAAGGCTTAAACCATTTCTAAAAGTTTCCACCAAGACCTTATTAAAAAAAAGAAATGAAGCAAGTGTGTGAATCATAAATAGACTTTATTAACAACAAGCTATAAAACAAAAATGAGTCTCTGGCACTTCTCTTGGTCACTCAGTCTCAGGGGTGAAGGGTCCTGGTGCTGTGGAGGTGGCCTGTGCTGGAATGCTTGTCATCAGCTCCTCCAGAAGCAGCAGAAGCGCCAGCCCCAGAAGAGCGAGCCCGTGCTGCAGAAGCCCCAGCAGAACCAGAGTGAGGGCCAGGGGGCGGGATGGTAGCCCTGTCCCTCTTGCCAGGGCTGGCAGCAGATGGCTGAGGCTTGCTATGCTTCCGCATGGTTGTGGGGTTGCTGGCTGGCAGGGAGGCTGGCAGGAACCAAGGCTGGCAGGAAGGCTGGCAGGGAGGCAGGCACCAAGGCTGGCAGGGAGGCTGGCAGGGAGGCTGGCAGGGAGGCTGGCAGCAAGGCTTGCAGGCAGACATGCAGGCAGGGCAGGCAAGGCAGCCAATCCGTCCGGCAGCAGGTCTTTCCTCTGAATGGTGACCTGCTTCCGAGCTGCTTCCGTTATATCCGCGGGGCTGACGCAATGCATCCTCCCCGCATGCGCAATTAACGCCAGGCATCCATTAGGCTTCCGCTGTGCATCCGCTTCATCCGCTAGGCTTCCGCTCTGCATCCGCTCTTTCCGTTCCGCATCCGCTTTGCTGCGGCCCCCTGGAAGCCTAGTGGACGTGCCATCCTCTCCCATCCGCTTCCATCCGCTGGGCTTCCGTTCCGCATCCGCTTTGCATCTGCCCTGCGTCCTCCACGCATCCTCCACACGTCCGTGTTATCCGCCCCTTTTGAGAGCGGATAAAAATGGATGGAACATTTTGCTCGTCCGCTGTGTCCTTTTTGCATCCGTTGGGCAGTGTGACATGGGCTTAAAGCAGAGAAGCAGAAATCATTATAATTGGGACAGTCTTTTTCTAAATGGAAATCTCAAAATGTATCATGATTCCAATGCCCAGAATTGCCTACCAGCAGTTTCACTGCAAACATTGACAGGTGTCAATGGAAGATTGCTCTAGAAGATAGAATAAAGGGGGAAAATGATACATTTTGAGATGTTTTAAGACATCTTCTACAGAACCCTTTGAAAGAACATGCAGATCTTTGAAATGTCTATCAGGGAATATTCAGGCAGTAACCCAGGAGTATCCATAGTTGAAGCTCCTTCAGCTCTGACTGGATGGTGGAAGGATTTATATTCCTTGCAGACAGCTGGTCATTTGCATTCTTTCAGATACTTGTTGAGGCCACTTGGAGATTTGTCTATTTCCTCAGGGTCACTTGAGTAGTGCAAATGGGTGTGGAGCGTCCTTGGAACTGCTAAGAGGACTGTGCAGTGCAGGCTGTGTTGTGTGCATCTCAAACTGAGGCATGAAGATGAGCCGTTGCCTGAAGCATCGATGTACATGAACTTGTAGTCAGCATCGACCATGGCAAAGAGGATGATGCTGAAGAAGCCCTTGGAGTTGAAATAAGTGGACCCCGACTTGGCTGGAGATTTGCAGGCCACGTGCTTGCCATCTATGGCTCCAACGGTGTGGGGGAAGTTCCACTTCTGATACCACTGCTCTGCAACTTTCTTCCATCCTTCTTCAGTGGAGGGGTACTGGAGGAGCTCCTCCTTGTATTCTTCGATGATGGCCTGCACCAGTTCTCTGTCCACAATGCTGATGGTGTTGGATGGCACCCTCCAGCCGTTCTGCATGCTCCTATAGGAGGTCCCTGAGGCCAGATGGCGCAGAGTGAGTGCCACCTTGAGCCCAGGTTCCAGGCTGGGCCGGAAGCTGGTGTTTGCCTTGGTCAACCTGGGTGTCAGGCGCTGCACAACTTCGTCAAACATGGCTGGAGGCATCCTCATGAAGTTCTGGAACGCCCGAGTGTCTTCGCTCCTGAGCTCCACCATCAGCTTGTTGTACAGTCCGTCCTCCGCTCTACTGGCGAACCATCTTCGGACCCAGACTCTTTTTGGGTGGCTCCTTTTCTTCTCGCAGTAGTGTTCACAGAGCCTGCAGATGGCTTCGCACTGTTGCAGAATGATGGTGGCTGCCGAAAGGACTTTGTTACAATCCACGGTGGACATGACTGGATGCTGTGGAAGAGGAAGAGACAGACGAAGGCTGCAGAGGTCTGCACCGCTGGGCTGCTGTTCTGAAAGTGTGATGCAGGCGAGTTGCTCCCCCTTTTTATAGGCAGTATAGGTTTTCCGCTAGGCATCCTCTAGGCATCCTCTCGGCATCCTGTAGACATCCTTAATATCCGAGATAGGTCCCCTCTGCGAACGTTTTTTCCGTTTTAAACGCTTTGTTTCCGTGCTGCATCCGCTAGGCATCCATTCTGCATCCGTTCTGCGTCTGTTCCGCTTCCTCCCCGTGTCCGTTTACCGCTGGAGCGGATGGAGTTGCGCGGATGCGTAGCGGATGCCTAGCAGATATAGCGGATGCGTAACGGATGCGTAACGGATGCGTAGCGGATGCAGAATGGACGAACTGGATACATTTTCCGTGCAAAAGTTTTAGGCAGCCCAAAACTTTTGGAGCGGATGAAACGTCCATAAACGGATGCTGGATGGATAGAGAGGAAGCAAAACGGAGGCAGTGAGTACAGAACGGATACATCGCGTTAACCAACGGATGGCAAGGTTTTTTGTCCGTTTTACATCCTCTTTGCATCCGTTGGTTCAGTGTTACATGGGCTTTAGCAGAGGTGAACCTGTCTAGTTTTAAACAAAGTCATTGTGTAATTTGTGTTTGTATATACTTTGTTAAACATATTAATGTTCAGAAAATGTAGTGAAATAAAGCAATTGTATCAATATCCTAAGATGGGTTTTAGGCTACAGTTGATGGGGCTGGTGAGCAGTTTGGAGGAAAATTATTTGAAACAATTCAAATACACACACGCATACATACTGACATATATAAAATTACAAAAGGTAGTCTAGAGTTAAAGAAATTACTAGCAGGAAGTACAGCCCATGAACTCAATCAAAACACCATTCATTTGTTGTAGCCACTTCCTTTCTGTGGTTTTTTTTTTTTATATATATATTTTAAATTTTGGCTTGTCTTATTCATGACAAAAAAGTTCTTTGTTGAAATACTAAGCATTCATCATATATATCCTTAAAATAGCACTTTCTCAATGAAGTGAACTTCTCTGGCTTCCCTACCAAAATGTATATCTTTCAGTGTTTATTTTATATGTCTCTAATAGCTTCCTTGAAGTCTTCTCTTTCTTTCCGTTCCTAAATTCTGGAAATGTTCAAAACTGACAAAGGAAGGCATGTTAAAAAATGCTAGCACATTTGCCAACTCCAACGCTGGCTGCTGTCTTTTGACCAAGCAGCAGGTCAATGTTTTTTTGTTTGATTTTTGCCAAGGCTATCCCTCCCCTCCCCCCTTTAAATGGCAGAAACACCTTCCTGTTTGGAAGGGGCCCACGCTGGCATCTATCCACCATCTGAAAGGGGTAGCAGGAAATGAGAAAAATATTATCAGGAATCTCATTCTCTCTCCCCCTCTTCCCTCCCTCTCTTCCCCTCCCTCCCTCCCTCCAGATCCTTGGCCTATACGGTTGTGAGAGGCTTTTCACAATTTTTATACCATACTGTTTAGATACCCCTAGCCAAGGAGGGAAATTCAGCTGTCAAAAATCTATAAAAAGCCCAGAGCATCCTGATTACATATTTCATTAAATTTTGTTTTGGTTTGAAATGCGCTGGAAACAGTCAGAAGCGCTGGAGGTGACTTGAAAAAGGAATTATTTGTCTTAATGCACACTTCCAACTTTCTTCTACTTGAATACCCTGCAGATATTCTGGACACAATTCCAATAATTACCTAACTATGGAAAATATTTTCAAATTATAAGAACAGCACCAGGTTAAAGACAATGCAACCTCACATTTGTGTACAACAAACAGGTACCAGGGGAGCTGGAAGGAAGACAGGAACAAGCCACTTGTAGGTATGCCTCAAGAACAATTATTGAAACAGAGCGGAGAGAACAATGAAAATGGGATCAAGAACTTTTGATGCCTGCTCAAACTCCTGAGAAGAAAGATTGAGGGAACTGAGTTGATTTAGTTTTGAGAACTGGAAACCATGAGGAAATAGAAGCTTTTTTTCAAAATTCCTGAAGGGAATTGCTATGTAAAAGAAAAAAAAGACTATTTGAAAATGCAAGAGATGGAATAACAGATTTACTGTAAATTATAGAAAAATTCCAGTTGAATTTTAGAAGAAAACATCTTCATGTTAAAACACTGTAGCAATGAAGCTACAGATAGCATTAGCATACATCTTTTATAAGTGATTTTTCCATAATTCATGAAATTGTGTACTTTGCCTTAACACACACACACACACACACACACACACACACACACACGAGAAAGTGCAAATGTATCTTGATTCAAATACAGTTGTGGAAGGTGTGATATAGGTAAATTCTTTTGGTCTCTCTGAGCTTAATTGTTTGCTTGTAGCATTTTATTACTCGACTACATAACATCATCAGTGCAAGTGAGTGTGGGGCTTGCTCCCTGTTTATATACAGCAGTTACTTGCCTTACCAGTTTTGATGGGGATGTGGTTTTCTCCTTGCTACTTCCTTGATAAGGGTGTTGTTTTCTGCTTGGTTGTTGGCTTGGTATTAATCCCTGCTTATCTGGGGGCTGGCTGCCAGAGATGATATGTTCTGGTCTCCTTCTTAGCTTTTTTATGGTCTCGTTTGAATGATGTGCAAGTACTGTATGGTTCATTTCTATGTGTGTATTGATGACTGATGGTTAAGTTCATATACACATTTTGATTGAACACATTTCCTTGTCATCTCTATTTTCACCTTCGCACTCTGCGCTTTGTTCAATTCATTTCTAATCAAGGCCTTTACTGCTCAAGTTCCATGACCCTCAGCTTTCCAAATGTTTAGTTGTCCCATCAATCTTCTCTTTCTCCCTTACTAAACCATTTGTTCAGAAGTGCTCCCACAGCAACTCTTGTCATGGGACCACTCTTCCTTCTTTCAGTTTTTCATCCAAACATTTGGCATGTTCTCTGAATTACGGAATGCTTGTATCTAAAGAAGTGTAACTATAATGCATTCATATTGGCTTTCTCATTATCTCAGATTTTTTAAGTCTGTAATTTTCACTGATGAAACCAATGTATTTATTTCCCTCTTGTATTAAAGTTGAGAATGGAAACAGAATTTGGAGCAGGTTTCTAGCTTCTTGTACTTGAATAGGACACTGTATAATTAAGCATCCAATGTGGAACAGAACGAGTTAATCATTCTCAACTAGAATACCCTAGAATTAATGTATTATTATTTGAAATCTTTCCCAAAGAAGAAATGCCTAAAATTCAACAATTATTAAGTAAGAATTGTAAAGTTTCATCCCCACCCCATTTTTCACAAGACTCAACTGCTGCTTGTTCCAGTTAGGAAGGCCTTTACCATTTCTTATTTCATTCAGTTGGTATGCAGACCTAGCTGTACTAATTCCACAAGCCAAACAGACTGATTTGATATAAATCAACTACATGGGGTTGGTGGCTCTTTCTCTTCGCCATCTGTGTTGAGTGCTTGCTTGACAAGGAAAACTGGACATCAACTGAACAAATGTGGAAACTGCAGGGACCATAAGAGAACTGTATCTTATAAAATCAGATGAATGGTACCTTTTGTTTCCCCTAAAATCGCTAGTGGAAATTGAAGTCCCATTCTGAAGACAATGGATTAGATTTATATGCAGTAGTCACAAGATGCCAGTTGCTATCATGACAACTGAGTCATGAATGAGCAACAGGTCTTTCACCCACTAGATCAGCTCTTTGGTTGTTGTCTTAAGTTCCTCACATCTTTGCCAAGTGTCATCTTTGCCAAGATTGATTGAGATGAAAGGGTTACAAGAATTTGAACTATTTCCTATTTAGAATCAATTAATCCCTTAATAAATTAGGAAAAATATTTAAAAATATCAATTTTTTTAGCCTCATAGTTTTTCTGGGATAGAACCTCTCCCTGAGCAAGAGGGCTGGTTAAGAAATATGAAAGAGAGAAAGCAGGGGTCTGGACTAGAAGACCTCCAAGGTCCCTTTCAACACTGTTATTCTGATATAGATAGATAGATAGATGGATAAAGAGAGACAGAGAGAGATATACTGTAGATAGACACTGTGGATGATAGGTAGGTAGGTAAATGATAGACAGATACCGTAGATAGGTAGATAGATAGTCATAGATAGCTAGGCAGATAGAGATACTATAGATAGACACTGTACATAGGTAGATAAACAGATAGATAGACAGACAGATTGATATAGTTAGATAGTTATACTGTAGATAGACACACTAGATAGATAGATAGATAGATAGATAGATAGATAGATAGATAGATAGATAGATAGATAGATA
>BLBF01000006.1:13715173-13742268 GCA_015471245.1 Laticauda colubrina
ATAGATAGATAGATAGATAGATAGATAGATAGATAGATAGATAGATATACTTTCAATGAATGCAACAACATTTACATTTATAGCAAATTAATTTGTCACAGAGGTTTTTCAGTGGAATTTCCACAGCCAGCCTGAACCACTGTAGTCTTTATTTTGGCAAAAACACAACCCTTTTCAGTTCATTTCAGGACACTGTTAATTATCATTAAGGACATAAAATATATACATCTCCCTCGAGTTGTGCTCAACTCCTGGCGATTTCATAGACGCATCCATGGAGTTGCCTTGACAATAATATGGATTTTTAAAATTCTCCTTCTAGCCTTCAGCCCGAGTAATTCTCATCAGTCTCCAATCCAAGTTCTAATCAAATCTGATCCTGCTCAGGTTTTTTGTGTGTGTGCAATTTCTTTTGACATTCAAAAAGGGGAGAAAGTACAGTTGATGATGAAAGATATATAGAGGTGGGTAAGGGATATGGATGAGAGAAGAGAAGACAACTGCTGAAACTTTGGGGGGAAAGATAAAAGTCACCTGAGAATTTCTCCCTGATTCAAGCTTTTTCAACATAAATTTCTTAAATGTATACTTTTTTAAAAAGAAAAAAAGTAAGTATCTTCTTTTTCCTGCAATGCTTAGAAATATATGCCCCTTTTCAAATGGGACTCTTAACAATAATGGGGATTTGGGATGAATTTTTAATCAAAGAAAGGTAACGACTTTATTTCTGTCCATCAAGCCCTGGAATAAATCTCAAGAGATTAATTTGCAGGTAGGCACCCGCTGAAGATTTATTTTACATTACTTGTAATTCTAGTTGTATTGTTATCGAGCAAGAAAAAGTTTATAGCTATAATGGTGCACTTGAAGACAGGTCCAAAGAATAGCAACAGCAGTAGCACTTAGACTTCTTGTACATTGCTTCATCGTAGTGTTTTACAGCCATCTCTAAGCTGCTGTTCACAGAGTCAGTATATTGTCCCCAACAACCTGGGTCCTCATTTATCAACTTTGGATGGATGGAAGGCTGAGTCAACCTAATCTAGAGCTGGTCAGGATCAAACTCCTGGCAGTGGGCAGTCAGCAATATGCATTCTAACCACTGTGCGGCTACTGCACTAAGAAGGACAGATGGAGTTACTTCTGAATATTATTATCCATCTATGCACCAAATCTTGTCAGGCCAAGCAATTATCTGCAATCAGTATAGTTATACTCTGTATGAATTGCTTGTTCTCTTCCTGCACCAGAAATTCCAAACTCCTCTGTCTCTTTGCCCTCTGGGAAAGAGCTCCACCTTTTTACGAATCCAGACTACATTCCACCATATGCGGCACTTGGGTTATGGTTCCTTTTGTAAATGCATTTTTCAAAATACCTTAGGAACTCTTTTATGAAAAATTGTTTTTTTAAAAACAACGTCACTATTCTACAAGGTCTTCAGTGGAATTAACAGAACTACAGGAAAACAAAACTCTACAACATGAAAAACTGTTGCTCATTCAGACCAAGATTCTGGAACAGGAGCGAACTGTTAATCTAATTGGCACTGGTCTAGCACTGATGAACAGAAATACATTCGGTGAGGTTTAAAATACATTTGGGTTAAAGGCTAGGTCCCACTGGCCAACGGACGCAAAACGTATTCATAAAGGACACAGCGGATGAGCAAAATTTCGGGGGTCGCTCCATGCGTTGTCATCCGCTTCATAAAGTGGTGAAAATTTGCATAAACAGAACGGAAAAGAACGGACGTGGGTAGTATGTAGTGGGGATGTTAAACGGATATTCATAGGAAGCCTAGCGGATGACAGCAGATGAAGCGGATGCATCACGTAAGGAAAGAAAGGGGATGCCGCACGGATGTATATCGGATGCAAACACATCCTTTCTATTTCCATGCTACTAACGATGTATAGACGTTCCACGTACCCTTTCTTTCCTCCCTCTTTCCATTTTCAGCTGCAGCAGATGTGAGTTGCGAGGATGCCCAGAGGATGCAGAGAGGATACAGTGGCCGTTTAACGGATGATAAACGGACATAGAACGTTTGTTGCTCATATGTCATGGATTTACATCGTACACGGCGGAAAGTTCATCCGTTCACAAAGTATTGTGCAAGCTCAAAACTTCTTGCGCAGATAAAATCGCAGTGGACGGATGCTCGACGGATAGAGCGTATGAAACACGTATGCAATGAGTACACAATGGATGCATAGCGTTTTCCAATGGATGGCAAGCTTTTTTTAACGTTTACATCCTCTTTGCATCCGTAAGTGCAGTGGGACAGGGCCTTTAACGGACACAATTTCCCCCCCAAATGGTTGGTTAAATCAAGATTTAACTTGGCTGGGTTGCAACCACTGTCCACTATTTTTTTTTAAAAGCCTCTTGGACCTGTTTGGCACTTCTGGACAGAAGGACTTTATTATTAAGCTTTCTGGCATTTGCCCTTTTTTCCAATTAGAAGAATGTTAAAATAAGTAAGAAGTTAGAACAGGAAATGTAATGGGTGTCAAGGAAGAGTTTTACAGGCATAGAAGTACTCTGTGCACTATGTTGGAGACTCAGGATTGTGCCATAACAAAACGATGGTAACAGTTTATTCTGATTTTTTTAAAAATGGATTGCAATGGACAGTTAGCTATATATGGAAACTGCATACAATATTCAGTGGTGGAGCAGGGGATAACAAAGAGATTGGCAATCACTTTTATGATTTGACAAAAGCTTCCACACCCATCTTTTAGCAAGATCTGCTTTCCACATGTGATGGGCAATAACTCTCATTTTTCCTCAGGAAAGGTAGACTACTGAAGACAGAGCCATCTGATCTTAATAGAAACAATTTTAATACCGTATTTTTCTTTCCCTTTCTATTCGGGCTAAAAGCAATTTTACCCTATCTTTTTCCTCAGCACCACAGCTGTGATGATAACCAGAGCTGTCCTGCAGCTGTTTAAGATAAACAAATAAACCAGGAGAACCAAAGGCAGGATCTTCCAGCTACATGTGGTTGCCTTCTCATCCTCAATTTGGCACTGGAATTGTGGAAAGAGGACATTGCTTTCCTGGTCCAGCTAACCTACAGCGGCTTCTCAGAGTCTTCTTAGGGTCTTTGCAATCACCTGCCACCTGAACGACTATCTGTCGTCAGAGATTGCATTCAAACATTTTTTGGAGAAAGGGCTGTATTGATTGAGGCTGTGAACAAAACTACACATGAATTAGATAATATTCCCAGTGCAGAAAGTTAGCACCCACTCCCTCCTAGAAGAATGAAATATTTTGAGAAATATTAAAAAGATAGAATATTATATTTCCCTGGATGAGAAATGGAGAAACATGCTCTTGGAAAGCAGCCCCCACCTTTCTTATTAGCCCTCAGCAGATGTCAGCACTTTAGGATAAAGAGATAGCTAGCTCTATTCATAAGCAAATACTCTCACCCAAGATCCAACAAAGGTACGTTTAGCCCTCAGCCATAATAGATACTTGGCAACTGGCTTTTATTGATGACAGCTGCATGTTCCGAAGTCTTGTAAATCACCTTTTGCAACCTTCTGACAGGTAAAGACAATGAGAAAGCCAGATTCACTTAACAGCCGTGTTCCTAACTTAAAAACTTAACATTTTTTTCACATTTTGGACTCAATTGTAGTCGTATATCGAAGACTACCTGTATAAGAACAATTCATTTCTCCTCAGCAGGTTGTAAAATGGGGCAAAATTCTCTTAACATTTTTTTCACATTTTGGACTCAATTGTAGTCGTACATCGAAGACTACCTGTATAAGAACAATTCATTTCTCCTCAGCAGAAGAAATATTCACACTACTCTTCTCTGAACATCAGCTGTTGGAAAGCGTGGCCAGCAAGCAACGAGATTGACTTTGGAATTAATGTATTTCATTGTTTCCTCATGTTGATTATTTATTTACCAAATTTATATGCCACCCACCACACTATCAAGTGACTCATATATACACAACTTAGTCATCACAGGAACTTTCAAGTATTCTACTCATCCCTTCATGAACCAATGTAGCGTTTGGTCAATGGCGGTTCTGAGGATTAATGAAATGAACTGTCTCAAAGGAGTCAATTTAACAGATCCTGCTTGGAAGCCTATTTTATTATTTTTAAAGATATTTTACTCTGTTTTTATTATTTTTATAAATAATTCAGGGTGATGAACATGCCTAATACTTCTTCCTTCTCCTCTTCTTCTTTCCCCCGAGAAAAATAACCCTGTGAGATAAATTGGCCTGAAAGGGAGTGAAGGCCCAAAGTCACCCAGTCAGCTTTCATGCCTTAGGTGGGACTAGAACTCACAGTCTCCTTGTTTCTAACCTGGTGCCCTATCCCATAGACTAGAACAAGGGTGTTAAACTGAAGGCCTGCAGGCCGAATCCAGCCCGTGGAGTGCTTAAATCTGGCCTGTAGGGATGGCTTGGAAATAACAAAGGATCGGCCCACAGTGCCTTTAGTAGTGAAAATGGGGTGCACAAAGGGGTGTTTGGCTGGTAAAGTGCTGCAGGAGACCATGCAGGCCTAAAATGGGCCGCAAGGAGGGGATGCACATGGCCATGCCCCATTTTAGCTGGCAGGGTGCTGTTTTGGCCAGCAGGGAGTCCGTCCCATCTCTTCCCCTACCCCAGGCCAGATCATGGAGGAGAACAACAATGCTGATCCGGCCCTCAAAGAAATCCAGTTTGGCACACCTGGACTAGACACAGTTTGGACGAAATACCAAAGCAACAGTACTGATTGAAAATACAAATATCTAAGAAGAACAAAGCTTCCTTTAGTAGGTCAAAAGTGGGCAATTTAAGGCCCTGAGATGGGTTTTGGAGTCCTCTCCTGCAATTGCTGGGTATCAGCAGTGTTCCGTCCGGAAAAACGCGAGGTAGACCGGGTTCCAACAACAAAGTCTTTATTTGTTAACACAGAGAAGAAACAGAACATTGGCTCAAGCCGCGACAGCCCTTTTATATGTTTCCGTCTGCCGGCTTGTAGCCAATGACAAGCATTTGGTTTTGCCGCCCTTGGGCGGCTTCGTGGATTGGTTCCTATTGAACCAATCCCCTATTAGGTTTTGTTAACCAATCGGAATGAAGTATTTGGAGTCTACTATTATTTATACAGAACAAGCAGCATGGGTGAAAAACACTTACAAATTGGTAAAATAAGCAAAAGCATTTTTCTGAAAAGAAAAGAAAAATGAAACTATTCAAATTCTCTGAAAAGACAGGGAAATGAAAGCAGTGTTCCCCACCTACAGACACAAAACAACATTGTCCATGACAACTTTCAATTTCTCCAACATAGCCTGCGCTGTCCTAATATAGAATTCTCAGTAAGACGAATCTCCCTTTACCCCGCCATATTCAGTACAAAGGAATAATTATGAAGGGTGGAATTCCTGCAAAAACATCCACATGTGCATTAACATTTCAATCATAAAGAAAGTTTTGCATCTTTACAAGTTCTCCTGGGGCCTGGCAAAATAAGGAGCCTCAAATTACGCAGACAGAAGCTGAGTCTAAGTTTTTCTTTCTTAGGTGGTACTGGTCGCAGAGTTTCTCCGCTGAATTCATTCCAACTTGTCTAAGACATGAGTCTGGTTTCAGGCAGAGATAAAAGAGATAAAAGTGAGGCTGAGCGGTTCTGCCAGCTTAATTTGTAAGGACTGCAGAGGAAATGAGACAATCCCCTTTTTTCTTTTCTTTTTAGGGCTAAGAAGGGTAAGAAAAAGTACAAGGCATGTTTTTGAATGATGTCGGTTTCCCTGACTAGTACCAGAGGAGAACAAAATCCACAGGAAGCACAACTGTTTTATTTAGACCTTGCAGAATTAAAAATGCCAGATAGAGGCTTGGGGGTTAATCCAAATTTTGTGCAAGTTTAAAAGTTTCTAAACTTTATAGAATGGATGGTAAGATTAGGGTTAAGATACCTTAAAAAAGATCTTCCTGTTGTGTAACTTACTTCATGCTAAACAATATAGGAAGTCCTTGATTTACATGTGCAATTGGGAGCAGAATTTCCATTTCTAAGCAAGGCAGTTGTTAAAAACAGTCACACCCAATTTGATAACCTTTTTGCCACTGTTGTTAAGTGAACCACATTGTCATTAAGCGAATCTGGCTTCCCCCCATTGACTTTGCTTGTTGAAAGCCAGCTGGGACTGTTGCAGATTTAACAGATACTCAGAGTTGGAAGGGACCTTGTAGGTCATATAGTCCAACGCCCCCCTGCCCAAGCGAGACACCATTTCTGGCAAATGGCAGTCTGATCTTTTCTTGAAAGTCTCAAGTGATGAGGCTCCCACTATTTCCAAAAACAAGTTGTTCCACTGGTTCACGGTCATTGTCAGAAAATTTCTCTTTATTTTTAGGTTAAATCTCTCTTTGTTCAGACTTTAGAAAAAGTATAGAGAAGAGCAACCAGGATGATTAGGGGACTGGAGACTAAAACATATGAAGAACGGTTACAGGAACTGGGCTTGACTAGTCTAGTGAAGAGAAGGACCAGGGGAGACATGATAACAGTCTTCCAATATTTGAGGGGCTGCCACAGAGAGGAGAGGGGTCAACCTATTTTCTAAAGCACCTGTAGGCCAGACAAGGAATAAATAATGGATGGAAACTGAACAAGGAGAGATTTAACCTGGAAATAAAGAGAAACTTTCTGTCAATGAGAACAATCAACCAATGGAACAGCTTGCCCTCAGAAGTTGTGGGAGCGCCATCACTTGAGACTTTCAAGAAGAGATTGGACTACCATCTGTCAGAAATGGTGTAGGGTCTTCCACTTGGGCAGGGGGTTGGATTAGGTCCCTTCCAACTCTGATTATATGTTATCTATTATCATCCTGGTTGCTCTTCTCTGTACTTTTTCTAGAGTCTCAACATGTTTTTATAGTGTGGTGACCAAAACTGGATGCAGTACTCTAGGTGTGGTCTTACTAAGGCTTTATAGAGTGGTATTAGTACCTCACATGAGATGGTTGCAGATGGTGATAATGTCACGCTGGGATGCAACAACTGTTGTAACTACATGCAGATTGCTACAGTAAGTGCCCAAATTTGGATCACGTGACCACGCATATGCTACGACACCCCTGTTTCAGAAAGTCATATTTTGCTGGCAATCTTTGGAAGACTAAACTCTGCTAGATTTCAGAGATTGGGACTTTCTTCCCCAGTTGTATTTCCTGTTCATGTGGGAGCCATTACTTTCATTTTGTGCCTTCATTAAAGCTGGCCACTGAGTTGGAGCTGCATCTCCACTGTGCTCTTCACAGAATCAGTATGGAAGCTGTTATCACCTATGGCTAATTTCTCATATTCTTCTCTGCATGCCATTTTTGATGAAGGAAGTGGCTTCTATTAATAAAACGCAGGTGGGGGTGGACATGATTAAGTTTCAGCTCTGAGCTCAGAAGTCTTATAGCTTTTAAATAATAATAAAAAATGGCATGATATCAATAAAATTAACTGAAAAAAGCAGAACAATTTAGGGCCTGGGGCCTCTGAAGGCTGATGTTGGAAGAGAAGAATGCAACAAAATCAAAGTTTGGATTAGTTTGTCACATAAAGCAAAATCTCCTTTCAGTCAGGCTTGACTCCTGCTGAATTCAATGTTAATGTATTTCAAGCAAAAACTTCACTTTTGACTGGCATTTGATGGCTATTGAGATGGTAGCCCAGCATGGACAGAAAGGAAGGAGACCTTGCTGGAAATATGCAGGAATCATTACCTACTGGAATAAAGGAGAATGAAATATTTTTAGATCCAGAGAAATGAGAATGTTTGGAACTGGATCAGGCAAACTTCTCCCTAATACTCTGGGGTATACGATAGGGGAAAAGTCACAGCACAGACTTAAAATGTTCTGCTTTAATAGCGATTCTCAATCATAGTAGCCTTAGCTTTCCTATGCAGTTGATTTATCTGATCTATTTGGGGGTGGGGTCCCACAGATAAATGAAGATTCTTCCAGTTCCCTCTTGACGAAGGACAGAGACAAAAGTTGCAAACTCTGCAAATTATTTTTGCCCCTAGATTTCAAAGCGGGGGGGAGGGGGGGCAATCAGTTTGTGTCGGTGTGTGGAGAGCTTTGGTTTTGGTTCATATTATCTGGAGAGGCAAAATAATCCAATTTTCCTGGCTGGCTTTGAACCACCATTTAAATTTCCTACAATGCCTCAGAATACGGCTACATCAAGGCATTGCTGAACATCAAAATGGTGGCAGTTGGCTTCAAAACCTCCCCATAATCCAATGATATAGGACAAAACATGCCAGGATGCAGTTGTTATGTATTCATTCAAACTCACAGTTACACAGCTAACTTTACCGTTTATTTGTATCCTGCCTTTATTATTTTTACAAATAAATCAAGGCAGTGAACACATCCAACACATTTTCATCCTCTTGTTTTCCCCTCTACAACAATCCTGTGAGGTAGGCTGGGCTCAGACAGAGTGACTGGCCCAAAATCACCCAGCTGGCTTTCAAGGCTGAGGCAGAACTTGAACCCGTGATCCCTTGCATTCCAGCCTGGTGCCTTAAACACCAGAACTCTTACCATGGAAAGTTAGCAAGTCAGGGTGATGCATCCTTAGCATAACCTACCTCATGCCATTTTTATGAGAATAAAATGGTAAGAGGGGCTCAATTAGATATATTTCCTGAGAACCTTCAAAGAAAACTAGAACATAACAACTGTAGCTCTTTTTTGAGATTTCTCTAGTCATTCTGTGGAAGAATTGAAATAACACTTTCACAGTCTTACTGTACAGTTAGAAATTTGCTAAATAGAAAATTATTTCTGTTCCGTCTGGAAAAGACGCGCGGTAGACTGGGTTCCAACAAATAACTATTAGTTAACAGCAAACAGTAACGGAACATTGGCTCAAGCCGCGGCAGCCCTTTTTATAGAGGTTTGCCTTCCGGCTTGTAGCCAATGACATTGTTTTAACTTTGCCACCTTTGAGCGGCTCCTTGGATTGGTTCCTAATGAACCAATCCATTACTGGCCTTTCTGGCCAATCAGAAGAGACTACTTGGAACCTTCCAAGTTATACAGAACACCCCTCCCCCTTTAGTTCAGTCCTACATGAGTGACGTAGTCGCGCAGGTAGGTGGGGCTTTTTCTGGTCCTAGTTGACCTGCGCGGCTCATTCTCGCCTAGGACTTCAAGTGGTTCAGTCGGGATTGCTGTCTCTCCGGCTCGTCTCCATGGAACCACCTGGAAGGGTAAGTCAGCATTGCCGCTACCGCTTGAGTTGCTCAGGCTGGTGGTTTTGCCGCTCCCTCCTGGTGGTTTTGCCGCTCCCTCCCTTCAACCGGGCTGGTTGAGCTGGCCTGGCTGGCCCCTTCCAGGACGGCTTCCCTTTCGCTTGGACTACCTCCAATGGTTTCATCTAACCGTAAGTGCTCTTTTTGGTTGGTTAGATGTTCTAGATTTAATTTTAATGGTTCATTTTCACACCCTTTTGTATTTGTTTGTGTTCTCCCCCCCCCCTTGGTTTTGTTTTTGTCGATTTTTATTATTTGAGGTTGCACGGTTGTTTTACGCTCAATGTTTCGGGAACGAAGCTGGTCTATGTGCCGCTTCCATTATCTTCCATCGTCCACGGTTAGTTGGTAGGACCGGAGGCCTGTTATTTGTGTGATAGTGGCTGGAAGCCAGAGAGAGTCCCCGCTAAAATTCTTTGCATAGACTAGGTCGCCGATTTCAAAAGTGCGGTATCAGCTGGATGAGTCAGGGGGTTTCTCACAAGTGTAATTTGGGTGCAGTCTATCTAAATGGGATCTGAGTTTCCTCCCCATTAACAAGTCTGCCGGGCTCTTGTTTGTTGTACTACTGGGAATGATGTGTTGTAGTGTAAGTAAGCGGTTCAGCTTATCTTGGACATCCCCACGGTCCATTTTTTCTAGGCCTTCTTTGGTAAACCTGACCATTCGTTCGACCCTACCATTCACCGCTGGGGGGGCCGGCGCGGTTAGTGCATGGCGTATACCCAGGGATGCCTAAGTACTGTTTGAATTGTATAGCCGTTAGTTGTGGCCCGTTGTCGGATACCAATACATCAGGTAAACCATGAGTTGCAAACAATTTGTTTAGCTATTTTATAACAGGGTTGGTTGTTGTGGATGACATAACTATAACCTCCAACCAATTTGAATATGCACCTACGACTATTAAGAACATGTTGCCCCGGTTGCTCCTGCAAAATCAATATGGATTCGAGACCAAGGGCCTCATGGGGTCTCCCAGTCCCGTATGGACGCTTGCGGTGGTGTGGATCTAGCTCTCTGACACTTATGGCATGTTGCAACCCAGCGTTCAATATCCTTGTCTATACCAGGCCACCAGACATAGCTCCTGGCCAGGCTTTTCATTTTTACTATGCCTGGGTGGCCCTCATGTAGCATACCCAACACCTCTTCCTGCAGTGTGGATGGAATTACCACCTGATCTCCCCACAATAAACACCCCTTTTGTATTGACAGTTCAGTTTGTCTGGTCCGAAAAGGTTTAAAACCTTCAGTCTTTTGGCTTTCCGGCCAGCCTTTACCTACCCAAGTCAAAACGCGGGCAGTCACTGGGTCTTTCACCGTGGCTCTGGTGACATCATTTGCAGACAATGGAAGTTCAGAGCAGGTCTCTACTTGCAGGGCGGCGGTGGTTGGAGCTGGGTTGTCCTCTATGGTTGGTAATGGTGCTCGGCTTAAAACGTCTGCATGGGTGATTTGTTTCCCGGGTTGATGCAGCAAGGTATTTGAATAGGCGGCCAGGAATTCTGACCACCTAGTCATCCGTGGGGATAGAATGTTCGGTTTGGGTTTGTTTCCCACCAAAATCCCCAGTAACGGTTTATGGTCAGTCACAATGGAAAATGCCCTCCCATAGAGGTATTCGTGAAAACGTTTAACTCCGGCGACGATTGCCAGGACCTCCCTGTCTAGCTGGCGATAGTTGCGTTCCGCTTTGGACAGCGTTTTCGAGTAAAAGGCGATGGATGCCTCTCTCCCGTCAGGTAATTGGTGGCTCAGGATAGTACTGACTCCGAAAGGTGAGGCGTCACAGGTGACCGTCAATGGAACTGTATTTTTAAACTGAATAAGAACGGTGTCAGAGGTTAATAAGTCTTTTATGCTTTGGAATGCTTTTTGTTCTTTATGACCCCAAGTCCAGACATTTTTTTTATCCAGCAAACGGTACAATGGTTCTGCTATCATTGCTTTGTGGGGGAGGAATATGTTATAAAAGTTGATCAGACCCAAGAATGCCTGTAAGTCCGTTTTATTTCTAAGCCTGGGTGCATCTTTAATTGCTTTGACTTTTTTGTCTGTTGGGTGAATACCCTGTTCGTCAATTAAATACCCTAAAAATTCGAAGCAGTCGGTAGCCAGGCAGCATTTTTCCTTTTTTACTTTTAGGCTGGATTCTCTAAATTTGGTTAGCACTTCTCTTAGTCTTGCTTCTAATTGGGTAGTGTTTTTTGCTGAAATTAGGACGTTGTCAAAGTATGGAACGACCCCTTTTATTCCGTTTAATAGGTGTTCCATGAGGCTTTGGAAAACGCCTGGGGCAATGCTTACTCCGAATTGAAGCCTGTTACATTTGAATGCCCCTCTATTCGTTACTATTGTTTGTGCTTCGGCCGTTATTGGGTCTACTGGAAGCTGCTGATATGCCTGAGCCAAATCGAGTTTTGCAAAAAAAAATTCCTCCCCCAAGTGAGTGCAGTAAGTGCTGTACGACTGGTTCCGGGTATGCGCTTTGCTGCAGCGCATGGTTCAGGGTAGTCTTGTAGTCTCTGCAGATGCACACAGACCCGTCAGGTTTTACAGGTGTTACTATTGGAGTCTCCCACCTAGCATGGTCAATTGGTTCTATGACCCCTTGTGCAATCAGTTTGTTTAATTGCTCATCTATTTTGGGCTTTAATACAAAGGGTACTCGTCTGGCTTTTAACCTTCTTGGTGCTATCTGGGGATCTAAGCTAAAGGAAATTGGGGTCCCCCGGTACCTGCCTAGAGTGCCATCGAAGACGTCCTGGAATTCGTGTAGCAGGTTCTCTTCCCAATCGTTTGCGGCTATTCGGCTTACTCCGGTCATCCCGATGCCCAATGTTGCAAACCATTCGATGCCCAGGAGGCTGGGATGGTCTTGGTCGACTATAGTCAGTGGCAGGACTTCGGCGTGTTGTTTGTAAGTGACTTTGAAGTGTCTTAGACCTACCACGGGAATTCTATTTCCCTGGTAGTCTTTGAGAATTAATTTTTGTTTCTTGAGTTCTTTTTGTTTTATGTTTGGAACCAGCCGCCTGATTGTGTTCCAAGACACCACTGATAGGAAAGATCCTGAATCGACCTCCATTTCACAAGGGCTTCCTTCAATGGTCACTATAATTTTGACTTTTCTCCTGCTTTCTGTCTGTGCGCTTCCGATAGTGACAGTCTGGTGAGTTTTTTCTTGGTTGCTGGTTCCCTTGCTGTGCTCCCATTTTCTATCAGCTTGCCTCGGGTCAGTTCTTTGTGGGGAATTACCGTTTCTGCTAGGACTGCTGTTCTTAGATTGCAGCAGACTCTTTCGATGTGTCCCCTCTCCTTGCAAGCCCGACAGATGACATCAAGGAACCTGCACTTGGCTCGGGGGTGGTTTCCTCCACAACCAGTGCATTCCCGCCAATTTCTTCTTCTTTCGTGCCTTTTTTGGTTCGCGTACAGGCGATGGACCTCATCATCATCTTCTTCCGTTTTTGATGACTCGTCTAGGTCTTTGTGGTGTGTGGTTGTGGCAGCTTGCTTCTTCCCTCTGGGTAGGGTCGTCGTGTCAGTATTGGCATTCATCAGTTTCATTGTGGCCGCTGTTTTCTTCACTGCTTCTGCAGCGGTGGCTTCCGCGATTGCTTCTGCCATAGTTATGTTAGGTCTGTTTAATAGTTTGCTTTGTAAAGTAGAGTTCTTTAGACCTAACACGACACGATCTCGCATGGCCTCATCCATACTCTGGAACTCGTAGGCTCCTTCCAGATGACGGAGAGCTGCCACAAAATCTGCAATGGTCTCATCTTCCCTTTGGTGTCTTTTATAAAACTCGTGTCTCTTAATAAGATTTGAGACAACGGGCACGTAGTGGTTAAGAACTGGTTAAGTTCAGACCAGGTCATCTGTTTCATGTCTCTCGGCTTTGCCAATGCCTTTGCCATTTTGAACACGGCTGGCCCACAATGTGTTAGGAAGACAGCCCTCTTTCGCTGATCTGAAATTTCCTCCATTTTGTTGCTCTCCAGAAATATCAGGAAGCGATCGATATAAGACTCCCAATCTTCTTCATTGGGGTTAAAAGGTGCAGTCGACGCGTCGCTACCAGCCATTCCGTCTAGCGTGGTTGTTTTCTTGCCGCGTGCTCGGTCTCCGCTTTAGGACGATCCCATCCTCGGCGCCAGTGTTCCGTCCGGAAAAGACACGCGGTAGACCGGGTTCCAACAAATAACTCTTTATTAGTTAACAGCAAACAGTAACGGAATATTGGCTCAAGCCATGGCAGCCCTTTATATAGAGGCTTGCCTGCCGGCTTGTAGCCAATGACAGTCTTTTAACTTTGCCGCCTTTGAGCGGCTCCTTGGATTGGTTCCTAATGAACCAATCCACTACTGGTCTTTTTTGGCCAATCAGAAGAGACTACTTGGAACCTTCCAAGTTATACAGAACAATTTCAGTATAAATAGTCCTTGCTGAATGACTGTTCACTTTACAACCGTTCGAATGGCAATGGAATCATAAATCTTTGAGCACCCCCCTCATCAAGGGACAGCATGTTGAGTGTGTCAGTTTGACTAGTTCTAGAGGGGGTCCCCAACCTTTGTGGCTTGGTGGCCAGGCTGGGGGCAATTGCGCAAGCTGAGCTGCACATTCCTGTCCAAGTTGAGCTCCATGCGTGTGTGCACACCTATCCACCATTCACATAGCCCAATTCCAAATAGGCCACGGCCCAATAGTGGGTCATGGGCTGGAGACTCGAATTACAGCCATATCCATGGTCATGTGACAATGATTTGCCATGTTCTTTTGCTGGTTTCCAGCAAAAAAACACCAATTCAAATGTTTTACTTAATGACCACAGTATTCTCTTAACAATCATGGTGTTCACTTAACCACTATGAAAAAGGCCAAAAAATTATTTCTGGTCATGTGGGTGCCTTGACTTATGACCGCATCTACTTATGACAGCAGTTCCAGGTTTAATAATGATTGTAAGTTGTGGACTCCCTGCATATAATTATTGCAGAAAAGTTATTCTATATACAAAGGCTGAACAATTTGGCACCAGCCACCATGGAACAATGATTGATGAATTTGACCGAATCTACTGCAGTTCCCAAACTGACTTTTTTGATTAGAGAAATGTCATCGTTGACATTCATTGAAGACTGGAAACCCCTTATGCACTTTTTGCATTAAAAGAAAATGATTTTGTGACTTAAGCATTTGATAATTGCTATGGAAAGAACAGAATTACAATGCTATCTTAGAAAGGGAAGTTTCATTATAATTTTGCAGCATGTAAAACTATCAAGAGGAAGATCAGTAATCAGTAATTTTTTATATTTCTTTTCTTGTTCTTCAGGTCTTTTATTTTCTGTTTCTTTTTTCGATATCCTTTTTTCTTGGATTATTTTTTGCTTTCTTTTTCACATTTACCATATCGTTTTCTTTCAATGGACTTCTTATTATACGTGCAACATATTTCAGTAAAAACTATTTTAAAGAAAGAAAAGAATCAGATTTATGGATGCAAATCAAGTAGCTCATGAAAGAAAGAAAGAGAAAAAGAAAGAGAAAGAAAGAAAAAAGAAAGGAAGGAAAGAAAGAAAGAAAGAAAGAAAGAAAGAAAGAAACAAACTAGGCAGGCAGGAATTCAGAATTATGAATGTAAATCAAGTGGCTCATGAAAGAAAAGTAAGAAAGAGAAAAACAAAGAAAGAAAAAGGAAAAGAAAGAAAGAATAGAAAAGAAAAGAAAAGAATAGAAAAGAAAAGAAAAGAAAAGAAAAGAAAAGGAAAGAAAAGAAACTAGGCAGGCAGGCAGGCATTCAGATTTATGAATGAAAATCAAGTGGCTCATGCTGTGTTTGAAATTTTTATCAGAAAAATCTACTGGATCAATTCAAGGTCTCTTAAAACTAAACAAAACATCTCCCTCAGTTTTATCTTTTTAAGGTGAGTCACAATTCTATTTGTCTTATGCTGAACAGAATGATTATAACCATGATATTTGTGGGATAGGGGTTTTCCTTGAAAAAAAAAAAACAACTCTCAGAATTGCGCGCGCGCACGCACACACACATCTACAATCACAGCACAAAACATCCTTTTATTGCCGGATGTGAGAGAAACACATGATTCTATAAAAAGCCACAGGAAGGAAGTGTATGAACCTCAGCGTTGAGTGGGAGTGTGAAAAGAATGTTGCTGTGTTTCTGAAACACATTTCCCTTTTGCATTTTAGCCTGAAAGTTCGTAGCATAAGTTGATTTTAACCATGACAATAACAACAATGATATGCCCAGGGGGAAAATTCTCTTTTGGCTCTCCAAACACTGAAGAAATATATATCCTGAACCTCTGTTACATTCTGTGAAAGATTAGATTTTGATTGCTGTACTAGATACGCAGGAGAAGGAAGTAGGAATATCATGAGATTTTAAGATGAATTGTAAGGTAGGGGTTAAGACACTTTTAAAAAAAAAATATTTTCCTGTTGAGTAACTACTTCATGGTAAAACAGAAGTTACTTAGTTCCATTTTCTGCCCCTTATGTTAGTTTTCTAGTTTGGGAAGAATAGAATGTGATGGATAAGAAGCTACAGTTAGTTGAAATATGTCTTAAAGAGCAAAATATCCCACAACTGATTTATTAGTTTGCTCATTTCCAGTCTCCCTACTTTTCATTAAAATTCCTGTGAAGAATTTTATAGAGGGGCTATTTTCCCAGGCTTTAACCTGGGCAAAACAAAAGAAGGAAAAATGAAAATCATATTGAAATTTTGCATACCTAATTGATAACCCTCTCTGCTTTCATAGAACTGATCTTAAAATAAAAGGAGACCCTGTGGATTTTACTCTGCTAGTTGTTGACTATAAGAGAAGGTGCTCATCTCAGTTTCCAAGCCACTAAGCCAAAGATATTTCCACGGTCTTGTGGCCCACATGACGTCAAGGAGCACTGATATTTTCCCATCGAAGTGCTACCTATTTATCTACTCACAGTTGCATGCTGTTGAACTGCTAGATGGGAAGGAGCTGAGAAGGATGGGAACTCACCCTATCACATGCTGCTCGCATCTCAAACCTGGGTTGCTGGCTTTCCAGCCGACAAACCTGGCAACTTTACCACTGAGCCACCGTGTTGCCCCCCATTGGTCTTAAGTCAGCCTAAAATTTCTTTCTTTTGCCTTCCAAATCATGTTAGGTCTATGAAACATGGAGGAAAAATTGATTCACGGCACAGTCTAGTTCAAATGTAAATTTAAACCATATTGTGTTCACAGCTTTAAACAGCTCAACCCAATTACAGATAGTCCTCAATTTACAACCACAATTGACCCCCAAATTTCTGTTGCCAAGTGAGACATTTGTTGAGGGAGTTTTGTCCCATTTATGCCCTTTATTGTCACCATTGTTAAATGAATCACTGCAGTTTTAAAGATAGTCACATAGTTGTTAAGTGAATGTGGTTTCCCCATCGACTTTGTCAGAAGGTTGCAAATGGTGAACACCCAGCCCTGGGACATTGCATCCATCATAAATTTGAGGCATATCAAGCATCTGAATTTTGATCATGTGACTGCAGGGATGGTTGTAAATGTGAAAAACACTCCTAAGTCATTTTTCCAATGCAGTTGTAACTTTGAACGGACACTAAATGAACTGTTGTAAGTCGAGAGCTATCTGTGCAGGAAGCAAGCCAAAGGCAAACATAGTTTGCAAAAGTGACTTGTTTTCACCAACTGGAGTTTGAATTGTCACCAATTCAGTGAACTGATGTGACATTAACTTCTGGTGACTTTACCAGACTTTAAATGTTTTCTTTTCAGAAGGGAGGAGCAGAGGTGTCTGCAAGGAGAGGTCAAAAAAGGCAAGATGGTGATGGGATGGTTGATTTCTAGTCCTGCAGACCCAGGAGCAGGACAAGGAGCAGGACTTCAATTCCAAAGTTGCCACTGCCATCTTTGACTTTTTTCTAACCTGCCCCAATCCACAAACAGCATTAGATCACAGAAAAGGAGAGCTTTCCATGCTACAACTCTTAATGATAAACTATGGTTAAATGTTAAATACAAAACAGCTGTAGAAAACAATTCCAAGCAGAAACCAAGACTTAGGACAAAGGAATTAAGTCTGTAAGATTTACCACTTTCCCACTTCACCTATTTTCCCCCCCCACAGCATGGGGGTCAAACTCACCATGTCACATTGCTATCACGTGACGTTTTGCGATGTTTTTCCTTCGCGGAGCTGGATTGGGCGTGGCCTGTGCATGACACATCCGGCCTGCGGGCCGCCAGTTTGATACTCCTATCCTACATTATTGACAGGATCCTCCATTGCTCTTACAACTCATAACCATTTTATGCTTAAGGAATGTCTCAAACCATACCAAATCACCACTAGGGTAGCCTTGCAGCAGAGGTGGCATTCAGCAGGTTCTGACCAGTTCTGGAGAACCGGTAGCGGAAATTTTTGAGTAGTTCAGAGAACTGGCAAATACCACCTCTGACTGGCCCTGCCCCCATATATTCTCTGCCTCCTGAGTCCCAGATGATTGGCTGGGTCTCCTTTGGTTGCCCTGCACAGGGGAACGGAGCTGGAAAGCAGGTTAGTGGGGTGGGGAGAGAATGGGGATTTTGCAGTAACTTTCCCCCAGGAGTGGGGAGGGAATGGAGACTTTCCAGTATCTTTCCCCTGTCATGCCCACCAAGGAATACAACACCCACCAAGCCACGCCCACAGAACCGGTAGTAAAAAAAAACCTGAATCCCACCACTGCCTTGCAACCCTCTGTAGTCCTGTCTACTTTTAGCGACCATTGTTTTGACTGGTAAAGAAGCATGCCCTCTTAGAGCCATTTTCTGGTCGAACTTTGCATTTTTTTTGCTTTTATCCTGTACTTATTTGGAAAGGACCACAGGCGAATCTCTTCCTCATGAAGAACATTACCATTTGGGAAGTGTTTTATTTACAGCACAAAAAAATAGTAAAAGCAGACAGTGGCTTGACAGTCCTACAAGACTATCCGCCCCTTAAATTTTTGTCTTTTTGAGAAATACTGGGAGACAAACTGTTGTGAAATAATGTCCTGAGCGAGGTCCCATCAACTTTGTATGCTATTCTAGATTTCAGGGGACAGGGTGGCGAGGATGTGCTTGGACCACCTCCATAAACACAGAGGTCAGACCGGTGCATTCAGCCTGTGCACAGAAGTGCTTTTTATTCCCTCTGCAGCCTCTGTGTTGAGCTACAGCCAAGCAGACCAAAATAATTAACCAACAACTGAGGCCTGATTATCCCTGGAAGTGCAATAAGGCCTCCTAAAGGCACTCATTTGCAGCTAAGTACTGTTACAGAAACTGCTTTAGCTAAAATGAGAAATTGGGAGGGGGGGGAAAATTAAGCCAGGATGCAAAGTTTTCTGTTCCAAGGGGGTCTCCAGAGAAGGCATACTCATTTATCATTTTCTCACAATTGCAGCACAACCAGTATTAAGTATCCTCCTTTAATAGGCAAACAAACTCTGAACACTGTTGGAAAAAGGAGAACCAGGAAGCACCAAATGAGGGAATGTAGAGTTTAAAAGTGAGTCCATATAGATTTCTTCTTTCAGAGATTTATTTATTTAATTTCTTTGTAAGGCTTACAGGCAGCTGCAAACTACCGAGCCTAAATCCCCAGCAAGTCATTGGGATTCAAAACATGCAACCAAATAAGCTACTGGAAATATTTATAGGGAACTAGGACTTATAACTAAAACATTAGCAGTAATAATAAAGAGGACTATTCTCCAACCAAAGAAAGTTGTTACAGCAACCCGCTCCCTGGCATGAGATTTGTATCTGTATATGAATATCTGTAATATGAATAATCTGGTTTTTTAATCCTTCTAATTTCCCATTTAGAAAGATTGAGGCTGCTGGGGAAAAAACACACTTGTGGTGATACCTTCTGATTGTGTACAAGATTTCCAAGGCTTCAAAAATCCATTAAAGAAAGCACCTGCAAAATCTTTTTGCAAATGGTTTCACCTAGAAATGACCAACCATCAGTGGGTAGGATCTGGAGCTGAAATGGGGCTTTTAAAAATGTGATTCCTACATTGACAGAAATGCAGCTTACTTTTAGAAAGGCCCATCAGGCCAGAAAGGACTCGGGGTCACAAAATGCAGAGTATCAGATGAAAGTAAAAGATTGTACAACGGTCCTTTTCAAGCTAAAGTTTCTCAACCATGTAGGACTTCAAAGCCAAGAATGCCCAGGGAATTGAAATCAATGCCATTTGTAGGCAAGAAGGTTGTAGGCAAGAAGGTTGAAGGTTGTAGGCAGGAAGAAATAAATGAAGAAAGAGCATTTTACTGCTTATAACTTTACTTCCAGCTGGCTTTTTACAGTATTGGAAAAGAAATTATTGGGAAACAGGGTAGATTTCCTATGGAGAAGCACTATTTTGGAACTGGAGAACGAAAGGTCCATCTAAAGATATATAAGGAAATCTTGCTCACAACTCTTGGTACGCACGCTTTCTTCTTATTAGCTGTATCCCTTTCACTAGAAGGGTCTTGTACTCCTATTTTGTAAGAAGAAAGCACCAGTAGTGATATCCATTGCCAGTCCCATGGACAGGCCCCAAAAATGCCATGCCAAAAGACATTTGGAAGAAGATTTAAGCCAGAAATAAGATAGAAAGATAATCTCTTTTTTTGTAGGGGGGAAGAATTCAGCACACCATTACTATGGACTTCCAGCATGGACGACGGCAAATCCAAGGGACAGGATAAAAATGGGCCGAACGGAAGGTGAACTCTTATGATGCAAGGCCTACCTCTTTTGAACATGTGACATGTGATACTAAGTATACCTACAAAAGGGAGGGGGGATTGCCTCATTCTACCTTGCTGATTCTGACTTCCTCCCTACAGACACAACTGTGGACAGAGATAAAGTCCACTGGAGACATTTGAGCTCCCATCCTTGTCTCTCTAACCCTCACAAGCTCTTCAAATTGGTGCTGCCAAAATATTACCTAACATGACCTCCTCCTCTTCCTCCTCCCTTCCTCTTTTCTGTCTCCTCTCTCTTGTAAAAAGAGTGTGAAAGCCTACTTCAACTCATAGAAGATCTAGCCTTTTGCAGCAATGGGAAACCAGCAAGTCACATCTGCAACAAGCCACAGAAACACCACAATGAAACACTCCCATTGCCACGTCATCATGTAAATGCCTCAATTATGCACATTGTGGCATGGGTACTATGATATTATGACACATGTTTTGTCATTCCTTTCCCTTGACATTTTCCCTTTCACTTCAGCAAACACCCACAGGACTAAGCTTGATTAGTCCAACATTGGAGCTTAGTGGATTGAGATGACGACATTTGAAAAGTAACGGAATTTGGAGCCAACGTAAGAGAAGGATCAGGACTGTAGAAGTTAGAGTCTGTTTTCCACTTGCTGTCTTCTTTCTAGACGCTTTGATTTTTATTTCCTAAGTGTACATGCCAAGTTCCAACTGGGGGTCCGCAACAGCATTTCAAGCAACAATAATAATGATAAACAACACTTTTAATTGCTACTGGATTCAGCATGTATCTGTCAAACCCCTCATGGCAGTTCGAAATCTAGAAAACAAGATTCTCACAAATTCAGAATAAGCACATTTTATTGTGAAGAACAGTGCACATGGAGTTTAACCTGTAGGATCTTGGAAGTGGATTTTGTGCAACTTGGCCTTCATTTATGAGTGACTGACTACTTTAATCTTTTCTCTGAAAGTCCTCGGTTTAATAGGGAAGATGTGAATCACTTATTTACTACCACAAAAATGTCCATCTGTTTCTGTTCTGCAATACTCTGGAAATGTCTATTTTCTTTCTCGGGGTTAGAGAATGCCACTGCACATCTTGACTCCTACAATAGGCTGGGGGGCTGCCTTTGAAAAGGACTCAGAAACTACAACTGGTCCAGAATGAGGGGTATCCATTTTTGTAAGATAATACCTGATTGCCAATAGGCTGGCTGGGAATTCTGGGAGTTGAAGTCCACAAGTTAGAGTTGTCAAAGTGAGAAACACTGTTCTAGGGAATGTCTTCTTAGAATTCTACCCTCTTGAGAGATATGGGGAGTCAGTCAGAAGGCAGACCTTCAGAGTGGCGTCCCCAATATTATGGAATAGACTACCCCAAAAAAGGCAATTAATCCCTTTGCCTCTGGCCTTCTGAAAGGTTCTGAAGAAAATTCTCTTTCAGTGGGCCTTTATTAATTAATCCAAGATGCCCGGGCCGGCCATTGGGGTTGCTTTGAAGTTATTTTAATGCAAATGGAAGTTATGGCTTGCGGCTGTTGAGTTAGGCTGTTGAGTTAGCGCATGCTTTTATATCATCAGTGAGTAGACAACATAAAATTTATTCACAAATAAAATAGATAGGAAACAAAGCTTTGGCTGGTTGCCTATTCAAGCAAGCTGTATTACAGCTTAGAAGATCCTTGTGTGCCTTCTGGACTTTCCAGAATCTACTGCCATTCATGCAGTGATGGGCTGCTGCCAGTTCAGACCAGTTCTACGGAATCGGTAGTTCCGACCATCAGCTGGCCCTGCCCACCTACCCTTTCTGGCTCAGCTGATTTCCGTGGCACTGTGATTTCTGCGCCTCAGCTGTTCTATTTACCGAGGCTGTCCTCGAAGGTGAGCAGTTGAGCTTCAAATTGCTGTATTTTGAATGCTATAAGTGTGCGCTCACTTACAAACCAGTTGAAGCCCACCACAGCATACATGTAATTTTAGGAATTGTAATCCCAATGTCCAGAACAGTGTTTCCCCTCCTCAACAACTGTAAGACATGTGGACTTCAACTCCCAGATGTTTTCAGCCAGCAAGTTGGCTGGAGATTTCTGGGAATGGAAGTCCACCCCTCTTAAAGCTGCCTTGGTTGAGTTACACTGGTCTACAGCTGATGTCCAGTTTTGGGAATTCTAATGGGTAATGGGGAAATCAGATAATCTCTCAAATATTTATATGGAAGAAATGAGTACTTTGCCTCGGGATATCGGGGAAAGAACTAAATGGTTCTGTGAGCATGATCTTGATTGTGGGAATGTGCTGGGACTGGAACAAAGAGAGTGGCGTGAGCAGTCTTTGGGCCCTGTAGAATGGCCCATGTTGCACCACGGTTTTGTGAGTTGCACTGGCTGCCAGTTTCCTTCTGCGTGCAGTTCAAAATGTGGATTATGACCTTTAAACCCTCCATGGTGTGGGTCCAGATTACTTGAAGGACCATCTCATCCTGCGAAGACAAGTCTATCCTCCTCATGCCAGCAAAGGAAACTGCTGCAGTTCCTATTGGTCAAGGAACTCTGGCGAGGAGGATCCAGAAGGGTCTTCAATGCATTAGCATCGGCTCTCTGAAACATCCTGAACCGCAGGGTGAGGTTTGCTTCTACCGCCCTATCCTTCCACAAGGGTGTGAAGACCTAGCTCTGACAATTGGCCTGAGGTCCCAATAGGGGAGTACCAACCTAGAGGTGGCTCCTGAACTAATTTGCTGACCTCATCTCCTTCTGCTGCTCCCCCTCTGCCTGTCTTTTAATTCATATTATTGTTCTTTCCTTGTTTATTTTTACTGTTTCATTGCTTTGCTAGTGTTATGCTGTTATTCCTCCCCCCCCCCCATTTTACTGTTGCAATCCGTCCAGACTAGCCCCAGGGTGAGGTGAGAGACAAATAAATTTAACAAGCAAATAAACAAACAAAATAAACTGTGCTTAGCTTGCCAGAAAGACGCCAAGCATATGGAAACATCATATCTCTATGTCTGCATCTCTGCACATGGAAGTGAGGCTTCATGGCAGCTTACAACAGCAAGTACTTCTCCAACCCATTTAGCTGAGTCCTATGTGCCCAACGCCTGCCCGGGAGTATTACTATTCTCCTAACATTCAAATGAAAAAAAAAAATAATAAAGAAAGGAACCATCTACAGTAAGTCAAGCTGAACTATCCTAATATTTTAATGATGTTGATTTCCCATGAAAATTATCTGCTAATAATTTTCAGCTCATGATATACGCTTCCTTCCTCCCTTCCAAGTGAGTCTGTGGGAACTGTATCTCTCGCACTCCATACCAAGTTAAAATCCCTGCAGAGGTTCGGAACATAAACAGGGCCTCTTTTTAGAAGCAAGAGGGGATAAAAGTTCACCAGAAAATACTGCCATCTGGAAATATTTACAGGCCTAAGTCACTGTGGCCTTTGTAGGAATCCTCCTCTTTCTTCATTTTGTTCTGTATTCATGAAGTCACACTCAACAACAGGCAAATAATCCTTGTTTGAGCTAGCTAAGTCATCAGGGGAATGATGGGAAAACAAGACTTGCAATACCAGCTTGGAGAAACCTATAGCAAGGTATCAAACCTGGTACCTTGCTATGGGTTTCTCATAGGGCTGAATTAAAGTGCTCGTCCTGATTGTATCCCAGATAAATGTCTCTCCAATCTTTCCTTGAAGACCTCCAATTCTGGGAGGCAAGCTGTTCCATTAATTGTTCTCACTGTTAAGAAATTTCTCCTTCGTTTCAGATTGAATCTCTGTTTAATGAACTTCTGCCCATTGCTGCTTGTCACGCCCTCAGGGGCTTTCGAGAATAAGTTGACCCTTTCCTCCCTGTGACTGCCTGGAAGAAAGCTATCGTGTCACCCCTAATCCTTCTCTTTGTTAGGCTAGACATACCTAGTTCTCTTTAACATTCATCATGAAATTTAGCTTCCAGGCCACTTTACCATGTTTATTGCTCTTCTATATCACTCTTTCTGAAAAAAAAAATGTCTCGGGAATTTTTGTATCACAGTAATCAAAACTAGATGCACAGTGACCAAAACTAGTATTCCAAGTATGTCCTCACTAGTGTACAGAAGGATACTATTACTTCTCATAATCTTGATGCTATCACTCTGTTGATGCAACCTAGGACTATACTGGATTATTTTTGGCAACTACAGCACACAGCTGGCTCATGCATACTTAAATGATGGTCAACTAAATGCTATAGCTACTCTGAGCACCACCACTAGATAGTAGCAAAGAAACACTAGGAATTCTCTGTTGCCACCTACTGGTCATCTGAGTTTCTTCAACCCCTTTCTGATACTCTTAACTGCTGGCATTACTCCTGCCCTGAGAAAGTACCCCAAGCTGCCACTCTTGGAGTGTGACTTGTGCATGCAAGGCTAGTCATGGAACAAATCTACAAACTTTCCATCTGATAACTAATGTTAGGATGGGGGAAAGGAATGGGATCCTGTTTACATGTTGTCATTATTGTCTGATGGTGTGTTGTGTAGAAAAATCCTGAAAGATGGATATGTTTCAGATCCCTCGGATTCAGGGGCAGGCAATTAATTTTCCCAAATGGACTCATGAAAAACCAGGCTGTTGTGAAAGGCCAAACCAATAACCCTGTGGGGATACATAGGTTCACACACATGCACATTGAAAAGGAAAATAGCACTCGTCTTCAAAGTAAAACCAATGCAGCTATATGGTGTGTATGGGCTACATTTATTTATGTTTTGTTTGTAATTTCTAATTGACTTTACATATGCCAGACAGGGACAGCCAGAGGCTGTAAAATGCCCAGATCTGCTCTGATTGACTTATGTCATCTAATGGAACCCAGGAAATGTAGCTTCTCTGTCAAGGCATTTGCCCAATGGGACAGTATCTCTACAATAGCAATGGCAATAGCACTTAGACTTATATACTGCTTCACAGTGCTTTTACAGCCTTCTCTAAGCAGTTTACAGAGTCAGCCTATTGCCCCCAACAATGTGGGTCCTCATTTTACCCACTCAGAAGGATGGAAGGCTGAGTCAATCTTGAGCCTGGTGAGATTTGAACCACCAAATTGCAGGCAGCTGGAGCAGAAGTAGCCTGCAGTACCACTGAGGTACCACTACCACTGAGCCACTAGGGCTCATACAAAGACTGATACAGCTTCCAGGTTGAAAACGTTCAAGAAGACACTGAAAACCTGGTTGAACTTTCAGACCTTGGATAATGGTGATAAGACCCTGTAAGATTTTTACAGTGTGTCAACAAGTGTATGTTTCCCCACTTTAGAGGCATATAATCTATTTCTTCATTTCATTGCTTCTTGGTTTTAAAGCGTTCTTTGGAACTGCATGGCCTCTGCATTCAATTAAATGCAAATATACATACAGTATACACAAAGTAGATTATAAAGCCATCTAATGTATAAAAAAAGACAAAAATAATAAGGGACAAGATTAGGCTACCATATCTGAGATTGGGAGAAAAAAAAAAAACCTGGATAACTGCACAAACTACAATATTTGGGCAAAGACATATGGAGTTAATTCTAACTCTTTCCTGTGATCTAATTTTGAGTTTTGAAGTCTAGATAAGGTAGCAACAGATAGGATAGCTCAGGTCATATTTCTGCCTCACTCCGGAATAAGCCCAGGAAGAAATGCAATCTGGCTCTACGCAATACACAAATCACTACTGTATACCCAGATTAAGAAAACTGTTTTTCTGTTCATATTACATGCGCTATGTCCAAACAAATTAAATCATCTGAAAGCGCAGTGGGGGAGGGGGGATGACCAGGTTTAGAGAAGAAACAGAGATAATAGATGGGATTTCCTTTTTTAAATCACAAGTTTCCTAACCACTTTTTGACTTAGCAAACCTAGGCAGGAGATTCTGAAAAGAGAAGGGGTGCAAAACAGAACCATCAAAATGGCAAGAGAGAAAAAGCTTGCAGAACAAGGCTGCTGGAGGTCTTTACAATCCCTTTGACACCAGTGGCCACAGCAAACATCCCTCTTTTCTTTGGTATAAAGAAGTAACAGAGAGAATGTCTGCTTCTATTTTCCACTTGGATTGAAATCTGCCTTAAATAGTGGTCGACTTTAGAAGAACCCCTCCTATACTATCACCTCTTACAATACTAGACAACACAGTACCAACAGCAGAGACCTTCACATTTCTCGGTTCTATTATATCACATAACCTAAAATGGACACCTAGCATCAAAAACGTCATCAAAAAAGCACAACAAAGAACGTTCTTTCTGTGCCAACTCAGGACGCTCAAACTGCCCAAGGAGCTGCTGATTCAGCTCTACAGAGGAATGAATGAGTCTGTCATCTGCACCTCTGTAACTCTCTGGTTTGGTTCTGCAACCCAACAGGACAGACACAGACTTTAGAGAGTAATTAGGACTGCAGAAAAAAACAATTACTGCCAACCTGCCTTCCCCATTGAGGACCTGTATACTGCACGAGTCAAAAAGAGGGCTGTGAAAATATTTACAGATCCCTCACATCCAGGACATAAACTTTTTCAATTCCTTTCCTCAAAACGACGCTATAGAGCACTGCACATCAGAACAGTTTTTTCCCGAAAGCCATCACTCTGCTGAACAAATAATTCACTCAACTATTTACAAAGTGTGCACTACTACTACTGTTAATCTTCTCACCACTCCTTATCACCCATCCCCTCCCACTTGTGATTGTAGGACTGTAACTTTGTCACGTGTATCCTTACGATTTATATTGACTCTTTCCTAGTATGATTTGATTGTTGATTGTACTTTATGACTATCATTAAGTGTTGTACATTATGATTCTTGATTCTTAACGAATGCATCTTTTCTTTATGTATGCTGAGAGAATTTACACCAAGACAAATTCCTTGTGTGACCAATCACACTTGGCCAGTAAAGAATTCCTATTCTATTCTATTCTATTCTATTCTATTCTATTCTATTCTATTCT
>BLBF01000006.1:13757644-13778099 GCA_015471245.1 Laticauda colubrina
CACCAAGGATCCCTCAAAACATCTGAAGGAGCATGAGATTGGACAAGGCAGGTCTCTAAAAAAAATACCCCATGAATAATTCTGGGATAGCAAAAGGATGTAGAATGTATATTATGTTAGGGAACAGAATATAGAAGAAAGATTTCGACTTTTTTTCTTCTTTAGTAAAAAAATGGCCCACCAAAATATTTTCTTAAGCTTAAAGAGCAGATGCAAGTGGGTCCTAATTTATAGAAACCCCAAGCAACGTCTTTTTAATGCTTGCTGCACACAGTTGATCCTGGGCCACCTGTTTCAGTCATACATTCAAAATGGAAATTAACTTGTGGCTTAGCTGGTGATCATCGTCAGCGGTTGAAGGAACTTATCCCAGTTTTAACAAAGCGTTGCATTCAAAGAGAACAGTTAAAAAATAAATAAAAATAAAGTACATTTGACCAAACTTGCCTCTGAAGTATGAAGTCATGGCTAATACATTTTATTCAGTTTACTTTGGGTCCTTTTTCTTCCCTCACACACCCATTCAAAATGTAGAGGTTGCTGTGACCTGAACTTTCTGCGAAGTGCGTCATCACACGGGGGCTTGTTCATATGTGCAGTTTAGCACATCTAGACTTGGGCTACAAAAATATGGACCAGAGGTCAATAAACTATTTTTTTTCTCTGTCTCTTATGATAATATTGTGACCATTCAGAATTTTGGAATTGATATATATAGTTGAACTAATTAGTTCTAAATGTATTTAGAGTCGTCAGATGTGATTCTGTCCAATCAAGTGTCTTTCAGATGTGTTAGATCTTCAAGCCAATGATCCTGCTGATTGGGAGTTATTGGAGATTAAGTAGCTAAAGCAATAGCACTTAAGACTAAAATACTGCTTTATGGTGCTCTACAGCCCCCTCTAAGCAGTTTTAAAGAGTCAGTCTATTACCCCCAACAATCTGGGTTTTCATTTTACCCACCTCGGAAGGATGGAAGGCTGAGTCAACCTTGAGCCTGGTGAGATTCGAACTGCCAAACTGCAGTCACCTGGCAGTCAACAGAAGTAGCCTGTAGTATTGCACTCTAACTACTGTGCTTCTCGGCCTCCAATGTACAGGTAGTCCTCAACACACAACAGTTCAAGTACAATACATGGTGCTAGATTAGGGAAAAACATCAGTTTTGATCAGTTAATCCTTATCTGTTTTCTAGATTATTTTAATGGCAGCTACTAGTTCCAAGAGCTAAATGAGATTATTTCTTTAAAAAAATATGTTTGTGATTTTTTTGGGGGTGTGGGGGTTTCTTTGCTTGTGACGAAACCTTGTTAGAAACAAGATGGTGGATTAGAAGTAATCCTCAACATATATTAATTCATTTAGTGACCGCTCAAAGCTACAACGGCATTGGAAAAATTGCAGCATCCCCATGGTCATGTGATCAAAATCCAGATGCTTAGCAACTGATTCATATTTATGACCGCTGCAGTGTCCTGGGATCACGTAACCACCTTTTGTGAACTTTTGACTAGCAAAGTCAATGGGGAAGCCAGATTAACAACCATATTACCATGGTTACTATGAACGACAGTGGTGCAGTGGTTGGAGTGCAGTACTGCAGGCTACTTCTGCTGACTGCCAGGTGACTGCAGTTTGAATTTCACCAGGCTCAAGGTTGACTAAGCCTTCCATCCTTCTGAGATGGATAAAATGAGCGCCCAAAATTGTTGAGGGCAATATGCTAACTCTGCAAAACTGCTTAGAGAGGGCTGTAAAACACTGTAAAGCAGTATACAAGTCTAAGTGCTATTGCTATTAGAATAGAATAGAATACCTTTATTGTCGTTGCTTTTCACGAATACAATGAAATTTGAAAGCTACTCCAGCACAGTGCCCCAAATACCACATCACAATCACACCACACAGTATTTAAAATACTACTACTACTACTACTACTACTAATAATAATAATAATAATAATAGAACTAAATTACAAATGCACTGTTTGATTCAAGACAATTACTGCCTTGGAAAAGAAACTGTTTCTCAATCTATTAGTCCTCACTTTAAGATACCTATAATGCCTCCCTGATGGTAACAGTTCGAAATATGAATATCCAGGAAGTTTAGTGTTATGGAGAGGAGTCTGATCTTTGCAATCTCTTCCAGAGAAGAAAGAGAGCAACTGATTGCTACCAACTTAACAACTGCCGTGACTCACTTAATTACTATGGCTAGAAGAGCCAAATGAGGCAAAACTCACTTAAAAATGTCTCATTAACAGAAATTTTTGGCTCAATTGTGGTTAGAAGTCAAGGACTACATGTAGTTATTGGATTACAATATGTATGAATTATGGGAATTATCTCAAGGGATAATTTTCTGCTCCTGGATCAACAGTCTTCCAATCTCAAATGGCATAGATTATGGTCAAGAACAGGAGAAGTTACCTCAGTACATTTATTTATTTATTTGTTTGTATGTCCCATTTCTTAACCATCCAGTTTCCTCCCTTATCTGCTGAGCCACAAATAAGTCCAGTCTTGGATCAAATGGTGTCCTGACATGATCTAGGAGCTGTTATGGTCTTAATTTGTTTTGCAAACTCACTAATGGTATAAATTTGCAACTTGACAAAAATGATTCCAAGGGAGACAGAGAATGGGAGGAAAAGTTTATTTGGTTCAGGAGCTTTGTTTACTGGTAAAACTGCAGTGGAATCTTCCAGAAAGTTCTTTCATTTGGCACTGTGGATTTCATGGAATGCAAATACAACTTTAACTTGCTTTAGCTGCTCTCTGGGATGCAGTGTAAAAATAACAGATGTGCCAAGCTTTCTGGGAAAGAAGGAAAAATACACACAAACATCTGAACCTTACATCTGCCAGCTGTTGCTGCTGCGAGTACTGTAAGAGTTCAACAGTGTAGAACGAAGAAAGTGGGGAAAAAAATTTTCTACGCTGACTTGGAGTCTTTTAAACAGTTTTAATTTCTTCTCCTACGTGGCTCCTGTCTAATCAGCCCTGACTGGCCTGTTCAACCCACCAAACATGCAATGACCCATCGCCCACGGTTGTGCACAGGGAAAATAAAATCCATCAGGCTTTATTAACACCCTTGATTGCAAATTCACTTACAGGAAGCAGTGAGCAGCAGCAATCTCTGCAGAATAACAGCAGAGATGATATCATCCTACACCCTCTAAAGGCAACCCAATGTTTAAAGAAAGCAAACCCATCATTAATCAACAGGATGATTGATTAATAGCTACAAAGATTGCTCAACATTGAGGCTCCAGTCTGAAAGCTTTATAAAATACGGAGTGTATCTATACATATAAAAGTGAAATACCACTCACATATCACCACAAAATCTCCAGAACTGTAAAGTCTACAAACTTGAAATTTGGCACATATGTTCCTCTTGGCTTCTAGGTGCTCACTAAGAAAGGATTTTTCAAAATGACCATCAGAGCATTAGTATTTCATATATTATTACTAGCATGCTCTGATGCTAAGGAGTTCTACTCCCCTTCCCCACCTGAAAAGAAATCTGTTCCAAATGCAAAACACAAGCAGAGGAGAGAAGTTTCAGTTTCAGTTTCACAGCCCCAAGCAGCTTTAGACCAGAACAGGTGAGCTAAGCCACGCCCAGGCTCCTTGCTGTCTCCTTCTTGCTCACACAGCAAATACTGTTTCAGTTTCCAAACAGCCCTCAACTCTCACACAGGACGCTAGCCAGATGAATACCGATGGATGCTGGTAGGCAGAGGCATAATTTCCCCCCTTTATTTTCCTCCCCAAAAACTAAGCCCGATCACATCGTTTCGTAGCGAAGCATAGGTATAGAGCTAGTATGTCTATGGAAATTCTCAATCATCCAGATCATGGTTGTCCCAAAGATGCTTTTTTCAAGAGGCAACTGGACTTTCTTTGTTTTTCCTTGAAGATGTGTCACTACTCATCCAAGAAGCTTATTCAGTTCTGGAGTGTATACTCTGTGGAGTGTATAGTAAGTTGGGGATTGAGAAGGTGAAGTTGCTTGATGAAGACAGGAGACATAAGGACTCAAGAAAGAAATGGCCAAGTTCAAGATGTAAAGGGCAATAGTAAATTCAAGGATAGGAAGTATCCTTAATGGTTCAACAGAAGAGTCAATTAAACACAGAACTGATAAACAATCCTTCACTTATCATGGGCTCAAATAGAGGCGAAACCAGGGGTATCAAACTCAATTTCATTGAGGGCTGCATCAGGGCTGTGGTTGACCTTGGGAGGGGGCAGGTGGGCAAGGCCAACTGGGTGGGTGTGACCAACAGGGTGGGCGTGGTTAGTTTGATGCCATTCCCCAAACTATTGGCATGTTTCCTCTTTGCACTGGGCAGACCGGGCCAAAGCCATGCTGGCCTGATCTTTCCTCTTCTCATTGGGTAGACCAGGATGGCCCCACAAGCTGGATCCGACCACATTGAGGATTGGATCTGGCCAGTGGGCCTTGAGTTTGACACCCCTGGGCTAAACAGTCAAGGGTTTGGAATCCTTTAATTTGGATTCCTGCACTAAGCATGGAGGAGAGGATTAGATAATGAAATAAAGATGCCAAGAGTCATTGGATTAAATTGGGTGATCATGTAAATTTGCAGAATGAATGAATATGGGTGTATCATCTCTAGGTTTTCTTGACTGAAGGATCTATGGATAAAGAATTTACTTCCAAAGAAAAACTTGCAAATAAATTATATTAATTAAACCATTTATTTATTCATACCATTCCTCCAGGTGATCATGACAGAGAATGGAGTACTGTCTTCTAATGAAGGGGGTGTTGTATGGGTTATGTTTTTGATGGATATGTGATCTCAAACCATCTAGTCAATCCTCATAACAGCAGTGTGGAACCAAGACTGTGAAACCCATATGCCTTTTTCTTCTGGCTCCTCATGAAATACATTTTCACACACACAAACACACATTTGCATTGAACTCCCAATTCTGAAATAAACCTAAGAAAAGTGTCATCTTCGACTTGTTCAGGGATGTCTCACTGATGAAACCTTATCTAAGGTATCACCATATAAGTAAAAATGCCCCCAAAGAAAAAGATGAGAAAGAGAGTTGGTTCACAACATTGATGGAGTGAAGAGCAATGGCTGATTTTTCTCCCACCACTAGAGTAAAACACCTTTCAACACAGCCACAAACAAGCATAGAAGTATAGAAAACTGGAAAAAAAGAGAACAATTTCAGTCTAGTGCAGGGGTATTAAACTCAAGGCCGAGAGGCCAGATTCCGCCATGGAGGGCTTAGATCTGGCCTACGGGGCCATCCTGGAAACAGTGAAGGACTGTCCTGTGGTGCCTCTGCCAACGAAAACAGAGCTTGTGAGAGCCCTCCCAAGTTCCATTTTTCACTGGCAGAGGGTTGCAGGAGCCAGTTGCAGCCAAAAATATAGCTTGGGAGTCCGTTTTCACACAGGCAGAGAGCTTGAGTGTCATCGATCTGGCCAGGGGTCTTCAAACTTGACAGCTTTAGGACTTATGGACTTCAACTCCTAGACTTCCTCCTCCAGTCATGTTAGCTCAGGAATTCTGGGAGCTGAAGTCCACAAGTCTTAAACTTGCCAAATTTGAAGACCTTTGGATCTGGTCATGCACACCTTGGCCATGCCCACCCCGGCCACCCGAGGTCAAACACAACCCTTATGCAGCTCTCAATGAAATCGAGTTTGACACCCTTGGTCTAGTGGTTCTAGGAAGCCCTCAGTCTCAAGTGTACAACTATAGAATCACGGAGCACAGCCAGATATCAACATGACCACATTATTCTCCAGCCTTTCAGTTGACAGAATAGAAGTCCAATATAAATTGCACTGCCATACTATTGAACCCAATTTCTGCCTAAGGAACCAGGTCAGTGATTGGCCTGTTGTTAGAGGTTAAATATGGAACAAGTTACGGAAAGCAATGGGTGGGTTTCCCTGGCTAAAAAATATTATATTTGTAGCTCTTGAATTTTTTTAAAGAAAGATTGTTTTTCCAAGTGAAAACATTTTGTTTACAGTAGGATTTTATGTTGCTAAATCATCACTGTTTATTTAAAGAAAGACCCTCTCGTTTTTAAAAGCTAACGAAGGGAAATGTTTTTTGCATTTCTATCCTGTTGCAGCTCTGTTCAGTCAACTACAGATTTGCTCTTCCTAGCAAAATGATTCACTTGGTGACCAAGGTTGCAAAGAATCATCGAAGTTGTAAATCTGAATTCTGCTCTTCCGTGCAAGCTCTGCACTGACACCAACAGCCCTTGAAAATAATGGATTTATTGGCTGTGACATTTTGGGGACTTCTGAAAGAAGGCCTCAAAACCTCCAAAGATTACAAAGGGGAAAAAAGCCTCACTTATAGCGCTGCAGAAGGCCGATTCCACTCTAATCTAGCCAATGAAAACCAATCTGAATATTTGCTTTAAGGATCTGTCCTTGTAGCTCTTCATACTTGCATTCCTTTCCTCAACAGATTCTCTATTCAGTTGGGTAGAGGGGCCTGTTCTGTATTTTTCTATTGAAATTATTTACTGGATACTATTGACAGAATCAGTATTTTTTTATGATCAAGAATATTATGCCAACATGCAGAAGAATAACAGGTGAACATCGTTCAAAGGGAAATCATTGATAAGTCATGTGTTCAAAGATGCAACTTTAGTGAATCACATTCAAAAGATAGTTGTTGGCACAGTGTATTAATCAAGGAACTAGGTTTTTCACTAATGTAAAAATAAGCAAACACAACTACCCTGTTTCTCCAACAATATGGCCTCCCCCAATAGGAAGTCCCAGCATGTTTTATAGGCATGAAATGAAATTAAATCCCTCCCCCCAAAATTAAGGCCTATATTGAAACATGCGAAATGGTGGGGAATGGTGGTGGTGGTGGGGGGTTGCTATCAGGAAATAGTTTTGTTGCACACCCGGATATGGTGCTGCCTGCGTTGACCCCGATACGAAGTGCCCCATCAACGCCGAGGTCAACATCCAAGCCGTCGCCGCCCGCCCGCCCAAAGATGCAAAGGGGGGGGCGGAATCAAGTCACCCCTGAAAAGACAGCCAAGCCATTTTTGGGGGGCTCAAAAAAGAAAAAAGATCTGGACTTCTTATATGAGAAACACGGTAGGATTCTCATGGGAGGAGGGTCACAGGTTACCATATAATCAACACTAATTTACTGGCTTGAGGACTGTTTTCCTGCTATACTCCAGATCAGTGGTGGGATTCAAAATTTTTTTACTGCCGGTTCTGTGAGCGTGGCTTGATGGGTGTGGTGTGGCTTGGTGGGCATGGCAGGGGAAGGATACTGTAAAATCTCCATACCTGCTTTCCAGCTCTGTTCTCCTGTACAGGGCAACAAAAGAAGACCCAGCCGATCAGCTGGGACTCAGGAGGCAGAGAATAGATGGGGGTGGGGCCAGTCAGAGGCGGTATTTACTGGTTCTCCAAACTACTCAAAATTTCTGCTACTGGTTCTCCAGAACTGGTCAGAACCTGCTGAACACCACCTCTGCCCCAGATCCTCCCCCATGGTTGTGCTACTTGGAGATAATGGGAACTGTAGTACAAAAGGTATGTGGTGAGAACTCACTCAGGCATGGCTGCTGTAGCCTATTTTCCCTTTTCAGATCCAAAGATTTGGATTTGAAGAGTTTCATCCCAGGCATACAAACAGGAATGATCATATCCTTCAAAGTGTGAGGGTGCAGGTGCTCCTAAGTGTACTTCTACCCAGAGAAGAGGGGGATAAAGATTTCAAAAAAATCACAAGTAAATTACTCACTTCTTGGTAAGCTAGAAAAAAAGTGGGAGAGGTAGCATCCCCATCAGGGGATGGAGGAGAAGCAGATACCTCTGAACTTCAAGCAGTAGATGGACAAGAAAAAATTGCCCAAAGAGTGACAAGGAGTAACAGAGATTAAAATCTTGTCCATTCAGAGCTGCCATGCTTGTTATCTGAGGAGGCAAAGAATATTTCTACAGCAACAAGTGGTTTTTACTTGAAGAAATAAAGAATTATTTTGCCCAGGCCTTACTTACGGATTAGTAAAAACACAAGTGAGACAGTTAGCAAGCTGGAAGGTGGCTTCCCCTCCCACCCACACCACCCAAGCTTTCCAAGAATCACAACAGAACAAAGTTTGTAAACCAGAATTAATTTCTTTATGTGGCCACAATCCTATTCTACTATGAGTTCCGGACAACCTTCTTCGGGTTGTCTTATTGTCGTATTTCTAATTTATTTGTTTTCCAAACTATTTGTAAATCATCGTCTGGCAGCCGATTCTTTGTTTAAGGGAATTAGCTCATACATTTTAGCCGCAGTGCTCAGGAAAGTGTGGGAACTGTTATCGTTGCTTCTTCTCTTGTTTCTTCTGTACAATACTACCAAGGTGGCCTTGAAATCATTTATGGCAATTCCTCAGGGTGTGTTGAGAACAGTTTGAATGGTTTACTAAGGATCTGGCACAGGCAGGGTAAATTCCTGGCCAATCAGGATAGATTTCCTTGTCCATTCTGAGCTGCAAATATGTAGAAGGCCACTAGATGGCAGCAAATAGTGAGCATTTTCTGTACTTTTTAAAAGCCATCTAAAGCAGAGAGCTTGTCGATCAGAGCAGTTTGAATCCCTAGCACCAAGGAATGGAGTAAGCTCCTGTTACTTGTCCCAGCTCCTACCAACCTAGCAGTTCAAAAGCATGTAAAAATGCAAGTAGAAAAATAAGGACCACTTTGGTGGGAAAGTAACATGCCGGCCACACGACCACAGAGACTAGTCTAATGACAGTGGCTTTGTAACAGAGATGAGCACTGCTCCCTAGAGCCGGAAACTACTGTGCGAGGGGAACCTTTACCTTAAAGCAGAGGTTCCCAAGCCCTGGTTTATGGACTGGCACTGGACCATGGCATGCCAGAAACTGGGCCACACAAACCAGCGAAGTCCCATCTGCGGTATGCAGTTGGCATGCACAATCACTTCCCCTCTGGTCCATGGAAAAACCTTTCTCCACGGAACTGGTCCCTAGTCCCTAGTACCCAAAAGGTTGGGGACCGCGGATCAGAAGGACATCTGGTATCTCTTGTGACCACCTAGTGATTCTCTGGATTTTTATAAACCCACCACAATTAAATTTTGCTATGACTAAAACTCTTGTGAGGCTAAGTTATGCTGCAGCACTTTGATTGTTCTAAGGTCACTCTATGGATTTTGCAATTAAGTCAGGAAGAAGATTCTGACATGACCAGTTTCTTACACTGAGGAGAAGAAAGCAACGTCGGGATTCATTTCCAAAATTCTTGAAAGATGTTGCTAATCAGCACAGGCAACATTGGACAATAAATCTATTGCCTGATTCAAGCAAGTAACTTGCAGTCTGCATTCAGACAATAGAGTAAACAGGTTATTTCTGTGTTTGCATAACACACTGAATCCTAGATTAATCAAAAATGTTGGGTTCACAGAATGTGTTACAACACATGTACATGTACCCACCCGTGCAGAAAAACCTACTCAAAATGAACCAAAACAAGTTTGCATCTGTGCAGATGAACCTTTATGTAGGTCTTTATGTTACCTTATTGTATGAATATTGCTTGCAACATTACTGATCTCCTGAAGGAGAATCAACATGGTTGCTTGCATAATAACAGCATTTAGATTTATATACCGCTTCACAGTGCTTTACAGCTCTAAGCAGTTTACAGAGTCAGTCTGTTGCCCCCAACAATCTGGATTCTCATTTTACCCACCTTGGAAGGATGGAAGGAGGAATCAACCTTGAGCCAGTGTGACTTGAACCACTGACAGTCGGCAGAATTAGCCAGCAATTTGCATTCTAACCACTGCATGGCTCTCTTGTAATTACAGGCAGTCTTGGAGCCTGATCATTATTTGCCCACATGCACTGTGTGGTTGTGAGGATACAATGGAACAAACACTATGTGTATCTCCTGAGAGACATAACTTATAAATTACAATATCGGAAAGACTTTTGCATTACAAGAGAGTTGGAAATTTTCTCTTATCTCATATGGACTTCCATGATATTTTGAGTTGGGATTCCAATTTCAGGTGAGAAAATGACAGCCTAGGAAGAATTTTTACAAAGAACAAAACAGAATAGAGTTGAAAGGGACCTTGGAAGTCTTCTAGTCCAACCCTCTGCTCAAGCAGGAGGCGCTATACCATTTCAGACAAGTGGCTGTCCAGGCTCTTAGAATAGAATAGAATACTTTATTGGCCAAGTGTGATTGGACACACAAGAAATTTGTCTTGGTGTAAATATTCTCAGTATACATAAAGAAAAGGTACATTCATTAAGAATCAAGAATCATAATGTACAACACTTAATGATAGTCATAGGGTACAATCAACAATCAGATCATACTCGGAAACAGTCAAGTGGGAGGGGATGGGTGATAAGGAGGGATGAGAAGATTAATAGAAATAGTAGTGTACACTTTGTAAATAGTTGGACAGTGTTGAGGGAATTATTTGTTTAGCAGAGTGATGGCTTTCGGGAAAAAACTGTCCTTGTGTCTAGTTGTTCTGGTATGCAGTGCTCTACAGTGTTGTTTTGAGGGAAGGAGTTGAAACCGTTTATGTCCGGGATGTGAGGGGTGTGTAAATATTTCACAGCCCTCTTTTTGACTCATGCAGTATACAGATCCTCAATAGAAGGCAGGTAGGTAGTAATTGTTTTTTCTGCAGTCCTAATTATCCTCTGAAATCTGTGTCTGACCTGTTGGGTTGCAGAACCAAACCAGACCGTTATTTAGAGGTGCAGATGACAGACTCATTCATTCCTCTGTAGAGCTGAATCAGCAGCTCCTTGGGCAGTTTGAGCTTCCTGAGTTGGCGCAGAAAGAACGTTCTTTGTTGTGCTTTTTTGATGACGTTTTTGATGTCCATTTTATTTTTTATTTTTATTTTATTTTTTATTTTTATTTTATTTTTATTTTTAATGGCTAGGTGTCCATTTTAGGTCATGTGATAAAGTAGAACCAAGAAATCTGAAGGTCTCTGCTGTTGATACTGTGTTGTCTAGTATTGTAAGAGGTGACAGTATCGGAGGGTTTCTTCTAAAGTCTACCACCATTTCTATGGTTCTTCTTAAAAGCTTTCAGTGATGAAGTACCCACACCTTCTGAAGGCAAGACATTCCACTGGTTAATTGTTCTGACGGTTAGAAAATTTCTCCTTAGTTCTACGTTGCTTCTCTCCTTGATTAATTTCCACCCATAGCTTCTTGTCTACCCCTCAGGTGCTTTGAAAAGTAGCTTGACTCCCTCTTCTTTGTGGCAACCCCTGACATATTGGAACACTGCTATCATGCCACCCCCACTCCTTCTTTTCTCTGGATTAGAAACCAAATTTCATATTCTGTTCTTCATGCTTCCTAGTCTGACGCCATTTAAAAGGGCTGGGACAGGAATTTCCAGAATTTTGAGCAAGTGCAATTATTTTTTCTCCCATCTTTTCTGTAATTCTCAGAAAACAAACGCAGGGAGTTTAAGTGGTATTTAAATCTGAACCACAGAAGTGTGCCTTGTCTGAATGTACCAGAATCCGTTATCTTATTACAACCCGTGAGGAATAGATTGCATTTAAAAACATACAATTCTGTTCAAGAGTTGACATAATAAACATCCCACAATTAAATGGTTATAATGTGATTTGCCTTCCCTTGAGGTGGGAAAGTTAATCTATATAAAGCTGCCCTAAATACATTTTAGCAAAGGAGAAGGAGAAGTGCACTTAGGAGAAACAGATTTCCATTAGGAAAAAGAACAAGAGCAAGAGAGAAAATGGAGGGAAAAAAAGGAACTTTCCAAAACCTCCTTCAAAACTTGAATGTTCAAACAGATCTACACGGAACAACATTGTAGAGGGTATAAATATTTGGGATGAGAAGGAGAACATATTGAAAGCATGTGCAGCCTCATGTTAGTTCCAAAAGACAATATTTAGCTAAGCCAAATGGAAAAAGAAAGCCAGGGACCAGTTTACTTGGAAAGGGAAAGGAAAGAGAAAATCCAAAATAATAGAATAACAAAGTTGGAAGGGACCTTGGAGGTCTTCTAGTCCAACCCCCTGCTTGTTCAGGAAACCCTGTACCATTACAGACAATTGGTTTATTGGGTGGAAGCTAGTAACCTGTAACTCCCAAAGGCTCTTTTGGCCCTTGGAGGATTTTTGGAAAGAAATGGCTGAAAGGTTTTGAAGGCATAGGATCTAGGTTGCCTATGCCTTTTGTGTGACCTCAATTAGCCCCATATAAAGTGAGTGTGTAGACTATGTTCAGTAATAGTACACAACTTGTATTTCAAGAAAACTTGTATACTCTCATAACTCCTTCCAGGTAAAGTTACCCCAAAGTTTCCTAGTTGGTCTTGAGCTTTTTTCAGCCCATTGATCTGAGGCACAAAATGCCCTATGAAAACACCTGAAGCCATCACCAACCTTCTAAAGATACCATGATCTTCTCTACAACATAGCAGGGATGTCAAAAGGCCAGGTTTGAATGACATGATGTCCACTTCAAAAAGTGAGTGCAAGGTAAAGTTGATTTCTATCACTGTATGCTAGGAATTTTGTATTTTTATTTTGACTAGGTAACACTAACAGATCTGTTCACCACTTGCTGACAAAGGAGATAAAAAAGAAGCAATTATTACGGTGTTCAGAAAGCATTAATAAACCTATCCATGCATGGGACCAGCAGCCCAGAGTCACTGACTGAGATAGGCAGCCATAGAAACTGAATGAATGAAGCGAATTACAGCATTATCTGCTTAAAATGTTTGTTCTGTTGTTATTGGCCTCTTCAGCCTGCCTTGCCCAGCCCAATGCTCTCAAGTATGATGGCCATGCTGGCTACAGGATATGGACATTATAGTTTATATCATATAGAGAGACTTGAGTTTGGGCAAGTTTTCTACTTTACACTAGCTAGTAGCTTTCATGTGTGTATTTGCATAACATGTGTTCCCATTTTTAGAAACTTTTGACAGAGTATATTTATTCAGTAAACCAATTTAATTTGCTCTGAGATATTTTGGTCTACGCTGCAAATATGAGTATTAAATGTCCATATGAAGAGTAGCCACTGTGTGGTGTGCACAAGAGACATTTCAAAACTCAAATACCATCACTCACAACTTAAGAGAGAATACATTAATTCTGTTTTTAACATGTAAATTAAGAATCAGAACTGTAGGATTCAGGGATCTCTGACTGGTCTTAAAAAGGCAGATAGAGAGAACAACATGTTCAAGGGAACCCATTCCCCAATTGTTCACAGAAGAAGTCATACCCATCAACCATATTCTAAAAGTTCCTGTTATCAAGAATGCAGCCTGCAGAACTGTGAAGGAACCCACACTTATATGTACAGCTTTCCCTTACAAATAGGCATTCAGGATTCCTATCTATGATGTGGATGATATGTTGTCTTCTGGTCTTGAGCAACAACAAATAAAGTCATGCTTTCGTGTGAAATCAGAGGAACAATAAGTGGAAAACAAATGATCTCATGTAAAATCCAATTCACATCAGGCCAAAACCACTTCTCATGTATAAATCATCATAGTCTGTTTTCTTAAGTTGTCCTAAAGTACATTGGAGATACTATAGAAGAACTTCCTTCTTAAAATGCCAGAGAATTTTCTGTGAAAAATGGTTGCCCAGGGGGCCAGACAGAAGGGCTGTAAAAACACAACTTTGCCTGCCGAAATTGTGCTAATCATTTGTTGATACTATTGGTAACTTTTTCAACTAAATGGCAGTTTATAACGTTCAAACTTTGATCCTTAAAGACATGAATCCTTTACCCCTTGACCTATTTCCATCCTGAACCCTGCAAGCTGATTCAATAAACCCAATGCTAGCTCAGAAAGAAGGGGATTCCACATCAGTCATTATTTTTGTATCTATAGATACTGTTGCACCAAAACACAAAAGCAAACAGAAAGGAAATATTGCCTGTGAGATGGATCCAATAAATGGGAGAAAGAAAGAAAAGGGAAATCCACTCCAGGAATATATTACTGCAATGCTACTAATGCATGTATAAAGAGGAAAGATGACTAAATATTTATATCTTAAAGAATGGAACGGATTGCACAATCTCTAAAGCAGCAGCAGATAATCTGAAAAAAATTTTTGTGACCACCAACTAGTCAACACATGATGAGGTTTAACATATCTTTGGTCCATATAAAAATCTAAGACTGTGAAGGAACATACCTGAAATGTTCAATTGTTTTTTTAATTCTGGTACTACAAGTTCAATTTTTTTTTTTTAATTCTGGTACTAAGGTACATCCAACCTTTGTTCATGCAACATGGTACATCTTAGACTATGGTTAGCAAGTCATAATGCATCTGTTCCTATACTATTTTAAGTTAAAACAATACAAACTACTTAAAAGCAATTGACTGATACAACGTAATACATAAAGTTAATTGCTTGGCTAAACCACCGCGGTTTGTAAGGGTTGTGGTTTTGCACATTGAAAGGACAGAACCAAAACTGAAGTTAGTACAAGGTAGGATATAAATTTGTAAAGCCCAAGCAAACTAGATTCTAGATTAAAGTAATGGCCTGGTTCATCCAATGTACTAGTTCAGGTAATCCTTGACATACAACAGCATTTAGTGACCGTTCAAAGTTACAACAGCACTGAAAAAAGTGACTTATGACCATTTCACACGCTCACAACCTTTGTAGTAACCCCATGAACATGTGATCAAAATTCAGATATTTTTATGATGGTCGCAGTCAGGGGTGGGCTGCTGGAGGCTTGCATTAGCTAAGAGAGAGCACACAGTAACCTCAGAAAGACAAGCAGTAAAGGAAAGTTCTTAATAGGCTTAATTGAACTTCTGGGCATTCAGCCAAGAGTATTTCACACCTCATAAAAGTGTTGCAAGCTCGATAAACAATCTACTCAGGGCTTGCAGGGAGAGCCATTGAGAAAATCAGATAACATAGCCACAAGCCTTGAAGGGGTTTAATTCCAAATAATAAGAATCATGTAACTCACTAGAAACTCCACTAAGACTCCAAGATCCCTCTCACAGTAACTGCTATTAAGCCTGGTTTCACCCAGCCTTTTATTTAAGTATTAAATGCACAAAATAATAAACAACTTTTTGGTATATATCTTTTTTTTAGGTAATTAGGGCAAATAAATGATATTGAGTTGGCCACACCCACCCAGTCACATGACCAACCAGCCACGTCCAACCAGCCACGTCCAACCAGCCACGTCCACCCAGCCAGTCATTAGGGCAGAGAGCCCCTTGCTAAAAAATTTGAAGCCCACCCCTGGTTGCAGTGTCCCATGATCATGTGATCTCCTTTTGTAAACAAGCCAAGTAAACAGGGAAGCCAGATTCACTTAACCATCATGTTACTAATTTAACAATGGCAGTGATTCGCTTGACAAACATGGCCCGAAAAGCCCTAAAATGTGAGCGCTAGACTAAATATTGTAAGCGAAAAATTGGCACACGGATGGCGCCAGTGGGAGACTACAGGAACCAGGATCATCAGATGACCTTAAGGACACAGACAAACTTTCAAGTGCTTCCACAACCCTCTAAAACTGTGACGGAGAACCTATGGCACACCCCAGCTCAGCTCCAGCGTGGGGGTGGGGCACATGCGGGAGACATGTGTGTATGCACTTTACAGTGTAAAGTGTAGATATTGTTTACATTTGGGAATATACTGTATATAGCAGGTAGCAGATACACAGCATACATTAACAAGAGGTGTCAGAGAAATATTGTTTGGAAAAGATCACATTTCCTAAAGCTTGACAGTATTTGAAACAGGCAGTTGCCCTTCTTCTCCATATGATGATAGAGGTTTTCTAACTTTGCAATATTGTACCTCTCTAAACTGATAAATAAATTATGAGATCCTCCCAAATAAAACTAAATAACCAGTGAATTTAATAAAGAAAACTGCTGTGATTGGTGGAACATTTTGACAAATGGTTTAAATTCATGGATTGAGCTATTTCTCAAAACTTGCTATTTCTTTTAACCATTTTAATTCCCACTAGATGCTTGCTTTGGCATCCCTCTTACATTGGCTGAGCAAATTTGATCAATTAACCCCCCCTCTCCCCATTTACTAACTGCACCCTAGAGGAGGATTATAAGCCATAATTTGACAACTCCGTTCATAAAGTATTTTGGGGAAACTAGTGTTTTATACTGAGCTGTATTTAAATATTTTACAGGCAACATCTATTGCTTATATGTCCCAAAAGTGCTTTTTCAAAAGGCAACTGGACTTTCTTTGTTGTTTTTTTATGTTGAAGATGTTTCGCTTCTCATCCAAGAAACATTTTTAGTTCTGATTGAATGGTGGAGTTCAGAATTGAAGACTCCTCTTGGTTGAGAAGCGAAATGTCTTCAGGACAAAAACCAAGAAAGTCCAGCTGCCTTTTGGAAAAAGCACCTTTGGGATAACCTGGATGGTTGAAAACCTCCACAGTCATCTATTGCTTATATATTTGACCATTGTTCATTCAAGCATCTTATTGTATCCCACAGAGAACATTCAATGGTGCATAGCATTTCACACTTGAACAATTGGTTCCTTCCACAGTTTAGAACACTGTACTGGCTTCGCTTGGCAGTGATATGTGGAATCTCAGCAAGTCATTTTCTCCAAAAATTAATACTAATATGACATCAATCCTTATCAAGGACAACCTTGACAGGTGCCAGAATCATCCAGAGATGCCAGCTAAGTCGAAATGACTACAAAATACTGGCTCATTTTGGCAGACTTTTTTCTAGCTTCCTCTGGATGACGCAGAATCTACACTTAAATTGGCATCTCTCTTAGGTGTATATCACACACACACACAAATATGTGAACATAAGAAAATTGTATGGATCAGCCATAATTAAGTGGTGGAACGTGGACACATGGTATAAGAAAGATCTTTCATTAACCCAGGAAGGAGGAACTACAGGTAGTCCTTGACTTTTGACCACCATTGACCCCAAAGTTTCTGTTGTTAAAGTGAGACGTTTGTTAGCATTTTACAACTTTTCTTGCCACAGTTAAGTGAATCACTGTGGTTGTTAAATTAGTACCCTGGTTGTGAACTGAATCTGGCTTCCCTGTTGTCTTCGCTTGTCAGAAGGTCCCAAAAGGGGACTAAATGATCCCAGGACAAAGCCAAAGTCATAAGTCAAAGTCACAAGACTTATAATAGCTCATTTAGTGGCCAAAGTTACAATGGTCCTGAAAACAATGACTTATGAAAAATGACAGTTTTCACAGTTATGACCATTGCAGCATCCCATGGTCATGTGATCCAAATTCTTTGGCAACTGACTAATATTTATGACGGCTGCAGTGTCACATCAGTCCCTTTGGCGACTTTCTGACAAGCAAAGTGTATGGGAATGTCGGATTCGCTTAAATTAGTAACTCTGATACTAATTTAACAACTGACGTGATTCACTCAATCTACTCGGGCAAGGAAGATATTTCACAAAATGGAGCAAAGATCACTTAATCAATGTTTCACTCTGCAACAGAAACACCAGGCTCAATGGCAGTCGTAAATCGAACACCACCCATACTTAAAATACACTTTTAAAAAGTTGGATCCTGGCCCGTGGTGGGATTCAATATTTTTTTACTACTGATTCTGTGGGCGTGGCTTGGTGGACGTGGTGTGGCTTAGTGGGCATGGCAGGGGAAGGTTTGTAAAATCTCCATTCTCTCCCCACTCTACCAACCTGCTTTCCTGCTCCGTTCTCCTGTGCAGGGCAACAAAAGAAGACCCAGCCGATTAACTGGGACTCTGAAGGAGAGAATAGATGGGGGCAGGGCCAGTCAGAGGTGGTATTTGTCGGTTCTCTGAACTACTCAAAATTTCTGCTGCCGGTTCTCCAGAACTGGTCAGAACATGCTGAATACCACCTCTGATCCTGGCTGCTTTCTGCAGCTGAAGCTCTCTGCTTATTGAAATTCAACAAGCAGAACTGTTCCTTTCCATTATTGCAATTGAAATCTTCTAGTGGCATGATGTCTTTCTTAGACCTTGTCCACACCGGAGGATTTTGGCACTCTCATGAACCTCTTTGGATGTGCTGGCATGGTTACAAAGCCCCAAGGGCAGTAATGCGGCACCTATGTAAACTGTTGAAGGATACCAGAGACTTCATATTAGGGAAATTGTGATGGGTGAGAAGCTATTTATTCCTGTCTTTGATCTTGTCCTCCAAGGTCTCCTCCTTTCATTGTCAACACTCAGCCTCCCGTTTAACTATCTTAAACCCTGGAAGAAGCAAACAAAAAGCTCTCATCCTGCCAACAGTGTGTCTAACTTGGATCCTTATGTAAGGAGAAGCACTAACAGCAAACTGAGCCAGATTTCCCTAGTAATTTGCAAGCTGACACTATTTATTCTGGGGAGGCTTCCCTTTTCCTGATGTAATTATAATTAGGAAAGATTAAAAAAAGAATAAATGGCTACTTTTTAAGATAATATTGTTTGTGATTTCTCAAGGCTGGAACAGCAAAAAGTTGTCCTTCCAGATGTTTTGGGATGCGGCTCTTTTGATTTATAATTGTAATAAAATGGTGGGACACTCCAGGCACCCTAATCTTAAGAAGAGAGGAAATAGTTGACCTTATCTGTTATTTATGTACTTCTATTTCCAAGGTTAATTATTTTTTTCTAAACAACCCCGACCTGAACACCACAAACAAACTGAGTCACAGGGTGTATATTTGAATAAATACGGTATATTACAACATCGGGAATTTTGTTCTAGTTTCCTTCCCTACCATGTTATACAGTCAAGGGAGTAGAATGTGTTTTTATATTCCTAGAGCAGGGGTCACCAACCTTTTGGACCTCAGGGACCACCAAACTCATAATTTTAAATCCCGTGGACCACTAATATGAATTTTGACTGATGGTAGCTTGCTGACATTGGTGGGAAAGTCAGTCCCATATTCCAGAGCGGCAGTAGCCACAGGACTGGCCTTATGGTCATCCTGGAGCAGCTGTTCCTCCTCTCAGGTGCACTGGTCTGCCATGGACTGGAGAAGCTGCTCCAGGATGACCAAAGGGCCAGTCCTGTGGCTACTGCCGCTCTGGAATATGGGACCGACTTTCCCACCAATTGTCAGCAAGCCACCCCGGGGCGGATTTCTCTCCCCTGCCATTAGTCTTACCTTCCGTTTCCAGCTCATCTAGCTCTACTCAAGGTTTGTGTTCAGCTGAAGAGTGTGGGCCAGCAGGTGGGAGGGCCCTGTGAACACAGCCTTGTGTTCCTGAGCAGCCTGGAATAATTGCTTGAGGGGGACATTTCTCTGCGGACCACCAAAATTTTCTCGTGGACCACCAGTGGTCCCCGGCCCACTGGTTGGCAACCACTGTTCTAGAGGATATGTCATGTAAACCTGGCCTATTTTTAAGAGATTTACAAATAATAACAGTTATAAAGGAATGACAGGTATGTAGAACTGTTTTTCTCCCTCCCCTCTATCTTCTTTATTTCTGCTTTTAAAAAGTACAATACAGGTAGTCTTCGACTTAAAACTATTCACTTAACAACTGTTCAAAGTTACAACAATCCTGAAAAAAGTGAGTTACAACCAATCCTTCCACTTGTGACATTTTAGTATCTCATGGTCAAGCATTCAAAATTGCTTGGCAACTGGCATGTACTTGCAGCATTGCAGTATTTTGGGGTCACATGATCACCATTTGTCACCTTCCCAGATGCCTTCCAACAAGTAAAGTCAGTGGGAGGGGAGCCAGATTTGCTTAACAACCCCATGATTCACATAACAACTGCAATGATTTGTTTAACAACCGTGGCAAAAAATGATCATAAAATCAGGCTTGACTCATCATCAGCTTGATGTCACTCGTGTCAGGGGTGCCTGCAGTGGCCCAAGCACTCTGCCAGTAAAATGGGCTCCTGAGCTCTGTTTTTGGTTATGACAACGTCCTGCAACCCTCCGCCAGCAAAAATGGAGCTCACTGGCAGCCCTCCCAAGCTCCGTTTTTGTTGACAGAAACTACAAAACAAACAACCCAGGAGATTACAGCAGAAGATCCAGGATATCTCCACAACAAAACTCACAAGGCCATCACATAGCCCATTATACCAACATCAACTCCATCAACCAATCAAAGAGGCAGCAGCGCAGCCAACCAGCCCAGCGCACCAGCCCCCACCACCAGTATTTATAGAGAGAGAGCAGCTCCCACACTGCTTGCACTGGCACAAAGCCGAAAGCACCAGCCTGATGATGGCAAGAGGGACCTCGTCGAAACGTCCCCAAGATACTATTAATCTTACATGGGAAAATACCCGAACACACACATACACATATATAAATATATAAATATATATATAAAGCACAACTAT
>BLBF01000006.1:13787462-13802836 GCA_015471245.1 Laticauda colubrina
TGTGTGTGTGTGTGTGTGTGTGTGTGTGTGTGTGTGTGTGTGTGTGTGTGTGGTTTTTTTCTTCTTCTTCTTCTTCTTCTCCTCCTCCTTCTTCTCTCCCTTCTCTCTCTCTCTCTCTTTTCCTTTCCCTCCCCCGTAGGACAACCCGAAGTCAGCCCCCTCCCCCTTTTCGGAGTGATGATCCTTTCCTGACAGCCAAGAAATCAAACTTGACAGATTTATTTGTCTTCTTCTTCTTGTTTTTTTTTTTTTTTCCCCCCCTTCACACAAAAAGAACTACAGAAAAGCCACCGAAATCCTTTTCGGAAGATCTGTTAGCCCGGGAGCCCAACTCGTCTCGGGGATGCAGGAGGGCATAAAAAAAAAAATAGGAAGGAAACAAGGGAGAAACTGATCACCAGGATCCATTCCAACGATGCAGAACTGCCAGAGACATTGAAAATCCGATGGAGCAATTGACCAGAGAGTTTTTTTGGGGGGCGGGGGGGAGTTTCCTTTTTTTCCCCCCCAGCTGGACCAAATCCCTTTAAATATATATATTTATATATATATATAAATATTTTTTAATATATTAGAATAGAATAACAGAGTTGGAAGGGGCCTTGAAGGTCATCTAGTTCTTCCCCCCCCCCCTTTGGTTATTAACAACACGGGCCGTGTGGGAAGCAATATTTTCCAAGAAACGATTTTTTTTGAGGGGGGGGGGGCGGCGTTTTCTTTCAAGCGTTCCCCCAAGAAGTTGAGCGATGCTTTCCGAAATGGTGAGGAAAAGTTCGTGGGGATCGCAGTCACCAGGATGGCCGTCTCCCGACGAGGTGCAGAAGGCTGGCAGCAGCGGCGGCGGCGGCGGCGGCGGCGTCTCCCGAAGAAGGGAACGCGGCAAAAGAAAAAGGATATATATTTAAAAAAAAAAAAAAAAAAAAGTCAGGACACGAGGTTGGAAGAAAGTTGATCGCGGGATCCCGTCAGTCAGAAGAGGGCGGGAAGCGGGAAGCGGGTGGGCAAGAGACCCACCAAGGGCTGAGCTATATTCCGCTCGCTCCCTCCATCGCTTTCTCCACCCCGCCTGTCGTCCGATCTCCCTCGATCCCCGGCAAAGTGGGGAGGGGAAAAAAAAAAAAAAAACCACACCAGAAATCCGGAGTTTTCAAGAGCTTCTCTCGCCCCGTACCCAAAAAAAATAAAAATAAAAAAAATAAAAAATAAAAAAGCAGACTTTTTGGTTCTCGGGGAGGGGAGGGGAAAAAAAAAAAAAAAGAAGGAGTGAAAGAAGGAGAGGAAAATCAAAATCTTTCAGGCTTCTGCAGCCCGGCGCTTACCGCGGCCCCCTCGCCCGAAGCTGGTGGGGCGAAGAGACGGACATCCCTCCGGGTCTGGGGAAGCGATTTCCAAAAAGCGAGCTTGAAACTTACAAAAACTGCCGCCAGCTTTCTGTTTCCAGGGAGGAGCGACCTAGGGAGGTTTCATGCCTCCCGGATCGGGGGATCGCGGGGGGATCTTTCTCTCTTTCTTTCCGGATTCTTTCTCTCTCTCTCTCTCTTTTTTTTGGGGGGGGGGGGGCACTCCCCCCCCCGGTCGGGGGGGCCCGACGTCGCCCCCCCCCCTCCCTCCCTCCTCCTCCTCCTCCTCCTCCTCCTCCTCCTCCTCCCTACAATAACCCGCCGCGGCTCCTGCTCTTTTCCCTTGGCGCCCGTCTCGGGTTTTAAGCCGCCGCCGGGCTGCGAGGATTGCGCGGCGCGGGGGTCACAGCGGCACAAGATTTCATTGTGCTCGCGTAGAAAAGAAGCGCAGCGGCCCCGGCAGCAAACGTGAGACTCACAAGGGGGGGGGGGGTGTGAGAGAGAAAGAGAGAGATTGAAGAGGAAGGGAACCCTAGTGGGAAACTGGCGGTATTACACCAGAAAATCCCCGTTCTGGAAACCAGGAGTAGGGAGACCCCTCGCGTCAGTGTAGCGTCGTTGCAAGAGAGTTTCCTTGGCCTGCGATCCTGAGGCGATTGCAGCACCCGGCATGAGCAACGCTGGGAAATAAATAAAATGATGATGATTAAATTATCATTATCATTATTATCATTATCATTATCATTATCATTGTTGTTGTTGTCATTTTGTTATTATTATTATTATTGTTATTATTGTCATTATTGTTATTATTATCGTCATCATCAGCATCATCATTATTATTACTACTACTACTACTACTTTAGTGAGATTCACGGCCTTTGGGGCTGGTTGGCAGCTCAACAGTTCGAGTCCTAATTGAGGACCTAGGAACAGTTCAGGTGGCGTTGGAGGATGTAAGCTGTTCCAAGTAGGGTGGCTTTTTTTGTGGAATCAGGGTATTCAAGTCTGATAAGTTCAGGATTTCCGAATAGCAAGGCAGCCCTTTAGGTATTGCTCCAAGGGCTCCAGTTACAATTGGTATAACACACAATTTCTTTTTCCAAAGTCGCTTAAATTATTATTATTAATAATGATGATGATAATCATCATTATCATCAGTTGACCATTTAATCAGTGGGTGCAGCAAAATTTCATAAACTGACTACCCAGAACGCCATACCCGAGTTGCTAAAATCATTCACTGGAAATTGTGCCAAAAGTTTGGATTTGAGTTTAGTAACAACTATTGGGAACATCAGGTTGAGAAGGTTCTGGAGAATGAAAAAGTCAAGATTTTGTGGGACTTCAGAATTCAGATTGACAGGCACTTGGCCCACAACACACCTGACATAACAATAGTTGAAAAGAAAAAAGGTTTGGTTCATTGGCATTGCAATACCTGGTGATGCACAAATTGAAGACGCGCAGCAAGAAGAAATCACAAAGTATCGGGACTTACACAATGAAGCCCTAAAGGGCTACCTTACTATTTAGAAATTCGGAATTTATCAGACTTGAATACCCTGGTTCTACAAAAAAAACACCCTACTTGGAACAGCTTATATCCTCTGACGCTACCTTAACAGTTCCTAGAGCAAAAAAAGAAAAAAGAAGCACCATGGCCACCCAATTAAATGACCATCTGGCCATGCCCACTTAGCCACGCCTTCCTAGCTACGCCCACCAAATCGTGGTTAAAAAATTTGCATCCCACCCCTGGTTACAACCAGTGACAAAATGTATTACATTTTAGATGTTATAGGTTGATGCTATTAGCAGAAAAGGGAAAATATTGCTTGAATTCCAGCATGAGTTAAGAATGATTTAAGGCTCCCTCAGGTGTAGCCTTACAAAAAATAAAATAAAAAATGAGGGTAACACAATGAGGACGTAGCACAAATGAGAAGTAGTCAAGTATATTTGTGACACAAGGAAGGAAAGATCCCGTGTTTCAATTTCCATCTAAGGAGTTGTACACACACACAGATTATTTAAAAGGGCTTTTATTTGAAAAGCACAACGACATCTGAACGTAATAGATAATGTATGTCATATCTTTATGCCTGTATTTGCTTTCCCAATTATTCCACTAACTTCTACTCTGGCCTTCCTTTACTATCACTGCTTTATTGTAAAGTAGCAACAAGTGAGACTAAACCTGGTTGCTGAGTAGTCTGAAATGATACATCAAATGCTTAATTGGACTGTAGCTGCATCATTGGTCGTTGATCTGCTTTCCAACAAGTTAAGGGCCTGTCACATTGGCTGACAGATGCAAAACATTTGTAAAATGGACACAGTGGACGAGAAAATGTTCCATCCATTGTTATCCGCTCTCAAAAGTGCCCCGAATTTGCATAAGCAGAGCGGACAACAACGGAAAGGAATGGATGGGGGGGGGGGAGGATGTAGAGGGGATGTAAAACGGATGCTCCACGGAAGCCTAGCGGATGGAAGCGGATGGGAGCGGATGGCACATCCGCAGGACTTCCGGGGGAGCACAGCGAAGCAGACGCGCAGCGGAAAGAACGGATGCAGAGCGGATGCCGGGCGGATGAAGCGAATGCAGAGCGGAAGCCTAGCGGATGCCTAGCGGATGCAAAGCGTTCACTGCGCATGCGGGGAGGATGCATTGCGTCAGCCCCGCGGATATAAAGGGAAGCAGCTTGCAAGCAGGTCACCATTCAGAGGAAAGACCTGCTGCCAGACACAGCTGCAGCCAGCCAGCCAGCCAACAACCATGGGGAAGAAGAGAAAGCCTCTGCCATCTGCTCCCAGCCCTGGCAAGAGGGACAGGGCCACCATCCCACCCCCTGGCCCTGTCTCTGCTTCTACTGGGGCTTCTGCTGCTGGGGCTGACTCTTCTGGTGCTGGAGCTTCTGCTGGTGCTGCTCCTGGTGCTGGTGCTTCTGCTGGTGCTTACTCTGATGGCACTGCTCCTGGTGCTGGTGCTTCTGCTGGTGCTTACTCTGCTGGCGCTGCTCCTGGTGCTTCTGCTGGTGCTTATCTGCTGGCGCTGCTTCAGGTCCTGCTGGTGCTGCTGGCGCTACTGGTGCTTACTCTGCTGCTGCTGATCCTGGTCCTGTTGGCGCTGCTGGTGCTGCTAGTGCTGCTGGTCCTGCTGGTGCTGCTGCTGCTGGTGGTGCTGCTAGTCCAGCTGGTCCTGCTTTTGCTGCTGCTGCTGGTGGTGCTGCTAGTCCTGCTGGTCCTGCTTTTGCTGCTACTGTTGTTGTTGCTGCTGCTGCTGCTGGTGGTGTGGAGGAGCAGCCCCTACAACTTCGAAGCCCCTCTGATGAGGGCCCATATGCCCTGCCAGAGGGAGGAAGAGGCATACGTGTGAACGGGAGAGGAGGCAATACTCCATCGAAGAGGAACATGAGGATGAGGTGCTGGAATGGCTGAGGGAGAACGAGTAACTTTGGCGGAAGGGACACAGGCTCTATCGAGACACCAAAAGGAAGCAGGCTGCTTGGAGAGAGAAGGCGGAGAGCCTGGGCTACACTTTGGAGGTGCTCCTCGGCTGGTGGAAGCACATGCACACCTGGTACGGGAAGCTGCACCTCAAGAAATCTGGCCAGGCCGCGGTCAAGCTGACAGACCGAGAGACCTACGTGATGGTCAAGTGTAACTTTTTGGAGGGTGAGATCCGCTACCGAGGAGCAGCCCCTCTGACAACCCTCTCTCTCAGGCAGCCCGCTGAGAGCCAGTCCTCTTCTGGCCAAGAGTCAGCTCCTGTGTCCAGGCAGGTATCTGTGGAGCGTGCCACGATGGAGAACCCCCCGACAGCTGAAGTCCCCATGGCGGAGCACGTGGAGGACGCCCTGACGCAGTGGGAGCAAGGAGAGGGCACTTCCACCAGAGGCCAATCCACATCCACCCCCAGCTCTACCTCCACAGAAAGGCAGAGAGGCAGACCGGAGGGGCAGAGCCACACTGTCCTGCTGGAGATCAGGGACACCATCAGAAGCAGCGTAGATCTCCTCTCTCAGCTGGTACACACCGACGTCTCATCCTCCAACCATAAGCCCTTCCTCACCTATGTCAACCAGACCCTCATGAACATGTCTGAATCACAGTACCAGGTGATAAAGGACAGGATCACCGGTCTTCTTCATAACCCTCCAGACCCAGCTGAACCTGCTCCCACCCAGTCCAGGCCTGCTCCTCCACCCCAGGTGATGTCACTGCCCTTCCAAGGCTTTCCACAGGCCCTCATCTACTAAGGCTATGGCTACCAGGAGCTCCAGCAGCACAGGCAGCGCTTCCCAGTCCAGGCACAGGAACCTCGTATGCCACCGATGCCACCGATGCCACTGATGCCACCCATGCCACCCATGCCACAGATACCACCCATGCCACCGATGCCACCAATGCCACCAATGCCACCCATGCCTCACCTCGCTCAGCTGCAGACCAGACATCTCCACTACACTGCTCCTTCCTCCATCCCACAGCCAAGCCCAGCCTCAGAACATCTGTCATCGGTATTGGGGCTGACACCCCATGTCCTGGAGGAAGGGGCTCTCAACATCACAGGACTGAGCCAGCTCTCTGAGAGCTTCCTCCACACACCGTCCCCTGTTGTCCTCTCGGGGCCAGGCACCCCAATGACGCCCCAGACCAGCACTCCAGCAGCAGCCACCTCCACAGCAGCTGGACCCTTCAACCCCGAGACTGGGCATGCCTCAGAGTGACCAAGAAGAGTGCCAGAGACTGGGTGGCTACCTGTTGACTTTATCTTTGCTTTAGACACTTGGGTCATTTTGCTTTTACAGCTTGTTATTAATAAAGATTATCTTTGCTTCACACACTTGCTTCATTTATTTTATTAAATAAAGTCTTGGTGGAAACTTTTAGAAATGGTTTAAGCCTTTGCATGCTTCTGGGATGGGTTAGGATGGCAGTGGGATGGGCAGGGATAGCTTTGGGATGGGTAATAGCTGTGGGATGGGCAGGGATAGCTTTGGGATGGGTAATAGCTGTGGGATGGGCAGGGATACCTTTGGGATGGGTAATAGGGATAGATAAGCCTCCAGTGCAAGCATAGTGGGACTGTATGGTCCACCCTCCCAGGTGCCACACCTATGGCCCTTTATTATCAATAACAATTTAATCATTCATCAACACATTTCAACATAAACACAACTCTTTATTAAATGCCTTGTTCATTGTAGGGCCACTCAACATACATGGCCCAATCTCATCAGTGTGATGAGACAGGCTGAAGGAAGCATCCATTAAGCATCTATCATCCTGTCTTGCCACTCCACTGCTCCAACTGGGGAGTTGCACCAGTGTTTCAGGAGGTTGCGCTGCTTCTTCCCTTCACGTGAAGCTCTGTTGGGGCCTTGCACATCCACAGTGTCTATCAGGTTTAATCCTTGCCTCCATTCCCCAGGCTCCATGTCCCCATTACCTTGTTGGAGGTCCATGAGCCTGTTCTGCAAGACTGGGTAGCGGGTGCGCATGAGATTGTGCAGGATGCAGCAAGCTTCCACGATCCTCCTCACGGTCTGTGGGTGATGCTGCATGGTGGTGAGAAGTACCTGGAACCTGTTGGCCAGGATGCCAAAGGTGTTCTCCACCACCCGCCTTGCCCTGGACAGCCTGTAGTTGAAGATCCTCTCTTCACGGGTGAGGCATCTGGAAGTGTAGGGCTTCATGAGGTAGGTTCTGAGGGAGAAGGCGTCATCCCCCATGATGAAGTAGGGCACATTTTGTGTGTCGTTGGGCAGGGGGTCTGGATCTGGGAAGCCCATGATGAGGTTGCGTTCCAGCTCCTCCTTGAGGTGACTGGTGTTGTATACCTGGGCATCTGAAGATGAGCCGTTGCCTGAAGCATCGATGTACATGAACTTGTAGTCAGCATTGACCATGGCGAAGAGGATGATGCTGAAGAAGCCCTTGTAGTTGAAATAAGTGGACCCTGACTTGCTGGAGCTTTGCAGGCCATGTGCTTGCCATCTATGGCTCCAACGGTGTGGGGGAAGTTCAACTTCTGATACCACTGCTCTGCAACTTTCTTCCAGCCTTCTTCAGTGGAGGGGCACTGGAGGAGCTCCTCCAAGTAATCTTCAATGATGGCCTGCACCACTTCTCTGACCACAATGCTGATGGTGTTGTGTGACACCCTCCAACCGTACTGCATGCTCCTGTATGTGGTCCCGGAGGCCAGGTGGCGCAGAGTCAGTGCCACCTTGAGCCCAGGGACCAGCCTGGGCCAGAAGTTGGTGCTCTGCTTGGTCAACCTGGGTCTCAGCCGCTCCACAACTTCATCAAACATGGCTGGAGGTATCCTCATGAAGTTCTGGAATGCACGAGGGTCTTCGTTTCTCAGTTCCACCATCAGCTTGTTATACAGTCCGTACTCAGCTCTTCTGGTGATCCATCTTCGGACCCAGACACTTCTTGGCCGCCTCCTTTTCTTCGTGTAGAACAGGTGAAAGAGCCTGTAGATGGCTTCGCATTGTTGTAGAACAATGGTAGCTACCAAAAGGAGTGTGTGATGATCCATGGTGGAGATGACTGGATGCTGTGGAAGAGCAAGAGCCAGATGAAGGCTGAAGAGGTCTGCACCGCAGGGCTGCTGGACTGAAAGTGAGATCCAGGTGAGTTCCTCCCCCTTTTTATGGGAAATGTAGGTTTTCCACTCGGTGTCCTTCCGCATCCTCTAGACATCCTGCAGACATCCTAAATATCCGAGATAGGTCCCCTTTGCGAACGTTTTTTCCGTTTTAATGCTTTGTATGCGAGCTGCATCCGCTTTCATCCTTTCTCTGTCCGTGCTACTAACGCTTTGTGTCCATTCCGCATCCGTTTCGCATCCTCCCTGTGTCCGTTTTCCGCTGGAGCGGATTTGAGTTGCGTGGATGCGCAGCGGATGCCTAGCGGATATAGCGGATGCGTAATGGATGACGACAGATGTAGAATGGATGTTCCCCGTCTGCGTTGCGGATGCAGAACGGACGCGTTGGATACATTTTCCGCTCAAAAACTTTTTGAGTAGCTCAAAACTTTTTGAGCGGATGGAATCTCAGTCGACAGATGCTGGATGGATAGAGAGGATGAAAAACGGACGCAGTGAGTACAGAATGGAAGCATCGCGTTAACCAACGGATGGCAAGTGTTTTTCTCCATTTTACATCCTCTTTCCATCCGTTGGTGCAGTGTGACATGGGCTATAATTCCAGTTAAATTCACAAGCCAAATATGAAGCAATTTGCCCATCCTTCCATAGTTGCTCTGGAGTTTCATTTGATTGATTCCATCCCCATCAAAACTCAGTTACAGAAATATAACATTTATAATCATATCAATGCATAACAGTGTTTCTCAATTTCAGTAACTTTAAGATAGGTGGACTTCAGCTTCCAGAATTCCACAGCTAGCACATGTGGATGGAGAATTCTGGGAATTGAAGTCCACCCATCGAAATAGGTTCCTTTTTATAAGGTACACCTGATTCATATTGTTCTGTATTGTGAATGTTTACTGGTACCCAGTTTTCTAACCTTTTCTTGCATGGAAATAGTTTTGGGGATGACAATGCAATGCACACACATCCAAAAGGAGCTTCCATATGGGCCTTTTCCTGCCCTAGTGAGGTGCCAGGGATACATACTCTTCCAAGAAGCTTTGCTTTCAACATGGTCACAATCAGGGGTGGACTGCTGGTGGTTCATGGTGATTCGTGAGAGCCCCTAGCTAAGATTCTGCCCACAAATCCCACTCCTGGCTGCTGCACCCACCCCACCCTGTGGAGTCCCCGGGCGGTCCATTTTGAATGCAGGTAAGTAGAGGTCATGCGTGGAGGCTTGGGGAGGGTGAAAAATGGGCCTGGGGTGGGATTAAAATTTTTTAACAACTGGTTCTGTGGGCATGGCTTAGTTGGTGGGCAGGGCTTGGTGGTCATGTGACTGGCTGGGTGTGGCCAACTCAATATCACTCACATCACATCTCCTCTCCTGGCCCATCATGAGTGTGGGGATGCTGCAATAGTCGTAAGTGTGAAAAATGGTCATAAGTCACTTTTTGCAGTGCCATTGTGACTTTGAATGGTCACTCCACACAAGCAAAGTACCAGCAAAGGAGGGGAAAAAAACTCCAGAGAAGTTCCTGAGACAAGAAGTCTAGTCCTGCCAAGAATTAAATAAGGGTCAACGGAGAGGCAGTTTCCGTAAGCAACACCAGAATGTTTCCTTCCTGCCTTCCTTGCAGGATTAGGCCAGTCATTTCTTCTAACAACTGGTTCTCCGAACTGCTTAGTATGTTAACAACCAGTTCTAGTGAATAGGTGTGAACCTGTAGAATCCCACCCCTGCTAATGGGCCTCCTGGGAGTTTGGAAAGGCCAGAAATGGACCCATTTCTGGTCTTCCAGAGAGCCTCTTGACCCCGGGGAAGCCGTTTTTGCCCTCCTAGAGGCTCAAGGAAAGCCTCCAGAGAGGGCAAACACCCCCTGCAGGAGACCAACTAGGCCATGCCCATGATTGCCATGCCCATCCAGCAACCAAGCAGAGAATCTGTTGCTAAAATTTTTGAAGGACACCGCTGGTCACAATGGGAATATGAAGAGAGGGAAACAATGACAGATCATTTCCCTGGTTAATTATGTAATTAATGTATAATTTATAAGGGACAAACGTTGGTTAATTTTTGAGACTAGAAAATCTGAAATGTGGATAGGTGTCTGCCCTCAGCAGGAAAACCAGACAAGAAACATGATTAGCTCAGCTAAATCTATTTTATTGTAAAGTTACATTAATAGATATTTTGCAAGTCTGAAGGTACAAATTTCCCGCCCTCATTTTTAACTGCCTGAAAAATTAGGGCAGCTCCTTCCTAAGTTTCTTCCTCTGACAGTTATGCCACTGGTAATAAAATCCTTGAATTTTATTCATCTGCAGGAATAAAGCATAAAACGGCAAGTTTTAGGAAGATTGTTTGAAAAAAATTAAACTAAATGTTTATAGAGTTTGTAGAAAATATGGTACTAAGAGGCGATGACCAAAAGCATCAAAAAGCAATGCAGAAAATTTTATCTTTGAAGAAAGTGCTTGTGTAACACAGCGCAGAAAATTTCATTTGTTGAATAAATGTGCAGTTTGATTTCAGGATCATTTGATGAGCGATCCAGTCCTCAAGGGTTTTCCTGAATAAAAATTTATATTTGGAAGATTATTTTCATAATTAAAATAAAGTAAAAAAAAAAGAAATGTAGCACATGTATTTGCATGCTACAGTGAACCATAAATAAAAAAGAACAATATCAGAAATGTGGTACAGAGGTAAAAACCCTTCAGTAGTGTTGCTCAAATGAAAGATATCTTTTAAAGTCTTTCAAAAATTTATGGAATTCTACTACTTCGTCCTGATAGCTTTCAAGCTCAGAATATTCCTGCAAAAAAAAAGGAAGAAAAACACTATTGTAAACCATCTCAAATTCTAAATGTAAGCATATAAAATTTTAAATACAGGTAGTCCTTGACTTGTGACAAGTGAACCCAAAATTTATGTTGTTAAATGAGACAGGCATTAAATGAATTCACTTAGCCACACTGCACCCATTTTAATAAAAGCAGTGGTGATGTTGATTGTCTAACTTTCTTTTTTGTTCAAGAAAAGTAATAAGCAATTACTTTTTTTAACTACAAAATATTGGCACCCATGCAGTTGGCTGACATTTGAAAGTATAAATTAAAAAGATTACTTCTTTGTTGCATAGAGTTATTATCATTAAGTCACAAGGAATATCTTGTTCAAGCATTACATGCATTGCAAAGAAATTTTTTCATGAGTTATTGAATATGAACACAGAAAACCCTCAGTTTACATTGTAGAACAGTTTCCCTAGTAAAGATTTAAGCAGTCACTTCAAGTTAGAAAGTTTGGGAACAGAGAATTAGAGCCTAGTAAATACTCAGTAACTTAAAGCTGGACATATGCGCAGCAGATGCTGTAAGCACATGAAAGGAATTGGACAAAATATGCTTCAAAGGGCATATTTCTCACATATAAAATCACCACAGTTTCTAAACGGACCAATTCATTTCTCCTGTTTGCTTAATTACCCAGCTATCTAAAGTTAATTACTTTATTTGGATGTAAATATCAGAAAAAATGATGAACTATTCTGAATTAAGCAAGTCTCTAGCATTTTCATTTTAGGCAGTCTTTGGATTTTGCATTCAGAAAATCAAAATGCCCATGGGGAAAAAAAAATTCAAAATCAAGCCTGATTTTGAACTTGAGACTTTCTATGTGAGTTTATGTAAGTTTTATATAAGACTTTGTAACAACTGGGCAGGTAAGTAATATAGTACAGTATAATGTACTGTTAAACATCAACCCAACTCTCAAATCTGAACCAGCAGATTATAGTAAAAAAAAAAGTTCTTCAAAAAGAAAATTCACAAGAAGTTTAAGATACATAAATATTATAGGGTAAGACAATTCTTGCACGCAAGTTTGTTGGTGCTTATTTCAAGGAAGTGACTCTGATTATTCTCAGCTGCTGATAAAAATAAATAATAGCACAAACTGTAATATAGTATTTGGATCTGAAGTGGAACAGATGATCTGGAATCAGTGAGAAAAAACATATTTCAGGAAAGCTAAGAAACGGAGATGAGTATCACCTCTTAAGAGTCAGACATGAAGAAATCTTACCTTGATAAACCTTTACCTTTATAAAAATAATTTAAAAAGGCACAGGTTTTCCTATCAGTTATGTCCAAGTCTGGGGGTTGCTAATCTCTGTTTCTTGGCCAAGGGAGTCAGCGTTTCCCAAAGACTATTTCTGTGATCATGTGGCCAGCATGGCTATACGCCAAAGGCTCACAGAATGCTATTGATTTGCCACTCAAATGGTACCTATTTATCTACTCGCATTTGCATACTTTCAAACTGCTAGGTGCACAGGAGGCGGGGCCAGAATGGGAGCTCACCCCTTTGCACGATCTTGAGTGCAGCTGACAAGCTCAGGGTCTTTAACTGTTGAGTCTTCACATTCCCTTGTAATAAGCTAATAGATGAGAGCTAATCTGAGTTCAAAGAAAGACAAGAAAGCTTGAAACAAGGATAGGAAGCCTCAAGATTTGAAAAACTAGGAAATGGAAAGAACAATAGATATTTTAGAACAGAGGTGGGGAATGATGACATGTGCACTATAACACCTGCCAAAAAAGCCAGCACAGTTGAAGGCTGCATAAAGAGGGACAGAATTAAGATCACATGAAGTGTTAATACCATTTTATAATGCTTTGGTAAGACCACACCTGGAATACTGCATCCAGTTTTGATCGCCACAATGTAAAAAAGATGTTGAGACAGAGTTCAGAGGACAGCAACAAAGATAATTAGGGAACTGGGGGCTAAAACATATAGAGAATGGTTGCTGGAATTTTGGTATGTCTAATTTGATGAAAACAAGGGATGACATGATAGCAGTGTCCAATATCTAAGGGCTGCGACAAAGAAGAGGAAGTCAAGCTATTTTCCAAAGCACCTGAGGGTAGGACAGGAAGCAATGGGTGGAAACTAATGAAGGAGAGAAACAACCTTCAACTTAGGAGAAATTTCTTAACAGAACAATTAATCAGTGGAACAACTTGCCTCCAGAAGTTGTGAATTCTCCAACACTTGAAGTTTTAAAGAAGAGAATGGATAATCATTTGTCTGAAAAGATATAGAACTTCCTGCCTAAGCAGGGGGTTGGACTAGAAGACCACCAAGGTCCCTTCCAATTCTATTCTATTCTACTCCCAGAATTCCTGAACCATCAGGAATTCTGGGAATTGAAGTCCAGAAATCACACAAGGGCCATCGTTCCCCACCTCTGCTTTAGAACTTCAGCAAAGGCAATTCAGATTCAGAGTGATCCCTAGAGATTTTGGAAAGGTGAATTTTAAAGAGAAAGTTTTTTTAAAAAAGAAACTGATGGGTACAGTGAGTAGTGATCCTATCATGATGCATATAAAACACCTTTCCCATTTTGGCTTTGGGCACACTACATCACCAGTACACATATAAATACCACATCTGAAACCTGTGAACAAAATAACCTTTCAAAACCGCAAAGATTTTAAAATATGTAAATACATTTGCTTTTCAGTAATTAGCAAAACATACCTGTGTATCGTGAGGCATGAAGTCATCCACTTTCAGTGTTTTTTTTTAAAAAAACAAATTTTATTAATTTTACAACTAAAAAACAACAACTCGATGACACATACACATATGAAAGAGCAGAAGGAAAAGAAAAAAGGGGTAGGGAGAAGGAAACAGAAAAAAATTAAAAATATTCTTATTTTCGACAGTTTGTAGGATCTTTTCTTCCCTTAATTTTGCCATAGCTGCACACCTTGTCTTTACAAAAATCTGTACATCACTCATATAAATTTATCTTATTCTTACTATCTTATGATATAAAGTCTATCTTTGTTCTAACCATTTATACCAATAATTCCAACTATTATAATATATTGAAGTATCTTTGTTTTTTAAAGCTAAAGTTAATCTGTCAATTTCTACACAGTTTGAAATTTTTTGGATGATCATCTCCTCTGTAGGTATATGGGGGTGCTTCCAACATCGAACAAAGGCCAATATGGCCCCTGTTAGTACGTGTATTGTTATGTATTTCATTTTTTTAAATATTTGTTTATCAAAAATCCCTAACAGAAAGGACTCTGGTTTATACTCGATCTGTTCTTTTGCTATATCTTCCAGCCAATTTCTAATTTTCTTCCAGTATTTTTGGGCTTCTATACAGGACCACCACATGTGAAAAAAGGTTCCCTCTTTTTTTTTACATTTCCAACATTTTCAGTGTTTTATGACAGTACTCTTTTCCAGAAAAAATCACTATAAACTTACAGTCTCTATCTAGCTCACAGGCTTGACAAATACGCATCTCTGAATATTCTGGGATTATACAGACATTAGAGTAACTGTCTACTTGTGTCTAGAAAAGAATACAGTTGATTAGAGTTCTGTTGTTAATAGCTCCAGGGCAGTGGTGGGGTTCAAATAATTCAACAACTGGTTCTCTGCCCTAATGATTTCTTCCAACAAGCACTTCACCAAACTGCTCAGAAAGTTAAGTTTCTCCCGAACTGGTGCGAACTGGCTGAATCCCACCACTGCTCCAGGGACTTAGTTACAACATTTTGGAGATATTACACATTCATATAGAAACAAAATTTAGATAGTCCTCAACTTACAACCATAATGGAGTTCAAGTTTCTTGAAGGCATATGAGAAAAGTACTAAATCAGAATGCATTGAAGTACAGTGGAGCCTCATAATCCATTCCAGGACTTCGGTCGCAACCTGTTTTGTTTTTTTAAAAAATATATATATATTTAATTTTATATTTACAATAATTCCATCTTTCATTCATACTGTTGTGGTTCACTGACAGCCAGTGCAGACCGCAGCAGAGTTGGACAGTGAAGAAGAAAGGGGACCAGTCAGGGAGTCTGGAGAGGACTTGGACGAGGGTCCTGCATCTGATGTAGGGATGGGGCCAGGACCATCTGGGAGTGGGATGCTGCCTTCGGAGCCTGACACTAGTGAGGCAGAGGACCCAGGGAAGCCTGTTCCCATGCAAGTGTGCGCAGAGCTTCTAGAAGATGAGAGCAGCTGAAGCAGAAGGGGAGACTCAAGAACAGGGCTAGGAGGTAATTGCCCCTCCCATAAGGGATAAAAGTCAGACCTCAGTGATGAAAGCTTTGCAGGAAGCAAAGTAGTTTGATAGATTCGGAGTCTTCTTTGAAGCTCTGGTTGGTTTTTTTCTGGTATTTTGATTGGTTTCTGTTATAATTGGAGACTTCTGTTTTTGGCAGCATTCCACAGCACTGAAAGGCATGTGCTTATGTTGGGGAACTGTTTATGATTAATTCTGGCTGGGAATGAAAGGAATTCCCAGTATTGCAATAAAATAGGTTTTGCTTTTTAAACAAGTTTGTGTTCAATTACATTTGATGAAGCC
>BLBF01000006.1:13806110-13826585 GCA_015471245.1 Laticauda colubrina
TCCTCCTCCTCCTCCTCCTCCTCCTCCTCCTCTTCTTCTTCCTCTCCGTCTCCTTCTTCTTCTATGAAATTTTTCATGCTGTCTTCATTAGATGTAACACCAATTTCCTCTTGTGTGAAGGGTGAATGACTATCACGTTGCATCAAGGCATGATCTGCACTTCCCTGGTGACATTAAAAAAGGCACAGTATTTACAGAATATTTTAGTTAAATACTTTGGTGTTTCATGAATGGGATTAGCATTAATTCATGTTAAAGTTATGTCACTGTGTATATGGAGAATACAGTACAGTATGTTTTATGTTAGGCCACTGGGCATTGCAAAGTTTGAGTTGAGTGGTCATATAAGACAATAAGTACAGTATCATATCTACAAAGATCAGAGCTGTGCAAACAATGGTGTTCCATGTGATGCTCTATCAAAGTGAAAGTTGGCCTTTAAAGAAGCAGGACAGGAAGATCATTGATGTTTTTTTAATGCTGGGGTTGGAGAAAACTCCTGAGATTACTTTGGACAGCCAAGAAAACAAACAGGTCATTGAACAGATCAACCTAGAGTTTCCACTGGAAGCACAAATGATCAGGTTCATATTATCCAACATGATGTGAAGACCCAGCTCTCCAGAGAAGGCTCTAATGCTAAGAAAGGTGGAAAAAGATAAGATGACCGACAGCAAAGTGGAGGCAGTCAGTTCCACTCGCAAATTAGTGCATTGTTGGAAGAGGTGAAAGACCAGGTTATAGACAGATTGTCATGGAGAAAAATCTACCTGGAATGGAACAGAATAGAAAAGAACAGAACAGAATAGAATGTAGAATAAAAGCTGGAAGGGACTTCAGAGGTCTTCCAGTCCAGCCCCCTGCTCAAGCAGGAGACCCTACACCATTTCAGACAAGTGGCTGTCCAGTCTCTTCTTAAAAAGTCTCCAGTGATGTTGGTGCACCCATGATTTGTGGTGGCAAGCTCTTCCACTGGTTAATTGTCCTCACTGTTAGCAAGTTTCTCCTTAATTACAGGTTGCTTCTCTCCTTGATTAGTTTCCATCCCTGTCTCTTGTCCTGCCTTCAGGAGCTTTGGAGAATAGGTTGATCTCCTCTTCAATGGTCCTTTTATGACTTGTGGACTAACACCCAGAATTCCTGAGTCAGCTATTCTGGGAGTTAAAGTCCTTAAGTTATAAAAGGTCCATGGTTCCCCACCTCTGATAATGGAGATACCCGGCTTATGATATAACAGAATGGATAACATCATCATCGAGATTAGATTAGATTAGATTAGATTAGATTAGACTAGACTAGACTAGACTAGAGTAGAACAGAATTCTTTATTGCCCAAGTGTGATTGGGTACACAAGGAATTTGTCTTCGGTGCATAAGCTCTCAGTGTACATAAAAGATATAAGTGATAAATCATGAACATAGTCATCATAAATACATTCATCATGAATCATAAAATACAACACTTAGTGATAGTGATAGGGTTCTAAATAAACAATCAACAAAAATCGTACCAGAAAACTAAATAAAACAATTATATACTTGATGGCACATAACCAAATGAAACCCCTCACAAGCTAATTATTTATGTCTATTTTTATAGTGTTAGAGTCACAAGGTAAATATAAAATGGTGCTTCTAAAATTCATGTGGATTACAGTGAAATCCATCTGAGATCTACCGGCAAGTGTGAAAAAATCCTTTTGAAATTAATTGGAAATGTACCTCATCACGTTGATTGACTCTGCCAGATTTTTGTGTTTGCCGGGAAGAGAGTTCTTGCATCTTTAGGTGTCTTTCTCATTTTCTATTGGTTGCTTTCTCTTCTGGGGATATGGGTGACTCCTCACCAACAGATAAGTCCTCTTCACTAATTACCGTCCTGCTTTTAGCAATCACTTTCCTAGGAACACTGCTGTCACTGCTTTCATCACTGTCATACATCACCGCTGTCCAAGATCCTCTTCCTCTTTTCAAAGCAGATGTTTTCTTCTTCCAGATCCTCAGAAGAGGCACTGCTCCAACCTTTCTGTAAATCTGCATCGCTCCCAGCTTCACTATTACTTTTGCTAAGTATGGAGATCATTTCTTCTTTTCCATCTACATCTTCTTTCAATCTGGACTTGGGATCTTTTTCTGAGGATGAGGATGACGAGGAGGAAGAGGAATATATAATTTCATCATCATCATCATCGTCGTCATCATCATCATCATCATCATCATCATCATCATCATCATCCTGACTTTCAGGAAATAGATATCTATTAGTCTGACTCCAGTCAATACAAGATTTGGCCACTAGTTTTGCTGTGACTCTTCTGGTTTGGTATCTTCTAGTTACAGCATTAGTTTCCATAAGGATTTACTAAAAAAAAAGAAAATAAGAAGATAAATCTGATGTTCTAAGTTCACTATATTTTTGGTTTTACAACTTTTGAAATAGTGATGGGAAATCCAGTCAAAAATGGAGGCTTTCCTTTTCTGCTCACACCCCTTGTTCCAGACTTAAAAGAAATAGATGTACAGTAAACCCTTAATTTTAATGGATTATTAATTGGGAAGAAAAGTGCAGACAGTCCTTAACTTACAACTATTCATTTTGTCCTGGCCTGTCAAACTGGCCTGGCCAGTCAGACCAGATATGCCACGCCCATCCCAGCTCTGCAAAGGTTAAAAAAAACCCCCACATAATATCTCACAATCTGGCCCATGAGGTGATCAAGTTTGACACCCCTGATTTAGTGACTGGTCAAAGTTACTGTCATGTCCCCATCAGAGCCTGAATCTGCAGAGGAAGATGATCCAGAACTGGAGCCGATGGAGATTGAGGGGGTGTCTTCATTGGCTTGGGACGAAAAAGGAGAAGGCCCTGGCCTGATTTCAGGATTGGAATGGGTTGTAGTCAGGGAGGAATGGGGGCAGGATGACCAAGAGAGGCTAAGCAGTGAACATGAGAGTCAGAGCTCGGGCAAGGAGCAAGAATTACCCCTCCTGATTCTTGAGCACGGAGGTGGGAAAGAAGGCGAGAACAGCGCAGACTGACCCGATGACCAGGAGGAGACCACCCCGCCCCTCTTCACAAGACACACCTGGGAACTGAGACTTAAGGAGATGCTGTGGAGAGGGGAATTTGGTTTAGTTTACTTTATTGTTATTGCACTTCATACAACGAAATCAAACACCATCTTCAGTGCACATCATGATTATGAAAATAAACACAAACACACATCCTTCACACTCCACACATTGAATTGGAAACCTCCTACACCACCACAACATTGCACTATACAACAGAATTCAACAGAGCTATCCTACTGCCCTGGGATAGAAACTGTTTTTCAGCCTATTTGTCCTTTTTTTATTATTCTATTCTATTTTATTTTTATTTTATTATTGTTTATTTTATTATTGTTGGGAACAAACGCTGAATTCCTGGAGTGTTGAGTGCCGATGCTTGTACTGTTCTGGATTCCTTGCATTCTTTCTGGATTCCTTGCCTTGCAGCCATTGTGCTCACAGTGTTGGGCTGGACTATTTGCAGACAGAGGCTGCTTGAGGAGTGTGTGTGTGTGTGTGTGAGAGAGATCATTTTGCTCGGGGACTTGCCAGAAACGTGGGAGTATTTCAGCAAAGCATTACACAAAGTAGACCACAACCTATTTCTTAGTAAGCTAGAAAAAGTAGAATAGATAGCACCACCACTAGATGGACTCACAACTGGCTGACAAACCATACTCAACGAGTAGTCCTTAATGGGTCTAAGTCTACATGGAGGGAAGTAAGCAGTGGCGTGCCACAAGGTTAGGCACCTTAGGCCCAGTATCTTCAATATGTTCATTAACAACTTAGATGAGGAAATAGAAGGGGGAACTTATCAAATTTGCAGATGATACTAAGCTGGCAGGAATAGTTAACACCCAAGAAGACAGGCTCAAGATCCAGATGGATCTTGACAGACTAGAACACTCGGCTATATCTAACAAAATGAAATTCAATGTAGAGAAAAGTAAAGTCCTACACTTAGGCAAGAAAAACCAAAAGTATACATATAGACTGGGTGAAACCAGGCTCAATAGCAGTAACTGTGAGAGGGATCTTGGAGTCTTAGTGGACAACCAGCTAAATATAAGCCAGCAGTGTGCAGCAGCAGCCAAAAAAGCTAATGCAATCCTAAATTGCATTAACAGAGGGATACAATCAAGATCAAGTGAGGTATTAATACCACTCTATAAAGCCTTAGTAAAATTACACCTAGAATACTGCATCCGGTTTTGGTCACCACATCATAAAAAAGATGTTGACTCTAGAAAAAGTACAGAGAAGAGCAACCAGGATGATTAGGAGACTGGAGACTAAAACATATGAAGAATGGTTGCAGGAACTGGGCATGTAAAGAGAAGGACCAGGGGAGACATGATAGCAGTCTTCCAATATTTGAGGGGCTGCCACAGAGAGGAAGGGGTCAAGCCATTTTCCAAGGCACCTGAAGGCCAGACAAGGAATAATGGATGGAAACTGAATAAAGAGAGATTCAATTTGGAAATAAGGATAAACTTTCTGACAGTGAGAACAATCAACCAATGGAACAGAAGTTGCCCTTGGAGGTTGTGGGAATGTCACCACTTTCAAGAAGAGATTGGACTGCCATTTGTCAGAAATGGTGTCGGGTCTCCCACTTGGGCGGGGGGTGGGGTGGACTGGATGACATACAAGGTCCCTTCCAACTCTATCTGTTAAACCTGTTAAGCGTTTGGGGAAATTTGGAGCAATAGAGGGGTGGTTTGAACTGCTAGCTGCCTCTATTACCTCTGTGCCATGCCTCGGATCATCACAGTTACAATAGTACTGAAAAAAGTGACTTATGACTGTTTTTCATACCACCACTGCAGCATCCTCATGGTCACAGAATTTGAATGCTTGGCAACTGGCATGTATTTCTGACTGTTGCAATATCCTGATGCCGCACGATTCCCTTTTGCGTCCTTCTGACAAACAATGTCAATGGGGAAGCCTTAACAATTGTCACTTAACTAAATATTAATCCCAGGAAGAGAAAGTGAAAAAAGGAAGAAGGTGTCAAAAGAAACAGCTTGTGTGTATTTGGATTGTTTGGTGACTTTGGGACTTTTGGAATTATATTGGAAGGATTAAAAACACTTGGGTGGTTGTTTTAAAAAACAAACAAACTCTACAATGGCATCACTTGTAGATGAACTGAAAATAGAATTTTAAAAACTTAAACAAGAGGAACAAGAAGGCTCTCTTGGTTCCGTTTTTCAATTCTTAGAAATGGCGATCTCTACCTACGAGAAACTACAAGAAACTATGCAACAAGAAGATTGGGACAAAGAAGAAGCCATTTTAAATGAACAAGTAACTTTTCTTGGGGAAGAAAGGGGAAAGAGGGGAAAGAGAATGGAGAATTTGAGACCTAAAAAAACAACCAAAAAAGGGAAAAATAAGGTGAAAAGTGGATATAATGTGAGAAAGCAACAGAAAAAGGGAATACAGAAAAGGGAAATTGAGGCGGAGAGACAAGGGGTAAAAAGGGCAGAGAGAAGAAGCAAAAGAGGAGGGAAGGGAAAAGAAGCTATAAAGGTGTGAAGCAAGATGTAAAGAAACAGGATTTATTTAGAGATAATGGGTAAAAATTTAATTGAAAAAGTGATTCTGCAAAGATACATATGATTGTATTGTTATATTTGTATTTAGAAATAATGTTAGAAAATTGGAAACAACGTATGATTTAGTGAAACATTTGTGAATAAAATAAATGGAATGAATTAAATGAGAGAATTAATTTAGAAAGGAAGGGAACATTTTAATGATATAATATTTTAAAATGTAAGTGAAGTGGGGGGAAGTAATTATGGAAAGTATATAAGCGTTCCCATAGAAGCATGATATCTATTTGAAAAGTAATGTGTTAAATGTCTAAAATATAAATGAATATTAACATTAATGATAGAACTGAATTGGTATGGATCGTTGTTTTAATTATATTATATATTTATATTTTTATTTTCTTTTTCTATTTAAAATGTAGCGTGTAGCTTCAATGTACTATGCAGAATCCGAATTGAAGTTATGTTCTATATTAAGTGTTATAATTTTAGGGGAAAGATATAAAGGCGTCATACTCCAATCAGTGACCACAGGAGGAATTTTGTTTAATGAGAAAAGATAATAGATAGCTGAAATAGGACAGACAAAGAATATACATATAATGATCTGATTTGAGATGAAACAAATAAAATAAAATTAAGAAAGTTAAAAGAGGGGAGAAGCTATATAGAAAATGTAGAATGGTAATAAGATATGGAATGATACATAAAATGAGTATGAACTTGAATTGATGTCTGTACAAAGAGATGTAACCCAGGATCAGGCTGCTTTCAGAAAAGAGGTTTTATGTTTTCATGTTCTTTGTTGTGTTTGTTTTTAAAAATCAATAACATTTTTTTTAAAAAAGAACTCATTGCTTCTTACTGCAAATGAAATCTTGCATGGGCATAATTTGATAAAGGAATTTTTGTCTTCCAGATCCAAAATCTGCCAAAGAAGTCCAGGAAATCTCTCAATTATTATTGTTATTTTTGGTAGGGGGAAGAGAAATCTCACAGAACATTTTAATGCTGTAAAATTATCATGAAGTGTATTTGCAAAGGTGATGCAAAGTTTTGCAAATCTGTTTGATTCAATTGAGTTGCAGTTTTAAAGATATTTGACCACACAGCTGGCCAGAAATGAAACCTCACTTTTGGAAATAAATTCTGCAAGTGTTAGAGAACTACAAAATTTTCAGAGGATTTTGCCAAGTGATTGGTTCAAGGGCTGCAGCATAACCAGCCCTTCATAATTGCTTAATAGAGCTGGTTTCCACAGACTTCTGCATCAAATGAAGATAATCTGATCGGCGTTTGGAAAGATGCAAACTCATACCCAGCTAAGAATGCTAAACAAGACTGCATGAAAAATGATTGCTTCTGTTTATTTTTACCCCATCTTTATTATTTCTAGAAATGTAGCAAACTTACTTAATATTGCTTCCTCCTCTTTATCCCCACAACTCCAACCTTGTAAGGTGGATTGGGTTGAGAGAGAATAACTGGCCCAAAGTCACTTGGCTGGTTTTCATGATGAAGACAGGATTTGAACTCACCTTTTCTTGGTTTCTAGCTGATGCCTTAACCCCTAGATCAAACTGATTCTTGGTTTATGCTGCCCTTCAAACTCCCATTGAAGTCTGTAAATGTAAAAGAAGAATTTCAACCTCAGAGAATAGGCACTTTTCAGAAACTGATATTGATTAGAAGCACTTAAAAAAAAATAGTATTAAATATTATTTTTTATTTTTGAATTTTTTATTATTTTTTTATGTACAACAGATCCATTCCATTTCAATCGTGCATCGACTAGGTACATATTTCAATTATTTAACCATTATAAATGATATTCTCCTTATCAAATCCAACAATATATCAATAATCACATTCCCATGTAAATAATAGTATCGCATATATCTATTACAATTATTTAACAATTATAAATGATGTTTTCCTTATCAAATCTAACAATACAGCATTCCCATATAAATAATGGTATCGGATATATCTATTACATTAATTTCTCTAGTTACTCTATAAATACATCAAATTCCTTTTAATTTGTTCTATTTTCTACCCATTGATAAAACTGATATAAAGATATTTTACATGAAAAGGGTGAGCTCAAAACAAAACAAGAATTAAATGAGCAAGGATTAGATATAGAATGGTATTCATATATGCTGATACAAACAAGATATGAAAAAGATATTAAAGATGAAGGGATTGAGGAAGAGTTGACAGAATTGGATAAAATACTAATAAGAACAGAAGACAAACTGATTAAAAGACTGTACTGTTATCTATTGGGTGTCAAGTTGGAAGAAGAACAAGTTAAAGAAACAATGATTGCATGGGCAAATTTTTTGGGATATGCTATAGAATTGGATAAGTGGCAGAAATTATGGGATAGGAATTATAAACTGACAGTTCTGACATCTTATACAAAGGAGAATTTGGATAAGAAGTTTTACAGATGGCACAGTGCCAGCAAGACTTGTGAAAATGTTTAAAGATAAATCAATGAAATGTTGGAAATATCATCAAACTTCAGGAAAATATCTTCATATGTGGTGGACTTGCACAGAGGCTAAAAGATATTGGACTAAAATACACACATGGTTGGAAAAATGATTAAACAACATATAGATCTGAAACCTGAAATATTCCTATTATAAATGGTACCAGAAAGTTATAGTAAAGAAAAGATTTACCTAATTATACATGTTTTAACAGCGGCTAGAATTGTATTTGCCCCAAATTGGAAGAGTGATAAAATACTGACAGAGGGAAAAATAACTGAAAATATATTTGAATGTGCAGAAATGAATAGACTGACACTAGAAGTCAAAGAAAAAGAAGAAACTGAATATTACATGGTAAGGAAATATTACTTTCTAAAGAGCAGGAAATGCATCAAGTAACAACAGCTAGCAAGTAGTAACAAATAATAACATGGTTGTTTGATGCTCTTGTCATGTGTCTTGCAGAAAAACATCCAAGACACACTACAACAGCATCAAATAAAAATGGTTGAGGCTGCCAGAAGTGCAACAACCAGAATTTTGGGTCTCTGTGGACACTCCCAAGTGGTAAAAGAGGAAGAGAAGAGGAAGAAACAACAGATGTCAACTCTAGAAAGATTGTAGAGAAGAGCAACAAAAACAATTAGGGGAACTGGAGACTAAAACATATAAAGGCTCTGTCCCACTGCACTTACAGATGCAAAGAGGATGTAAAACATTAAAAAAAGCTTGCAATCCGTTGGAAAACGCAATGCATCCGTTGTGTACTCATTGCATAAGTGTTTCATACGCTCTATCCGTCGAGCATCCATCCACTGCGATTTCATCCACGCAAGAAATTTTGAGCTGCACAAAACTTTGTGAACGGATGAACTTTCCATCGTGTACGATGTGAATCTGTGACATACGAGCAACAAACGTTCTATGTCCATTTATCATCCATTAAACATCCGCTGTATCCTTTCTGAATCCTCTGGGCATCCTCACAACTCACATCCGCTGCAGCTGAAAATGGAAACAGGGAGGAAACAAAAGGGACAAGAACATCTACACAGTGTTAGTAGCACGGAAATAGAAAGGATGCGCAGTGAACGGTTTGCATTCAATATACATCCGCGCGGCATCCCCTTTCTCTCCTTTAGGCATATGTGATGCATCCACTTCCTCCACTATGTATCTGCTTTGAAATTATCCCCCGGAACCCCTTCGGAGGTGTCATCTGCTTCCATCCGCTTTCATCCGCTAGGCTTCCTATGAACATCTGTTTAACATCCCCGCTACATACTATCCACGTCCATTCTTTTCCATTCTGTTTATGCAAATTTTCACCACTTTTTGGAGCGGATGACAACGGATGGAGCCACCCCCGATATTTTGCTTGTCTGCTGTGTCCTTTATGCATACATTTTGCATCTGTCGGCCAGTGGGACCAGGCCTTAAAGAACGGGTGGTGGAATTGGGTGTGTCTAGTTTAATGAAAAGAAGGATTGGGATGACATGATAGCAGAGTTCTAATATCTAAGGGGCTGTAACAAAGAAAGATCAACTTATTTTCCAAAGCACCTAAAGGCAGCACAAGAAGCAGTGGGTGGAAACTAAACAAGGAGGGAAGCAACTTAGAATTAAGGAGAAATTTCCTGACAGTTAGAACAATTAATCAGTGGAACAACTGCCTAGCAGGGTTTCCTGCCTAAGCAGCGGGTTGGACTAGAAGACCTCCAAGGTCCCTTCCAACTCTCTGATTCTGTTAAGAGCAGGCAAACTATTGCTTTTTGCTCGACAGTATCCCTGCGAAAATTACCTTTGAAGGGCACTTCTCGGCTGTAATGAGTGATCAAACCCCAATAAGTAGCCGAGGTTGACAGCCAGGGACTATGGGATCTGGAGTCCTAGATTACCGGGATGGAATAAGCAGACTGCACGACGAATATACAGTATACCCCGCCTTCCTATCACTCCAATCTGCCAAAGTAAAGGCCCTGTCCCACTGCACTTACGGATGCAAAGAGGATGTAAAACGTTAAAAAAAGCTTGCCATCCGTTGGAAAACGCTATGCATCCATTGTGTAGTCATTGCATACATGTTTGATATGCTCTATCCATCGAGCATCCGTCCATTGAGATTTCATCCGTGCAAGAAGTTCTGAGCTGTACAAAACTTTGTGAATGGATGAACTGTCCGCCATGTACGATGTAAATCCACGACGTACGAGCAACAAATGTTCTATGTCCATTTATCATCCGTTAAACGTCCGCTGTATCCTCTCTGCATCCTCTGGGCATCCTCGCAACTCACATCTGCTGCAGCTGAACATGGAAAGAGGGAGGAAAGAAAAGGTACACAGAACGTCTATACATCGTTAGTCGCACGGAAATAGAAAGGATGTGTTTGCATCCGATATATATCCGTGCGGCATCCCCTTTCTTTCCTTTAGGTGTACGTGATGTATCCGCTTTATCTGCTATGCGTCCGCTTCAAAATTCTCCCCTGGAACCCCTTCGGAGGTGTCGTCCGCTTCCATCCGCTTTCATCCGCTAGGCTTCCTATGAACATCCGTTTAACATCCCTGCTACATACTACCCATGTCCGTTCTTTTCCGTTCTATTTATGCCAATTTTTGGCACTTTTTGGAATGGATGACAATGGATGGAGTCACCCCCGAAATTTTGCTCGTCCGCTGTGTCCTTTATGCATACGTTTTGTGTCCGTCGGCCAGTGGGACTAACGAAAGTGTAATCATTTCCGAAAAATAGAAAGGTGAAAGCGATTGGGCGCCTCCTTGGGAAGCTGATAGGGGCTTGGGCTACAAACCCATCAGATGCAGGCTGGGCATGATGGGATTCACGGGGTGGGTTGGGATATCCTTTCCAGATCCAGGCAACCCTTCCTTGAAAGGTGAGATTAAGACGGACGCCGGCAGCGCTCACCTGACTCTCCGAAAAGCGCTTCCAAGAAACGACTTCCACGTGAGCGGAAGTCGCAGTGAAACAAGCTGCCAAAACGAAACTTTCGTTTGTCGGGCCTGCTTTTCTTCCTCCCGGATGTCATTGGCTCAGCCTTATCGCCGCCTACCTCTGTCCCGGCTCCTTATTTAGGTGGCCGATCCAGCTGACCAGAGAGAGACGGGGCATTTCGTTGTGTCCCTGCTGTCATCCTGGATACGGTTGTTAGAAAGACTTCTAATTGACAGCAGTGGGTTAGCTTACGGGAATATTTGTTTAAAGGTTGTGAACAGTGTGTAGTTTTGGCAAAGATGACTGGACTTATTTACCAAAGCAAGACAAGAAATGATGCATGGGAACTAATCGAGGAAAGAAGCAGAATAAAAGAATTGGAAGGGACCCTGTAGGTTATCTAGTCCAACCCCTCCCCCCCCATGAGCAGGAGGCCCTACACCATTTATGACATCTATTCTTGAAAGCTATTTTTTTTTTACATATATATAATGTTTAAGTAAATCTTAAAGTAGGCAAAAACTATTGAAAATATATTTGGGAGTACCTGTATTAAGAAAAAGTTAAAGAAAACAATGTACCAGTTTAAAGAAAAGATCTGTGTTAAAAAGGATGTTAATAAAAGTGTGTGTGTGGGGGGGAATTCTATAAGGATAGTTTGTTGGGAGGGATCTAAATGCAATACTGAAGTTTAAAACTTGTGTGTTAAAAAGTCAAAGAAAAAAATGTATTAGGAAGTTTTGATTTAAAAAAAATATTTTTTTTAAAAAAAGATTACTACTTTGAAGGAGAAAAAAGGTGAAAAAAAGGTTTTCTCCCCCTTTTCTTTCAGTAAGGTCAGAGAATTTGAAAGAATACAACTAATGTTGTAAATAAAAATGGTGACAGTTCAAAATATTACTAGGTGCAAATAGAAATACATATTATTTCCATAACAAGGAAGATAAAGCAGGGATTGTTTATTCAAAATGAAAAATATGTTCTTATTTCTGCAATTTGTACTTGTGAAGAAAAAATGAAACTGTGACCTTGGTTTTGTTGATTAGAAAGATTTGATGTTACAGGAATGGCCAGTTATATATTAATGTGTAAAAGCAAAAAGTTGAGCTTGGATGTGTTTATCTTGTACTGTGCTAAGTAGAGTTGGAAGTCAGTGCTCCCTTTTCTTTCTTTTTCTCTTTCCCCTTGTATCTCACACCCCTTTCCCTGCTCTCATTCCCTTTCTCAATTTCCTATTTTTTTCTTCTTTGTATTTTATATAATAAATATAATAAATAAAACTAGACACAAGAACAGTTTTTTCCCGAAAGCCATCACTCTGCTAAACAAATAATTCCCTCAACCCTGTTCAACTATTCACAAAGTGTACACTACTATTACTGTTAATCTTCTCACTACTCCTTATCACCCATCCCCTCCCACTTGACTGTTTCCTAGTATGATCTGATTGTTGATTGTACCCTATGACTATCATTAAGTGTTGTACATTATGATTCTTGATTCTTAACAAATGTACCTTTTCTTTATGTATACTGAGAGTATTTACACCAAGACAAATTCCTTATGTGTCCAGTCACATTTGGCCAATAAAGTATTCTATTCTATTCTAAAAAAAAATGTTAAATTAAAAAAAAAGCTTCCAGTGATGAAGATCTTACAACTTCTGAAGGCAAAGCTGTTCCATTGATTGATTGTTCTCCCTGTCAGAAAATTTCTCCTTATTTCTAGTTTGAATCTCTCCTTGATCAGTTTCCATCCATTATTCCTTGTCTGGCCTTCAGGCGCCTTGAAAAACAGCTTGGCGCCTTCCTCTCTGTGACAACCCCTCAAATATTGGAAGACTGCTATCATGTCTCCCTTGGTCCTTCTCTTCACTAGACTAGCAAAGCCCGGTAAGGCTTGTGCTTATTACAGCTGATAATTTTGTAAAAGCATTACAAGGTTTCTTTTCTTTTTGAATTGTGTTTAATTTGTCGGAAAAGGGTGTGGGTTAGAAGACAAGGTTATGAAAATACTTTGGGAATGCACTATAGATAAAAATAATATCAAAATACAGGTAGTCCTCGACTTGCGACCAACTGAGCCCCAAATTTCTGTTGTGAAGTGAGACATTTCTTAGCTGAGTTTTGCCCTATTTTACCACCTTTCTTACCACAGTTAAGTGAACACTGCAATTGATAAGTTAGTAACCCAGTCGTTAAGTGAATCTGGCTTCCCTCATTGATTTAGCTTGGCAAAAGGTTGCAAAAGGTGATCGCATGATTGTGGGACACAACAATGGTCATAAGTATGAACCAGTTGCCAAGCATCTGAATTTTGATCACATAATCACGGGGATGTGTGAAAAATGGTCATAAGTCACTTTTTCTAATGCCGGTATAACTTTGAATCTGTTAAATGAACTGTTGTAAGTCAAGGACTACCTGTAGATAGGGCTGGGCATCATCACAATTTTTATTTCATTAAAGGAGTTATATTATTACTGTATTTGGGAAATCGAAACAAGTCTTAGTTCAATCTTTAACCACTCTTTTCCTTGCAATGGTCTGCATTTCAAGGCTGTTGCAAACTTTCATCAACTTTTCATTTAATTTCATATATATCAAATTGTTCATTCTCTAAACAGATAGAATATGATTTTTCCCCCTGATTTTGCTAGCTGGAAACTCAGAAGGTGCTTACAATTAATGTATTCCTTTATAATGTGCCTGCCTGGACGGCTCTTTCTCTTTGTTGGAGTCTCTTTTAACTTCTTGCTCTGAGTGTCAATTTTCTGTCCAAATTTTCCTGCAGTTTTTTCCCCACACGATGGCACTATTGTCCAGCTGTTTCCCACGCTTCCCAACTTTCTGCCTTCATAAAAATATTGTTTCATAAAAACAATGGCCCACCTACTGTTCTGGAAACAATTTTCAAAGCTCAGGAAAAAAAAAGACTTTATACTTTGATTATTAGTATGGGGATGATCTTTTTTTAAAGGGATGGGGATGAATTTGAAACAGCAAGTTCACACAGCTGAGTGCACCAAGAATTTCCACTGGAGGCGGGGAGAAGAGAGATGGTTAAGATTGTTTTCAGGACGAATTAAATAAAACATACAAAACTGAAGCAAACTGACTCTTGTTAGGATCTTTCTAAACCAGCATTTCTCAGTCTGAGCAACTTTTAAGACCAAAGGATTTCAATTCCCAGAATTCTCTAGCAGCATGCTGGCTGGGGAATTCTGGGAATAGAAGTCCAGAAGTTGCTGAACTTGAGAAACACAGCTCTTCAGTGCAGAGAGAATGAGCAGGGGAGAAGAAGGATATTAAAATGGCTAAAACAGGTCCATCTTAATAACTGAATTCTTTTTGAAATTCTTTACCCCTCTTGTAGGTTGATACTCTGAACTGGAACCATGTGAAGTCAGCTTATCAATAGTTTCAGAAACTTGGGCAAAATCCTTCTGGGCTGCAGGTTTTTAAAAATGGAATTGAAAAAGAAAGAGAGCCATCAACACCTTAATGCAACCCATAGAAATCACTGGGGACAGCCATTTGTCCAGAATGGTATATAGGTACTAGCTCGATACCTGTGCTTTACTATGAAACTCTGTGGTCGGGCTTAGTTTTTGAGGAGGAAAATAAAGGGGGAAAAATTGTGCCTCTGCCTACCAGCATCCATTGGTTTGTGTCCTGTCAGTGTGTGAGAGAGTTGATGGCTGTTTGGAAACTGAAACAGTATTTGGTGTATGAGCAAGAAGGAGACAGCAAGGAGCCTGGGTGTGGTTTAGCTCAACTGTTCTGTACTGAAGCTGCTTGGTGCTGTGAAACTAAAACTGAAACTGAAACTCCTCTCCTCTGCTTGTGTTTTGCATTTGGAACAGATTTCTTTTCAGGTGGGGAAGGGGAGTAGAACTCCTTAGCATCAGAGCATGTTAGTAATAATATTCGAAATACTAAAGCTCTGATGGTCATTTTGAAAAATCCTTTCTTAGTGGGCACCTAAGTCAGCCACAGGCATTTGCTGCTTTTAACAGAATGACAAATGACAGCATTGTGATGTTGCAGTGAAAGTTCTGTCTTTTTGGAGTATGCGTGCAATGCTGACAGAAAAGGAGTGTCACTTATGATGCTATAATGTTGCTCATGTCATTCTGACCATTTTCCTCTTGCGGAATTTAATTTGTGATCCAGGAGGAATTTCAAGGGAGTTTGTGACCTTGACTGATTGTGTACCATCAATTCAACTCTTAGCAACCTCATAGATATAATTTTTTTTCACAGCAACCTATGTTCCCAATTTGGCCTTTCAAATTGCACTTCCACCAGTGCAATTATTGCTATTCAAATGAAGTCCATCAATCTTATTGCTGGTCATATTTTTCAGCTCTTTCCTTCCATCTTCCCCAGCACGAGAGCTGTTCCATTTGGAAAAACGCGAGGTAGACCGGGTTCCAACAACTAAGTCTTTATTAGTTGATTTACAAGTGAAAACGGAACATTGGCTCAAGCCGCGGCAGCCCTTTTATAGGGGCTTGCCTGCCGGCTTGTAGCCAATGACATTAGTTTGGTTTTGCTGCCTTTTTAGCGGCTCCTAGGATTGGTTCCTAGTGAACCAATCCCTATAGTGGCTTTCTTAGCCAATCAGAATGTGAGATTAGGAGTCAACCATTTTAATACAGTACACCCCTCCCCTCTTGGTTTGGTCCTTATGAGGTGATGTAGTCGCGCAGGTAGGTGGGGCTTTTCCTGGTTCTATTGGACCTGCGCGGTTCATTGTTGCTGGCGACTCCGACCGGTTCGGAGGGGTTTGATGTGTCTCCGTCTCTTCTCCATGGAACTGCCTGGAAGGGTGAGTCAGCCATTTTGCTGCCGCCTGAGTTTCTCAGGTCGGCGGCCTTGCCGCTCCCTCCTGGTTTTTCCAGGCAGGTTGAGCTGGCCTGGCTGGCCCCTTCGCTTGGATGCTTCCCGCAAGTTTCCTCTAACTGTAAGTCTCTATTATGCTCTTTTTGTTTTTTGTAATATTCTGGGTTTATTTCAAATGGTTCTTTATTGTTTCTTTGAATTCCCCCCCTCCTCGTTGGTTTGTTTTTCGTCGGTTTTTATTGTTTCTGGTTGAGCGTTCGTGTTCCTTTCTATGTATCGGGAATGAAGCTGGTCTATGTGCCGCTTCCATTCTCTGCCATCGTCCACGGTTAGTCGGTAGGACCGGGGGCCTGTGATTTTGGTTATTGTGCCTGGAAGCTATAAGTGGTCCCCGGTGAAATTTTTTGCATAGACTAGGTTGCCTATTTCAAATGTTCTGGAGTGGGTGGAGGAGTCGGGGGGTCTTTCTGGTGTGTAATTTGGGTGCAACCTGTCTAGTTGTGACCTGAGTTTCCTTCCCATTAATAGTTCTGCCGGGCTTTTGTTGGTAACGGTACTGGGTGTGATATGTTGGAGGGTGAGTAGGTGGTTAATTTTATCTTGGACATCCCCATTGTCCATTCTTTCTAAACCCTCCTTGATAAACCTGACCATTCTCTCTGCTCTACCATTTGCGGCCGGGTGAGCTGGCGCGGTTAGAGCATGGCGTATCCCCAGGGAGGCTAGGTGTTGTTCGAATTGGATGCTTGTCAATTGTGGCCCATTGTCGGACACTAGGACGTCTGGTAGTCCATGGGTTGTGAATAGTTTGTCAAGTTGTTTAATGACCATTTCCGTTGTCGTGGATGGCATAACTACAACTTCCAGCCAATTTGAGTATGCATCCATGACAATTAAGAAAGTATTCCCTTTAGTAGGTCCCGCAAAATCAATGTGGATTCGAGACCAGGGGCCCCTTGGGGTTTCCCACTCCCTTATGGGTGCTTGTGGTGGGGAGGGTCTGGTTTTTTGGCATTTGTTGCAAGAATTTACCCAGTATTCGATGTCCCTATCTATACCCGGCCACCAGACATAGCTTCTAGCAAGGCTTTTCATTTTAACAATACCAGGGTGGCCTTCGTGAAGCATACCCAGTACCCTGGTTTGTAATTTAGAAGGGATGACTACCCGATCACCCCACAATAAACAACCCTTTTGGATAGAGAGTTCAGTCTGTCTGGTCCGGAAAGGTTTAAAGTGTTCAGTTTTTTAATTTTCCGGCCAGCCTTTACCTACCCAGTTTAATATGCGGGCAGTCACTGGGTCTTTCGCTGTGGCTCTGGCGACGTCGTTGGTGGATATTGGTAGCTCGGGACATGTCTCAATCTGTAGGGTGGTCATCATTGGTGCCGGATCTTCTTCCGTTGTTGGTAGCGGTGATCTGCTTAATGCATCTGCATGGGAGATTTGCTTCCCGGGTCGATGCATTAATGTATATGAGTAGGCTGCCAGGAATTCCGACCATCTGGTCATTCTCGGGGACAAAATGTTCAGTGTAGGCTTGTTTCCCGCCAAAATTCCTAGTAACGGTTTATGATCCGTTACTATTGAAAATGTCCTTCCATATAAATATTCGTGGAAGCGTTTTACTCCAGCAACGATTGCTAGGGCTTCTCTGTCTAGTTGACTATCGTTACATTCTGTTTTAGACAGTCTTTGAATAATAGGCGATGGGTGCCTCTCTTCCATCTGGCAATTGGTGGCTCAGGACGGCACCGACTCTGAATGGCGAGGCGTCGCAGGTCACCGTCAATGGCAGTGTATTGCTAAACTGGATAAGAACGGTGTTTGATGTTAATAATTTTTTTATTTGTTGGAAAGCTTCTTGCTCTCTATGACCCCAAGTCCAATTTGTTTTTTTATCCAGTAAACGGTGTAACGGTTCCGCTATTGTTGCTTTGTGGGGAAGGAATACGTTATAAAAGTTTATTAGTCCCAAAAATGCTTGCAACTCGGTTTTGTTTCTTGATCGTGGTGCGTCTTTAATGGCTTTGACTTTTTTTTCCAGTAGGATGTATACCCTCTCCGTCTATTAAATAACCCAAAAATTCGACGCGATCCGTATTTAAACAGCATTTTTCTTTCTTTACTTTCAGGCCAGATTCTCTAAATTTTGTTAGTACGTTTCTCAGTCTTTTTCCTAATTGGTTTGTATTTTTGGCCGAAATTAGGACATCGTCAAAATATGGCATGACCCCTTGTATTCCATTCAGTAGGCATTCCATGAGGCTTTGGAACACTCCTCAGGCCACACTTACTCCAAACTGGAGTCTGTTACACTTGAACGCTCCTTTATGGGTCACTATTGTTTGTGCTTCCGCTGTTAGGGGGTCTACTGGAAGCTGTTGGTAAGCTTGTGCTAAATCTAATTTAGTGAAAACTTTTCCTCCCTCAAGTGAGTGTAACAAGTGTTGTACGACTGGCACCGGGTATGCGCTTTGTTGCAGCGCATGGTTCAGGGTAGCCTTGTAGTCACCGCAGATTCGAACCAACCCGTCAGGTTTAACTGGTGTTACAATAGGCATCTCCCATCTGGCATGGTCAACAGGTTACAAAACCCTTGGTCAACCAATTTGTTTAGTTGTTCCTCTATTTTTGCCTTTAGTGCAAAAGGAACTCGTCTGGCTTTTAGCCTTCTAGGGGCTACCTGGGGGTCTAAGCTAAAGGAAATTGGGGTCCCCTGGTACCTGCCTAGTGAGCCGTCGAAAACATCCTGGAATTCGTGGATCAGGTTTTCTTCCCAGTCAGTTGCGGCCACCAGGTCTACTCCAGTCATTCCGATCCCTAATGGTGCGAACCATTCGATGCCCAGGAGGCTTGGGCGGTCTCGGTCAACTATTGTCAATGGCAGTACTTCATCATGGTGTTTGTAGGTGACTTGGAAATATCCAAAACCTACCACAGGGATTCGATTCCCTTGATAGTCCTTTAGGGTTAATCGCTGCTTCTGGAGCTTTTTTGGGTTGATGTTAGGGACCTGTTGTTTGATTTTGTCCCATGACACCATTGACAAAAAGGACCCTGAGTCTACCTCCATTTCGCATGGGTTTCCTTCGATTTTCACTATTATTTTGACTTTTTTGCCGCTTTCTGTCTGTGCGCTCCCGATAGTGAAAGTCTGGTGTGTTTTCTCCCGGTTATTGGCTCGTTTGTTTCATTGCCACTTTCTCTCGGTTTGTTTTGGCTCGGTTTGTGGCGGAGAGTTGCTGCGTCTGTTTAGGCTGTAGTTTTTTTTATTTCTGCAGACCTTCTCGATGTGCCCCCCTTTTTTACAAGCTTGGCAGATGGCATCAAAGAATCTGCAGTCGGCTCGAGGATGGTTTCCTCCGCAGCCTGCGCATTTCCGCCAATTTCTTTTTTCGCACCCTTTTTTGTTGGTGTATAGGCAGTGCACCTCATTATCTTCTTCTTCAGATTCTGACGTCTCGTCAAAATCTTTGTGGTGTGTAGTGGTTGGAAATTGTTTGTTCCCTTTTATTAAACATGTTTCATTGTTGTTCGCGTTCATCTGCTTCATTTTGACAGCCGATTTCTTCGCGGCTTCAGCGGCTGAAGCTTCAGCGATGGCTTCGGCTACGGTTATATTGGGTTTGTTAAGCAGTTTGCTTTGTAAGTTAGAGTCTCTTAAACCCAATACTATCCGATCTCGCATCACTTCGTCTAAGTTCAGGAACTCGCATGCTCCCCCCAGTTGTCGGAGGGCTGCCACGAAATCGGCAATAGTCTCACCTTCTTTCTGATCTCTTCGGTAAAATTCGTGTCTTATGATGAGGTTTGACACTACTGGTGCGTAGTGAGCCTTCAGTATTCGTTGGAGTTCAGGCCAAGTCATTTGCTTCACATCTCTGGGCTTTGCTAATGCCTTGGCCATTTTGAAAATCGTCGGCCCACAATGCGTCAAAAAGACCGCCCTCTTCTGCTGGTCTGAGATCTCTTCCATCTCGTTACTTTCCAAATACATTTGGAAACGGTCTACATAAGATTCCCAATCCTCTTCATTGGGATTGAAGGGTGCGGGCGGTGCATTGTTTCCAGCCATCGTCTTAGCCTAGTTTATCGCTGCGTGCACAGTCTCGCGTTTTAGGATGTTCCATTCGGAAAAACACGAGGTAGACCGGGTTCCAACAACTAAGTCTATATTAGTTGATTTACAAGTGAAAACGGAACATTGGTTCAAGCCGCGGCAGCCCTTTTATAGGGGCTTGCCTGCCGGCTTGCAGCCAATGACATTAGTTTGGTTTTGCCGCCTTTTTAGCGGCTCCTAGGATTGGTTCCTAGTGAACCAATCCCTATAGTGGCTTTCTTAGCCAATCAGAATGTGAGGTTAGGAGTCAACCATTTTAATACAGTACAAGAGCCTTCTCCAGAGAGCTGGAAAATTTAGGAAAAATATCACAATTTTATTTTCACAGGCCTTATTAGGAAGCAAATGTGAGCCTCTGTGCTTGATTCAGTGAAGCTCTCTCTCTCTCTCTCTCTCTCTCTCTCTCTCTCTCTCTCTCTCTC
>BLBF01000006.1:13828412-13857126 GCA_015471245.1 Laticauda colubrina
TTCTCTTTCTCTTTCTCTTTCTCTTTCTCTTTCTCTTTCTCTTTCTCCTCCTCCTCCTCCTCCTCCTCCTCTTCCTCCTCCTCCTTCTGCTTCCTTCCTCCCCTTTCACTGCTTCAGGTGTCAAGGGAGATATAAAGTTCTGCCTCTTGCTCTTCTGGCAGCCTCAACCGTTGTTAATTGATATTGTTGAGGTGTGTCTTTGATGTTGTTTCTCTATTTTCTTTTGGGTCTGTCTTGTATTTTTTGACCTTCTCCTTTTTTTGTATATGCCTTGTATGGTATGGAATACCACAACATTGTCTTGATGAGCAAACCCCTTTATTTCCTGTTTTTGTATGTTGTTTAAGATTGGTTCTATGCCAATTCTATCTCTTATGACCTCATACGTTCAAAACTAGGAGGGGAGAGGGAGGAGGAGGAGGGAAGGAGAGAGATTACTTAATGTTATCAAGAAAACTTCATAAAAAAAATTGATGAGATTACCAGGAGTAAAGCTTGACTCAGAGGAGACCTTACCTTTATTAGGAGAAGGACTTTCCATAGAATAATAGGATTGGAAGGGACTTTGGAGGTTTTCTAGTCCAATCCCAAGCCCAATAATAGCAATAGCACTTAGACTTACACACTACTTCACAATGCTTTTGCAGCCCTCTCTAAATGTTTTACAGAGTCAGCCTATTGCCCCCAACAATCTGAGTCCTCATTTTACCCACCTTGGAAGGATGGAAGGCTGAGTCAACCTTGAGCCTGGTGAGATTCAAACTGCCAAATTGCAGTCAGCACAAGTTGCCTGTAGTACTGCATTCTAACCACTGCACCACCACAGCTCATAACAACAATAATATGTGGAATTGCCTATGTTCCTAGATGCTACCTTTATAATTCATAGGTCCTCTGTTAGGACTTGAATTACTTTCACTAGTTTTAGACTGTGAATCTAGCAGTATGTTAAGCAGACATCATAATAATGATACAAAACCAGGGAGTTGACCCCCATATATTAAAACTTCTAGCATACTGTAGCCTTTCATACGATCAGTATGAAAGAGGAGGGTATACAGCAAAGACAGGAGGCCAACACTGCAAACATTTGGAAAAATTTCAGCCATTGCCTGCAGCTGTTCTATAAATTCTCACAGTTCTTTCTCTGTTCGGTGTTTCTTCCTTGCCCATTCTACTCTCAGGCTCTCCAGGTAATAAGATTTCCATCAAATCTCAAGAGCGACTCTTGCATAATTTAATAGCGCTCCCTGTTTTTCAAAAGCCTCTGATCACCATCTTGGCAAGACATTAGTTCCACGGCTGACGCTCTTGGCAGCAATGTCAGGAGGAAATGGCGGGAAGAAAGAGATAAAATAGACAGACTGAGGAGAGAAAACGGCTCCTTCAATTTGCTGCAGGCATTCTCAAGATTCAGTAGCTCCTGCTTGTAAACAGGAGCAGAAGCAAAAGAAACCCATCAGATAGACCAATGATTTTTCTAAGGTGCATTTGGCTGGTTGTCTGTGGGCTGCCTTCCCTATCTTTTTTCCCAGTAGGATGCAGCTGTAATGCTTGATGATGTACCAAATTATTTTTGCTCTGTTGCTCAAATAAATTGAGCAGACATTTGAGGAACTCTTAGTTTTACATCTCAACCATCCAGAAACCATAAATGGTTTCATTCATGGGACTGATGAGATGAGTTTTGTTTTTCTCCCAAGTAAGCAATTTAAAGGGTGAAAGAACAAGAGTCGGGCATATATTAGACACACAAACTCTGTCTTACCTCATTCACCTGCTTAGGATTCAGATATGAATAGCAACAGCACCAAGACTTACCAAGGCACTTTATAGTGCTTTACAGCCCTCTCTAAGCAGTTTACAGCAGTGGTCGCCAACCAGTGGGCTGGGGACCACTGGTGGTCCACAAGAAAATTTTGGTGGTCTGCAGAGAAATGTCACCCCCAAAGCAATTAATCCAGGCTGAGCAGGAACACAAGTCTGGGCTGCCCATATGGCCTATGGGAACATAAGGCTTGCATCACTTGCATTGCGAACAACACGAGGTAGTGAGGGAAGGGGAGAAAGGGTGGAGGGAGGGAACTTGCCCCACTCACCCCACCTGCCTCGCTTGGCCACTGGGCTGCTTCTTTCTTCTGCTCTGGCTGCATGCAAGGAAAACAGCAAAAGTCTTTTTTCTCTCCCCCAAACTCTTCCAGAAACGAGTCTTTGGAACCCTGCCAGGCATCCTGTTCCAAGAAGCGGCACTAGTGCAACAAGTCTCACAAGGACTCATTTCTGGTGGAATTTGGGGGAGAGAAAGAAAGACTTCTGCTGCTTCTGCTGCTTTCCTTACATGAAGCCAAAAGTCTCTCTCTCTCTCTCTCTCTCCCCCTCCCCCCCCGAGAACAGAGCTGGAGCTAGTATCCTGCGATCCCAAATAAAGAATATTTGATTGGTAGGAGCTTTGGCTCAGCTGCACCAATTCCTAGAGTTCTCCAGCTGGTGACCTATGCAGTGGCAATCAGAAGGTTGGACCACATCAATGCGTTCTCTATGGGATAGTTTTTAAAGACTCTGATCACCAGCATAGGTAAAGTACCACATTAATCCTCCTGTTGAAACACCTGAAAAAAGTGTTTGCTTTCTGGGTTCAAATTCAAGGTGGGTTCTCTGTAACTTTAAGCTTCACACTGCTTGGATGGAGATCATGTGCAAGGAATTTGTATAGTCCACTTTCAGTTGGGTATCTTTTATATGTGCCCCCTTAGATGCAGACCGCATTAACACCTAATTTTATCTTATCCATGGTAAGAGGTAGATTTTACAACAACTTGGAACTGAAACATGGAAAGACTTGTTATAACTTAAGAAATGATTAAGATATTTATATTTACTAAAGGAGAAGCAGTTTAGCGTAGTGGTTAAGGCATCAGGATAGAAACCAGGAGACCATGGGTACTAGTCCTGTCTTGGGCATGAAAACCAGTTGGGTAATTTGGGCGAATCACTTTCTCTCAGCCCTAGGAAGGAGATAATGGCAAACCATTTCTGAAAAACCTTGCCAAGGAAATCACAAAGTGCGTTTTCAAGAGGCAACTGGACTTTCTGGTGTTTCTTTGAAGACGTTTCGCTTCTCAGCCAAAAAGCTTCTTCAGATGAACTTGAAGCTTCTTGAATGAGAAGTGAAGAAAAAATCAAGAAAAATCTTCAAAGAAAAATCAAGAAAGTCCAGTTGCCTCTTGAAAAAGTATCTTTGGGACAACCATAGCCTGGATGACTGAAAATCTCCATAGACAAGTGCCAAGAAAACTGCAGGGATTTCTCCAAGCAGTCTCTGAAAATTGGATATGATTAAACAGAAAATTAATTACCAAGCCTTTCCAGAATTGGTTTCCTAGACTTTTAATCTATGTTTTGATACCTTACATATAAACATATGGACATCACCGAGAGTACCTTATGAGTAAGTAGATACAATTTAAAATAAAAATAAGCAAGTAAATGCATTTTAATTTAACCTGGCGTATATATTTTGTATAAAAGCTTTTTGGATTTTCCTTCTAGTCTTTTTTGAAAAGGAAAAAAAAACCCACCAAGCAACCTAGAAATAAATAAACAAGCCACCCTGAAAGATGTCTCAGGTATAACGTAAAGATTATAAATTTAATTCATATTTTTCTTGATGGGAACACATTTATATTTCATCATTCAGGGAATTCAAGGAAGCATAAATAGCCAGATCCGGGTGACTTGCTCTCAGAACAAAATGATAAACTGCATTGTCCTTTGCAGTTAGAAACATTTCTGCAAAACACTCCATACTGATTTATATTAAGTAGGAAAGTCATATTAATCTTGCCTAGGTAGCACCGATGTCAGAAATTTATTTGAAATAGAAGGTGGGGAAAAAAAAAAACCCAGTTAAGCTTGGAGACAACAAGGATGATTACATTTTAGCCTGAGAAGCCAATAATGGCAGAATGATATTGAAAAGGACGTAAATTGTCTCTGTGTTTGTGTGTGTGAATGATTTAGGGTATTTTTCTGCTGTTGGATAGAAAACTATATCAACAGCTACAACTGGAAATGAAAGGATGAAGGGTTAACTGGTTATTGCTTAAAAAGGAGGGCTGCTTTATCATCTACAATTTAGATGAAACTCAACTTGAAGGGATATATGACGGGATACGAAAGCCTGTTTTTACAACTCTAATCTTGGTGGACTAGCCTTCCATCATCAGATGCTTTGGGGACGTTCTATCCTGAGAGTTGGTTGAGTATACAATAGTCCTCGATGTACCATCACAACTGAGCCCACAATTACAGTTGCTAAGCAAGCTAGTGGTTGTGAGTTTTGCTCCATTTTTCAACCTTTTTTGTTAAGGAAATCACTGCAGTTTGTTGTTAAGGAAATCAAGTACCCATCAAGCCAGGGGTGTCAAACTCAAGGCCTGAGGCCCAGATCCAGCCTGCAGGGCAAGGGTGGGATTCAAAATTTTGAACAACTGGTTCTATGGGCATGGCTTAGTTGGTGGGCGTGGCTTAGTTGGTAGGTATGGCTTGGTGGTCATGTGACTGGGTAGACATGGTTTGGTGGTCATGTTACTGGCTGGGCGTGGCCAACTCAACATCACTCACATCGAGGCACCCATCTCCTCACCTGGCCTCTCGTGACTGTGGGGATGCTGCAACAGTCGTAAGTGTGAAAAACGGTCATAGGTCACTTTTTTCAACGGTCACTCCACACAAGCAAAGTACCAGCAAATGAGGGGAAAAAAACTCCAGAGACCCAGAGACAGGAAATCTAGCCCTGCCAAGAATGTAATAAGGGTTAATGGAGAGGCAGTTTCTGTAAGCAACCCCAGAATGTTTCCTTCCTGCCTTCCTTACAGGATTAGGCCAGGAATTTCTTCTAACAACCGGTTCTCCGAACTGCTTAGAATGTTAACAACCAGTTCTAGCAAATATGCGCGAACTGGTAGAATCCCAACCCTGCTGCAGGGTGCTTAGATCTGGCCCATGGGGCTGCTCTGGCAACAGCAAAGGACCGGCCCTGCGGTGCCTCTGCCAGCAAAAATGGAGCTTGGGGAGGCCACACACGGTCCTCCCAGGCTCTGTTGTCAGCCATGACCAGCTCCTGCAACTCTGGCAGCAAAAATGGAGTTCTGGGAGGCTGTCTTTGGACTGCAGGAGGCTGTCATAGCTGAAAACAGAGCATGGACGGGCTGCATGTGACCTTTTCAAGGTCCATTTTCACTGGCAGAGGGCTGCAGGAGGCCATCATGGCTGAAACAGAGCCTCAATGAGTGATGTTGAGCTGGCCATGCCCACCCTGGCATACAACCCTAATGGGCCCTCAATGAAATCAAGTTTGACACCCCTGCATTAAGTGAATCTTCCCCCATTGACTTACTTGTCAGGAGACAGCTGGGAAATACTGATGACATGACCCAAGGACAGTGCTTCTATGATAAGTACATGCCAGGGTCCAAGTGCCTGAGTTTTGATCATGTGACCAGGGAATACCGTAACAGTTATAAATGTGAAAAACAGTCACAAATCACTTTTTTCAGTGTCACTGCAACTTCAAATGGTCATAAATGAAGGGTTGTAAGTTGAGAATTACCTGTATTTTCAGACTCCAAAATCAAGCAAGATACGCTGAGTTAATCCCCTCTCCTCCCAAATGTTGACTTATCAGTCTGGCAGCTTCGTAGCTGTGCCCTGCACCACTTTTCAAGACACTATTTTTTTTTTTTTAAGGAATTTCTCTTTCAAAGCACTTTGGTTAAAATTCACTTGATGGTTCTTAGTATTGCTTGTCATATAGGAATGGATCTGCAATATGATTGAATAAGACAACTTCCATATTTTTTCTCTCCCCTCCTCTCTCTCCCTGAAAAGGTATTTGTGCAAAATAAAGTGAAAGACCAAAGGCTATTTTACAGAGATGCCTCTGCATTTTGATGAAAATTTGTTGGTGATAGGACTTTATTGTAGCTTTAATACAGGCCACAAGAAATGGTGCGGGCTCCCAGGTGAGACGAATTAAGTTGAACTATGAGCAACCTTCTATCTGTTCCATCATTTATTTGTAATGAACCTTGCCGAGATCAGAATATAAGCTGAATCTTGCTGGATCAGGCCTTCTTATCTATCTGTCTGTCTGTCTGTCTGTCTGTTTATCTATCAATCAATCGATCTATTTAACTATCTAACTATTTAATTAATTTATTAATTGCCCATCTTACCCCAAAGTAACTATGGATGGTTTACAATATCAACAGATCCAATTTTACAAAACCTATAACCAGAAGTGGGAATCTACCTGGTCGGACCAGTTCTATAGAACCGGTTGTTATAATTCTGCCCAGTTCAGAGAACCCACTATTGGCTGGCCCCTCCCCTCTCTGCCCACTCACTCTTTTCCTGGCATGCATGCCATCAAACTTACCTGCTAAGTTGCTATTTTTACTCCCCACCCCCACAACCATCAGCTGTTCTTCTGTGCTAGGAGATTTAGACTAGCTAGAAAGCAGGAAATCATTGGATTTCTTGATTTCTAGCTAATCTAAAAGCAAGAGTTGAACCTTTCTTAGTACTGAAGCTTCTATTTTTCAGTGCAGACTCAGGCAGCAGATTACAGAAAGATAGATCTCTGAGTGAATCTGTGATTCTGTGAGCAACTCAATCTGCCTGCCACAGAACCGGTTCTTAAGAAATTTGAATCCCACTCCTGCTTATAACCTATTCCTTGCCTTACAGCTGCCACTGAGCACAAAATTTATGTTGTTAAGTGAGACATTGGTTGAGTGAGTTTTGCCCCATTTTACGACCATAGTTGCTACGGTTGTTGAATTGCTTAATTCAATTAAGTGAATTCATTCACTTAATTGAATTAAGTGAAGTGCTGCAGTTGATAAGTTAGTAACACTGTTTTTAAGTGAAACTGGCTTCCCCATTGTCTTTGCTTGTCAGAAAGTCACAAAAGGGGATCCCAAGACCTTGGGGCACAGCAACGTCATAAGTGTGAACCAGGCTTTTAAACTTCTGCAGAAGATCAGGATAGTTGAAGCCATGACCAAGAGTCATAAGTCTTTCGGAAGTTTGTTCGGAAGACATGAAGACACCAGTAGGTTTTTTGCTACTGTTTTCCACCTGTTTGTGATCCTTGAGATAATATTGCTGTCATGAATAAAACCACTGTTGGAAGAAAAATCCAGTCTGGTTCCAAGCTGGGAGAAAAGCGTTGGAAATAAAATGGAGGCTGATTGGAAAGAAGGATTCTGTTTATTGATGAACAGAACCACTAATAGCATATGGTTCTGGGACAGCTGATCAATTGGTTGAATGAGTGGATGGCTCTTTATAGATTTCTGTGACTTTGAAGTTTGAACTGTTCTTGAGATTGTGCAGTGAAGGGGCTTTTGTGCCTCTCGTTATTTCAATGCTGGTGGGTTAATCCTATTATGTTCCAAAGGTCATGTCCTGTTCTTCTTAATCCCATCACCTGGAGCTGAAAGTGTTCTTTGTGAATAGATTGTCCCAGTCTTTCTTAATGGGCACAAAATATCCATCTCTAAAGATTTCAGGCATCTGCTGGAGGCTGTTTTACCACGCAGGACATTGGGGCTGCTTTCTGCCTTGAAGAGCATGTTTCTCCATTTCTTCTTTGGGGAAATATAATATTCTGCTTCCTAATATTCCCCAACATATTTCATTCTCTAGGAGTTGGGGAAAGGGCTTCCCACACCACCATTAACTTCACTGATATGAAGGCCTAATATTTTAACCTTGGTCCAGCAAAGAGCTGGTCAGTGAAGGCAGGTGTGATGACTTGCAGCGTGGCACAAAGGCAACACAGTCACATAAGTAAGAAAAATCCCTTTAGTACCTTCAGTTTCATTCCCAATATCCAGGTTACCTTTGCTGGAGAAAAGACTCTCCCAAGCACAGTCTTTAAGTGGTGGAAATTTCGTCTGAAAACAAAGTGATCCCCTTTTGTGACTTTCTTACAAGGCATATTTGCTTAACAACTATGTTACTAATTTAACAGCTGCAGCGATTCACTTCACAAATGCGGCAAGAAAAGTCGTAAAATGGAACAAAACTCAATCAATTGCTCACTTAGCAACATAAATTCTGGGCTCAACTGTGGTCATATGTCGAGGACTACCAATACAGTATGGTATATTTATATTCAACGTACAAGACACATGTATCTGTCTTGCTTATTTAAGACAGGGGTAGGCAATTTAGGGTTCAGATTGGTACATCACCCCAAATTTCTTATTAGGAGTCTGGAGCTCCAGAGGTAGTATTCAACAGGTTCTGACCAGTTCTGGAGAACCGGTAGCAGAAATTTTGAGTAGTCTGGAGAACTGGCAAATACCACCTCTGACTGGCTCTGCCCACATCTCTTCTCTGCCTCCTGAGTCCCAGCTGATCAGCTGGGTCTTCTTTTGTTGCCCTGCGCAGGAGAATGGAACTGGAAAGCAGGTTAGTGGGGTGGGGAGGGAATGGGGATTTTGCAGTATCCTTCCCTTGCCATGCCCATGCCTGCTATGCCATGCCCACCATGCCACACTCACCATGCCATGCCCACCATGCCACACCATGCCTACCAAGCCACCCCCACAAAACCAGTAGTAAAATTTTTCGAATCCCACCATTGCAGAGCTCCCTTTGAATACAATGACAGAAAATTGACCACATGGTTCTGTATCCTTCCTGAGATGTTAGGACTCAAATCACTGGAGCAGAGATCATCTCCAGCATCAATAAACCACTGAGCCACTAGGCCTCATACCATGGGGTGATTTTTTTCAGAAAACCCAGAAGTAAATGCAGATTTCTGGTAAAACAAAAACATAGTAAATCATAGTTTTGTGATCCTGGGAAACTGCAAATGACTGTTGATATAGGCCAACTCCTGAATGTTGGAACTTTGAAACCCAGGTTGCAAGTTCTTTTTTGGGATTCTTTGAATAGTCATAATCTGAGGACTACCTGAATGCTCACATCATTGGGATAATGTTATCTTTTGTAATGTATGGACATTTCTTTTTGGACACAAGCGATGCAGCAATTACAATAATGTAGTCCTGTGAGAAGTAAGAACTGAATTATTCAATACTCACGACATAGGAACAAGTCTGGTTCACAATTCACAATTTTCTTTATTTAAGAAAATAAGTTTGCAAACGGGCCTTCAAGTCCCTTCCAAAGTGGATTGGGTACAAGAAGAGCAAACTTCCATATTCAAACAGTGCATTTTATACCCCTGCACAGAACACGCCACGCCTAAGAAGCCCTCCCCACATACCCCTTATTCTCTATATTCTAAACTACAAGCCTGGAGGGTCAGCATGACATTGTATTCTGTGTTTCAGTGTCTTATCTTGGTTTTACTGCTGGGCTTTGGGCTTTACCTTGGGAGGATATTCCCTTGTTGCCTAGCCCAGGCAGATCTTCCCATTCTCCAAGAAGATTATAATAATGTATCATGTACTTGTGACTGAACACATTTTAGGTTATAAGGTGGTGGTGGTGGTGGGGGGGTTATGCAGAAAAAGAGAAACAGAGGAAGCTAACAGAAAAGCATCAGAAAGAGCAAAAGAAAATCTTCTAGTCTAACTGTATGAATTCCATTATAAAAGAGTAACATCATTCTTTTCTCTCAGTTCCTTTGTTTTGGGTCTGTGCTTTGTGATATCTGAACTGTTATTCTGCTTCTTTATTTATTTTTGTAAGCTCTGTTCTTCTATGAACCTTTGTATGCCACCCCGCGAAAGTTTAGAAATTGCTATGAATTCTCTCTATCTGGCGGGAAGCTGCTGACATATAATAAATGTTTAGGTGATAAAATGGTAAACTTTAACTGACTGTTCTGTAGCATTGAATTCTGTATGGATTTTTGAAGATTGTTAAATAAGCTCTTGGGTTTATTTATTGGATTTTACTTCTTTGTCTGGTCTTTTGGCAATGGTCATTCAGCTCTTGTAATTCTTCTTTTTTTAGGATCCAGTTTTTTCTCTCTCTAGGATGACTACAGCACAGTGTTTCTTGTTGCAACTTTGAAAAGGGCATATTCTTACACAAGGTGATTGGACACCATTAGTGGTCTTAGGAAAAAAATGATGCTTTGAAAGATTTATGTACTTCAACTACCAACCCAACCCCATATGAGGAACAGTTAAGGCAGGGGTGTCACACTCAATTTCATTGAGGGCTGCATCAGAGCTGTGGTTGACCTCGGGGGCTGGGCGTGTATGGCCAACTGGATGAGTGTGGCCAGCTGGGTGGGTATGGCTAGCTTGATGCCGTTCCCCAAATTGCTGGCTTGATCTTTCCTCTTCATATTGGGTAGATTAGGCCAAACATATGCTGGCCTGATCTTTCCTCTTTGCATTGGGTAGGCCAAGATCCAACCACATCATGGGCCAAATGGGCCCTGCGGGCCTTGAGTTTGAAACCACTGGGTTAAGGGAACTATATATGCCTAGCTTAACAAAGAGAAGGATTAGGGGTGACATGATAGCTGTCATCTGGTACTTGAGGGACAGTCATACGGAGGAGGGGGTCAACTTATTATCCATAGCATCTGAGATCAGGACAAGAAGCAATGGGTAGAAGCTCATTAAACCGAGATCCAGCCTGGAACTTAGAAAAAAATTCCTGATAATGAGAACAATTAATAGAACAGCTTTCTTCCCAGAATTGGAGGTCTTCAAGGAAAGATTGGACAGCCATTTGTCTGGGATGCAATAAAGATTCCTGCCTTGGGTAAGGGGTCGGACTAGAAGATTCCAAGGTTCCTTCCAGCCCTATGATTCTGTGATTCTTTGAATTCAGGAGACTTCCTCAGCTCAACAATGGTTCCCTTGCTAGATTTGATTTCACCCATGGGGGGAAAAAAGCAGTGATTTTGATTTTGATTTTTTTTTGTCGAGGGGAAAAAATGGCATGTAAAACAATGCTAGGATGATGATCTTTTATACAATAGAAGTTTCTCTCAGGTGGCCAGTGGTGGGATTCAATTTTTAAAAATAACGGTTCTGTGGGCGTGACTTGGTGAGTGTGGCATGGCTTGGTGGACATGGTGGGGGAAGGATACTGCGAAATCTCCATTCCCACCCCACTCCAGGGGAACGATACTGTAAAATCTCCATTCGCACCAGGGGTGGAATTCTACCAGTTTGCACCTATTCGCTAGAACCAGTTGTTTACATTCTAAGCAGTTCGGAGAACTGGTTGTTAGAAGAAATTCCTGGCCTAATCCTGTAAGGAAGGCAGGAAGGAAACATTCTGGTGTTGCTTGCAGAAACTGCCTCTCTGTTAACCCTTATTACATTCTTGGCAGGACTAGACTTCCTGTTTCTGGAACGTCTCTGGAGTTTTTTTCCCCTCCTTTGCTGGTACTTTGCTTGTGTGGAGTGACCATTCAAAGTTACAATGGCACTGAAAAAAGTGACATGACCATTTTTCACACTTACGACTGTTGCAGCATTCCCACAGGCAAGGAGATGCGTGCCTCAATGTGAACGATATTGAGTTGGCCACGCCCAGCCAATAACATGACCACCAAGCCATGTCCACCCAGTCACATGACTACCAAGCCACGCCCACCACTTAAGCCATGCCCACAGAACCAGTTGTTAAAAATTTTGAATTCCACCCCTGATTCCCACCCCACTCCAGGGGAAGGATACTGCAAAATCCCCATTCCCTCCCTACCCCACTAATCTGCTTTCCAGCTCCGTTCTCCTGTGCAGAGCAACAAAAGAAGACCCAGCTGATCCCCTGGGACTCAGGGGGCAGAGAATAGATGGGGTCGGGGCCAGCTGATATTTGCCAATTCTCCGAACTACTCAAAATTTCTGCGACCAGTTCTTCAGAACTGGTCAGAACCTGCTGAATACCACCTCTACTCAAGTCCCTTCATCTGACAAAGATCCATGCTTGCTTTGTTGCTGGTTTAGTTTCAATTTCTTTAAGCAGTGAATGTGTTTCTTCAAGGCTTGATTGAAATGCTGGCTTTGATAAAGCAAACTGCTAAGTCTGTAACTCAACATCTTCTTGGCTGATAACTTATTATTAAGGTTGCTGTGATAATTGGTGCCTCTGAAGAAAGCCTCAGGTAGAAGCACAGTTGAGGGGCAGAACTGAGGTTGCCATAGGAACTCAAATCTGAACGCTTAGGCTGTATAACAATTCATCTTGCATTCTTATAGTCTTATTTTAGTGCAGGAGCCTGTTTGAAGTGACTAATCCAACCACTGTGTAAGATACAATCACAGACACAAGGCAAATGATTGGTGGGACAGAAGGATTGTGACCGAAATAACTTTGATTAGTTTGAAAACTGCACATAACATTACAGTTTGTTCATTTGCTTTTAAAACAACATCCAAGAGTTGAAGCTTCTTGAATGAGAAGAGAAGCTTCTTCAAAGAAAACCAGAAAGTCCAGTTGCCTCTTGAAAAAGCACCTTTGGGACAACCATGACCTGGATGACTGAGAATCTCCATAGACATCAAAGAAGTCATTCAAGTTGGGGAAATGTGCACTACTTGCCCATAGAATCACCAAGAGTCGGATACGACTGAATGGATAGCATCATCATCAAAATTAGAGCAGGAATTTCAATGTTAAGGCATTTCTGGAAATAATCCAGAAGAAACGTATTCCTGTGTAGTTAAACTTTCTGCCTCTGCTAAAGGATATTTTGACATTGTACCTATTATTTGTTCTATGTTTGAGTACAGGATTGCAAATATCTATTTATAGTGCATTCATAGATTTGACAGTGGTTTGTCTATAAAAAAGATGTTGAGACTCTAGAAAAAGTGCAGAGAAGAGCAACAAGGATGACTGGGGGATTGGAGACTAAAACATATGAAGAATGGTTACAGGAACTGGGCATGTGAAGAGAAGGACCCGGGGAGACATGATAGCAGTCTTCCAATATTTGAGGGGCTGCCACAGTTACGAAGGGGTCAAGCTATTTTCCAAGGCACCTGAAGGCCAGACAAGGAATAATGGATAGAAATTGATCAAGGACAGATTCAACCTGGAAATAAGGAGAAATTTTCTGACAGGGAGAACAATCAACCAATGGAACAGCTTGCCTTCGGATGTTGTGGGAGCTTCATCACTGGAGGCTTTCAAGAAGAGATTGGACTGCCATTTGTCAAAATGGTGTCGGGTCTCCTGCTTGGGCATGGGGATGGACTAGATGACCTACAAGGTCCCTTCCATGTCTGTTAATTTGTAAATCTGTAATTCTCTTAATAATCACATACATTTTCTCCATGATATCTCTAGCTTGGTCCATCAGCTCTTCCAATGAGGTTCTCATTGCTATTGTAACTGAGCTCATCTATCATATTGCTGGTCTTCCTCTTCTTCTCTTTCTTTCTATTTTTCCAACATTACAGCTTTTTCCAGAGAGCCAAAATTTCACAAAATATATCCAAATTAGGATAAATTGAGCCTGGTCATTTGTGCCTCCAGTGTCTCTAACATACAGCAAAAAATAAAATAAAATAAAAAATCAGATCCAGCCTTTGGTTAGAAAGAGCTACATGTACTCTGCACACCATACAAAAAGTGGCCCAGACTGTCACATTAGGAATTCTACTTCACACAGCCTATGCTAGATCAACTGTGCTGTTGGTTTGATGGCTTGGTTTTAATACCTCCCATTTTCAAGAGCAAGAGGGAAGAAATGGCTTTCAGGGTGAATTGTGAGACTGTGAACCATGCAGCACTTCAGGTTTTGAGGACCAAAATGCCCCTTGGAGTATACCCAAATGCCCAGGCTGTTATCTGTCTGCAGCTCCTGAAATCAAATCTGTCCACAACTTAGGTTGTTCAGACTTTCCTTGCCATCCAGATACATTGTTAGTTAAGGAGTCTTCATTGCTGCTTCTGATCTCCTGATGGTTTATGCAGATGCTGGCAACGTGCCATTTTATCGTTGCCAAGGGCTTGATGTATAATGGGAAATGGCTTTTTTCTTACTGAGAAACTGGCTCATTAGCATGAGGAAATGATCAAATTGCAGAGATGCAAAGAGTCGGTTTAGTAATCATGGGCGTAGAAAAAGATATCCGATGCGTCTGAGGAAGTGAGGTTAACGTCTCCCAGCGGTGAAGAGAAGAGTTAAAAATGGAAGGAAGAAACCACTCCTGCCGTCTCCCACATGCCTGCAAGGCCTTCCAGCCGCCTTGAAACAAGCCATGGAATGCTATTAAACTGCACGCTGAGGAGAGCTAATAATCTGTTGCTACATTAAACATTATTATTTCCTGTATCTCACCATTGATTTTTATGAGTATGCCACTGAGCCCACCTACAAGTAAGCGGCGGCTCGCTGAAATATGAGCCATTTCAGCTGCAAAGAAAAGGTACCCAGACTACCCAGACAATCCTATTTAGCTTCAACTCAACGTGACTGAAACCAGCTGCATCCGGGCCCTGCAGGTATGTCTACGCGCCCTTAGCTTTGAAGATGGTCACAACTTGTAGGCTGTTTGCGGGTCGCCCTCCATGGCTAGCTTCTGGTGTCATTGGTGGCAACACGTATTGATAGAGTTTGAGTCCAAAATGATTCTTCTTGTTGCATCACCGAAGGAACCAAGGAAATCCCAAAAGTGTTTTTCCAAAAAGCAATCAGACTTTCTTGTTTTTTTCCTTGAAAATGTTTTGCTTCTCATCCAAGATGCTCTTCAGTTTGAAAGAAGATTATTGGATGAGAAGCTAAATGTTTTCAAAGAAAAAAAAACCTCAAGAAAGTCCAGTTGCTTTTTGGAAAAGCACCTTGGGACAACCCTTACCTGGATGATTGAGAATCTCCAGAGACATGAAACCAAGGAAATTCACAAGGACCCCCCCCCCCCCAAAAAAAAACCCCAGTGAAAATATTTTCACAAATAGCCACATCATTGCTCCAAAGTAAGATAGTCCTACTGTTTGCTTGAAGGTATGGCAAGATGTTGGGTAGCCTCAGCTTTCTCTAACCATGGAGGTGAAACTTCTCCTTTGTTCATAATAGGTCAATTCTGGAGATGCATTGCAGTCAGGGAAGCATTTAGGGAAGATTGGATAATATTCAGAATATTCAGAAGCCAAGTTTCACAGTATATATGTTACCAGCAAAACGTGAAAAGCTGGCATTGTATAGAATTCCTAGGAAATCAACCAGTGGAACAGCTTGCCTTTGGAAGTTGTGGGAGCTTCATCATTTGAGACTTTCAAGAAATTGATTGCCATCTGTCAGAAATGGTGTCGGGTCTCCTGCTTGGGCAGGGGGTTGGACTGGATGACTTACAAGGTCCCTTCCAACTCTGTTAATCTGTTAATCTGCTTCTGTGAATGCATCACATTTTTATGCATCACATTTTGCATAAAATAATATGTGTGCAGGTAATACTCAACTTAGGATTACAATTGAGCCCAACATTTCTGTTGCTGATTGAAACAGATGTGAAGTGAATTTTGCCCTGTTTTACAACCTTTCTTGTCACAGTCATTAAGTGAATCACTATAGTTTTTAAAGTAGTAACATGGTTAAGTGAATCTGGCTTCCCCATTTAATTTGTTTGTCAGAATATTGCAAAAGGTGATCATATGATCCTGCAACCATCATAAATATGAGCCAATTGCCAAACACCTGAATTTTGATCTCATGACCAGGGGAATGTTGCAATGGTTGTAAGGGTGAAAAATGGTCCAAAGTCATCTTTTTCAGTGTCGTTGTATCTTTGAATGGTCAAAAAGAACCTCTGTATGTCGAAGACTACCCGTATGTTATACAAAATGACAAGAACTATTTAGGCAAATTATGGGGAAAAAATCATGAAATGGGTTAATATTAGGGTTAGAGTTTATTGAAAAGTTGTATATGAAGAAGAAAAAAGAAATGCAAAATAAAGTTCAGGTTGTTATTAGTGTTAAAAATAAGAGGAAAGGACCAGTGCTGACCTACTTGTTATAACAAGGAAGACTACAATGGCATTTTAGTGGGAATATTTTATATTTTGCCAGTTTGCATTTTGACATTGCATAGAACGCCAAGGAAATGTGTGAAATATGAGGTGTTTTATACTTTTGACTTCCCATTTTTGACATTCTACAGATTTTCTAAGCATGAGGATGGAGGTTCATTTCCCAAGCTTGTGGGTTGGTTTCTGAACATTTTATTACCAGGCTAGGTAAACATCTTCAGTGGAATTTAGGGGATGTCAGTGTTGGTATTCTTTTCCTTATAAGAGCTTCATAAAATTCCTAATTTTACATGTTTATGGTAGCATACATTTTGTATTTTTCAGCTCTGAAGACCAGACTTCTGTTTTAGGGGTGAAAGGTGTTCTGACCAAGGCTTCCCGAGACCATAATTAAGCACATGCTTAGTTAAAAAAACTCTTGTTTTATTTCAACACTGGGAATTATGTTCATTCCCAGCTCGTAATGAGTCCCAAACAGTCCCTCCTTTCTCTCCTTTGAATTGCTGCCAACAACTAAAGTGCCAAATTAATTGTAAAAAACCAACCAAAGCACAAAGTCCACACAGAGTTTCAAGATTTAATCCAAACAGAGTGAATGACTTTGCTTCCTGCAAAGGTTTCTTTACCTTTGCATTTCCTTTATACCTTAGGGGAGGGGCAATCACCTCCAAGCCTTACTCCATAGTCGCTTCTTTTGTCTTAGCTGCTCTTGCCTTCTAGCAGCTCTCTGCACACATGTACTGGGAACAGGGTCCCCTTGTTCCTCTGCCTCGCTGCTGCCAGACTCTGGAGACTCCAGAGGCAGCACCCCACTCCCAGATGGTCCTGGCCCCATCTCTGCATTGGACACAGGACCCTCGTCTGAGTCCTCTCTAGACTCCTGGACTGGTCCCCACTGTCCAATTCTGCTGCTGTCTGCACAGGCTGCTGGCGAACCACAAAACAGGCAATTTCCCTCAGATCCAGGCTTTTGCTCTATACTACAAGTAGCCTTCAACTTATGATCAAAATTGAGCCTAGAATTACAGTCATGAGGAGTGCCAGTTTTTAAAGCTGGTCATCAGGTAACTAGGCCCAATTTTACAACCTTTTTTTTTGGTGGTCATTAAGCAAACTCATTGTCTGCACAAGGTTTATTGAATTGAAACATCGCAGAGTTGCAAAGTAATGTTGAAAGGTGCCAAAATGCCTTTTTTTCCAGGATTTTTTTTCTCTCCCGCTGGGAGAGCTCCGGTGCAAGGATATGGACAACTTCTTGAAAGCTGGATCTTTTTCAGGAAGGCAGAGAACAGCAAGAAGTCTGCATTCCTGGGCTAGCTAGCTTCTCATGGAAAGTCCCTGGTTTTTTATACCCTTTTCTCCCTTTGTAAGTTGATTTTGTGTGAATGTTTGCATTTGTGCTTAATGTTTCAAAACCTGTTTGAGTTTGTCTTTATTCCCACCGGAGGGCAAACTCCATGGGGTGGCCAGATTGTATTATTGGTTTTCTCTAATCTCTTTTAGCTTTAAGATAGTTTTTCATATTTGTTCTGTGGCAATCTCCTATCTGTCCCTTTTGTAATTTGTATTTTGTGTCTTTTGTCTGTTTGTTTTGCTTATTTGGTATGTTCTGTGTTGTAAGGGTTTTCTAAATTATCTTTTTGTTTCCTTTTTTTATTTGTCTAGTTTTCTTAATTACTCAGGCTTTTGTCTATAGGAATTCTTTAATACCTTTTTATTTGATTCCTTTTCCTATGTAAGTTTATGGCTGACCTGATGTTGCCCTTGGGCTTTTCCTGTTTTTGTGACACTACTGTCTTCGTGAAGTTCCCTTTCCACAGTAAACATCAGTTTCTGGCAAAAATAAAATGTGTATCACAATCACAAGATTGTAAATATGGTCCTGGTTGCTGAGCACTCATAATGTGATCTTGTGACTGTGGGCAAGGAGGTACTCATTGGAATTTCGAATCTGGATTATAAATACCTTTGTTTTGGGTAGTCTGCAAACTTCAAATGGTTGCTAAGCAACTGGTATATGTCAAGGACTACCTGGAGTTTAATCAACGGTAACCTCACTAAAAGCTCAGAAGAGAGAAATTAACAATTTGGGCACATTCCTATTTGCTTGCCAGTTGGCTTGCCAATTTTGGTCAAGCTCGGCCCATTTGAATAATTTCTCCAGATGTACTACCATGGTGAGGATGTCTTTTCCAATGTCATGCTGCCTGAATATATTAGAGATTACATTCTCAGCATTGGTGCCTATGTTGGCTGGGACTTCTGGAAGCTGGAGTCCCAAGGTATCTGGAAAGGTTCAAAGGAAACAGGAATTATCCTCTTTTAACTTTGCTTACAAAAATTTCAAACTTTCACAGTTCAAGGTCTGTAAAAAATAATAATTCAGAACACTCATTCAGTATATTCAGTCTGACCTACTGCCTATTTGTTCCTTATGGACCCCTGACTCTCCATCTCAGTCACAGTTCCAGTTCCGTTGCAAGGAAATATACTCTCATGCATGCAGAATATATTTATTTTTCCTTGACATTAAAGCATCTAGTCTGTAGACCTGGGACTCTGTTTCAAGCATTTGATGCATCTAGGTTGCCCTACACTTTTATGAGAAATAGAGCTTGCAAGAGCCGTGTGTGGCCCTCCCGAGCTCCGTTTTTACTGGCAGAGGGCTGCAGGAGGCTGTCCCAGCCAAAAACGGAGATTGCCAGAGTGCTTGGGCCCTACAGGCATCCCAGACACACTGTGGCGGATTAAGGCTCACTGGTGCCCTCAGCACTGACAAATCTTGGTGCCCCCTCCTTTGTACATACTGTACAAATGAAGCCATGTTTTTAACTTTGTGATGCCCCCTTTGGGCCTGGTGCCCTAAGCACGTGCTTAGTCTGCTTAATGGTTAATATACCACTGCTGACACGAGTGATGCCAAGCTGGCCACAGCCAAGCTGGCCACCCCCCCCCCCGGGGTCAAGCTCTGATGTGGCCCACAATGAATTTAAGTTTGACACCCCTGGTATAGGGTGTCCTGCTTGAGCAAGGGATTGGACTAGAAGACCTTCAAGGTCCCTTCAAGCTCTATTCTGAATGAATGAATCTTTTCATAAGGTTCCCCCTTAACAGTTTGCTCCTTTCCCTCTTGTGTTCAAGGTTAGCGTTGCCTTCCTTCCCAGCTCACTCCTTTCACTCCGTTATATTTAAAGAGACTTCATTTTGTTCACTTGAAAATCCTTTATTTTTTTTTCCACATGAAAACAACTGCTGAGATTGGAGCAATGGGTTAACTAGTCTGTATGCTCACTACCAGGAACTGAACTGGGGGAGAAAGGCTTAAAGATGGGGTCACCCAAAAATGTGTATATATATATATATATATATATATATATATATATATCTATACATACACACATACACACACACAAAAGGATGTCATCTGACCAAGAACTGCCAGGATATGGCGGAGTTCTCTCTCTTCAAGATGCTGTGGGCGCCATATTTTAATATTGCATTTAATACTTGTACTATCCTCTTAGCAGCAGGCTTGCAAAACAGCATGCCTGTCTCTTGACTGCTATGTAGTCTTTTAATGCTGCTTCTTCTGTAAAACTCTTATCACATCAAAATTTGTCTCGTGAGGCCGAAGTAACCCCTTTCTCTTGTAAAAATAATAATAAAACACAGTGGGATGCATAGTCTTGTTACGAGGAGCACCTCCCTCCACGCCTTAATCATTTACCATAAAGAATATGATATTCTGAAACAGATTAGAAAACTTGGAATTGGGGAAGGGGTAGGCGAAAGGAAATTAGCCCAAATAGGCAGAGGAAGGAGTTAGGAATTAGGTACGTTGCAGTTATTTATACAAAATAATAAAAGTGTGATATAAATAAATGAAATAAAAAATACAGATTGTCCTCGAATTATGACCATTCATTCGGTGATCGCTAAAAGTTACAATAGCACTGAAAAAAGCTGGATTCACTTAACAACTTCAATGATTCACCGAACAATTACAGCAAAAAAGATCATACAGTGGTATCTTGGTACTCATTGTTAATTGGAAAGCACAACGAGTACCAAAAACATTGAGTACTAAATATTTTTTTTCTCATAAGAAATAATGTAGTGTGTCACAAGGCAGCTGATACTGACAAGTTCTAACTTTTGCCTTGAATATCAAACAAATAATGAGTACTGGGACAAAATTTTTACCTCAAAATGCATTGAGTACCAAATTCAATGAGTTTCAAAGGGGTTGAATACCAAGGTACCACTGTAACTCATTTAATAACCACCTTTTGTAAATTGTCCAGTTGGAGAATCCAGAAAAAGAAACTCCTGCGACATTATTTTACAATGAATGGAAACTTTACTAAATAAATCCACATTGGCACAGAAAGAAGAAAAACCAGCTCTGGGCTTCCCACTCAAAATAATGCACAGTTCATTCTCCCTTTTCCCCATGTGCTACCTATAGCTCATTACATCCACCAATCACTTCTGTTCGTTTTGTTGTGGGAATTGGCCACCCACGCTGGGACATCGGTTCAGGTTGTTCTTGAGAAGGGGAGCAATGTCTCATGGGAACCAATGATGCTTGGATGCCATTCCCCCACCCCTTGTATTCCAATCCACCATTCCACCACCATCCTCAGTAAAGTCAAATACAGGTGAAAGTTTGAGTCAGTCTTGACACTTTTGTGGTCGTAAGTCAAATATTACCTGTAAATAAAATACAGGTAGTCCTAAACTTATGATCACAATAGAGCCCCAAATTTATGTTGTCAAGTGAGAAATTTGTTCAGTGAGTTTTGCCCCATTTTACATTTTTTCTTGTCACGTTTCTTAAGTGAATCACCAAAGTTGTTGAATTAGTAACCTTGTTGTTAAGTGAATCTGGCTTCCCCATTGTCTTTGCTTGTCAGAAGGTTGCAAAAGGTAATCAGGTGATCCTGGGACAATGCAACAGTCATAAATATGAACCAGTTGTCAAGCATCCAAATGTAAATCATATGACCATGGGGATGCTGCAACATCATAAGGGTGAAAAAAGGTCATGTCACTTTTTTTCAATTAAAATGGTCACTTGTTGTAAGTTGAGAACTGCCTTTAAAGAGCCTCGGTGGTGCAGTGGTTGGAGTGCAGTACTGCAGGTTACTTCTGCTGACAGCCACCTGCCTGCAATCTGACAGATTGAATCTCACCAGGCTCAAGGTTGGCTCAGCCTTCCATTTTTCAGAGGTGGGTAAAATGAGGACCCAGATTGTTAGGGGTAACATGCTGACTCTGTAAACTGTTTAAAGAGGGCTGTAAAGCACTATAAAGTGGTATATAAGTCTAAGTGCTATTGCTATTTATAAGAAGGAAACACATACAATATCTTGGGGGTGGGGGAGAGGAAAAGTCAGGGAATCTAAGCTCTGTGGACCTTTTGCATAATTTTCTAGCCAGATTTGGTGAATTTATTAAAAATTGGATTGTACAAAAAGCATAAGATCTAGTTGACTTTCTATTTCTCTCTCTCTGCCCTAAAGAGCCTGTAACTGGCCTAAGGGCTTCAGAAGTCTTTCTTGCCTTCACTGCAGTACGTGTAAAAATTAATTACCTGAGCAAGCAGCTACAGTGCTTCTAACACAAGGGTGTCAACACGCTTCATCTTTCTGAATGGTAGATTTTAGGCTAGACTGATGCTAGATGAGGCCATTGCCATCAACATGATTTGTGAAGCTCATTAGAAGCTAGACCTAATTGACTTCCCTTTGCTTTATAGCAATATTAAAAAATAACAATGATAATTTTTCTTGATGTCTTTCAGAATGGAAACTCCACCACTGGAGTTTGGAGTCTGGATTTAAAAGCAAGAACAAAGTATAAATGTAGGTCTGCACATATTCTATCAGGAGTGCAGTGGCTCAGGGGCTAAGACGCTGAACTTATCAATCAGAAAGGCTGGCAGTTCGGTGGTTTGAATTTCTAGCACCGCATAATGGAGTGAGTTCCCATTACTCGTCCCAGCTTCAGCTAACCTAGCAGTTTGAAAGCATGTAAAAATGCAAGTAGAAAAATAAGGCCACTTTGGTGGGAAGGTAACAGTGTTCCATGCGCCTTCAGCATTTAGTCATGCTGGCCACATGACCACGGAGACGTCTTCAGACAGCGCTGGCTCTTCAACTTTGTAACTGAGATGAGCACCGCCCTCTAGAGCCGGTAATGACTAGCACGTATGTGCGAGGGGAATCTTTACATATTATGTTCAGATAGGATGCGGGTGTGGAGATATTAAGAAAAATGTTTGCAGGATTTGGGTTTGGCTAGTCTAGAAAAAAGGGGACATGATAGCAATATTCCAGTATTTGAGAGACTGCCACAAAGAAGAGGGGGTCAATTTATTTTCCAAAGCACCAGAAGGCAGGACAAGAAACAATGGATGGAAACTAATCAAAGAAAGAAGCAACCTGGAATCGAGGAGAAACTTCCCCACAATGAAGACAAATAACCAGTGGAACAGCTTGACTTTAGAAGTTGTAGATGCTTCATTACTGGAGGTTTTAAAGAAGAGACTGGACAGCCACTTGTCTGAGATGGTGTAGTGTCTTCTGCTTGAGCAAGGGATTGGACTAGAAGACCTCTTTCCTTCCAGTTCTATTATGATTCTGATTCTGATTACTGGCTGATAAAGAAAAACATTAAAGAGTCCTACCTTGTTTATGCTATGTTTTCAACTGGGATCTCTCAGGGCTGTTTTTGGTAAGAATGTAAAAATAATCTGCTAAAACAGACTCTGTCTTTGTACAAAGAGCAATATGGGTAGAATTTACTAGTATCCATCTCTGTCCTAGTTACTATTATTAGAGGGGGTCCTTGGTGCTCTCTGAACTTGCTTGTTTTCTTCCAGACATTTCACTACCCAAACTAAGTAACATCCTCAGTGCTAGTCACAGTACTTGAGTAATGAAACAGCCCTGTTATTGTGATGATCCAGGGCACGGCACAAAGGCAACACAGCCTGAGAATAAGAATGACTTCCTTTATAATCTCCAACTTTCCCTCCAATGACCCAGTTACCTTCCAGTCTGGAGAAAAACTCTCCCACAAACCTGCACCAGCCTTTGGCTGCAGATATTATAGTCCAAACGTTGTAAACTGAAAACTTTGAATTATAAATCCAAAAGGCAAATTAAAGTAATAAGCCTGGCAGAGCAAGATACGGAGTTCCAGAAATGAAGTAACAAGACAGTAAATCAAACCAGTTGGGAGGATGCCATGAACTCAAATAACAGCAGGCAACACAAGAAACACAACACACTCAACATTTGTTTCTGACAACAGTCCCTCCCATCTGCCTCTTCTTTAAACTTCATCCCCAGGTGTGCCTTGTGAAGGGAATCAGGGCCCTTTCTTCCCTTGCAAACCATGCAACCCACATTACTCTCTTCTCCTTTCTTCCCTGTGTGCCCTAGGATGAAAAGGGGATGGGCCTTGGTTTTCCTCTGAACCCCCTGTCCCCTGTTCTACCTCTCCCCTGCTCTGCCTGGCCTGACTTTGCCCTTGCCCAGTTTCCTCCACAGCCAACAAAGTCACTCACTCACTCCCTGTCAGCTATTCATCTTCCTCTTCAGATTCAGACTCCGATGGGGGCATAACAATTATAGGACATGCTTACATACTTCCCAAGGTGCACACAGGAAGGGGAATTGGTTTCGCACCAGAGAGAAAGATGAGACAACATCTTCCTGCAACATTTACCCAAGGTCTGCTCCCTTCCTGGAGCTGCCTTGCAAATAGGCAATGCAACTGGGAAGGTTCAGGAATCTTGACTGCCTGCAAAGAACACCAGCTTTTCTCCCCACCAAAGTAGTACCTATCTATCTACTTGCATAGAACATGTTTTTAAACTGTTAGGTGGACAGAAGTTGAAGCAAGTAACAAAAGCACACCCTGCTATGCAGTGGTTGGGCTCGAACCCCTAGACCTGAAACCGTCTCCAGTGTTATTGAATCACTGAGCCACCATACCTCTTCTCTCTTGTTGAAAATCTGAAAAATAACAAGAAGAGCATTTCTTTTGAGGTTTGCATAGTCCAAGCCATCCAATTCTCCATGAAGGCTCATTTTTTTTTAAAAAAAACAGACTTTTCGAAGATGCCCGGAAACAGGCTAATAGTGAGTCTGCTGGTATTTTACGGTTTTCTTCTAAAATTTTTTTGTATTCCCTAGGAAGAAGTCTATTATTTTTGCTTTTATTCTGCTGTTATATTGTGCTTTTAACTCTCTTTGTGTGTTGCTGTGTCGGGTGATGATTAGGTGGCCTTCCAAATCCAATAAATAAAACAAATAAAGAAAAACTATTTGCTCAGGGACAATGGACCTGAAAAAAAGAGGCGTAAATTTCTGGATGTGGCATGAAAAAAAGGAAAGCTACATTAAAAAAAAGTAATTATTACTATTTCTCATTTCACAAGAGCAGTGCTTAGTTCCGTGGGAGTGCCAAGAATGATAAACAAAAAAGGATCTGGTAGGAAAAGTTCTATTCAAAGTTCTTCCAGATAATTTGAAATTACTTCCAAATGGTTGATTGTGAAATTTGGCAATATTGTTCTGGAAAAGTCATGGTACTATTATTTAATAACAATGGGAAGGCAGTTAAAAAACTTTGGATGAGCACATGTGGTCTGTTAGAGGAAAATTTATGCTGGGAGGTTCTATTCAGAAACCATTATATTAAAACTCTACCCATTTTTGGTCTTAGGCTTCCTCCCAAATTATCTCTTGATGATAAAAAAAAAAACCATTGTGGGGCAGTGCTGTATTTCAAGCAAACTCTGTCCACAGCCTGGAATTTGATTCTGATGGAACTCAAGGTTGACTCATTCTTCTGAAGTCAGTAAAATGAGCACCCAAATTGTTAGGGGCAATATGCTGACATTGTAAAGCGCCCAGAGAGTGCTATAAAGCACTATGAAGTGGTCTAAGTGCAATTGCTATTACAATCCTATTGTCCTCAGCTCTGATTTGAATTGTCTTCCATTTAGATTTGTCCAATGATTACATTTCATGGGAGGATACACAAGAGTGGGATTCAAAAATCCCAACAACTGGCTCTCTGCCAGGTTGCTGGGTGGCCGTGGCCTACTGGAACTTCCCGGAGGGCTGTTTTTTGCCTTCCCCAGAGTCTGGAGACTTCCCTCAGGCTTCTAGCAGGGTGAAAATGGCCTGTTCTGGGCTCCAGGTGCCCTCTGGAAGCTAGAAACAGGCCTGTTTTTGGACTTCTGGAACTTCTGGGAGACCCGTTTTTCACCCTCCCAGAGCCTCTGCGTGGACTCTGCACTTACCTGCATCCAAAACAAGCCATATAGAGACTCCTGGGAGAGGTGGGGCAAGGTGGGCGGGGCCATTTGGCCAGTTCAACAACCAGTTCAGTGAACCAGATGTAAATTTAACATCTGGTTTGCCCGAATCAGCCCAAACCAGCCGAATCCCACTCCTGAGGATACAGGGTATTACAGCAACATGTAGTTTCTCAGTAGTCTTTAAAAAAACAACTATATTTTATGGAATTGTTGCATGTTTCTCTGTGGTTTATCTCTGATTAAATCGAAATCAACCATGCCTTGTTGAAAAACAATATATTTTAATACAAAATTTCTGGGCTCCTGATCATTTTATTTAAGAATTAAATTAAAACAATGGAAAGCCTTCCAGGCTGATTTGAATGTATCTCCCTGTTGCTAATCTCTCCAAGTACTTGATGTTCATTTTTATATTTGATTCTTTGAAAATGGACACCCCCTTCTGCAATGCTTCATTTGAGGTTCAGCACAATTGTCCTTGCTTCAGTAAGTTTCATATTAAATTACAACTATTAGCATTTGTTCCTCACCCTAAAGGGAACTGATAAAAATCACCTAACATAATGAAGTTGCCTTCAATAGCAGAGAGACTTCATTTATGGGAATACATCTAATATAGTTAAAATGCACACTGAACTCACTGCTTCCGGAATGGGGTGTCCCAAAGCCCAAATTGCTATTCCTAATCTATTAAATGAACTTGTGCAGCAGCAACAGAATGTGTGCTCTATTTTAAAAAAAGGCTTGTAGGCATTCATAAAAGCCACGGGAAGCATGCAAAGGCAATGTTAACCGAAGTCCATTTTTACACCCGTGTCCGCATCCATACTCCCCCCTTCCTAATCTTTATTTTTGTCTAATCAATAAAGCAGGGCAGGAAGCTTCTTTTTTCTGCCTGGGGCTGCATTTTTCTTCTCCATTTCTTAAAGTGTGCAGCCTCCAAGGCTTGCAGAAAAAATGCTGGTGATCTATACGTGTCATCAGAAAAAGTAAGGCTGAAATGGCAGCTCTTTTCCTTTTTGGAAGATTTGTGTGCAATTTTTTAAAACTTAAAGAAAAGGTTCATGTTATTAACAGGTCCACACCTATATTTAAAAGCGCCTCATCCTCCAGTCTTTGGAGAGTCTCAGTTATCCAGATCACAGTATGTTGTGGCCCGTCAGCAGCCAGCAGAGCTGGTGGCAGACTCAGACAGTGAGGAGGTTGGGGAAGAACATGGGCCAGTCCTGGAGTTTGGAGAAAGCTCTGATGAGTGCTCTGTGTCGGAGGCAGAGATGGGGCAGGGCCATCCAACAGTTATCAGATGCCTTCAGAGTTGGAGATCAGTGGGAGCTGGAGCCTGTTCCTGGTGTGTGCATGCACAGAGCTGCCAGGAGAAGGGAACAGTTAAGGAACAAGGGACAACTCAGGAGTAAAAGCACAGGTGGACGATGACTGTCCCTTCCCATGGGAATAAAGGGGAAGTGGTGTTTGCAGGAAACAATTAGTTCATTTAATTAGGGTGAAGATTTGTTCCTGACTCCTTGCCAAATATTTTCTGGTACAGTGCTGCACTTAGAAACTATCTGGCCTGGCAACTCTCCAAGCCTGATAAAGGTCTGTGGTTGTAAATCGTTCTTGAAAGACTGTTTGCTGGGACTTTGCTGGATAGGAATGATAGGGATTCACATTAGCCTAATAAAAAGGGGTTTTGTTGGAATGAGGAATCTGCTTTGAATCTGTAAAGCCTAGGTCAGAACACAGTTGTTTCAAAGGTGCTTTTTCAAAAGGCAACTGAACTGTTTTGTTTTTTTTTCCCTTGAGGAAGAAGAATAAAATGTTTGATTTTTCAACCCAAAAACTTCATCAGTTGGGGTGGAAGGAATGGCAGGATAGATACTAATCATGGAGATTGCATGGTGGGGGGATGGAACTATCCTTCTGATAGGATGATGGGTGGGGGATGTAATGATTGTATTTCTTTACAGTCATCTGGTCATTAGTATTCTCCCTGAGAGCTCTTATGGAGGCCACTTGGGGGTTTATCCAGAGGTGGAATTCAGCAGATTCTGACCAGTTCTGGAGAACTGGTAGCAAAAATTTTGAGTAATTTGGAGAACCGGCAAATACTACCCTTGACTGGAGATTTTACAGTATCCTTCCCCTGCCATGCTCACCAAGCCATCCCCATAGAACTGGTAGTTAATTTTTTTGATTCCCATCACTCGGTTTATCTGTGCCCTCAAGGCCATCTGATCAGGGTGCGGTTGGTTGTGGAATCTTCTTGGGACTGTTGCAAGGGCTGCATTATATTGTAGAAAGTTAGCATCCACCCCTCTCCTAGAAGAATGAAATATTCTAGGAAATATTGAAAAGGCAGAATATTATATTTTCCTGGATGAGAAAAGGAGAAACATGTTTTTAAAGACAAAGCAGCTTCCTGCAGCTCTCTGCGCCTTCAGCTCCAGTGTGATGGGATGAAGACATGCCCCTCAGGACATGATAGGATTAGCCCTCTACCCATCTCACCACATGGCACCTGGGAAGTCTGACAACCAATCAGGATACATTTCTTGCCACAGGAACAGGAAGCAAATTCAAAGCCCAGAAGAGGTTATAAATCTCCCTCCCTCCCTCACTCATGTGCTTTTTTTTTTGCCCAGGACCTCAAATCATGTAGTCCTGCTGTCTATCATTAAACCATTTTTCCAAGCAATCTCCATATTTCCAGTGTCTTTCTTCCCACTTGGAACTGAACCCAGATGGACATTTCTTCCAATGGTGGACTGGAAATAGGTGGTATCTTATCCGTCCCCTCCCCCTCTATTGAAAGAGGGCTGCTTAACGTTAACATAATTGGCCTCTTTACCCCTCTTTCAAACCAATGATCCTCTCTATCCAAAAGGTGGACCAACACAATATCCACGTGCCCTTTAAATCAAAGGAGGCAGAAATTTGCCCACCCCAAGGATAAAACACCTGGACACAAACCGAGCAAGGTGATATGTGCAATACAATGCAGTGAGACATGCAGATCTGTGCATGGGTGAAACAAAACAACCATTTCACAAGCTCATGGTGCAATATAGCAGATCAAACCATCAGGGCAAGATTCAGCAATCCATCTGCATTTGAAAAAAGGCCACTCTTTTGAAGACAGCAAACTCCATATTTTGGATAGACGTGATCATTGGTTTCAAAAAGAATATCCAGTCTCAACTGTCACTACCTATCTTTCCATCCCCCCTCCCCCCTCCCACCATCACAACTGATGAAGTTTCTTGAATGAGAAACCAAATGTTTTGTTCTTCATCCTTAAGAAAAACACAGTTGCCTTTTGAAAAAGTACCTTTGAGCTCCTCCTCCTCCTCCTCCTCCTCCTCCTCCTCCTCCTCCTCCT
>BLBF01000006.1:13867126-13889111 GCA_015471245.1 Laticauda colubrina
CAAGCTTAGCTCACTCATTTATCTGTGTGCCTATCTGACTAACGCTGCACATTCTGTTTAGCTTGTCTCCCTAACCCTGGTTGGGGAACCCAGGCTTAACACATATCACTTGACTTTTAGTAAACTATATGTTTCTCAAGAAATGGAATCAAGGATTGTTTTGTTTAAATGTTCAAGTTGCAGCAGGATTCACATAAATTCAGATACAGTTTGAAGTTGGAGATCTGTCTAACCCAGAAGTAAAAAAAAGAGGGGCTGCAGCTCCACTTATGAATAAGAATAATCAAGTGACAATGTCTTTCAGGAAAGGAGAATATCTGAACAACAAGACACAAGAACAGTCCCCCCCCCCAAACACCTTTGCTCTGCTAAACAAATAATTCCCTCAACACTGTCCAACTATTTACAAGTTTGCACTCCTATTACTATTAATCTTCTCATCACTCCTTATCACCCATCCCCTCTCACTTGTATAACTGTAATGTTGTCACTTGTATCCTTACGATTTATATTGACTGTTTCCTAGTAGGATTTGATTGCTGATTGTACCCTGTGACTGTTATTAAAAGTTGTACCTGATGATTTTTGACTCTTGATGATTTAATCTTTTCTTTTATGTACACTAAAAGTATTTGCCCCAAGACAAATTCCTAATGTATCCAATCACACTTGGCCAATAAAGGTATTCTATTCTATTCTATTCTATTCTATTCTATTCTATTCTATTCTATTCTATTCTATTCTATTCTATTCTATTCTATTCTACTCCATTCCACTCCACTCCACTCCACTCCACTCCACTCCACTTTACTCTATATTTGTAATTCAGGGTTGAAATGAGAGGTCCTTGGTGCTCTCTAGCAGTAGCACTGATGATGTTGTCTAGTTTGGGCAATGAAACATCTACAAGAAAACAAACAAGCTCAGAAAACACCAAGGATTCCTCTGTAACTTTCAGCTAAGGTAGTGCTTTTGAAACCTGGGTAAATTACTCAGAATAGAATAAAAGTGGTTTTTCTTTGAGTAATAAAATAACAGCCCATTATCCATCCCAACAGGGCCTTTTAATTTGATTTAAAGATTGCCACATGTACTGAAACATATTTGAAATCCTCTCAAACTATTTCTATTAAGACAAAAATCAATGAAATTACCAGTGATAATTTGTTGACATGAAATAAAGATCATTTGATTGTATTGGTTGCTTTAATATTACAGCCCTTGAATTACAGTGGCTAATTTATTTGTTTGAAGTTGTGCAGTAGAATAGCCAATCCGCATTTAAAAGGCATGGGAATTTAACACCCATGCTTCTCACACCCATAAAAGACAAGACAAAAATCCTATGCCTAACGAGGGAGATCTTTTCTGATCACAAAGGAGATGAATATAAATAAGCAAAATATTTCCTCTAAGTTCCTTTGTTCATAAAATCGTACGTCACACTCACATTTCCTTCACAAAGGTCTCAAATTCCTATAAAAAACATATCGATGATGTGTCAGTCAGTTGCTGGCTGTCCCCAACACTACATGTATTGTTTTTGGAAATAAAGAGAGAAACCTCCTTTCCAGCAGCTGGTCTTGCATTTTGATTGCTTGCACTCTTTTCTGGGCTCGAAAGAAAAGGGACTCAGGGAAATTCTCCCAACAATGCAAGTGCTGAAGGAAGGAACCTTTACAATGAAGGAAGGGACTTTTACTTTTACCTTGAAGTTCTTTAAGACTTTCTGGTAAGTGGTTTTGGGTAATGAAGGAAAAAAAACCTGGGAAGCTGTGAATTAAGACATTAAAACAGTGTCTCCTAAACTTTCCTGCTTTGCAAATTGGTGGGGGGTTTGGAGGAAGCTCCATTTGCATGAATGGTGGGCACCCCCCCACACTGCTTGCACAAATGGAGCTGCACACGTGCATTTGCTTGCTGCTTGTATAAATGGAGTTGCATCTGTGCATGTGCTTACCCTCCACTTCTGTGGCCTAGTTCCAGTATTGAGCTGTGGCCTGGGGGGTTTGGGAGTCCTGCATTAAAAGGTACAATCATAGAGGCATAAAGTTGAAAGGGACCTTGGGGGTCTTCTACTCTAATCCAGAGGAGAAAAAGAACATGATCTGTGTTCTCCTATCCTATCCCCGCCTTCTATCACCCACTACCCACCTACTTACCACCATTTTCACTTCTTTCTTAAGAGGAAAAGACAGAATGTCTCCCGTAGCCAAGGGAACGTCTTAGCCAGTAAGTAATCGAAAGCAAAACAATAGACGGTGATTGCTTTTTCCATTTTGCCAGCTCTTTAGGAAGACAGAAACTCTTGTCAGTCATAAACAGAGACAAAGTGCTCAAACAGTGCTCAGTGGAGGCTGCTGGGTTTCTCCTTTTGCCAACGACTGGTGAGCAATTGCTTTGATAAAGTTTGCAAATGACACAGCCAAACCACTTTAAGGAAGAGATATCATCGAAAAGACGCTCTCTTTCTCTCTCTCATTCTTCAGAGCAATGAAGGTAAATAAATACTTCAAATAGCTTTTCCCGCCAGCCACCATCTGCCAACCACAATTTCACCAGATATTGTCTAGTTTGTAAATGTCACTAAATGATATTTTTTGCCCCCATAGGCCTAGGTTAATTTGGTTTGCCACAACTGCCTTTATGACTGTCTCCTACCTGAGAAATAGAGAGTGTCTCACAGTTTATAAAAGGAGGCCTTAATCCGAAAGTAATTTGAAAGATGCTGCCCATAGTTTTTATACTAGTAATAGCAATCCTTTCTGCCTGCTCTGACCACTTAAAATAAGTGTATGTGGGACAGCATTCCTCTGGCCAACCCCCCTTCCCATTGTAACAAGAATCCCCAACAGCTGGGCTGTGGACCGCTATTGGGCCATGGCCCATTGGCAGGGGTAGGATTCAATTTTTTTAACAACCGGTTCTGTGGGTGTGGCTTAGTTGGTGGGAGTGACTTGGTGGTAATGTGACTGGCTGGGCGTGGCCAACTCAACATTACTCACATCGAGGCACATATCTCCTCACCTGGCCTCTCGTGACTGTGGGGATGCTACAATAGTCATAAGTGTGAAAAATGGTTATAAGTAACTTTTTTCAGTGCCATTGGAACTTTGAATGGTCACTCCACACAAGCAAAGTGCCAGCAAAGGAGGGGAAAAAAAAACTCCAGGGAAGTTCTAGACACAGGAAGTCTCATCCTGCCAAGAATGTAATAAGGGTTAATGGAGAGGCAGTTTCTGTAAGCAACACCAGAATGTTTCCTTCCTGCCTTCCTTACAGGATTAGGCCAGTAATTTCTTCTAACAATTGCTCCTCCAAACTGCTTAGAATGTTAACAAACGGTTCTACCAAAGAGGTGCGAACCTATAGAATCCCACCCCTGCCCATTGGGGACTGGGCCACCAAAGCAGCAGGTGAGTGCATGAAGCTTCATTTGATTGCGGTTGTGCATGTAAACCCCCTTCCCCACCAAAACCACGAAAGTAGGGGTATCAAACTTGATTTCATTGAAGGCCGCATCAGGGTTGTGTTTGACCTTGGGGGGCCAGGGTGGGTGTGCTCAAAGTAGGTGGGTCAGCTTGACATCACTCATGTCAGGGGTGCCTGTGGTGGCCCGAGAACTCTGCCAGCAAACATGGGCTCCCGAACTCTGTTTTTGGCTGGGACGGCTTCCTTCAACCCTCTGCCAGTGAAAATGGAGCTTGGGAGGAGCCCTCCTGAACTTCATTTTCACTGGCAGAGGCACTGTGGGCTGGCCCTTTTCTGTTTTCAGGGTGGCCCCATGGGCCAGATCTAAACACCCCGAGGGCCGGATTCGGCCTGCAGGCCTTGAGTTTGACACACCTGTGCTAAAGCCAAACCAAAAAGGTTGGGGACCATCCGCTACAGAACAGTACCTTCTCTTGCAGTTTCTGATCCCCACAGAGAGAAAGAAGTTTCTGTAGTGTTTTAATTCCTCTACGATTGAATATCAGTTACATCCCCTTGAGCAAGAGATATACATGCAGCTTTTCAATTAAACCCAGACTGAAACAAATAGGCCATAGTAACATGTGGATTCTGAAAAGGATAACTAACAAAGGGCAGCGAAGAGTGAGATGGGATGAACAGAGTTATTGTGATGACCTGGAGTGTACACAAATGTAACAAAATCCAAAACGTAAATAAATGTCCTTTAATGCCTCCAATTTGGTCCCACTGTTCAATAATTCTCAGTTGGAGTTAAAACTTATTCAAAAATAGTCTTCAAAAGAAAGCAATACAGTCAGAACTTAATGAGCAGATAGAAGTGAAAAAACAAAAACAAAAAACACTACAATGAAGGAAATTCCACAACAGATCAGGATAAGTAATTACCAACTGCAAGGAGATAACAAGGCACAGTCTGTTGGAAGGACGCCAACCAAGATAACTTCAGCCCAAAATAAAACACGCTTTGCTTCTGGCAATGCTGAGTTTAACCGTCTCTCTTATATACTATCCTCCCCAGCTGCAACCAATGAGGAGGATCATGGCTGCTTCCTCTCTTGTAAGCCAAGTTGTTTCCTTCTCCATTCCTCCCTGTGTGTCCTAGAATGAAGAGGGGATGGGCCTGGCTCTTCCTCTGACTGCCCAGATGACCTCTGCCCAGCCTCCTCCACAACCTCTGGAGCCATACCTCCACTCCCTGTCGGCTGTTCCTCCCCTCCCTCAGAGTCCGACTCTACCAAGGGCATGACAGTTATATTCTTTTTACCTTATCTGAGAACATTTAAATTTGGGGCCATCCAGAGTCAAATATAAAGGGAAAAAACATTCAAAAATGTTGACAATCAACTCCCCCTTGACGTAAACCTGATTCAGAAGTTTTCTGGCAAGATTATGTTTAATAGATTTTTATCCCACCTTTATCAGTTTTTATAAGTAACTCAACATGTTGAACATACATTGCACTCCTTTCTCTTCTTTTCATTCTTGTGAGGTGGGTTGGACTGAGAGGGAGTAAGGGAGCACCAAGGACACATGTACAATATATAAATACAATATAATATCATAATTATTTTGGCCATTCTTTAACTGTAAGAGGTTTGCTTTTGTTTATGGCTTGGCAGAACATCTGGAGAAAGAACTGTCACCAATAAAATCTTAGATGATCAACATAATAAGTTATTTTCATTATGTCCAATTTTGTGAACCTGTACAAGCCATCAACAGCACAGGTGTCTCTACACAACACTCACAAGCACTCTTCTCAACACTTATCACATACTACCCGACACTCCACAATATTACAATACTACAAATACTTCCCTGGAGGGTAATGCCACAAACTGGACCCTGGACCCTCAGTAAGTCCACTGCCACTTCTGCTGCTGAGGTTTACAAACTCTTTCCCAATTCTATATCTTGTTCTAGCTCCTGCTTTCTTGCTAGATCATCCTTTCTATTAAGAAAGTGGCTCAGATGACTTATGAGTGCAATGTTTCTGTTGCTAAGCAAAACAGTTCTTAAGTGAATCTTGCTCCATTGTATGACCTTTCTTGCCACAGTTGTTAATCGAATCAGCACAGTTGTTAAATTAAATAACGCTATTGTTAAATGAATCTGGCTTCCCCATTGATGTTGCTTGTCAGAAAGTTACAAAAGGACCCCCCCCCCCCCGAACACACACACACACACACACACACACACACACTCTTTCTCTTACTCATCTCTCTCTGTCTCTCTGTCTCTCTTTTTTATTGAATTTTTTTCCATTTATACATACAATACATACAATAGTTATTAAACAGCACTGTGACATTATATATACATTTATGTGTCCTATCAAAGCTTACAATGCATAATACTTTCATACCCTCTTATTTATTATATACATTATTTACATTTTCTATTTTTATATCTATTACCAATTCAAAGAAACCATGTTTCCCATACTGCATTGTATTCTGTGTTTGTTTTTCCTTTTAATTCAATAGTTAATTTAATCCATTTCCACACACTCTAATTTTTTTTTATTATTAAGCCTTCAGATGGTATAGTTTTTTCCTTCCAGTAATGAGCATATGAAATTCTTGCTGCTGTTAATATATATAATATAAGATATTTTATCTTTCTATTATAGTTTTTTTATTATTCCTAAGAGGAATAATTCCGGGACAAAATCAGTTTTGTTTTTAGTTAACTCTTCTAACCACGTTTGAATCATTTTCCAGTATTTTTTTGCTTTGGGGCATGTCTACCAAGAATGAAAGAAGGTACCTTGTTGTTGTCCATGCTTCCAACAATTTGGTTTTAAGTTTGGGTAAATTTTAGCCAGTCTTGAAGGTGCCAAATGCCAATGATAGAACATTTTATGTTGGTTTTCCTTATATGCCGCCAATTTTGTTATTTTATAATTCACGTTCCATTCTTCCAGATCAGTAGTATTTCCAACGTTCCTACCCCATATAATCATTGTTCCTTTCACAACTTCTTCCGCTCTTGCAAATTCTAATAAATGTTTATATAACTTTGATAATAATTTCTAGTCTGGGCCAATCAAGATTTTATCTGGTTTTTCTATTTCATTATCTATTCCAAATTTCTCACTGTCTTTTTTATATCTTATTTGAATTTGTCCACCAATCCAGTTTTATTCCCTGCTCTTCCAATTTCTGTCTGCTCTTTAAGTTCCTCTCTCTCTCTCATCTGTCTATATCCATCCATCCATCAAACCACCCACCCACCCATCCATCTATCAGTCATATCTATCTATCATCTGTCTGTCTCTCTGTCTGTCTGCCTGCCTATCTATCTGTCTATCCATCTTATCTCTCTCCTTACCTTCCTAGCTCCCTTCCTACCCTATCTCTACCTACATCTACCTACCTACCCTATCTATCTATCTATCTATCTATCTATCTATCTATCTATCTATCATCTATCTATCATCTATCTATCATCTATCTATCATCTATCTGGATGTTGTCTCTGATGGTGAACTGCCGAGCCATAATTGCTTCATTGCTCTTTTGGATGTCTATCGTCCCATAAAAATGGTATACCATTTTGGATTTTTATTGCAAATTATCATGTAAATATTGTTATTTAAAAAAAACATTTAGCTATTGACCATTTGGAAAGACAGCCAGGCTTGGGGTCCCTTAATTTTTTTTTTTGTACAAGTAATTCATGATGATGCACCCAGATGAAAGGAGCTACGATATTAGGACCAGAAGTGCTTATGACCCCCAGCATTCACCCAACTGGAAACTGAAGGCAAGATTGAAACAATGGAACACTTTCTTTGCAGGGTCAGTTAATAACCAGAAGGAAGCGGTGACTTTCATTGGAGATCATGAAAGGAAACATGGCTGTTGTTTTTTTTCCTAATTGCGTCAGTATAAAACCATATTGCTTCCCAGCCAATATGTTGATGCCAAGAGTTACATCCAACTAGTTTTGGAAATCATTACCCCTTATTCCTTATTAGGATTCTTCATTCATGATCATATGATATCCTCTAATTTATTCCCCCAAATGTGACGATGTGTATTCACTGCCCTTGTACTGTCAGAACCAAGTCACTTTTTATGCCCTATTGTGCATTAGCAAAGTTGGATCTCTAGTTCTCTGAAGCCTTTTTCATTTTGTTCTATAAATGCTTTGGATTTTACAGTGTTGGTAATTCATAGCCTTGTCATCATCACTTTCAAACTCACTCCATTCTCTTTGTTTTCAGGAAATGAAGTATCCAGCAAGTGGCATTTTCAGTAACAATGAGTGTTATTTCTAATAAGTATTTCCAGTGGTTTTTTTTTTTTTTTTGATATGTCATTCCTAGACATATAAGAAATATTATTTTGTTTATGGCCAGGGCAATTTGTTTCCCAATTTTGCAGCCCGCATCTTCTGTGCTTCTATTTTCTGGTCTTTCTTTTCCCCTGACCATCTGTTTGGTGTTTTTTCTTTCTTCCCATCTTCTCTTTCCCTTTTCCAAGATCCAATGACAGTCTTCCTTCCTTCCTTTAACGATTTTATAATGCGTGTCTCTTTCCTCTTACCTACCTACCTATTTAAATGTATAGGCCTCCCAAGTCCAAATCACTCTGGGCAGCTTGCATGATAAAGGTAATGAAAATGAAAATAAGATACAGGTTATTCTCACCTTACAACTGTTTGTTAGTGTCCATTTGAAGTTTCAACAGCAGTAAAAAAGGTGACTTATGACTGTGTTTCATTCTTATGACTATTGCACTATCCTCACAGTCATGTGATCAAAATTTGGACACTCAGAAACTGGCTCATACTTATGATGGTTGCAGTGACCTGGGGGAACATGATCACTTTTTGTGACTTTCAGACCAATGGGGAAGGCAGATTCACTGTGTGACTAATTTAACAATGGCAGTGATTCACTTAACAGTGGTGGCAAGAAAGGTCATGAAAGGGGGCAAATCTCACTTAACTTAACTCACTTAGTAACAAAAATTGTGGGTTCAATTGCGTTCATAAGATGACTACCTGTAATGAAAATAGGGCTATATTTTGAACTTACATTTTCATGGTCCATACTTTTTGAAATTTTCACTGATATGCATGTAGAATTATATTTTTTTACTTACCTTCCTGAAGACACCTGAGAATCTTCACTTAGAATTATGATGATATTATCTCATAGGGATTCAGGGTTGAGCTTCTCATGTCTTTGTTCTAGGGAGTTTCTAGTTTCCAGGAAAAAAACAACAACATAAAATATTGCTAACATGTTTAGAACAATTCTGCCCATTGCCTTGGAGAATAAAAACAACATTGCCTAGGGCTTCACGTGGAGGCATACCACATTCAGAGATTGAAAACACCATACTTGGTAATTGACTGCCATTCCTCAGCACTTGAAGGTACAGTCAAGACAGTACCATCTTACTTTAATACCATGTTTCCCCCAAAATAAGACCCTGTCTTATATATTTTTTTGCCACCAAAAAAAGCACCAGGTCTTATTTTGGGGGGATGTCATCCGCTGATTAACCTCACCCGGCCTCCTTTTCACTGTCAGAGGCCTTCAGGAACTTCTTTTGCGGCTGGCAAGGCTTTCCTGAAGCCCTCTGCAGCTGATAACAGAGCTCTGGATCGATCCAGAGCTTTATTATTAGCCATAGAAGCCTTCAGGAAAGCCATGTCAGTCTTGCAGGCTGCAGAAGAAATGGGTTGGCAAGGCAGGTTTTGTGGTATACAAGGCCTGGCTACAACTGTCCAAAGGTAAGTAGTAGGGCAGCTCCACCCCCCCATCCCCACCCTAGCTTAATTTTTACTTGTGCACTCTGGTATGGGCGGAATCTTAATTAGGGCTTATTTTGGGGTTAGGGTTTATATTGGGTGCACATGTAAAAATCAAGGTGGGTTACTTTCAGGGTAGGTTGTATTTTTGGGGAGAAAGGGTATTTGTTTTCATATCAGGTGTTAACATTCCAGATTCTTTTTTTGAGGTTACTGTTCTTCTGGTCTGTCCTTTCTACTTGCAAGCCCTTAATTCTTTTCCAACAGTGCATCCATGGTTACAGTCTTTGAGAATGCACAAACCTTTTTCAATGCTTTGTCTGTTCTTCCCTGCTTAAATCTTTTTCTGCTAACTTTCCAGAAACTTTCTTCCTATGCACGATTCGATTGTGCTATTTGAGGAGAGTTGAGTGATTCCTGGTGAGCTATTTACATGATGCATGAAATGTCAAATGCTCTTAACAATTAAAAAAACACATGCTTTTGTAATTGTACTAATAGTGGTAAGTGCAGGTTGAGACTACAATTGCCCTGGGTGCTTGAAATAAGCGAAGTCTCTCTCCCCATTTCTGCAAAGGTAATAAGCATTTCGGTTGGATTCCAATATGTGTCCCTATACATAAGACCTACTAGGCAGAAATGAAATGCTTTGAGGTTAAGTACAGTTTGGGAAATGTTGACTATACACATATTTTAAAAAAAGATATTTTACTACCTCTTTTCCCCCTCACTGTCCTTCATTTTGCTGGATGCTGCAACTTAGCCTGTTCATAATCAAAACCCTCCTAAATAAAGTGTCTATTAAAATAAACGATGGTAGCATTTATGTTGATTTATCTGCTGGGCTCTGAAGTGGTATGCCACTGTGATCTGTCCCATGACTTTTGGAAAAGCTGATTTCAAAATTGCAGGAAATTGTACTAAAGAGTAATCCTATCTCAGCCCTAGCTGTGGTTGGTTTATTCATAGGTTATCATGCCAAAAATCTCATTGCAAATGAGGCTTCAGGATTTCACAAATTTGGCAAATCTTAACTCTTATCTGATAGCCTGAAGGCGATTCTCAGCAAAATAGAGATTAAGAAAAATTGGATCTTTTATCTCTATCTAGGTGGTACTGATGCAATGGTTGTGAAAATATAAGGCTATTAAAAGGAAAGTGAGAAGACAGAGCTCTTTCATTTTCTCTAGAGTTACCTGAAGGTATGTCACAATAGGAAGCAGCACCTTGCTGAACTTGATTGATCTTAAAAAAAGTGAGCAACGTTAGACAAGGATCCAATCCAACTTAGATAAGAAGCTACCAGTGAATTTCAAGGTTGTGGTTTAGACTAAAGAGTTTTTAGAAGTTTAGAACTAGCAAGCTAGCAGTGTCATTCCTAAGAAAACAATATTTTTGCTGACCACAATTGGCAGCAGGATCTCTCAGTTTGGGCAACTTTAAGAAGTGTGGACTTCAACTCCTAGAATTCCTCAGCCAGCATGAGTTTTATGGGACAAATTCAAATATTAGGCATTCAAATTAATTTTTGGTTTTATTTATTTATATTCCACTTTTATTATTTTTACAAATAATTCCAGATGGCAAACATATCCAGCACACCTTCCTCCTCCTATTATCCCCACAGCAACAATCTTGTGAGGTTGCATTACATTTGTCTCAGAAGTACTGAGACACTTCCAAGTTGAAAGAATTAGCCGATGACATCACTGTTGCCCAGGCAGTGGTTGTTCAGTTGGGGTGTCTTTTCATGTCCCTGACAAGAGATGGAGCGAAGGATGGGAAATCACTTCATCCCACGGGGTGTCAACCCAGCATCCTAACTATTTGAACCAACCACGTTCCTTAATCCTGCAAGGTGAGTTAGACTGAGAGTGAATGATTGACCCAAGGTCATTATGTACCATAGAGTTAGTACTGTATTGACCCTTAATGACTTCTGTACATAGATTTTCTCCATAATAATCTGTTCAGGGGTGTGCTTCAAAAATGTTAGTCATGGGTTCTCTGCCTAGTTGCTGGGTGGGCGGGCATGTGGTGGGCTTAGTCGGCCTCCTGCACCCTGGTGGTGGGGGTATTTTTACCCTCCCCAGGCTCTGGAGGCTTTATTTGAGTTTCCGGGAGGGTGAAAACGGCCTCCCTGGGCTCCAGAGGCTCTCTGGAAGCTGGAAATGGCCCTATTTCAGGCCTTCCTGAACTTCTGGGAGGCCCATTTTTTGCCCTCCTTGAGCCTCAGTGCACGCCCTGCACTTACCTGCATCCAAAATGGGTCATAGGGTCACTCCTGGGAGGGGCTGGGCGGGCTGGGCATGTCCAGCCAGGAGTGGGATTTGGGGGTTCTCTGAACTGTGCAGAATCTTAACTAGGGGTTCTCCTGAACCCCTTCAAACCCCCAGCTGCCCACCCCTGAATCTGTCCCTAACCTGGTCCTTCAGGTCTTCCAAAAGTGCATCCATCCTCACTGTTGCTGGTTGTTCTTTTCTTCTCTTTCCTTCCTCCTTTCCCAGCATTATCAGCTTCTTCAGAGAGAGTACTCTGAAATCCAAAATTGGATTGGTTGAGCCTGGTGATTTGTGCCTCAGATGAGAACTCGGTGTTGATATGTTTGATGTCCTATCTGCTTGTTTTCCTGACCATCCAGAGTATTTGTGGGCTATCTTATGTACGGATTTAAGTTTTGGCCTGGTGCATTTAAATTTGTCTGGTGGAGTTATTTTGTTTGAGAGACTTTCAAATGCTTTCAGTGCACTAGTGGGGACAGATGCCACTGCTCAAATGCCACTGTTCTGTGCACTAACCTTGGTCTGCACGTGGCTGGACTTAGTTGGGACAGTTCTGGGTTCTGGTGAAGGAAATTGCTGGGGAATATTAATATTAATAAACTCACTAAACCACAGTTATGCTTGTGTGTTAGTGAGCAGGGGCAGCACAAGACTAAACATACCCAATTCCTGTAACTGTTCTTCATAGCCTCCAGCCCCCTAATCATTCTTATTACTTTTCTCTGCACTCACCTGAAGAACAAGTTGAAAACTGCAACTTGTATTGCATCTCCTCCAAAGCAATGTCATGCAAAAGTTGAGTAGCTTAAAATGCAAAGTAAAATATCTAATCCTCTTAAAAACAGGCAATATTTAATTTTTGGACCATTATGATTAGCTAGCAATTGTTGGAAGCCCCTTTCACTAAAATAAATCACACAGGCTGGAATCAGTAATGAAAGCACTTGTGTCATCTTTAAATCTAACAAATTTATTATACTGTAGCTTCAATGTTTACGGTTTTAGGAGACTATAAGCCTTAAAAGTTTGTGGGTTTAAAAAACTAGCTAATCTTTAGATTCTTTTACTATATCTGGAATAAATCAGAATCACCTTGAATGTTCCCCATTGCACTCTATAGTAGAAGCAGCATGTTCAGGGCACAAATATATAAACTAAATCATTTTTACCCATTGCAGTATTTCTATTCATGTCCTGTTCAAGTTCATGTAATTTCTTATTTTTAGTCAAGTTTTCCATGGTTGGGAGAAACCTTTCCTAGCTTATTATCCCCATGTTACCCAGGGGTGGGATTCTACCAGTTCACACCTATTTGTTCGAACCGGTTGTTAACATTCTAAGCAGTTTGAAGAACCAGTTGTTAGAAGAAATTCCTGGCCTAATCCTGTAAGGAAGGCAGGAAGGAAACATTCTGGTGTTGCTTACAGAAATTGCCTCTCCATTAACCCTTATTACATTCTTGGCAAGACTAGACTTCCTGTCTCAGGAACATCTCTGGAGTTTTTTTCCCTTCCTTTGCTGGTACTTTGCTTGTGTAGAGTGACCATTCAAAGTTCCAATGGCACTGAAAAAAGTGACTTATGACCATTTTTCACACTTAAGACTATTGTAGCATCCCCACAATCATGAGGGGCCAGGCGAGGAGATGCGTGCCTCGAAGTAAGTGATATTGAGTTGGCCACACCTAGCCAATAACATGACCATCAAGCCATGTCCACCACCTAAGCCATGCCCACAGAACAGGTTGTTAAAAACTTTGAATCCCACCCTTAATGTTACCCCCCGAGACCACCAAGTACTTAGGTCAGTATTTCTCAACCTTGGCAACTTTGAGATGTGTGGACTTCAACTTATCAAATTGGCTGGGGAGTTCTAGGATCTGAAGTCCACACATTTCAGAGATGCTGGTGTTAAGAAACGCTGGCTTAGCTGCATGATTCGAACAATCTTTGAAAGGTCCTACTGCGTTTGTTCTAGCTCTCAGGAGCAATCGCAGTGGAAGAAAAAGAAAGAAAGAAAGGAGATGGGTGAATGCATGGAATAATAAAAGCTGATCAAACTCCTCTTTCTGTCTGGCAGTTTCTGTTTTATTTTCATTGGTGTTTATTTGCTGCAATAAAGATGAACAGCAGGTAAACCAGGTCCAGCTTTTCAACTTTTCAGCCCAACCCCTGAGACAACAGTGCAAGAAATGAACTCAATCACTTAGCTGAGCTGTTACTGATAGAGGCCTGCTGTCTCCACTAGTGTACTGAGTGACTTAGGACCATTTTTCACACTTATGACCAATGGTGGGCTGCACATTTTTTAACAACTGGTTCTCTGGCTGTATAGGCATGGCTGGTTGGTCATGGGTGGGAGATGTCACTCATCATACCCACTCCTGGCTCCTGGCCACTCGCTTCAAAGGAAGAGTAACATTCAGCTGGTTGGGGCTAATCCCATCACTGGCTGGACCTGCCCCCCATCCATTTTTTGGCCTGTTTATGGCCTGGTTTTTGGGCCATTTTCAGGCCATTTTTGGTCCAGAAAATGGCCTGAATAGGGCCCAAAAAACAACCTGTAAATGGCCTGAAAAATGGCCTGAAAAGAGGACATTTTCGGGCCATTTTCAGGCCATTTTTCAGGCTGTTTTCTGGGTCAAAAAGTTAAGTGAACTGGCAAATCCCACCCCTGGCTGGCCCCACCCCTGCCCATTTTGGGGGCCATTTTAAGGCCATTTTTGGGCTCTTTTCAGGCCATTTTCCAGGCTGTTTGGGGCATGAAAAATGGCCCCAAAATGGTTCAAAAATGGCCTGAAAATGGCCCCAAACCAGGCCATTTTGGGGGCATTTTCAGGACAATTTTGGGGCTCTCTTCAGGCCGTTTTCCAGGCCAAAGTAGCCCTGAAAATGGTCAGAAAAACTGAGCCAGCCAGTGGTGGGATTTGTCTGTGTAACCCAGCCCTTCCCTGTCAGCACTACATGTAGAAATATTTACTGGGCAGCTTTCCAGGATAGATAAGGTCTGAGCTCATACCTTTGCAAGACTGCCAGGCCGTTGGCTGAATATGAATGCACAAAATTCACATTAATTTAATAAAAGAGGTTTTGATGGGACTCAGAGTTGGCTTAGTGCTTTTTGGGGAAGTCTAGGACGGAACACTTGGTTGTTTGCTTTCAGATGTTACCTGGACTGAAACGTATTTCTCCTCGATTGGTAGTGGTCATGTACACGAGCACCAAATGAGGACACTTGGGAAAGATACAAAAAACTTTTTTTTAATGTACATCATATATTACAGACTTTCTTCTCCCTTAGCAGACAAAGCTAAAATCCTGCCTTGCTCAGAGGAGGTTGTAACTCACTGAAGCGCTATTCAACTCCAAATTTAATAACAAGAAAAATGGCTACATGCGGGCTGTATATACAAACCGGGCCGTAATTGTTTTTTTTTCAGACAGAGCAAAAAGATCATAAGTGTATTTTACTGTATTTCTTAATTGTATCAAAAATTGGAAATCGAGATTTGATGGTGAATGAGGGAAACATTAAACTTCTATGAACCTTTATTGGATAATATTACAAAGAGGAGGTGTCGTGATAATTACTGATCTTTAAGAGATTTTGAGTCTCTGGCAAAAAAATACAGTGGCAAGAAAAGATTACAATTACTTTTCAAACTCTCGATTTTTAGGATTTCTGTCAATCTTTGGAAACAGGCTCTGCCTGTTTCTTCTTGCATCTTTGTCCCACACAGCTTGTCTTTCCTTAACTCAGTGTTTTTCAGTCTTAACAAGTTTAACATGTGTGAACTTCAGTTCCCAGCCAGCCATGCTGGTTGGGGAATTCTGGGAATTGAAGTCCACAAATCTTAAAGTTCCAAAGGTTGAAAATAAGACAAGTAGGAACTCCTCATTGAGATTGGGCATAAATTCTTTGGGTGTTCTAGAACAAGAGTTTTTTCATCTTGCCACAGATCAATTAGCTCTCAAAGGCAGATCTGCATTGCTAAAATAGTTAACCCAGTGGCATCAAATACAACATCCCTTCCAACTCTGATTATCTGTTATCCGTAACTATGGTATAATTTTGAGAGACAAAAATCTTCTGCCAAGTATCTCCTTGAATAGAGAAATCTTGATTTCAATTTAAGGATTGGGTTTTTCTGAATTGGTAGCCTTTTGCAGGAAACTAGAGGTGTGGTTTTCTTGGTCATGTTTTAAAACCATAATGGCTGACTATAAAAAAAAAGATGGAATTATTACAGATAATCCTCAACCACCAGCATTCTGGTGAGAGAGAAGGTCCCTCAGGATGGGCTCCATGAGTCTGAAAACTAAGAAGACTAAACCTCTGGTCTCAGTGACTGACCCACATTGGACCCTGCAACATATATGTGTCCTGGGACACTTCATTCTTAATTTGCTTCCTGTCCAAAGTAAGTCACAATTTCTTCTTTTTCCCCATCCTACATAACTGTTGGGGTGATTATGACTCTAATGAAGTAGATTGTCAGGGTCCTGACCAATGCCCTAATAAAATCAGGAGCCTCAGGCCACTGTGCAAGAAAAATCCAGTTGTTTATTAGGAGGATCATGTCGGCACAACCTAGGTGAAGCCAGCTCTGACTTCATCCAGTTCATGCCTTGCCTCTGACCCTGTTGCCCCCTCTCCCCAAGGTGTGTCACCAGTCACATTCCCCAACGAGGCAATTTCACCAATTTCACAGGTAGTAGAAGTCACTCCCTCCGGCCATTGCAGGCTTCCATGGAGATGGCCTTGACTTTGTGTTTTGTTTTTGACTGACCTGTGAATTTCTTGGTGCAGCTGCAAGGCGCAATTTCCCATTCCCCAGCCTATAGCAACTTAGGAGCAGGTTAGGAAAGCTTCGTGAGTTGACATACGTATTGACCAGAAATAATTGTCTGCTGCTTCACTCTCTTCTCTGTGTCTCTTGAGAAGAAACTGCTTCCTTTTTGAGATCCTAAGCCTGCCAATTCACAACAGTGATTTTCCCACCACCTCACAGTTCTTTTTAGGCATGGATCAGCCTCCTGGGCTTTCTGGAAGATTAAAAAATTAGAATTGCAGATTTTAAGAGTGATAACCTCTGCCTGCACTGGGTTGTTGGGATCTGCACAATGGTGGGATTCAAATTGTTTTACTACAGGTTCTGTGTGCGTGGCTTGATGGGCATGGATTAGTGGACATAGCAGGGGAAGAATACTGTAAAATCTCCATTCCCTCCTCACTCCTGGGAGAAGGTTACTGCAAAATCCCCATTCCCTCCCTACCCCACTAACCTGCTTTCCAGCTCCATTCTCCTGTGCAGGGCAACCAATCCGCTGGGACTCAGGAGACAGAGAATAGATGGGGGCAGGGCCAGTCAGAGATGGCATTTGCCGGTTCTCCGAATTATTCAAAATTTCCACTACCAGTTCTCCAGAACTGTCAGAACCTGCTGAATACCACCTCTGGATCTACAAAATAATGGTCTTCCTCAGACAAATTGTTCAGGTCATCTTTATACCCTGCATTTCTATGCAGGTAGCTTGCTCACCTCTGTTTTGTGTACAGATTGGATTCTTTTTTTTTTTTTTCTGAAAACCTCTCCCTCTTTTGTTCAACCTGAAATCTCTCTCTCAAAGGCTGCTTCATTTCAATAATCCTGAAATTATCACAAAGAAGGGTCCAAGAGCTGCTTACAAAGAACAATTAGTCCCAGAGGAGATCTGTGTATGAAAATGGGCCATTTTCATTCTGAAAACAAAAGAGAAACAAGAACAAGGGCAACCTCATACATTTTCAAGAGTGAGTCTGATTATTTTCCCCCTGGGACAGGATGACTGTTAGCTGGATCTTAATCCTGCTGATGTGTTCATCGCATCATGGACCCGCTAAGAGGAAACTAACTGCCAAAATACACTCTCAAGAAGATGGATTACTAAATTCTTTTACATCTCTAAAAGCAAGACAATTGATTGTGAATCATTTTCCCTTGCAGTGTATAGAGATTATCTTTTTTAGCAATCTATGATTTATTCCTGTTTCCAGATATTGGCTTGCTGATATCTGAATTAATTGGGCATAAAGCTTGCTGGTATTTGAATTGATTGGGGCATAATTCAAGAGGAAAATAACCTTGTCTTGATGATAACACTGTCTTTCTAGCAATGTCACGAATACTTGCCAACTTGGCTTCTGTAATGGTATTACTGCGAGTATTTTTCACTCTGCCTTCCCCTGTGTGGTACTCTTCAAATGTGTCAGGTTGCACAGACATCACTGCCAACCAACATACTTACATTGTTTGGGAAGGATGTTAGCTATAGATCAGCCCATCTAGATATTATCAAGTTGAGAAGAAGTGCTTCAGGCACATGGTTTGCAAGTAGATAAAATGTACTTTGAGCTTTTTAAAGAATAAAAATAAGAGCGAAGAGAAACAAAGATGATTAGGGGGCTGGAGGCTGAAATTTAAGAAGAATGATTGCAGGAATTGGGTATATCTAGTTTGAAAAGAAGGACTAGAGGGGACATGATAGCATTGTTCCAATATTTTAGGGACCACCACAAAGATGAAGGAGTCAACCTATTTTCCAAAGTACTAGTAGGCAAGAGAAGAAACAATGGATGGAAACTAACCAAGGTGAGAAGCAACCTGGAACTGAAGAGAATTTTCCTAACAATGAGAACAACTAATGGCTATCCTTCAGTAGTTGTGGGTGCTTCATCATTGGAGACTTTTAAGAAGAGACTGGATACCAAGTCTATTATTCTGTATTCGATTCTCCAAAGCACCAGAAGGCAAGACAAGAAACAATGGATGGAAACTAATCAAGGAGGGAAGCAGCCTAGAAATAAGGATAAATTTCCTAAGGGTGATAAGAAATAACTAGAGAAATGCCTTGCCTTCAGAAGTTGTGGATGCACCATCACTAGGGACTTTTAAGAGATTGAACAAATACTTTTCTGAAATGGTATTGTGTTGCCTGCTCAAACACGGGGTTGGATTAGATTAGAAGCAGAGGTGGTATTCAGCAGGTTCTAACCAGTTCTGGAGAACTGATAGCGGACATTTTGAGTATTTCGGAGAACCAGCAAATACAACCTCTGACTGGCCCTGCCCCCCCCATCTATTCCCTGCCTCCTGTTGTGGTTAGCTGGCAGCAAGTGCGGACAGCTGAAGAAAGCAAGGACTCAGGTGAGGGGCCAAGACTATTAGGGAGTAGATGGTTGCCTTCAGAGATTCTGGGGGCTGGCAGTAGTGATGAGGAGGTTCCCAAGGAGCTTGTGCTAAGTGCGCATGCGTGCAGGATTGCTCATAGGAAAGAGCAGCGACAACAACATGGGCGACTCGGGAGTAAGGCTGCAAGGTAATAGCCCCTCTTTCAAGAAGATAAAAGCCAGCTGTGAAATGAATGTACTTTGCAGAAGGCAAAGACGTTTTGAAACTCCAGCCTCGTGGACATTCCAGTATCCTGAGTTTTTATTTGAAGATTCTTGTATTGCAAATTATTTCTTGTCTGTTATCTTTTGGCAAGTCTTGCACAGTTTGGCAAGGCTTGTGCTTATCACAGCTAATTATTTTGCAAAATCATTACAAGATTTCTGTTCCCTTTGGATTGTGTTTGATTTGTTGGAAAAGGGCATGGGTCAGAACACCTCCCGAGGCCCATCTGGGTCTTCTTTTGTTGCCCTGCAGAGAAGAACAGAGCTGGAAAGTGGGGTGGAGAGGGAATGGGATTTTGCAGTATCCTTTCCATGACACACCCACCAAGCCATGCCCACAGAACCGATAGGAAAATTTTTTGAATCCCACCACTGATTAGAAGATCTTCAAGTTGGTCCCTTCCAACTCTGTTATTCTATCTTCCAAACAGATGGGGAACTATACAAGAATCCATCAAGGCTGACATTTTGTTTATGTAACATTTAAGGTTTTTTTTTCACCCCATGAAGACAACAAGAAGTTGTAAACCATTGTAACTGTCGAGCAACATCCCTGAGATTTAACAAAGGCTCACTGAAGCAGAGTTTTGCAAACAACATGTTTTATTTTTACCTTATAGGTACTCAGTGTAATGAAAACCTCAAGAGCCAGCAAATGTAATTGACATTGATAAATAATGCCAGTGGATAAGAGAAGTTCAGTAGGTCAGAAGATACAGAGGGAAAGATACATAGATAAAGCATTTACTATCAGTTTTTGCCAGTCAAATGCACTTTTTTAAAAAAAGCAAGAGAAAGAGATCTTACTGTAAAAAGACAAGGACAACAGGAAAGCAAGACCCAGGGCCCTCTGATATTATTACTTTGAAGAAGAAGGTGCTTAAAAGTCTATGGAGATTCTCATCCATCCAGGTCAGAACTGAAGAAACTTCTTGGATGAGAAGCAAAATGTCTTCAAATAAAACAAAGTCCAGTTGCCTTTTGAAAAAGCATTTTTGGGACAAGATGCTTGAAAGATATTCCGTAATTCATGTCGAAAGAAAACAAGGTAGTGCAGCCCTCATTCTATGAGAACCATAGCCTCATTTTCTCAGCTCCTGAAGCATTAGCTTTGTTGGACTATGTGCAAAAATGTGATTGAAAGAGATATGGGCAACCTCCTCCAAGCTTCACATTTATTTTCTATTAATTTCCCTTAGGACTGCCCCAATTTTCCTCAGCCTTCTGAAAAAGCTTTCCCTCACCCTCTAGAGATCTCACTGAAGCCTTTAGAGTTCTTTTAAAGAGTGCAGCCTGGACATTGTAAGCCAATCCTGATAGCCAGATGGATGGCAAGTAAATTTGATAGATTTAAATAAATAAATAAATAGAGTTGTCCAATAGAATAGGGTTGGATAGACTATAACCTAGAGGCTAGAGAGCCCTGGCAGTTCCAGCCTAGAATTAGAATTGGGGGTTTCACCCCCTCAGGTACAAATGGCTCCATTTATAAAGAGAATGGATCAATCAACTAACAGAATAGCAGAATAATAGAGTTAGAAGGGAACTTTGAGGTCTTCTAGTCCAACCCCTTGCTCAAGCAGGAGACCCTATACCCATGATGGCGAACCTATGGCATGTGTGCCACAGGTGGCAGGAAGAGCCATTTGTGCCGGCACGCAAGCTGCAGGCAAAGTTACCTCACTGAGCATGTGCACGCCTCACAGCTGATTTTGTCCGGTGTGAGGTCTTTTTCGGCCTCCCAAAGGCTTGAGGAAGACTTCTGCGGGCTTCAGCAAGCTTTGTAGGCTGAAATCTAGCTCTGTTTCATCAATTCCGGTTTTTTTTTTTCAGAAAAACAGACACCCCAAAATCAAGTTCACCATGGAAACGGAAATAAACAAACAACTACCATTGCTAGATTTACTAATCTACAAAAGAACAGATGGCACACTGGGACACACCACATACCAAAAGAAAACACACACCAACCGCTACCTCAACGCCCAATCCCACCACCACCCAGCACAGATAAATTCCGTGGCTAAAACACTAATTACCAGAACCAAATGCCTGGCAGATAAGACACATATAAAGACTGAACTATGCACCCTGACTAAAGTATTGACAGCCAATGGCTTCCACAAAAACAAAATCACCAGCTTGATCCACAAAAAAACACCAAGACATAACAGAGACCTAGAAGATCAACAGACCTATGGAACAGCTGTCCTGCCCTACATAAGAGGTACCACAGATAAAATCAGTAAGATACTACACAGGCATCACATCAAGACTGCCTTCAAAACAGACAAAAAAATAGCAGCCATCCTTAGAAACCCCAAAGACAAAATTGACCTAGAAAACCAAGGCATATACGAAGTTCCCTGTGCATCATGCCCGGCCACATACATTGGACAGACCAATAGAAGAATAAGTACCTGCCTGGATGAACACAAAAATGCAGTAAAAAAGCTGGAACATACCTCCTCACTAGTCCAACACATGAAAACTACAGGTCACAACATCAACTTCAATGGCACTAAAACCCTAGCCACTATAGAAAACCCCAACCACAGAATCATCAGAGAAGCCATAGAGATTGAAAAAAGACCTGAAAGCATGAATAGAAGAGATGATTCCACCAGACTGTCAATCATTTAGAAGCCTCACTCTCAAATAGAAAAATCTCCACACCACAAGCCAGGCAAACACCTGAGCACAAACAGACTCCCTCTGATACCTCCAGCTCAAACACCCCCCCACCAGGCACCCAGATGAAACCTAGCTTCCTAATAGATAATAGCCGTCCTTTCACACGAAGCCAAGCTGCACTGAAAGCCTCCAATACAGGAACAGAGTGTTACCAGCCAATCAAAGCCACAAAACAGACAGAAGAAACCAGAAACACCAATCAATCAAATTCCAAGTCCTGTGAACACAGACCAAGACTCCCAACCAATCAGGATAGGCCAGCCTCAAATTTAAAACCAAAGGCTATGAGACCCACATCCATACAGAAGCCTGATGATGGCAGATGAGATTCT
>BLBF01000006.1:13889211-13927060 GCA_015471245.1 Laticauda colubrina
ATGAAAACTACAGGTCACAACATCAACTTCAATGGCACTAAAACCCTCGCCACTATAGAAAACCCCAACCACAGAATCATCAGAGAAGCCATAGAGATTGAAAAAAGACCTGACAGCATGAATAGAAGAGATGATTCCACCAGACTGTCAATCATTTGGAAGCCTGCACTCTCAAATAGAAAGATCTCCACACCACAAGCCAGGCAAACACCTGAGCACAAACAGACTCCCTCTGATACCTCCAGCTCAAACACCCCCCCACCAAGCACCCAGGTGAAACTTAGCTTCCTAATAGATAACAGCCGTCCTTTCACATGAAGCCAAGCTGCACTGAAAGCCTCCAACACAGGAACAGAGTGTTGCCAGCCAATCAAAGCCACAGAACAGACAGAAGAAACCAGAAACACCAATCAATCAAATTCCAAGTCCTGTGAACACAGACCAAGACTCCCAACCAATCAGGATAGGCCAGCCTCAAATTTAAAACCAAAGGCTATGAGACCCACATCCATACAGAAGCCTGATGATGGCAGATGAGATTCTGCTGAAATGTTGCTACAACTTTAAAAGCACTACAATGACATGGGATAATACCCGAAGGAAGCTGAACAGCGCACACACACACACACACACACACACACACACACACACACATATATTATATATATCTATCATCTATCTATATCTTTTATCATCTTCTATCAGTTGCTTGCCTTCCTGTTTTATTTTTTGTAAATAAAATATTATTTTTGTAAAATAAAATATTATTGTCTTTTGACAATAATAATTAAAAAAAGGACAAGGGACCTTGTTTTCAATTAAGTAATAGGATTCTACTTCCCTTTGTAAAGTACTCACACAGGCCTATGTGCCCCTTCCCCACAAACCCGCTATAGCTTCCAAATTATATTGATCCACATGTCTTTAATTTATTACAGTGGGAGCTCCGTTCCTTTCAAATGAACCCCTGCTGAGCCCAATCTGCTCACTGACAGACAATCATTTAGCGGAAAAAGAGAGTGTTTAATATCGCTTTGGGGAAAGTTTGGCTGGGGCTACTTGCTTTAATACATGGTTTTAACATGGGAAGGGACTGAGAAGAGGGTTAGGAAGTACTATTAAGCCATCATGAATCAGCGCTTGACACAGAGAAAAGCTAGACCCGAGGTAAGGCCTTTTTGCTGAATTTCTCCTGTGACATTCTTCCACATTCTAGGTCTGAGAGCATAATTTGCTCTATGTGACCAGCAATCCAACCTATATCTTTTTTAAAAAAATTCTTCTTCTGTCTCTTTCTTTTGTCCTTATGCAGAAACCCAGAGGAGTCCTGTGAAATGCCAACGAAACATACTCCCTGACTTTTAGAGCTTGGTCAAACTTTCTTGGAAAAGAACATCTCTTGGGATGTTCTTCATCCTTTCTTGCAATGTCAGACAAAAGGATTGTTGTCTTAGTGAAAGAATGCCTCTTGTTATTTTGTGTTCTCTTCATTTGCCCCTGTAGACCCAGCAGAGGAAATCAACAGGTAGGCAGGCTTGGTAAAGGGAAGAGAACTTCTGGGGGGGAAAGGATTTTAATAGCTCTTCTTTTTTTGAGCTTGTATCAACTTTTTAGGGGATTTTACAATAATATTGCTACTTTTAAACCCTGTACTTGAGAGACTGATGAAATGTAACATCTGTATCTCTGTACTGTATGTACCTTCTGATACCAATAGGAAGATGAGCCACGGTGGCACAGTGGTTAGAGTGCAGTTCTGCAGGCTAGTTCGGCTGCTTGCTGGCTGCCTGCAGTTTGGCAGTTCGAATCCAACCAGCTGAAGGTTGATTCAGCCTTCCATCCTTCTGAGGTCGGTAAAATGAGGACCCTAATTGTTGGGGGCAATAGGCTGACTCTGTAAACCAAAGTGGGCTGTAAAGCATTGTAAAGCGGTATGTAAGTCTAAGTGCTATTGCTATTTGGGAAGACTATATATGTATTTTGCTTAGCTTTATCAATGGCATTAGGAGTCCAGTCAGGTTGGGTGAAGGTAGCAACTGAGTGTCATTAAGTCTATTTGAAGTTTAATTTAATTTACTCCTCAAGCCAACTTCCCCAGTCTGTACCCCTGTTGATGTTGAACTCCCATCTATCAGAGACCATCATGACCAATAGTTTGAGATTTTACAGAATTTAACAGAACAAGAGAGTTGGAAGGGATCTTGGAGGTCTTCTAGTCCAACCCTTTGATCAGGCAGAAAACCCTATACCATTTCAGACAAATGTTTGTCCAATCTTTTCTTAAAAACATCCAGTGTTGGAGCATCCACAACTTCCAGAGGCAAGTCGTTCCACTGATTAATTGTTCTGTCAGGAAATTTCCTTAGTTCTAGGTTGTTCCTCTCCTTGATTTGTTTAGATGAGGGAATTTTATTGCAAAATATCTGTAGTGATCCCATAAATGTAGGAAAGCTATGGAAGACTTATCCTTCCATTGTTGCTGTTGTTGTTCAGTCAATAAGTTGTGTCCAGTTCTTGGAGATCATGTGGACGATAGCACACCAGGCTTTCTTGTTGTCCACTGTCTCCTGATGTTTACTCAGATTCATGTTTATTGCATCAATGACACTATTGAACCATCTCATCCTCTGCCTTCCCCTTTTCCTTTTGCCTTCAAACTTTCCCAGCATCAGTTTTTTTTGTTCTAAGGAGTCCTCTCTTCTCATTTGATAACCAAAGTATTTGAAGTTCACCTTCAGTATCTGTCCTTCAGAAAATTCTTAAAGCAAGTATCTGTCCTTCAGAAAATTCTTAAAGCGAAAAACAGAGATTTTTCTTTTAGGTTTAATGGAACAAGACTTGGAAAAAAAAAACCTGGAACTCTGATGTTATATATGTTGATGGCAGCAAGCCTATTTTACGCACAGAAATGGAAAATCACCTCAACCTCCACAATGGATGAATGGCTACAAAAACTGATGGAGTTAGCAGAGATGGCTAAATTGACTGCTTTGATCAAAGAAAAAACATACTTTCATTTCTACTTGGAAACCACTTCTGTACTTTGTACTTGAGGTGGAAAAAAAATGAAACTGTGATTTTGAGTTTTACTGATTAGATAGATTTGTTGTTACAGAAATGGCTAGTTTCTATTGTTATGAAAAAGTAAAAAGTTGAGAGTAGATTTAATTGCCTTATATTACTGCATCAAATAATTCAGAAGTCAGTGCCTTCTTTTCCTTTTTCCCTTGCTTTCTCCCATTATCCACTTCCCTAATTTCTCTAATTTGTATGTCATATTTAAAATTAATAAAACTATAAAAGTCACTATCTGTCCTTCAGTTAAGGCTGATTTGATCTCCTAAGAGACTCTTATGAGTCTTCTCCAACACCACAATTTGAAAGCATTTATTCTTCCTACATTGATCTAATTCAAGTACAGTCTCTCTATGATATTACAGGGAAGTCGACAAACTACTATTCTCTAGGGAACACATCCAATGATGAGGGATTCAGTGTGAGTTATATATAGCTCAACAACATCAGGAGAACTGAAGCTGCTGATTTCTTATTTAATCATTTAAAACATAAAACAGGCAGGGAATATGTGGTGTATTAGAAGATAACAGATTACAGCTCTTATAATTCCTATTTCCCTATGTTAACTGAGGCCTTGTGTGGCATTGTATTGCTTTATTCTTTTCTTCAAGTTTTATGGATTTAAATTTAGATAATAGACACAGCAAATTGAGCCAAGCTGGGTGTCCTGGAGTGAGGAGGAGTGCTGGAGGAGTAATGCCTCCTTAAAAAACCTTGGTCTAGTTGGCCCAGCTGGTAGCACCTCATAAGGGCCCCTTTCCAGGGTTATAGGAAAAGATGGTCAACATATTTGAAGGCGGAAGAAAGCTTTATGCTTCAATGGCATATAAAATGGTAGAACTATCTTCTAGGAGAAGGAAAACTCCTATTTCATCCCTCTACTGCCTTGTGGCTATATCTATTATTGGACAAGACTTCATGAGTCAACCTCGAGGCAAAATCTGGAGCCAGAGTCCTGGATCACTTTCTGTAACTCCTGCGACGCAGCTGGAACTAATCGTATCGGCTCTGCTGTTCCATTAGACTATTTCAGTGATGTGGAGAGGGGGGAATCTGTTGCTTGGGTAACAGTTTATTCTCCATGTTAAATTATCCAGGCCTCGTGCTCTGGAGAGTGTACTCCAGCTTTGCATACAGCATTGAAACAACATGGGAAGTGGAAGTTACCAGTTTCATAGCAGGATTCCATCGTCTCTGGAGAGTGAAGGATGCCAATTCAATGAATTTAAATTGATAGACCATCCAATGGTATCCAATTGATGTAAGACCAAACCTGAGGAAAAAAAGAAAAAAAGACAGGAATAAATAGATTTGTAATACAGGTTGTCCTCAATTTACAACAGTTCAGTTAGTGGCCATTTGAAGTTACAAAGGCACTGAAAAAAGTGACTTATGACTATTTTTCACACTTATGACCGTTGCTGCATGACCATGGTCATGTGATTTACATTGGGGTGCTTGACAACTGACTCACATTTATGACAGTTGCAGTATCCCAGAGTGTGATCCTCTTTTGTGACCTATTGACAAGCAAAATCAATGGGGAAACCAGATTCACTGCACAATTGTGTTACTAATTTAACAACTGCAGCAATTCACTTGACAAAGGTGGCAAGAAAAGTTGTAAATTGGGGTAAAACTCACTTAACAATTTTCTCACTGAACAACATAAATTTTGGGCTCCATTGTGGTCATAAATTGAGGACAAGCTATATCTGAAAGTACAATTGAAAAAGATTTTTAAAAGTTAATCTGTGCAAAAAGTAAATAAAACATGCTTTTATGTACCTTGCCTAAATAAATAAATGTTTATTAAGAAAAAAAAAGTAGAAATAAATTATGCTTTCAGAAAGGTTCTGTAGCATCAGTGCACATAGAATGAAGCACAAATGATTAGATGATTGTAATAATGATGATAATGGCTAATAATAATTATATTCTATTTAACCAGTTATGCCACCTGATTCTCAATGATTCTGGCTGTTTCACAATAATAAAAGATAGAACAATCCAATCAACAAAACATAAAACAAAAGATAAAAGAGGGCAAGCCACTATGATAGGCTAATTATTGGCTATTGATATAGGTTAAATCCTGTGAAGAATGGCTACAGAAATGATATAAGAAATGTATATTAGTTATGTGTAGCCTAAGTAGAACTTATTAAAGGAGATATAATCGCAGTCTTCAAATATTTGAAGTACTGCTGCTGCAGGCAGAGAATGTAGATTTAGCCTCCATATTTTCTGAGGGTAAATGGAATGAAATGTGGAATGGCCACAGTGGGTAAAGAGATGCTGCCTAAATCAGGGGTGTCAAACTCGCATTGTCACATTGTCATCGCGGGATGTGTCACAACTTTCTCCCCTTCACTAAAATGGGGGTGGGCGTAGCCAGTGCGTGATTCATCTGGCCCACAGGCTGCGAGTTTGACACTCCTGGCCTAAATTCAGATAAGAGAGAACACAGCCCACAGCTATATAGTAGGTAGAGCATCCGAGCTATGCAGCTGAAGCTATGCTCCCTCTTATCAGGCTGTTCCCAACTCTCTTCCCTTGAGTCTCCTGAGGTCATTTCTGTGGTATAGGGTAAATGGAACCTGTTGATGTTTAACTGTGAAGAGGAACCAATGTTAGACAGTAGTGAGGGACATATTTTGAGGTGACACAGTATGAAGAAACCAGAAGAGAGGAGTTAAGAAAAATAAAGCAGTTTGTGTGCAGAGAACTCACGTGTTAGGAGTATCATTACAAAATACGACATGGTATCAGAAGTTCTGTAACACGGTAACTGAACAATGAGGTCTACCCAAAATAGGAAAATGAGTGGCAGTGGGGATGAGCAGAATGAGGAAGGAGTTCACAGAATGGCTAGCACACCCAGCGCTACTTTTAACATTCAACCACCGGAGCCCTTTGATTTTTCCAAACCAAATGAGTGGACAAAACGGATATGGTGATTCGAGAGATTTAGGCAAGCAAGCAATCTCGCAATAAGCTCCGAAGAAAATCAGGTGAACACTTTGATTTACTGTATGGGAGACAAAGCAGATGATGTTCTGCGTGGCCTGAAACTCAGTGAAGCTGATCAGTGTCAGTATACTAAAGTAAGAGACAGCTTTCAGTCATTCTTTGTAGTAAAAACATTGTGTATGAGCATGCAAGATTTAATATGCACAAACAAGAAGCAAATGAGAAAGTTGATGCATTTGTCACAGCGCTGTATGCATTAGCAGAACACTGTAACTATGGAGCACTACATGACGAGCTCGTCAGAGACAGGATTGTAGTAGGCTTGGTCGATACACGGCTATCAGAACACATGCAAATAGAAAAAGACCTAGACCTGGATAAAGCTATTAATATGGCAAGACAATCAGAGGAGATTAAAAAACAGCAAACCACAATGAGAAGTGATGCTAGTGCTGTAAACTTAAAGGATGTGAACTTTTTAGACAGACTGTTTAAAGGCAGGCATCAGAAAAGCAAAAAATTCAGCAGATCAAAGAATGATGCAGCAAAGCCTCTAAGCAGGCAGAACAGAAACACTAAAGATCCTCAGTGTCACAAATGCAGAGAGACCTCTACTGGGTCCAGGGAGAATTCCACTTGAAGTGATGGGGTTTGCCAAACTACAGCTAAAGAAAGGAGCAAAACAAATTACAGAGAAGGTGTATGTGGTCAAAAACCTGAGTATATCTTTGCTGGGACTGCCAGCTATTGTAGCTCTTGGTCTGTTGGTTCATGTGGACACTATTGACATGGAAAACCTGAAGTCAAGCTACCCTAAGTTATGCAGCGGCCTAGGGGAGGTTTGACAACCTTATTGTATTAAGCTCAAACCTGATGCTGTGCCTTTCTCTTTGAAAACCCCAAGGAGAATTCCCCTACCATTGATGGGGAAAGTCAAAGATAAGCTTCAATGCATGGAAAACTTGGGAGTAATCACTCGTGTGGAAGAGCCTACAGACTGGTGTGCAGGCATGGTAGTGGTGCCCAAGAAGGACAGCAAAAAGGTGCGTTTGTGTGTGGACCTGACTGGCTTGAACAAGTATGTGTGTCGTGAAAAAATCATTTTACTATCAGTAGAACAGAATCTTGGAAAACTGGCTGGTGCTAAAATGTTCAGTAAATAGACGCCAACATGGGGTTTTGGCAGATACCCCTCACCGAGGATTCAGCAAAGTATACCACATTCATTACACTCTTCAGGTGGTTCCACTTTAACCGTCTTCCATTTGGCATTGCCTCAGCACCTAAACATTTCCAATGTAGGATGGCGGAAGTTACACAGGGACTGGAAGGTATAGTTTGCCACAGTGATGATCTACTGATGTGGGGACAGGACCAGGAAGAATATGACAATCCACTCCACGCAGTGCCAAAAAAACTGGAAAAAGCGGGAATCACTCTGAATGTGGGTAAATGTGAACTCTCCAGAAGTGAGGTGGTCTTTTTGGGTCACATCATCTCTGATGCAGGGATGACCCAAGGAAAACAGAGGCTATCAGAGCTATTAAGGAGCCTTCTAGTGTGAACAAACTGAGGAGTTTTCTTGGCATTTTCTTGGCATTTTCTTGGCATTTCTTGGAAGTTCATCCCTCAGTTGGCAGAAAAGGACAAGCCACTTCATGATCTCCTTTCTAAGAAAAACTGTTGGGTTTGGAACAGGTCAGGGCATTTAAGACATTGAAAGATGCTTTGTCTTCCACTCCGGTGCTGGCCATGTATGATCAGAACAAAGTGATGAAAGTATCAGTGGATGCATCGTCATATGGCTTGGGTGACGTTTTTCTTCAAGAGTGGGGAGATAAATGGAAGCCTGTGGCTTATGCGTCACGTTCACTCACTCCAACTGAACAACGCTATGCACAGGTGGAAAAAAAAGGCCTGACTCGAACCTAGGCATGTGAAAGATTTCGGGATTTCCCCCTAGGAAAGCATTTCTGCCTGGAGACTGACCACAAACCATTTGTCAGTTTGTTTGGAGACGAAGCACTTGAGAATTCAGAGATTCAGGATGAAGCTCATGCATTACTCCTACTACATTATGCATGTGCCCGGAAAGTCATTTTGGACAACAGACACATTTGCCTATGGACTCTCACATGTCCAAAGCAGAACTGGAGCTGATGGAAAGCACTAACATAAATGAGGACTGTGTTGTAGACACCTTGCTTGTTAGCCACACATATATGGAAATCATAAAAGAGCAGTTGCAAGCTGATAGTATTTGCTCTTGAGTCATGAAATTGTGTGCAGATGGATGGCCAGTGCATGCAAAACAGGAACCTGCATTGAGAGGATACTGGCCAGAACGAGCTACTTCACTGTACAAGATGGATTACTACTGAAAGACACTAGGCTTGTGATCCCATCCACTCTGAGGAATGATGTGTTGGAGAGGCTGCATGAAAGACACCAAGGGGTGGTGAAATGCAAAGAACGTGCTCGTCAGTCTGTGTGGTGGCCAGGACTCAGTCAGCAGGTCAGTGAAATGGTGCTCAAATGCAGGACATGTATTCAAGAGCATCAGAATCCTAAAGAGTCACTCATGACATCTGAGAGCCTGGAAAGACCATGGCAAAAGTTAGGGACTGACATGTTTGTACTTGGAAGGAAAACATGCTTAGTTGTGATAGACTATTTCTCTAGATATGTCGAGACTGCAATGCTATCGAACACTAGGTCAACTGATGTCATTGTCCATCTGAAGTCAATCTTTGCCCAGCATGGGATTCCAGAGGAGTTTATTGCAGACAATCGACCACAGTTTTCTGGCCAAGATTTCTCTCATTTTGTATCCACATATGGGTTCAAACACGTTACCAGCAGTCTAAAGTTTCCACAAAGTAACGGAGAAACTGAACGTACAATTCAGACAGTGAAAAGTCTCTTGAAAAATGCTAGTGACCCTTATCCGGCCCTGCTTGCCTACAGAGCTACCCCTCTCCAGAGTGGGTTCAGTCCGGCTCAGCTGCTTATGGGGCGACGTCTTTGTACCACTGTGCCGACTCTTCCCTCTCAGCTAGACCCAGCATTGCCAGATGTTGACCATTTTGCTCGTAAAGAGAGAGAGAAGAGGAAAATGAATACTGAATACTACAACAGGAGACATCATGCAAAACCTCTCAGTGATTTGGTACTAGGAGAGCATGTATGGGTCACTGATACAAAAGAATCTGGGACTGTGCTGCAGAATCACACGAATCCAAAGTCATATCTGGTGGATGTACCTAAAGGTATGGTGAAACGCAATCATCAGCACTTGATACCCTTACACACACATGCAAGTGAAGGAGGAGCGGTGGAGCAGCAGGAATTGCCAGAGACAAACAGTGAACGGGTTTCTACATTACCTGGGAAAATACTTTCCTAGTGTGAAAGCTACCCCAAGGACAAAGTCTGGGAGAGTTATTGTTAAACCAGAGAGACTGAATCTGTGAACTGAGAAAGTGAAAAAGAGTTAATGTTGATGTGTAGTTCAGTAAAAAATCTGAGGTGCAGAATAGTTAAAACACAGTTAGGTGTATTGGATTAATAAATACTTATATGATAACATTTTCTTCCCTACAGGATTTAGATAGAAACAGACCTTCAACAAAAGAGGTAGATTAATCCTCTAAGGTCTGGTGAGACAAAGGTAGTCAACCCTTTGTTCTCTAGAAAGGGAGATGCAGTGTAGGGTAAATGGAACCTGTTGATGTTTAACTGTGAAGAGGAAGCAATGTTAGACAGAGAGTAGTGAGGGACATATTTTGAGGTGACACAGTATGAAGGAACCAGAAGGGAGGAGTTAAGAAAAATAAAGCAGTTAGTGTGCAGAGAACTCATGTGTTAGGAGTATTATTACAAAATATGACAATTTCCATGTACTTTTCAGAAGGACAAGAACCAGCACGGGGAAGATTTTCAGAAAGAGATCAAAATTTGAAATAAGGAGGAATTTCTTCACTAAACAGGTTGTTAAGGCAGTGCTGTCAAACTTGCAGCCTGTGGGCCGGATGTGTCATTCACTGGCCATCACCCACACCCAGTTTGTGAAGGGGGGGAAGTCGCAATACATCATGTGATGCTGCTGTGACGATGTGAGTTTGACACCCCTGTGTTAAGCAGTGGAAAAGCCTATCTCCTGGAATCATGGGTGCTCCATCAATGGTTTTGTTTTTCAAACTAAAGTGCAACAGCTATTTGGGATAATAGGAGGATTTTCTCCAGAGCAGAGGTTTACATTGGAAGATCTTCAACATTCCTAAGTTGAAATAATACAGTGATACAATCATGATCAAGTGAGGTAGTAATACTACTTTATAAAGCCTTAGCAAGACCACACCTAGAGTACTGCATCCAGTTTTGTTCACCACATTATAAAAAACAATGCTGAGATTCTAGAAAAAGTACAGATAAGAGCAACCAGGATGATGAGGGGACTGGAGGCTAAAACATATGAAGAACGGTTATAGGAACTGGACATGACTAGAGAAGGACCAGGGGAGACATGATAGCAGTCTTCCAATATTTGAGGGGCTGCCACAGAGAGGAAGAGGTCGAGTTATTTTCTAAAATTCCTGTAGGCCAGACAAGGAATAATGGATAGAAACTGAACAAGGAGAGATTTAACCTGGAAACAAGGAGAAACTTTCTGACAGTGAGAACAATCAACCAATGGAACAGAAGTTGCCCTCGGAAGTTGTGGGAGTGCCATCAGTTGAGACTTTCAAGAAGAGATTGGACTGGCATTTGTCAGAAATGGTGTAGGGTCTCCTGCTTGGGCAGGGGATTGGACTAGATGACCTACAAGGTCCCTTCCAACTCTGATTATCTGTTATCTGTTGTCTTTCAATCCCGTTTTAATGGTTTTGTCAGAATATTCATGAACTGGCAGAGACATGGTAACAAGGTCAGCCAATGAGAGCTGAATTAGAAACTTAAATGAAGGAGCCTGTGTGTGGCCTTGCAGCTCAGAGTACTGTGCTGAGAACTGAAACTAATCTGCTCAGAGCTCTGAAGCTGCTGCTTGTGTTTTGCCTGCTTATTGCTATTGTACATTTTCATCATATATTATGATTCATATAAAGAAGTTAATGAATGCTGCTGAATTAGTCATCTATGTGTGCTTTCTGGATTTGATTTCTGCAATAAATTTTAACAGATTCAACCCTTTTAGTGATTTAAAAACGAGGAGTTGGAATCACATTATCATTGGAATCACCAATGTGGCATCTGTGGGCACCAATGTGCCTACCTACCGTGTTTCTCATATGATAAGACCGGGTCTTATTTTTTTTTTGAGCTCTGAAAAAATGGCTAGGCTGTCTTTTCGGGGGTGACTTAATTCCCCCCCCTTGCATTTTCGGGCAGGCGGGTGGTGATGGCTTGTATATTGACCTTGGTGTTGATGGGGCACTTCGTATCGGGGTCAACGCAGGCAGCACCATATCTGGGTGTTCAACAAAAGTACTTCCTAACAGCAAGCCCCCCCACCATTCCCCCTCATTTCGCATGTTTTAATATAACAGCCCTATAATATAGGCCTTAATTTGGGGGGAGGGACTTAATTTCATTTCATGCCTATAAAATATGCTGGGATTTCCTGTTGGGGGAGGCCGTATTGTTGGAGAAACAGGGTATATAAACTCCCTGGATGCCTGAAAGGCTTTCTACCTTGTCCCTTAAAATTTTTGAAAATGATTATTGGGCTTCCCAGATTAAGGGCATCCTTAGGGAATCATGGGAAGTTATTTTGGCCCCTAAATATACTGATTAAAAAGTATGACTCTGACTTTCAAAATTTTACTCAAAATTATTTCTAACTTTTCTATAATCCCAGTCGGCATATCTAATAGTGAAGGATAATTGAATATGTAATTGATGGGTGATGTTTTTGGCCCTCCACAATCCAAATACAGCCTTTAAAATATTTGCAGACTCCTTACATCCTGGACATAAACGGTTTCAACTCCTACCCTCAAAACGATGCTATAGAGCACTGCACCCAGAAAAACTAGACACAAAAACAGTGTTTTTCCGAAAGCCATCACTCTGCTAAACAAATAATTCCCTCAACACTGTCCAACTATTTACAGTCTGCATTCCTATTACTATTAATCTTCTCATCACTCCTTATCACCCATCCCCTCCCACTTGTGTCTGTATAACTGTAACTTTGTCGCTTGTATCCTTATGATTTATATTGACTGTTTCCTTGTATGATTTGATTGCTTATTGTACTCTTTGACTATTATTAATGTTGTACCTTATGATTTTTGACTCTTGACGAATGTATCTTTTATGTACACTGAGAGCATATGCACCAAGACAAATTTCTTGTGTGTCCAAACACACTTGGCCAATAAAGACTTCTTTTCTATTCTAGATTTGTAAATCAGGGTTCACTTCTGACTTAGAAATTAGATCCAGGCTGGGGAAGGTCTAGATTCAGATCCCCATTCAAGTCATGAAAGTCACTGAATGGCATCACTTCACTCTGTTAATGTGAGGATCATTTTTGGGTTGTAAGAGCCAAACAGAATGCCATAATTTCCAAAGTACTAAGTGGTGACCAGGACAATATGTGATTTAATTTGAATTATGCTAATATTTAATTTTAATTAAGATTAAAAATGACTCATATGATTGCTTTCCCAATAGATGTTCCATAATTTCATTCCTTGTTTCCTGCCATACCTTAGTAATCATATTTGGACTTCTATGGAGTATATATATCTTAGTTTTTCTCAGACTGAGAACTTCTGTGCTTTGCCATTAGTTTTCACTCACAACCAATGTTTTTAAGAAGAAATGTTTTGGGAAAAGGAGCAGAACATTTATTACTTCAACTATTCAAATGTTTAGAGATCTTGACTTGTAGATACTCCAGATAATTTGCCATAGTGAAGCTCTATTAAAGAACAAAAGCTCGCATTTTGCTTCATCTCTTACATACAACATTAAAAAATGAAATAGGATGTTTTGGTAAATATCTCTCAGATGCAAAGTTTCAATACATAGAAAACTTATATACTTAAAGATATCCCCCCAAAAGAAAGACATCAGGAACTGTTCCTGTTTGTTTCCAATTAAAATTTTTAGAGGCCACCGTAGAACCATTAAATGTTTTTCAGTGAACATTTTCTCACCCTCTAAATGATTTTTTTTTCACTCTGAATTTATTCTGTGAATAGATCAAACAAGCACAGCAGGAACTTCTTGGAATTGTTTGTTATAGATCTGATTCAGATGGGAACGAAAAAACCCGAATAATAATAATAAAAATGAAAGATGATGTTGCTGCCCTACAGTATTATCTCTGTTGAATAGCAAGAAGACTTCAGAACTTTGGAAAGGAATTTTCTTACGTGCTGGAAATTAAACATGGTTGAATGGTGGAAGAAGTAGGTTTACTGAAATGCTGCAAATAGGCAGAGCAGGGGTGTAAAACTCGATTTCATTGAGGGCTGTATCAGGGTTGTGTTTGACTTTGGTGGGGGGGGGGAATGTGGCCAGGGTGGGTGTGGCCAGCTCAATGTCACTCGTGTTGGGGGCGTCTGTGGTGGCCTGAGCTCTCTGCCAGTGAAAACAGGCTCCCGAGTTCCATTTTCAGCTGCAATGGCTTCCTGTAACCCTTTGCCACCAAAACCGAGCCTGGGAGAGCCACATGTGGCCCTCCAGAGCTCTGTTTTAGATTGAGACTGTTTCCTGAAACCCTCTGCCAGCAAAAATGTGTGCCCCCCCCCTCTGTTTTTGCTTGCAGAGGCACCACGGGCTGGTCCTTCACTATTTCCAGAGCTGCCCCGCAGGCCAGATCTAAGCACCCCACAGGCTGGATCTGGCCAGTGGGCCTTGAGTTTGACTCCCCTGAGGTAGAAGATCACTGTGGTGGGTAATTGGGCAGGAGGAAACATGGGAATGATGGCTAATATATTTCCTAGTCATATGAAAGGAGCCTGGCTTTGGCCTGTGTTGGTACTCTGATGGGACCACTTGAGAATTCAAGGGCTAGTGGTTCGTTTAGTTTACTTTACTTTATTGACATTGCACCTTGTACATTGAAATTAAACACCATCTTCAGTGTATATTATGACTGAAAATAAACACAAACACACATCCCTCACACTCCACACATTGAATTGAAAATCCCTGATATCGCATTAATATTGCACTATACAGTAGAATTCAAAAGAGCGACTGCCCTGGGATAGAAGCTGATTTTCAGCCTATTTATCCTTGTTTTTTTTATTATCCTGTACCATCTGCCAGATGGTAATAGTTCAAAAAAAGGGTGCCTAGGATGAGATGTATCTTTGAGAATGTTTTGAACTTTCTCAAGGTAGTGGGAGGTATGAAGCTCTTCCAAAGAGGGGAGAGGGCAACCAATGATCTTCTGGGCAATGACCTTCACCTTCTGGAGCAGCGGTCACCAACCAGTGGGCCACGAGAAAATTTTGGTGGGCCTCAGACAAATCTCACCCCCAGAGCATCCCCCCAAAGCAATTAATCCAGGCTGCACAGAAACACAAGGCTATGCCATCCACATGGCCCATGGGAACCCTCCCCAGCCACTCACTCCTTTCCCAGCAAACTTGCTTGCTAAACTGCTATTTTATCTTTTTCTGATCATCAGCTGTTCTGCTGTGTCGGGAGATTTAGATTAGCTAGAAAGCAGGAAATGGTTGGATTTCTTGCTTTCTAGCTAGTCTTTAGATCTTCGGCTCTGCTTTTAAGCACAGCCGAACCTCCCTTAGGACAGAAGGTTCTATTATGCAGTGCAGACTCACAGCAAGCAAATTTTATGTGACAGAGTGAGCTAGCCAATGGCAGATAGATAGATCTCTGAATGAATTTGTGATTCTATGAGCAACTCAATCTGCCTGCCTACATTGCCTGATTTTGGGTAAAAGTTGCTCATTTTTCAAAAAAATTCAATATTTATATAAATATTTTAAAAAAGAACTTCACATATTTTATGTGGTGGATTGCATTGAATAATATAAATTATGGTGCACATATTGGTTACCAATTAAGGATCAAAATCTCAACTAAATCCTCACCATGTGATGGGGCAGTTTTACCTTTGCTGTCAAATCAGTTTTGAATGGACACAAATGGAAGATGTAATGTTTCATTTGTATGTGCACTGGAAGAAAAATGATGGTTTTAGTCATGGTTTGATTTAGCTTACTTTTAAAGCATCCATTTTTGAAAGCTCTCACAGTAAAATCTGGAATCATGTAAGGGATCAGTTATCTTGAAATTATGCTTCAAGTTCTGACCAGTTCTTTTCTATATAACTTTTAGTTAGTCAGGTAATGTTATATCACATCACACTAAAATGTATACATAGGATAGTAACACCAGAATGCCCTGTCTGTGGAGATTCTCAGTCATCCAGGTCATAGCTGACTCAAAAGTTTTTTTTTTTTACTAAATTTTTTTCTTCCAAAGTGAATTACTGCAAATAAATAGGATCCTTCCAACCCTCCAACCTGTCAGAACTAATGCTACTATCATCCCCACCATCCTTCTGGAATTGATGAAGCTTCTTGGATAAGAAGCAAAACATCTTCTTTTTCCTCAAGAAAAAAAAAAAAACAGTCAAATTGCCTTTAAAAAAAAACCAACCCTTCGAGACATCAGAATGCCCTATTAACATTCTCAAATGTGTTAAACCAAGTTAAAGTGGAGGTCATCTGCAGAATAAGTGTATATGATGTTAAGTGTCAGAGAATGAATCTTCTCTTAAGTCTCTACATTTGAACTGGCTTTTCAGTCCATTCTCCTCAGTCTCCTGTGCGAAGCATATAAACAATGATGCTCCTGGCTGATCAGTTCAGTGGAGAAACATACCTGAAGGGAGATGAGCCCCTTAAGTGCAATTTCTAGCACCCTGACTTCTGCATACTGCATACTGTCTTGTAAATCTATCCAGGCACGATATTATTATCTAAAGTTTTTCCTTCTGCGAATGTGTGCCTTTTACAATGTTCAAGTTAGTTTTTATGAGAGAGCTCTTTGGTGACTATTCATTCAAGGTGTGCAGATCAGCAGGTGAAGAGTTGAACAAGTTGTGTTTTCCAGGTGAATTGTGTTTGCAATAGGACAATTTGTCAGAGTAGATATGTCCTTAGTGATGCTCGAAGCCAGGGCTTCGAAACTGGGCCTTTGGATGGCATGCTAGAAGAGGCAGCTGCCCAAATATATGTAGGTCAGGACAAAAATTAGCACAATTCATTTTAATTATGAATTAATAGCAATTAATATCATATCTTACACTTCTTTTTTCTCTTTGTTCACATTCTCCTTTGGGCATCACACATTAAATTTTCTGAAGAACCCTTCAGTTTCATCCAGGTTGGTAGACACCTTTGTATTTTAGAGCAAGATGACTTCAAGACTTTAAAATATTCAGTATGTATTCAAACACTTGTTGAAGTAAACCTGTTGAATCTTGAACATTTACTTGAGCTATTATTTGAGATAATAGCACCATCTATCGAGAAGATTCTGTAATATTGAGGGCATCAAAAAGATAATTTCCATTTCCAGTCGTTCTGAACAGCACATTCATTAAATCTTACAGATGCTAAGATCACCTTGGCTGAACTTCAGAGTTCTTCAGTGGTGGTAAGGAAAAAAAAAAGAGCATTTGATTTTTTTCTCTTTCCTTCAAATATTCCACATCTACCTAAATGAGTAGAACATTCCAAAAAATTTACCTTTCTCCCAAATCTGAATTGAAGCAATGATAGTCTTTTATTAAAACTGTAACTGGTTTAATTTTGATGTCTCCTCTCAACTTTTGTGCTGCAGTTTGATGAGAAGCTTCTGTTAACATGTGGCCAGCATGAAAACACAGAACACAGTAACCTTTCTGCCCAAGTGGTACCTATTTATCTACTCGCATTTGCATTCTTTTGAACTGCTAGGTTGGCAGGAGTGAGGATGAGTAAAAAGAGCTCACTCCATTGTGTGGCTCACAAACTGACTGCTGAGCCATTGCACTGCCCTTGGAGAAGAAATTCTATTTTGAAAAGGACTTGTCTGCCAAGTAGACCAAAAATGAAATTTTTAGGATCCGAAGGGTGGGGAAAGGACAAAGCAAAAGAGAAGGCTTTAGATCTATATAACACAACCACAAAATGAGAACATGAATGCGGAGAGAGTACAATAGGCATGATGGAGTCCATTAATGAAAGCAGATTTCTCAAAATACTTCAAAAACCAAAACCTGGTTTCTAATAAAAAGATAGGGATTTTTTTAAAAAAAATCTTAGGAGAATTCTGTTGAATCAAAAGTAATACTTCACTTATGACCACAGTTGGGATGAGAATTTCTTTTGCTAAGCAAGGCAATTGTTAAGTGAGTCAGACCTGATTACAACTTTTTTTGCCATGGTTGTTAAACAAGTCACTGCAGTTGTCAAGAGTCATTAAGTGAATCCAGCTTCTCCCACTTTGCTTGTCAGAAGCTAGCTGAGAAAATTGCAAATGGTAATCAATTGTCCCTGAGATACTATAAGCATTATAAATACAAGCAAGCACCCAGATTTTAATTATGCAACTGTGGGGATGTCATGACAGTTGTAAGTATGAGGGTGTATCATATATATATATTTTAATGCTGTTGTTACTTTGGATGGTCACTAAATGAATGGTTGTAAGAGAAAGACTATCTATAAGCTGTTTCTCTCTGTTTTCTCTCCCATCTGGGCATCTACAGGTTTAGGTCAGGTTTAAAAAGCATCACTGTGGTTTGTTTACTTATTTTATTTCTACATCACCTGACTCCCAGCATCTCTGGTGAAAAGAAAGAGAGGAAAAGAGAATAGAGGGAGGGAAAGTGAGAGGAAGGGAGTGAGTGAGGAAGGAAGGAAGGAAGGAAGGAAGAAAGAAAGAAAGAAAGAAGGAAAGAAAGAAAGAAAGAGCACAGAAAACCATGAAACCAATGGTGATATTCCACTGGTTCAGCCCAGTTCAGCTGAGCTGGTAGTGGTGATGAGCAGTGGAGACCAAACCAGTTCTCTCCACCACTCTGCTGTTGCGCCCACCTGCCCACCAAACAGCTATTATACTTACCTTCTACAACAGTCCCTGTGAAGAAAACAGCTGAGACGTGGCAAACTGCTTTGCCACGTGAATCAGCTGTGCTCTAAACAAACAAAGTACATAAAGTACATAAAGGAACTACAGAAATGCTTGAAACCAAAGATGAAAACCTCCTAGAATGCATATAGACCAATATAAAAGAAAAAAAGAATGATATGGCTGTAGGTGTATATTATAGGCCACCCAATCAAGCAGAAAAAATAGATGTTCTTTTTGCTAGCCAACAAACAAACATATGCAGGAAACACACAGCAAGAGTAATGGGAGACTTCAATTATCCTGGTATCAATTGGAAAACTAATTCTGCACCAAGTGAGAAATCAAATAAGTTCCGAACCAACCCAGCTGACAGCTTTGTTGTCCAAAAGGTAGAGGGTGAAACTAGAGGGACAGCCATATTGGACTTAATTCTTACAACCGGAGAAGAAGTGATAGAGGGAGTTGAAACTGCAGGAACCTTGGGTGAGAGTGACCATGTCATACTAGAATTCAACATAACACAAACACAAGCAACAGAACATAATGACACCAGAGTCTTGGATTTTAAAAGAGCTGATTTCAATAAACACAGAGAGAACTTGGGAAAAATTCCATGGATGAAAATCCTAAAGGGGAAAACAACTCAAGAATCTTGGGAAACTCTAAAAAGTATGATCATACAAGCCCAGACCAGCACAATACCACTGAGAAAGAAAAAGAAGAAATCCAAGAAGAAACCAGCATGGCTGCATAAAGATCTCTTTGGCAAATTGAAAGAAAAAGTACAAAAAATGGAAAGAAGGACATACAACGAAGGCAGAATATCAGCAGATAGCCAGAATCTGCAAAGATGAAGTCAGGATAGCAAAGACTCAGAACGAACAAAGATTTGCAACATAAGTCAAAGATAGTTAAAAAAAGTTTCTTCCTACATATAAATAATAAGAAAAAAATCAAAGTAACAGTCAGTCCACTAAAGAGAGAAGATGGCAAGGAAGTAACAGGCAAGAGAGAGAAAGCAGAACTGATTAACTCATTCTTTGCCTCTGTCTTCACGCAAAAAGAAACGATAGCTCAACCCACCAAAAACATAATTGTAAAAGACAGACCAGAAATAAAAGTTAAAATAAGCAAAAAAAATAGTAAGAGAACACCTGTCTGATCTTGATGAAAACAAATCACCTGATGGGTTACATCCCAGAGTTTTAAAGGAGCTGATAGAGGTCATCTCAGAACCACTACACTATATCTTTCCAAAATCCTGGAGCACTGGAGAACTACCAGAGGACTGGAAAAGAGCTGATGTGGTTCCCATCTTCAAGAAAGGAAAAAATAACAGACCCTGGGAACTATAGACCAATCAGCCTAACATCAATACCCAGGAAGATACTGGAAAAGATAATAAAAAAACAGATCTGCCAACATCTAGAAACAAGTAAAGCAATAACTAGCAGTCAGCACGAGTTTGTTAAGAACAGATCAAACCAATCTTATTTCATTCATCAACACAGTGACTAAATTAGTAGGCCAGCAAAATACTGTGGAAATAATATATTTAGATTTCAGCAAGGCATTCGACAAAGTAGACCACAAACTACTTCTTATTAAGCTAGAAAAAAGTGGAACAGATAGCACCACCACTAGATGGACTCGCAACTGGCTGGCAAACCTTACTCAACGAGTAGTCCTTAATGGGTCTAAGTCTACATGGAGGGAAGTAAGCAGTGGGGTGCCACAAGGTTCCGTCTTAGGCCCAGTACTCTTCAATATGTTCATTAACGACTTAGACGAGGGAATAGAAGGGGAACTTACCAAATTTGCAGATGATACTAAGCTGGCAGGAATAGCTAACACCCAAGAAGATAGGCTCAAGTTCCAGATGGATCTTGACAGACTAGAACACTGGGCCATATCTAATAAAATAAAAATCAGTAGAGAGAAAAGTAAAGTCCTACACTTTGCCAAGAAAAACCAAAAGTACACATATAGACTGGGTGAAACCAGGCTTAATAGCAGTAACTATGAGAGGGACCTTGGAGTCTTTGTGGACAATCAGCTAAATATGAGCCAGCCATGTGCAGCAGCAGCCAAAAAATCCAATGCAATCCTAAATTACATTAACAGAGGGATACTATTGAGATCAAGGGAGGTACTAATACCACTCTATAAAGCCTTAGTAAGACCACACCTAGAATACTGCATCCAGTTTTGGTCACCACATTATAAAAAAGATGTTGAGACTTTTGAAAAAGTACAGAGAAGAGCAACCAGGATGATTAGGGGACTGGAGGCTAAAACATACAACAAATGGTTACAAGAACTGGGCTTGGCTAGTCTAGTAAAGAGAATGGCCAGGGGAGACAGGATAGCAGCCTTCCAATATTTGAAGGGCTGCCAGAGAGGAAGGAGTCAAGCTATTTTCTAAAGTGCCTGTAGGCCATACAAGGAATAATGGATGGAAACTGAACAAGGAGAGATTTAACCTGGAAATTTAACCTGGAGAAACTTTCTGACAGTGAGAACAATCAACCAATGGAACAGCTTGCCCTCAGAAGTTGTGGGAGCGCCATCACTTGAGACCTTTAAGAAAAGATTGGATTGCCATTTGTCAGAAATAGTGTAGGGTCTCCCGCTTGGGCAGGGGGTTGGACTAGATGACCTACAAGGTCAATTCTTTTTCTTGCAGTTGAAGACATACTGAATCTTGGGATACTTCCCAGGAACCCTGGAATTGCAAACAACAGAATGAGAGAATAATAGAGTTAGAAGGGACCTCAGTGGTCTTCTAATCCAACCTCTGCTCAAGCAGGACACCCTATGTCATTTCAGATAAATGGTTGCCCAACCTCTTTTTTAAAAACCTCCAGTGATGGAGCACCTTAAACTTTTCAAAAGGCATCAAAAATCATTTTTTAAGACAGCTTCTACTCTCAACATTACAGAAATTGCCAGAACACTGAGTCAATATCTTAATGAGTCAAGCATGCAATTCCAGGTCATCAAATATATTAATCCATGCACCATTCTTCTTTTAGATGTGTTTAAACCTTTTAAGAGCTGATTGCATTAATAAGCTTGATTTAATTTATATGTATCTTTAAACGTATGCTTTGCCTTTCATATTCTATCTACAGAATTCTCAAATCAGGTTGAGATGACAGAGTAACAATGCTAATTAATTACAAAATCCCACAGCATAAAATGATGACTGTGATCCTCCTCCTCCTGCATTGTTAAATATGGAGCCATAATAATGAAAAGTACAGATTAAAATGATATGGTAGCGCATTTGAAACTGTGGCAAAATCCACAGATAAAAATAACAGTTTAATATTATAAATGATTAAAATGAAGGAATGTGTGTGTATTTCTGTGGGTAAAAAATTGCATTTAACAATACATCACTTCAAAATTGTGGCTTTATTATCTGCAGCTCTGTAATTTCAGCCTTAACAGGAATGGAGTCTTTTGACTAGGTAGGACATCTTTTTCAAATGGGAGTCAGTCATTTATTTTCATGAAGCATTGTGCAACCATAAATTCCATGAACAGATCTTCATCTGCAACCAATCTGTAGAAAAGTCTTTTTTGCACACTTGAATGGCAGCTTTTGGGCTCCATAACAGCCTTCATTTGTATCCAGATCCTAAAATCATACATCATGGAACCATTTCAAATGCCTGTCATAATTAAAGATTTAAAAAAATCCTTGTGTTCTGGTGAATATTGCTTGTTTTGGAAGTTAAAGAGAATTGAGTTCCAACATATTTTATGCTTTTAAACAGCTGCCCACTCCACTTATCTTTCTCTCACCAAGAAATAGAAACTTGGCAGTCACGCTTTGAGGAAATTCTAAACTTCGTACTTAATCATAATAATAAACCTCAGAGCTCTGGGATGTCATTAATGGGAACTTCAAAGTAAAAATGTGCTTAAGTTATCAGTGTTAAAGAGCAATAACTTGGATGGAAAAATTGATAGTTTAGAACTTGGGAGTGTTTGTGCAAATACTAGCGTGCTTTTTATTTCTCCAGAACTATTATATAAACATAAAATATGAATTAATAGGCAAATGGATTGGCATAGTACAGGTCTCCAAACTCTAAAGAGACATTTAGTTTTCTGATTGAAACTTCATTCCCTTCTGTTGGGTGATCAAGTTAAAATATTATCCACTATTCTTTGAGCCAACAGTAAATAATACTAGCAAAAGAGATCAGAATAGATCTGGAAGGGACCTTGGAGGTCTTCTAATCCAGGGGTTGCCAACTTTTTGGACCTCAGGGACCACCAAACTCATAATTTTAAATCCCGGGGAACACTAATAGGAATTTTGACTGATGGTGGCTTTCTGACATTAGTGGGAGAGAGAGAGAGAGAGAGAGAGATCAGACCTAACCTCTCTCCCTCCCTCCCTCCCTCTCTCTCTCCCCCCTTACTCTCTCTCTCTCTCTCTCTCACTCACACACACACACACACACACAAACACACAGAAGCAGGAGTGGGATTTGAATTTCTTAACAACCGGTTCTGTGGGTGTAGTCTATTTTGTGGGTGTGGCTTGGTGGTCATATGACTGGCTGGGCAGGACTTGTATGTAAATATTGATTTTTTTTTTTTTATTAAAAAAGAACAACTTTTACTCAAAATCAGGCAGAGCAGGCAGGCAGATTGAGTTGTTCACAGAATCACAGATTCTCTTAGAGATCTGTGTTTCTGCCATCAGCTACCTGAGTCTGCACTGAATAATAGAACCTTTAGTCCAAAAGGAGGTTTGGCTCTGCTTAAAAGCAGAGGCGAAGATCTAAATATTATCTAAAAAGCAAGAAATCCAATGATTTCCTGCTTTCTAGCTAATCAAAATCTCCCAACACAGCAGAATAGGTGATGGTCAGGAAAAAAAAGGAAAAATAGCAACTCAGCAGGCAAGTTTGCCAGGTAAGGATTGAGTGGGCAGGGAGGGTTCCCACGGGTCATATGGGTGGCACAGCCTTGTGTTCCTGCGCAGCCTGGATAATTGCTTTGGGGGATGCTCTGGGGGTGACATTTCTCTGCGGACCACCAACATTTTTTCACAGACACTAGTGGGCCGTGGATCTCCGGTTGGCAACCACTGTTTGAATCCATCCCCCTGCTTGTAACATTTCAGAAAAGTGGCTATCCAGTGTCATATTAAAAACCTCCAATGATGAAGCATCCACAATGTCTGAAGGCAAGCTGTTCCACTGGTTAATTGTCCTCACTGTTAGGAAGTTTCTCCTTAAATCCAGGTCCTTTTCTGCATTGGCATAATGCTGACTAAGTGACACTATCTCTAATTGTGGTGTAGAGGTCATATCAAGACAGGAATTTGTAGAATTTTTCTCCTTGTTTCCTGTCCCTTCCATGAACTGTCAACAGACAGTGGTGAAATAGCGATTGACAGAATAAAAGTCCAGAAGATGCAGAATGAAACTTTTTACTTTACTTGAACCAAATCATGTCACAAACATGTTCTGGAAACATTCTTTTTTTTCTGTGTTCCCATGATGTTGCCTTCATCTCATTCCTAGTACAAAAGGGAGACAGATTTAAGTTGTGCTTTGCTGAACTGGGGTTAAAGCAACATTTTCTCCGATTCTTCTATCCTTGTGTAAAGTCCATCTCAAGATATATTACAAGATCCAAGACTGTAAAGGCTTGAAACAGAGGCAAGAAACACTGGATTAAAAACTGGCAAAGAGATAACAAATTTTATAAGGGTATATTTTCTGCTATAGGAAGGATGAGTGAGTACCCATGGTTCAAAAATTCTAGCAATATCCAATTGATGTTATAGTTATTGATGCAACTGGTTTTGAAGCTGTGGGTCGTTAGTACTCTGAGTTTGATTGTTTTCTTGCAGACATTTCATTACTCATTTCAGTAGCATCATCAATGCTCCTCATCACTGTGATGACCTGGGGTGTGGCACAAAGGCAACACAGTCAGTTAAGCAGTAAGAGTCTCTTTATTATCTCCAACTTTGCCCCCAATGTCCAGGTTACCTTCTGGCTGGAGAAAAACTCTCCTAGGAACAGCCTTTGACTGTAGAAAATTCAGTCCAACACAATTAATTTCTAACTTAACTTAAAAGTTAATTTCTTTAACTTAAAGAAATTAAGTTAATTTCTAACTTAAAATCCAAACAAACCAAATGGAAGTAATTAGTTTGGCAAAGTAGTAGCAGGAATTTCAGATTTGAAAGCACAGCAAAATTCACACATTTGGGAAGTCACCAGGAACACAGATAAGCCACAATGATACAAAATAAAGTCAAATTTGCTCCCAACAGCTTGCTGCACTCAGCTAGCCTTTTATATACACGATGTTCCCAGCTGCAGCTAATGAAGGGAATCAGGGCCCTTTCCTCCCTCATAAGCCACGCAACCCAAGTTGCTCTCTTCTCCATTCCTCCCTGCGTGCCCTAAGATGAAGAGGGGGTGGACCTGGGTCTTCCTCTGAATCCCCTCTCCATACTTGCCAACTCTACCGCTTTGGGCGATAGACTACCGCTTTTTAGAGGTTTTGACCGGCTACTGATTTTCTCTTCTGATCTACCGATTTTGTAGCAAACCTACCATAAAATGAAATGGAAGTCATATTTTCCCTTCATTGTGCATTGATTCCCTAAAATAAGCTAGTAATTAGAATACTAATAATAATTTCAAGGAACTTGTTCCTCAAAAATGCCGTATTCAGCCTTCTAATATGCACACAAGTCATGTATGCACACTGCAGTGGCGCACCAGTCTCTATCATATCTAAGTGCGTGCAAGACTTACTGTACACGTGTACATGTAGCTCATAGAGATGTATACATCTCTATGGTGTAGCTAGAACCACGCATAATAGTAATGTTTTGGTAGCTCACGTGTGCGTGGTGCGGCCGATGCGGCATACGGCGTGGCATGATCCCAGCCAGCCGTGTACGTACGTACAAAAAAAGTCCACACCATGGGAGGGGGGACAGCCCCCTCCCACACCCTCCCCCCCTCGCGCGCAAGCGCGCTCGGGCTTGGTCGCTTTGCTCCCTCGCAAAATCTACCTCTTCAGGATTTCAAAATGTTGGCAAGTATGCCTCTCCCTTGTTCTACCTCTTTCCTGCTCTGCCCAGCCGGACTTTGCCCTACCCCAGTTCGTTACATCGCCAATGGAACCACACTCCCACTTTCTGTCAGCTGTTCGGCTTCCTTGTCTGAGTCAGATTCTGACAGGGGCATGACAATCACCTCAGAGAACACCAAAGACCTACAGTTCAATCCAGAGCTACAAATAGTCTCTTCTACTGATTTTGAGGCTATCAGACATGACTCCCAATCTGCCCAGGAAGGGAATGGAGTTTTTTTTGTCAAATCAGGTGTTACTATCACTGCATGCTTTCCACCAGGCTAACTCCTGGTTTCATCCTGTTGCAAGAATGAGGTCACAGGAAAGTCACAGGAAAGCCAATACAGCCAAGGCATGGTTCAAGAGAGAAGCAGTACTAAAGTCTGATTAGCAAAAGCGTTGATCTCCTTCCTGGGTAAATATGAAAGGAAGTTGAGTGCTACTGCTAGCATAGCTTACTTTGTATTTTTAATTTTTAATTAATTTTTAATTATACACAAAAAATGACAGTGAACACAGCAAAGATAACTATGCTGGGTTTCATATCACAAATCACAAGTCAAACACTTCCCAAGCATTTGGGACTGCATGATGTATTGGCGGATTATATGAGCAGATCCCAGGAAGGCGGCCTTCTGCAGATGACCAATGGTGATTTTGTCAGCGCCAATTGTTTTCAAGTGCTTTGTTTTCTATTGTTTTCAAAATAGGTTTTTTAGGCACAGCACCCAGTGTGCCAATTACCACTGGAACTACCTGCACTGGTTTATGCCAGAGTCTCTGCAATTTGATTCTCAAGTCCTGATATCTGGTGATTTTTTCAAGTTGTTTCTCGTCGATTCTGCCATCACCAAGTATGGCAATGTTGATGATACCAATTTTTTTCTTCTCCACAATTGTGATGTCCAGGGTATTGTGTTCCAAAACTTTGTCAGTCTGTGTTTGGAAGTACCTCAGTAATTTTGCATGCTCATTTTTGACCGCTTTTTCAGGCTTATGATCCCACCAGTTCTTTCCTACAGGCAGATGGTAGTTGTGACACAAGTTCCAGTGGACCATCTGAGCGACTATGTTGTGACGTTGTTTGTAGTTAGTCTGAGCGATTGTCTTTCAACAGCTCAATATGTGATTGATGGTTTCATCCGCTTCTTTGCAGAGTCTGCATTTGGGGTCATCAGCAGATTTTTCTTTTCTGGCTTTGATTGCATTCGTTCTGATGGCTTGTTCTTGGACTGCAAGAATCAGGCCTTCTGCCTCTTTCTTCAGTGTTCCATTGGTCAGCCATATGGTCTTGGTCTTATCTACTTTTCCTTATCTACTTGGTCTTATCTACAGGTCTTTTCCTTATCTACTTTTCCTTGGATCTTTTCAAGAACTTTCCATGCAGTGCTTTGTTACACCATTTGTCAGCCAGAGCTTGCATTGCTGTTTTCCTATATTGATATATTAATTTAATTAATTAAATATTATTATTGATACACAATGAGAACATGACAGAAGAAATAGCAAGAGCACTTAGACTTAGAAACTGCTTCACAGTGCTTTTCAGCCCTCTCTAAGAGGTTTACAGAATCAGCCTATTGTCCCCAACAATCTGGGTCCTCATTTTACCCACCTCGGAAGGATGGAAGGCTGAGTCAACCTTGAGCCTGGAGAGAGTCGAACTGCCAAATCGTAGGCAGCTAGCTATCAGCAGAAGTAGTTTGCAGTACTGCACTCTAACCACTACTCCACCGTGGGTCTTAAGAAAAGTAAACATATATGCATAGTTCACATAATTATAAATAAAACCTCTATGGGGGGATGGCAGTGGCCTCATAACTGGATGTCCAGTTGAGCTATCCAGGCAATCACCTCTGGCATTGCTTCATACAGATCTTCTAGGGAACCAGAGAATGTACATCATGGGCAATCTTGCACAATATGTTTAATAGTTTGCATATCAGTACCATGATCGCAACATGAGGAATCTTTCCATTCCCACTGATACAGGACAGAGGCACATCTTCCAGTATCACACCTAATTCTGTTCAATGTTAATCAGACAAAACATGGTGGGTCAAATCCCAGGTGGTTTGGTAGATGCTTCACTAATGGTCAGACAATTCCTCTCTCCAGGTATTCTTGAGGTTAAACTGGTTAGAAGTTAAGTGAATGGCTGATTTCCAAGATGGCCTGTAGGAGTTCAATCTTGTGATGGGCTGTGAATTGTCCTGATGAACAAGGAGGGACTTACAGATACAGATTAACAGAGTTGGAAGGGATCCTGTAGGTTATCTAGTCTAACCCCTGCCCAAGCAGACCCTACATCATTTCTGACAGATGGCAGTCCAGTCTTTTCTTCAAAGTTTCCAGTGATGAAGCTCTCACAACTTTTGAAGGCAACTTCTGTTCCATGGGTTGATTGTTCTTACTGTCAGAAAATACCTCCTTGTTTCTAGGTTGAATCTCTCCTTGTTCAATTTCCATCCATTATTCCTTGTCTGGCCTTCAGGAGCTTTGGAAAATAGCTCGACCCCGCCTCTTCTCTGTGGCAGCTCCTCAGGTATTGGAAGACTGCTATCATGTCTCTCCTGGTCCTTCTCTTCACTAGACAAGCCAAGCCCAGTTCCTGCAACCATTCTTCATATGTTTTAGTCTCTACTCTCCTAATCATCCTGGTTGCTCTTCTCTGCACTTTTTCTGGAATCTCAACATCTTTTTTATAGTATGGTGACCAAAATTGGATGCAGTACTCTAGGTGTGGTCTTACTAAGGTCTTACTAATGACCTGTTCATTATCCTTGTCCATAACCAATTTAGATCTCCTTCCTGAGGAAATTTGAAAGGAAATCGACTGCTACTTCCAACATAGCTTACTTTGTATGTTTTTAATGGGTGCCTGAAGTAATGGAATTTGAACTTCATCAGGATTTCAATGCTAGCATGATTATCCCTACTGGAGGCAATTAGCTGTCACAGAAGAGTAATATTTAATTTTTCATCCTTCAAACTGCTGGAAAGGCTATTATTATTATTTCTGAAAACCTCAGTATCTTAGAATTACTTTTGTTCTCTATATCTGTTCTACTGTAGGCCAAGGCACTGATATATTGAGTATCTGACCTTACTGTCGGGGGAAAATCATTAAATACTGATTGCTAGATTATTTCTTTCACAAGTACTCATTTGAGGGGGTTCAATTATGCCTGCAAAATTGATTTGGTATATAAAGAATGCATTCACTTAATAGATCCACACATTTCCACGAAGTAACATCTATTACACTCTGCTCTCTTCCATTTAATCATTTTGCCAATTATTTGAGCACAAGAAAGACCTTCATACTTATAAAAATTAAATATATTTCCTAGAAGATATGTTAGTGTGACAGTTATCTAAGGATGATTCATTTCACTGACTTAAAACATGTCTGTATTAAATGATGTCCGCTACCTGGCCTTGCCATCAGGGTCACAGCAAAAGTTACTTGTCTTGTTGAATACTTTACATCTATCAGATCATAACAAAACCGCTGAGCTTGCAATGCTATGAAGTACCATTAAGTGGAATGCCATTTGCTTCTGATTTTCTTTTCGCAGCTCAGCACATTCAGTGTAATTCTGCAGGGATCCTGCACTAGAAGAGAATGTATAGCAAAAACTCCATGTACTAAGCTAAAGGCTTTATGGACCTTTGAAGAATGCTCTGAGAAGCCCTGCCTACAAACATAGGGGATTTCTAAGCCCTTTCCCTTCAAGGCTTCTTAATAGAGGTTATATTAATTTCAGGAGGCCCTCAGCAAAATATCTCCCCACTTCCAAATGTTAATGGCTTATTTGTTATTTTACCGGGCAAGTTGGAGCTGTCGATTAATTTAAACAATCTCTGAGGCCATTGGGGATCCTTTAAATGATGAGATCCTGAAAATATATGTAACACTCACTGTCTAACTCACCTGACTTGCAAACTGATTGTCAATCATTGTTGGGAAAAAAAAAACCCAAGCTAGGGAAACAAAACAGAAACAACTGGAGAATATTGGCTCTGACTGAGCCATCCAATTGCATTCTGGATTGGGGTGAAGGTTCGTTCTCCGAGCTTGTGGGTTGGTTTCTGAATGTTTCATCACCAGGCTAGGGAACATCATCAGTGGAGTTTAGGCTAATGTTTAGGAGTTTAGGCTAAACTCCTGAAGATGTTACCTAGCCTGGTAATGAAGCATTTGGAAACCAACCCACAATCTTAGAGAATGACTCTTCACTCCCATCCAACACTCGAGCTTCAGATATTTGCCACTATTGCATTCTGGATTGGGAGATCCTGCTAATTGAGAATTTCCTCTTGATGTACCCCAGTTTTTTTTTTAGAACGATCACCATATTGTTCAGGGTTACTGGAACATTTTCACTTTAAATTACTGGTGCTCACCTTCTGGAACATCCCATAATTTAAACATCGAAATCAAATCCATGCTCGCGTGCATGTGGTATATGGTTGTATAATCAAAGTGGCTTGGTTTTTCTTGAAGTTAAAATGGTCACTTCAAATTTTAGGACTTTAGCATCTCATCAGGAGCTTCTGGGGGATGTCAAGATGCCAGTCTGTCAAAGTTGACGAGCTCAGGAAGCATAAGGAAGTTAAAAGTACTTGGAATGTATTTGAAATGTAGTTCAATGCACTTAATAGCAATAGCACATAGACTTATACACTACTTCAAAGTGCCTAACAGCCCTCTCTAAGCGGTTTACAGAGACAGCCTATTGTCGCCAACAGTCTGGCTTCTTATTTTACCCACCTCAGAAGGATGGAAAGCTGAGTCAACCTTGAACCTGGTATGACTCGATCTGTCAAATTGCAGTCAGCCGGCAGTCAGCAGAAGTAACCTGCAATACTACATTCTTATCACCGCGCCACTGCAGCTCTTAAGGTACTACTTAAGATGCTACAATAGTAAAGGTAGTCCTCAACTTACAATTGTTCATTTAGTAACCATTTGAAATTACAACAGCACTGAAAAAAGTGACTTATGACCATTTTTCCTATTTATGACCATTGCAGCATCTCTACAATCATGTAATCAAAATTTAAACATTTGGCAACTGACTCACATTTATGATGATTGTAGGATCATGTGATCCCGTCTTGCAACCCTCTGACAAGCAAAGTCAATGGGGAAGCCAGATTCACTTCACAACCATGTTACTAGTTTATCCACTGCAGTGATTCACTTAACAGCTATGGCAAGAAAAGTCTTTAAATGGAGCAAAACTTAGCATCCAAAATTTTGGGCTCAATTGTGGTAATAAGTCGAGGACTACCTGGAATATGAAAGCTTGTCCAAGCTCCTCTCCACTTTAACTTATGCTTAATTGAGTGAAGGCAGTTGGTTTGAGTTTCTGTCTCACACTTTTCATTTTCCTTGGATTCACATCATTCTGTTTTGGAACCTCTCCGTGTTCTTCTGACTTTCTATCCCACTTAAAAATTGATAATGTCTGTTACTACCTTGTGCTCTTGAGGCTAAAATAGGCAAATAAATATCCACCTTCCCACACCTACAGTACATGCTACTTCCGTCTTAAAAGGTACAAATGGGCTTGAAACTGGGAGTCTCATCTAATGGACTCAGAAGCTCTCTAATCTGTCGAGATTCTCAGGCATTTAGGTATCTTTGGGACAACTATGACCTGAATGACTGAGAATCTCTATAGATTTTAGCTATGCAATTTGGGATGAACACCCTAGGAATGGATTTCCAGAGGGAAAATTGCAGACTACAGGAACCAGGAGCACCATTCAGCTGACCCTCTAAAAGGATGCAAACGACTAGCTGTTTGCAAAGAATATAAATCCTTCCATACCCCACTATCCTGTCAGAGCTGAAAAAGCTTCTTGGATGAGAAGTGAAATGTCTTCAAAAACAAAAACAACAAGAAAGTTCAGTTGCCTCTTGAAAAAGCACCTTTGGGATAGAAACTCTCCACTTTAAGCTCTGTAAAATCAGGTAAAGAATCTTGGGTTATACTGAGGCTAAGTAGTATGAATCCCTGGAGATGAATGATTGGCTGCTGGCCTGATTTGTCATGAGGCCATTTGAGTCATAAATGCTACTTTCTCCATGCAGATAGATGGCCGTGCCTGTTTCAATGTACACCATGGAGACACGAAATGATAAAAAATATCTCAGGCTAAAAACGGGACAGGCTGAAGGTCATGACTAGCACAGCTTGCCACACATCAATTTCATATTCCCTACTATGTACTGTCAGTTTGCTGTTGAGTTACTGCTGCCCCATCTGCTGGGAACCGGGGTGATCACAATAGGTACTCCTGGCATCTCGATGTTGCAGAGCATTCAAGCTGCAGGACCCCCAATTCATTTACAGCTGTTGAGTTTAATGTGTCAGTATGAAATTGCTCGCTTGGCATTTTCAATCCAGAAGAGGAATGGCCTCCACAGAAAAACAAGAAGATGAAAGGATTAGGAATGATAACTGTACAGCATTTGGTGGACTTAAAAGACAGCCATATCAGTCTGTGGAAGGTGGATAGAAAGATTAGATAGCTCTTGTTATAATTGCTCTAAAAAGAAATATGGTTGCACCTGAGATTGATGATATGTAAGTAGGTAAAGTAGTCCTTGATTTACAGTCATTTGTTTAGTGACCATTCAAAGTTTCTTTTTCAGGTTCTAGTTTTATTAATTTACCAAAAGTACAGATATAGACAGGCTCAATAGCAGTAACTGTGAGAAGGATCTTGGAGTTTTAGTGGACAACCAGCTAAATATGAGCCAGCAGTATGCAGCCGCTGCCAAAAAAAGCTGGTGCAATCCTAAATTGTATTAACAGATGGATACAATCAAGATCAAGGGAGGTACTAATACTACTCTATAAAGCCTTAGTAAGACCACACCTAGAGTACTGCATCCAGTTTTGTTCACCACATCATAAAAAAGATATAAAAAAGATGTTGAGACTCTTGAAAAAATACAGAGAAGAGCAACCAGGATGATTAGGGGACTGGAGACTAAAACTTATGAAGAACAGTTTACAGGAACTGGGCATGGCTAGTCTAGTGAAGAGAAGGACCAGGGGAAACATGATAGCAGTCTTCCAATATTTGAGGGGCTGCCACAAAGAGGAAAGGCTCAAGCTATTTTCTAAAGCACCTGTAGGCCATACAAGGAATAATGGATGGAAACTGAACAAGGAGAGATTTAACCTGGAAATAAGGAGAAACCTTCTGACAATGAAAACAACCAATGGGACAGTTTGCCCTCAGTAGTTGTAGGACCGCCATCACTTAAGACTTTCAAGAAGAGATTGGACTGCCATCTGTCAGAAAGGGTGTAGGATCTCCCACTTGGGCAGGGGGTTGGGCTAGATGACCTACAAGGTCCCTTCCAACTCTGATTATTTGAAATCTTATTAGCTCGATACCCATTGCCCAGATTACTTTTACTAAAAAGCCAAATGGTTACAGTGGGCAAAGCCAGAACTAAAAGTTTGATCGCAAAAATTATCTAGCTAACTTTCCCTTTCCTGGTCCATCCCCCTGTTATTTCCCCATTGTCAAGTCATATTTGAAGAAGATGTTTTGGTAACTGTCCCTTCAGTGGTTGGTTACATGGAGAGGTGATACATTCCATCCTCAGGTCCATACTGATGACATTCTTCTATGGCTTGGAAATGCACTTGTCTATCTTTTTACTCTTCTGTCTCAGTACCATGACTGTTTGAGTTTCAATCAGAATAGAGCTGGAAGGGGACCATGAAGGTCTTCTAATCCAGTTCTCTACTTAAGGAGGAAACCATATACCATTTCAGACAGATGACTGTCCAGTCTCCTCTTAAAAACCTTCAGTGATGGAGTGCCCACAACTTCCGAAGACAAGATGTTCTACTGATTAATTGTCCTCATTGTTAGGATATTTCTCCTTAATTCCAGGTTGCTTCACTTCTGGATCAGTTTCCATCCATTGTTTTCTGTCTTGCCTTCTGGTTCTTGCTTATTCTGAAGGGTCTTTAGTTGAGACCCATAATTAAGGAAAGGAAAAGAAAGGAAAAGGGGGGGGGCATGCACAAAATGACTCCTTAATTTAAAAGAGCATTTCCCCTGTTTCTCTATTATCTCCTTGATATTTTCTGCATTGGAAAATAGTTGCTCAACATCATACCAGAGCATAAAATAGGAGCAGGATTATTATATTGGAACACATAAATGGTCCATCCAGAGCTGCCATCCTCCCTCTCTGGCTGTGGCCAACACCAGATGTCTTACAAGGAACTATAAAAGCCTCCCTAATGGGCTCAATTGTGCTATATTATACATGAGATGATATCTCTGTTTATCCCCAGCTGGTAATCCCCTTATATCCAAAATTATCAAAGCTGCTGGCCCATGTAATTTTTCTCCAACTGTCTGTAATTGCTAGGCAAATTCTTGTTCATCTAAACATTGAATGTCTCCTTTCTTTTTTTTTTAAAAAAAAGCATGTGACACTAATGTGACTGCTTAAAGCTCAATATAATCTTATCTTTTATTTGAACATCTTTGGGATGCATATGGCATCTTCTTTTACCCATCATCCACTGAGGCCTATTTCTGAAGCCGATGTTGAAACTTCTTGAGGGCTGATGGGATGAGCATTGAGCGGGTAGAGAATCAATTCCTGATTTGCTAACATCATTTCTTAAGGCCTATCTTTCCCTCAGAAGGTTCTAGGATTTTATAACTGAGATGTCAATGTATGGCTATAAAAACCATGGTGATGTAGCATGTACCATGGTATGATTGTTTTCCCTTTATGGATGTCCAACCTCCCCAAACCTATCTAAGAATATCATGACATAATTACCTTGCCTACCCCTATACTGCCCGGCAGTTTGAAAATGTCAATATATGTTTCCTGGTTCCATAGAAGTATTTTCATTGAGAAGGATAAATAAGATGCAGAAAGTATCAAGGTAAACCTTTAGTAGTCCCAATTAGGCTGGGAATTTTGACTTAAACTATGGGATATGTTAGATGGTTATTGTCAACAATTCTAAATTGGGGCTAAATTGATGTTGTGACCTAGGAATCCTTGAAAGCCATATTGGCATCACATGTATTGGGACACAATTAAGAAAATTATGTGAATTATATAATTTATGATAATTTTATGATGCACCTGTAAAGGAGGATATTTGTAGCTCAGGGTTGAAATGAAGGGTCCTTGGTGGTCTTTGATCTTGCTGTTAGGGTTCCAGCAATTGTCCTAATTAAATCATGAACCTCGAGCCAAGCTTCAAAAAAATTCAAAAGATGTAATAGGAGTAACATGTCATCATTTACCTAAATGAAGCCAACTCTGGCATACATAATTCACAGTCACCTGTCACCCTGTTCCCCCATGCCCACCCCCTGGGTGTATCATAAATCAGATTCTCGAATGAAGCACGTTCACAGGCTGGGTGTCATCAATCACGTTCTCCAATAAAGGATTTTCGAGGAGAAAAGATTTGGTAGCCTAGCTACAGTCTTTGCAGATAAGGGTGGAATGTACTTCTAGTTTAAACTGCCGTAATGCTCCTTCAGATTCCCCCACTCTTATTTACGGCAACTTGAAAACAGGCATAGGAATGTTTTATGAGCTGACATTGCGTGTTTTTTTTGCAGATGTTTCATTACCCTAACTAGGTAACATCATCAATGCTAATGAGGAGTGTTGTTTTTTGTTAGTTTATATTCTGGTATTTTGTCTGTCTGTGTGGGAATGGATGGTCCTTGGGGGTTCTTTGGTTGGGCTGTTTACTAATGGCTTTTTGGCAGTTTCTTGATTGGGGTCTTGCTTACTTGATTGTTGGTCTGAAATTAACCTTGGAGTTAATCTCTGTTGATCCCAGTGCTAATTACTGGTGGAGAGGTGCTGGAGTCTTTTTGTTGTCTCTTTTGCATAGTTTATAGATATTGTTAATGTCTATGTGTCTATTGATGACTGATTTATCAGAGTGCAGTATCTTTTCAGAGATGTCATAATGAGATTAAAAAAAAACACACAAAGAGCTTGAGTCCCACACAAAGGCTCTGTCCCACTGCACTTATGGATGCAAAGAGGATGTAAAACATTAAAAAAAGCTTGCCATCTGTTGGAAAATGCTATGCATCCGTTGTGTACTCATTGCATACGTGTTTCATACGCTCTCTCCGTCGAGCATCCGTCCACTGTGATTTCATCCGCGCAAGAAGTTTTGAGCTGCACAAAACTTTGTGAACGGATGAACTTTCCGCCGTGTATGATGTAAATCCATGACATACGAGCAACAAACGTTCTATGTCTGTTATCATCCGTTAAACGTCCGCTGTATCCTCTCTGCATCCTCTGAGCATCTTCACAACTCACATCCGCTGCAGCTGAAAATGGAAAGAGGGAGGAAACAAAAGGTACACGGAATGTCTACACAGCATTAGTAGCACGGAAATAGAAAGGATGCGCAGTGAACGGTTTGCATCCGATATACATCGTGCGGCATCCCCTTTCTTTCCTTTAGGCATCCACTTCATCCGCTATGCGTCCACTTTGCAATTCTCCCCCGGAACCCCTTCGGAGGTGTCATCTGCTTCCATCAGCTAGGCTTCCTATGAACATCAATTTAACATCCCCGCTGCATACTACCCACATCTGTTCTTTTCCATTCTTTTCCATTCTATTAATGCAAATTTTCACCCCTTTTTGGAGCGGATGACAACGGATGGAGCCACCCCCCAAATTTTGCTCGTCTGCTGTGTCCTTTATGCATACGTTTTGCATCCATCGGCCAGTGGGACCGGGCCTTAAGAGAGTGACTGTTTTGTATCCACCCCTTAAAGATCACCACTGAAGCTTAACACAATTGAATCAAGACATGCAAAGCATTCTTGCAGCCTCTCAACAACCACACTCAAGAGTTTGCATTCCTTTCATGGGAAGAAACAATTGACTTCGAAAGAAGATTTAGAGGAGGTGAGACTATTGATCTGTTCAGCCCTGTTTGCTCTAATGAAGCCACTTTTTAAAAACCCTTTTTTTCGAGATAAGCCTATTGATTTTCAAAGAGTGGTTTCTTGTTGTAATAAACTCATCAATACAGCAATATATTGACTTAGCATTCTAGCAAGAGAAAAAGCTTCCTTTATGAAGGAGGGATTTGTCTTCATTTTACTTAATTGACAACATTCTGTGTTGGTGGTTTCCTAAGGAGGGGTGAATCCTAGCCCAGGCCAATACTTACCAAGTAGAAGCTATCCACAATAATTGAAAGTAATATATTTTTATTCAACTGTCTATACGTGATGTAATTAAAGGCCCATTAGGCACATAAAACAATAATCTGGATTCACAGTTAGGTTCATTTGTCCTGACTTCTGTTTTTATGGTGGTGTTTAATGACATATTCTCACCTTCTTATGTACTGCTTTTTTTAATAGCATGTTGCCAATTTGCAATATATAGTGAACAGTCAAACCCTGTGACTAATTTAAAACAGGAATTGCTGTCATTAGAAGAATTATCCATTGCTTGCAAATCAGAAGTGCTGGCTAGCGCTGATTAGTGTAGTTGGATGGTTCTTTGTCACCCAGAGATTATATAGAGCGGGATAACCTCTTAAAAATATCATTTTATATATAGATTTAAAACCAGAAATATTTCTATTGGGCATCATACCAGATAAATATAGTAAAATAAATGCATATTTAATAGTACATGTGTTAATAGTAGCCAGAATCGTTTCCGCACAACATTGGAAGGGCGAGGAGATCCCCACAGAAGATAACAAAAATTTTAGAATGTGCAGAAATGAATAAATTAACATTTGAAATTAAAGTAGATACTGAATATTTTGAGGTATTAGATCTGTTCTATGATTGATTAATTAAGAGAAACAGGAGTTAGAAACTCAAAGATTACAAGAGAAAGATTAATCTCACTATCAAGGTTGTTTATTGTAACTTATTAATTGTGACTAATTTTGATTAGTTTTACTAATTAATATGTATCAATGTTATGAGGGAAAAGCATTGTTTTCATGAAATTACCATTAGAGAAGACTATTATTATGAATATGATGAATATTACCCCAAGAAATGTAACCAGGCACCACACCGTATATATGGATTTTGAACAAATTGCTCTTTCTTTTTATTTATATTAATAATAAATAAATAAATATTTAAAAATAAAAATATAATTTTATAAATAAGAAAGGAAGATGGATGGAAGGAAGATTCTTACACAATTTTACTTTATCTTATTTTGCATATTTTGTTCTAAAAGATTTTAACTGCAGTCCTAGGTGGCATCAAGATCATGAGAAATGATTTTTATATGTAAGTATGTGTGTAGCAGAGGTGGTACTCAGCAGGTTCTGACCAGTTCTGGAGAACCGGTAGCGGAAATTTTTAGTAGTTTGGACAACTGGCAAATGCCACCTCTGACCGTAGATTTTAAGTATCCTTCCCCTGCCATGCCCAACTGGTAGTAAAAAAAAATTGAATCCCACTACTGGTATGTATGTATGTATGTATGTATGTATGTATGTATGTATGTATGTAT
>BLBF01000006.1:13931611-13948564 GCA_015471245.1 Laticauda colubrina
TTCTATTCTATTCTATTCTATTCTATTCTATTCTATTCTATTCTATTCTATTCTATTCTATTCTATTCTATTCTGAAGCCACCTTTTTCTGCCTCACAGTTGCCACAAAGCCTAACAAAAAAAGGGGAGGAGGAAAATAGATAGTTCAGCTTCCAGTCAAAAATAAAAAGTTTTCTTGTGAGAACCAAGGTCATCACAGCAGGTAGCTGATGAAGGAGGAGAGGAGCCTACCATCCATATTCATTGGACAATGTGATTGATGACATTGGGGAGGGGGGAAGTATTAATCTTTTAATTAGGTGAAAACCATGGGAACTTTCAGAGTTGGTTCCTCACCGGTTGTGTCGATATGATGTATCCAATAAACATGTTCTTCGAGGAATCTACCTGCCTCAGAGTTCTGCTTTCAATGGGTCCTTGGAACGCTGACAGAGAAACAGAGAAAATGGCTGTGACTGGCCCAATCCATTTCAAAGTTGACAGATAATTATGTGTGTGTGTGTGTGTATGTGTGTGTGTGTGTGTGGTTAATCATAAACTTTGGTGTTAATCCCTGTATATAAGCAAGGATTAACACCAGACAAATATAGGTCATCCTTGACACAGTTGAGCCCAAAATTTCCATTGCTAAGTGAAATGGTTATTAAGTGAGTTTTGCCCCATTTTACAACCTTTCTTGCCACAGTTGTTAAGCGAATCACTGCAATCGTTAAGTTAATAAGAAGCTGCAAAGTGAATCTGCCTTCCCCACTGAGTCAGAAGCTCACAATACATGACCCCAAGATGCTGCAACCCTCATAAATATGAGACAATTGCCAAGAGCGTAAATTCTCATCACGTGACAATGGGGCTGCTGCAACGGTTATAAGTGAGAAAAATGGTCGTAAGTCACTTTTCAATGCTGTTGTAACTTCAAAAGGTCTCTAAACAAACTGTTGTAAGTCAAGGACTACTTGTAGTCCAGCAGAAAACAATACTCTAATCAAGAAACTACAAGGAGAAAATCACATTCCCACCAACATTGGTAGGCAAGGAAGCTACGATATATAAATCAGGAAGCAAACACCACACCCATTAGCACTGATGATGTTACCTAGTCAGGTGATGAAACTTGTGCAAGCAAGCGACCAAAGTGAGAGCACAGGGACTCCATTTTAAATAACCACAATTACCCTGGTACTCAAGGCAAGGGTTTCCTATGTAGGCAGGGGGTTGGACTAGAATGCCTCCAAGGTCCCTTCCAACTCTGTTATTTTATTATATTCTATTCAACATATTGTTAAGACTTCCTGATGTACCTATTCTCACTTCCATCTAACAAAAACACATTTCTGATTGAAGCTTGCATTTTAACTCTTAGGAGGTGTTTTAAGGAATTGTATTGTGGATAGTTTTTAGTTACTAATTTAATAGTGTGGGTTTTTTTTTTATACTTTTGTGCTGAGGTAGTCAAACCAGCATTTTACCAGTTAAAACAAACATGTTAAAAATAAATAACACAAGAAGGATGGAGAAGATATGTAACTTATGTTTTAGATAAAATACATAGCATCTAAGTTCCAGTATTTCTTGTAATTTTAATTTTGCTTCCTGCCTAGCCTTGAAGGGGTGATAACCAGCATTACTTCTTCACTGAGCCAAACTATAGCTTGAAAACTTTAAGTTACTTTGGTTTTATAACTGAATCATCAGCACTAGTCTGTAGTAAATGAAGACATCCTCTAAGGATTTAAGGGAAAATAATTCACTGAGGACTGAAGGAAGCAAGGAGGAGAAAACAGGACTGAAAAACAAGGCAGATTGTTATTCTTAAATAACAGGAGAGAATAAGTAAATGCAAGCCTTTAACCAAAATTCATGAGACAATAATGGAAGATTGATTGATTGATAAATGAAATTTAAACTACATTTAATTTCAAATTAAATGCAAATGGAATAGAATAAAACGTAGGTTTTGATGATTAACTTGAGCAATTGTTTTTTTTAGAAGATGGGCATGATGTGTTACCCCAAAACCAGATTTGGCTTCCTACCTAAAAATATTGCATTCACCTTGTAATTTGTGATTGTCTTGTCAATATATAAACAAACATAAAAGAGGGGAAATCAAGCATGTTTAAGAAAGTTTGTGGAAAAATTGGTTTTAAAATGACTATTTTAACTATGTTGACATGGCCATTAATTTTATGATCTGGAGGTCATTTATGAAGTATGCAGAGGTGAAATTCAGTTTGTGAATGTAAGGCGCAGAGTCATTTTCACTGGACTGAATGTTTATTCTTTATACTTTTAGCAGAAAATTTAACTTTGCCCTTGTAAAAAAGACAAGTTGTCCTTTTGTAAGCTTAGCCAACCAAAATCATGGCAATTGACCAGGTAATTGCAGTGAACATGAGTGTAGGGGGAGGGGAGAACCTTTATGCCTAGTCCAGTGAAATATAAGGTGATAGGCCACCAGACTTAATCAAATAAAGCAGTAAAATTGATAAAAACTGAAGTTCTAGTCCCTAGCTTGCAAATCCTGATGAGGACTACTTCAAATAAAAATGATGACTAATATTAAAAGATTAAATGTCCAGTCATCTAAAAGCATCCATAGTCTATTCTTGATGCCTTATAGATGATACACATTCAATAAAAAGAACTTAAATTGAACAAGGACAGTGTTTGGAAGAGATAGCGGGGGAGGGAGAGATTCTTATAGCTAGCATTATTTCATCTTGACTATTTGCTTCTCAAAAATTTTATATTACAGATACATTAAACACATTCCTGCATGTGATAAGAATGAAGATTGTGCTATGGCTAGCAAGTAGAGATAAGCTGAAACTTGTGTTCTGTCACCTGCTACAGAATCTTGTCTTTCCTGTAAGGTATAAATTGTATCCTTATGATTTATATTGACTGTTTCCTAGTATGATTCGATTGCTTATTGTACCCTATGACTATTATTAAGTGTTGTACCTTATGATTCTCGACTCTTGACGAACATATCTTTTCTCTTATGTATACTGAAGGTATTTAAACCAAGACAAATTCCTTGTATGTTCAATCACACTTAGCCAGTAAAGAATTCCTATTCTATTCTATTCTATTCTATTCTATTCTGTTCTGTTCTGTTCTGTTCTGTTCTGTTCTGTTCTGTTCTGTTTCTGTCCCATCACTCATCAAGGCTCTGTTTTCAGCCATGATGGCCCTCTGCCAGCTATAATGGAACCTGGGGGGTTTACATGCGACCTGTCTGAGCTGTGTTTTCAGCTGTGATGTCCTCCTGCAGCTTGGTTTTCTCTGGCAGGGCTTCAGGAGGTTGTCACAGCTGAAAATGGAGCCTGGGAGGGCCACACATGGAGATGGGTGGGATTCTACTGGTTTGGACCAGTTCGGGTGAACCAGATAACAGCTGGTTTGCTGAACCAGTATTTCAACCGACCAGCTGGCCCTGCCCCTCCTGCTCCTCTTCTCCCAGAAGTTTCCATGCGGCCCATTTTTGATGGAGGTAATTGCAAGATCTGTGCGGAGGCTCTGGGAGGGGGAAAAACGGGCCTTCTGGAAGTCCGGAAGAATGTCCAGAGGGCCGCCAGAGCCCAGGGGAGGCTGTTTTTGCCCTCCCAGAGGCCCAGACGAGGCCTCCGAACCCTTGGCAGGATGAAAAATGGTCTTCCTGGAAAAACGGGCCTATTTCTGGCTTCCGGTGGGCCTCCAGAAGTTGGAGAGGCTGTTTTCGCCCTCCCAGAAACCTGGGGGCCTCTGGACCCTTGGGAGGGTGAAAAACAGCCTCCCCTGGGCTCTGGAGGCCCACTTGAAGCCGGAAACAAGAAGTTCCAGTAGGCCCCACCCACCATGGCCACGCCCACACAGCAACTGGGCAGTGAACCGTTTGCTGGGATTTTTGAATCCCATCCCTGCACATGGCCCTCCTGAGCTCTGTTTTTGCTGGCAGAGGCATGGCAGGCCAGTCTTTTGCTGTTCCCAGGATGGTCCCTCAGGCCAGATTTAAGTACTCTGTGGGCCAGATCTGGCCTGTGGCCCTTGAGTTTTACAGCCCTGATTTAGGTCCTTGGAAGCTGTCTGATCATGTCACCTCTGACTCAAGCACAAAACTGATCCATCAACCAAGTAACAAGAATGAAAGTACCAAACTAATTGCTGGATGAATAGTCTCTTAGGCCCGGTCCCACTGCATTTACGGATGCAAAGAGGATGTAAAATGTTAAAAAAAGCTTGCCATCCATTGGAAAATGCTATGCATCTGTTGTGTATTCATTGAATACGTGTTTCATACGCTCTATCTGTCGAGCATCCATCCACTGAGATTTCATCCGCGCAAAAAGTTTTGAGCTGCACAAAACTTTGTGAACGGATGAACTTTCCGCCTTGTACAATGTAAATCCGCGACATATGAGCAACAAACATTCTATGTCCGTTTATCATCCATTAAACGTCTGCTGTATCCTCTCTGCATCCTCTGGGCATCCTCGCAACTCACATCCGCTGCAGCTGAAAACGGAAAGAGGGAGGAAAGAAAAGGTACATGGAACGTCTATACATCGTTAGTTGCACGGAAATAGAAAGGATGCGCAGTGAATGGTTTGTATCCGATATACATCCGCATGGCATCCCCTTTCTTTCCTTTCGGCGTACGTGATGCATCTGCTTCATCCGCTATGTGTCCACTTCACAATTCTCCCCCGGAACCCCTTCGGAGGTGTCATCCGCTTCCATCCGCTAGGCTTCCGATGAACATCTGTTTAACATCCCCGCTACATACTACCCACGTCCATTCTTTTGCATTCTGTTTATGCAAATTTTCACCACTTTTTGGAACGGATGACAACAGATGGAGCCACCCCTGAAATTTTGCTCATCCGCCGTGTCCTTTATGCATACGTTTTGCATCTGTTGGCCAGTGGGACCGGGCCTTAATTAGTCAATCTACTTCTTTATATTATGCATTTCTTTAGGATATTTCAGTAATTGGCCTCTACCACAGCAGTGCAAAGTTCTCTGTTTGAATGGCACGCAGATAGGGGGGAAAATTGAAAGCTTTCCTTTAGTCTTTCCTGTTTAACTCATTTGTATAATATGTTTCATCTGAAAAGACTTCTCTTCCATCACGAATCTTTGACTTGGAATGATTGTTCTTGTGAATGGTGATACTTTTCTGAATGGAAGGCTGATTGTACTTCTCATCCTTTGACCTTAGCTACAATAGTATATTCCTCATCCTTTTCATTTCCTGTTGAAACTCCCACTGAAGGCATGATTCTGAACTCATCCATGCCCCCTTCAGAAGAGGCTGTTAATCACAACTCATCAGAATCCTACAGAAGTGGAGGGGAAGGAAGCTGTCAGTTTGGGGGCAATTACACAATGTCTTTCTAATGGTTATGTGCATATGTGGGAAGGGAAGAAAAAAGGTCATTATCATGAAGCCAAGGATTTCTTTGAAATTTTCTGCTCTTTGTTCTGCTGTTCGGAAGATCAAAATGACAATGATAATATTCAGAACAACAGTGCTTGAATATCCCTTGATGACACCAGTTGATGGAATATCAGTTGATGACTTCTACCATGATGCTTGAAGTTCAGTGTGATTGGTCAACAGGCAGACTGAAAAGAGGTCCTATTTTGAGGTCCATCTCATAACAATGTCTAAAAATCAGATGATCAGAAGTAGAGACTTGATGTGCAGCTTTGTGCAACAGTGGTTGAGAGCTGTTGAGCAGAATTCTTAATCCAAGGTAGCTAGCTTCTACAGTCTGTTTTTTCTTCTAAAATCATGCCTTGTAGTACAGAAATTCAATCAAGTACATATTGTCCTTGAAAACCAGAAGAATAGATCATGTGAGATGCTTCCTTTGGTGGTCATCACATTCTTCACCTAGGCACTGAATGGAATAATAGTCTAGTTTGGGGTGTTTGGTCCAATGGTTAAGGCACCAAGCTAGAAAGCAGGAGACCCTGAATTCAAGTGCTGCCTTAACCATGAAAGCCAACTGGGGCACCTTGGCCAGGCAGTCTCTTTCAGTCAACTCAATTTACAGGGTTGTTTCTGTGAAGACAACAGGAGGAAGATGTGTTGGATATGTTGAATATCTTGAGTTCTTTGTAAAAATATGGTAATAAAGGTGGGATGCAAATAAAATAAACAATTAAAATACTTCTCTTATAGTTGATTATGTTACTTCTGCCTGGTGTGTTTATCTTACTTATTGATTTATTACACTTATAAAATGACCCAACTTATACATATGGTTCAGGTGGCACATATAATGGAACAATCAATCAAAGCCATGAAAAGCATGAAAACAAGTAAAAAGCAATAGATAAACTATAGCAATGTTGTCTAAAAACATGACTGAACCTAGAAGAGAGGCAGAAGGCAATGTACTTGACTTCAAAGGTTTACATACCTTGTTTCTCACAAAATAAGGCCGGACCTTATTTTTTTTTTACCACCGAAAAAACGGCTAGGTCATCTTTTTCAGGGTGACTTAATTTCCCTCCCCTTGCATCCTTGGACAGGCGGGTGGCGATGGCTTGGATGTTGACCTCGATGTTGGTGGGGCACTTCGTATCGGAAGACCTTCCACCACCATTGCTTTCCCTATTCCTCATGCTGCCACAGCGTTTAGAGCAATGCTGAGGCATTTGGCGTAGCCACGTGTGGCCAGCAATGGCTCCTCCCTGCAACTGGAGCCCGGTGGAGACACTCAGTTTCAGGCGCTCCTGTCACTGCCGTCCCTTCGTCTTTGAAGACAAAACCAATTCTTTTAAAAATGATGCCCTACTACCAGTATGAAGAGGGCAGCCCAACCCCATGTGGGAGGTGAATCTCCTGGGGCCACAGTGCAGGATTGGCCCACCCCAGGAGAAGCACCCAGCCGCCATCCCTGCCTGGCACCAGGCAGAGTGTGAAGAGCTTCACCTGGGGCGCCCAGCGCAGCTGACAGGTAAAGGCCCTCCTGCCCGGCGGTTGAGCTCTTGCCAAGTACCTCCCCGGTACTCTTGCAGTGAGTACCTCCCCGCCAGACCCTTCACTCATCCCACCAGGGCTGCGCCAGACCCGTGTGGGCTTGGAAGAGCTGGGAAAATGAGTCACAGGTGCGCGCCCACCTTTCAAGCGAAAGAGCCGGGCTAACCCGAGCTTGGCTTCCTTCCCAAGTCCCTCCAGCCCTAACCCAAAGGAGCCACTGGGAGAGGCCGCCCGAGGCAGTGATAGCGCCTACCCTCCCATGGACAGGGAGGCAAGGCACTGCATCCTCCTCCAAGCTGAGCCCCGCTGAGTGAGCACCTCTGCCTGATGCCCATACTGCTGCAGCATTTGCAGCTGGTCGAGGGGTGGAAAGGATGGGCGGCTTCAGGCTCTCTCCACCGGACTCATCAGCCAGGGAAGCAGTCCGTGGACGGGTGGGTACTATCATTGCCTCAGGCAACCTCTCCTGGTGGCTCTTTTGCTTGGCAGGCAGGTGCGCACTAATGGCTCACTTTCTTGGCTCTGCCCAGCCCACACAGCTCTGGCGCAGCCCTGGCAGGATGATCAGAGGGCCCGGTGGGGAGGCGCTCTTGCCTTGGGCAGGAGGCCCCACCTGTCAGCTGCGCAGGCAAAGCTCTTCATGCTCTGCCCGGCACCAGGCAGGGATGGAGGCTGGGCACTTCTCCTGGGGTGGGCTGATCCTGCGCTGTGGCCCTGGGAGATTTGCCTCCCCATGTAGGGTTGGGCTGCCCCCTCAGGCAGGGGAGGCTTTGTCGTACTGGTAGTAGGGCGTCGTTTTTAAAAGAATTGGCTTTGCCTTCAAAGGCAAAGGGAAGGTGGTGACAGGAGCCCCTGAAGCCGAGTTTTCCACTGGGCTCCGATTGCAGGGAGGAGCCCTGCCTGGCTGCGCGTGGCTGCGCCAAATGCTGGCAACATGGGGAGAAGGGAAAGCAACGGTAGAGGAAGGTCTCCCGATACGAAGTGCCCCACCAACACTAAAGTCAACACAGGCAGCACCATATCCAAATATGCAACAAAAGTACTTTCTAACGGCAAGGTCCCCGCATCATTCCCCCCCATTTTGCATGTTTAATATAGACCTTAATTTGGGGGGAATGGCTTAATTTGATTTTATGCCTATAAAACATGCTGGGACTTCCGATTGGGGGAGGCCGTATTGTTGGAGAAACATGGTATATCAAATCAACATAGACTTTAGTTTTAGAACTATTATTTGCTTTGGCCTATCAATCTTGTCTCTTCAACATCTTTAACTGAAAATAAGTATTGTCACAGGAAGGAGAAGAAATTTACTATTTTGTAAGAAAGAAGGTTCAGAATATTTGGGAAAAAATGTGAAGATTTGACAACATTTGTTCATACTACTTGGTATTATCTAGTGTGTAAGTTATGGTACGTAATTACATAAGTTCCTGAAATACAGTACTTCTCAAGGAACTGGGAGAATATATGCTGTCAAAGCCAGATTTGTGTGCTCCAGGTTATTTGTACCTTGTATAGACTTTTCTCCAAAGAGCAGAAACTGACCAAGACCTGGATAAAGGTCATTCCTAGCTATGCAACATATGCCAGGACACAATCTGTGGCATTTTATGAGAAATATGTATCCTACTGAGGTCCTATAGACATTCTGAAGAGGTTTCATCTACAGGTAGTCTATAACTTACATTCATTTGTTTAAGGCCCTGTCCCACTGCACTTACGGATGCAAAGAGGATGTAAAACGTTAAAAAAAGCTTGCCATCCATTGGAAAACGCAATGCATCCATTGCGTACTCACTGCATACGTGTTTCATACGCTCTATCCCTCGAGCATCCGTTCACTGAGATTTCATCCATGCAAGAAGTTTTGAGCTGCACAAAACTTTGTGAATGGATGAACTTTCCGCCGCGTACGATGTACATCCGTGACATATATGGGCAACAAACGTTCTATGTCTGTTATCATCCGTTAAATGTCCGCTGTATCCTCTCTGCATCCTCTGGCCATCCCCTCAACTCACATACGCTGCAGCTGAAAATGGAAAGAGGGAGGAAACAAAAGGTGCACGGAACATCTACATAGCGTTAGTAGCATGGAAATAGAAAGAATGTAAGCGTATGCATCTCATATATAAAGGATTAAAATGGACAAAACGTTTGTATCTGGGATGTATCTCATATATATAGGATGTCTGCAGTATGTCTAGAGTATGTAGAAGGACACCTAGAGGGCTACCGATATTTCCTATAAAAAGGGGGAGAAAATCATCTGGATCTCAGTATGAGTCCAGCAGCCATGGTGTACAGACCTCTTCACCCTTGGTCTTGGTCTTGGTCTTCCACATCATCCATTGTTCTCCACCATGGATCATGACACAGTCCATATGGTAGCTGCGATCATTCATCACCAGAACCAAAACCTGTTCAGACTGTTTCATCTTTTATACACAAGGAGAAGAAGGAGACGTCCAAGAGCTGTGTGGGTCCGAGGATGGATCGTGAGAAGAATGGAGTTTGGACTGTATGACCAGTTGATGATGGAGCTGAGGAATGAAGACCCTCGTGCATTCCAGCACTTCATGAGGATGCCACTAGCCATGTTTGACGAATTTGTAGAGCATCTGAGACCCAGGTTGACCAAGCCGAGCACCAACTTCCATCCCAACCTGGACCCTGGACTGAAGGTGGCACTGACTCTGCAGCACCTGGCCTCTGGAACCACATACAGAAACATGCAGTATGCCTGGAGGGTGCCACACAACAGCATCAGCAAAGTGATCAGAGAAGTGGTGCAGGCCATCATCGAAGAATATGTGGAGGAGCTCCTCAAGTGCCCCATCACTGAACAAGGCTGGAGGAAACTTACAGAAGAGTGGTATCAGAGGTGGAACTTTCCCCACATCTTTGGAGCCATAGATGGGAAGCACGTGGCCTGCAAAACTCCAGCCAACTCAGGGTCCACTTATTTCAACTACAAGGGCTTCTTCAGTATCAACCTCTTTGTCATGGTTGATGCTGACTACATGTTCATGTACATTGATGCTTCAGGCAATGGGTCAGCTTCAGATAGCCAGGTATACAATGCAAGTGACCTCAAGGATGGGCTGGAATGCAACCTCATCATGGGTTTTCCAGATCCAGACCCCCTACCCAATGACACACAAGATCATCGTTGGTGATGATGCCTTCTCCCTCAGAACCTACCTCATGAAGCCATACAGTTCAAGATACCTCACCCGTGAAGAGAGGATCTTCAACTACAGGCTGTCCAGGGCAAGACGGGTGGTGGAGAACGCCTTTGGCATCCTGACCAACAGGTTCCAGATACTTCTCACCACAATGCAGCATCACCCAGAGACTGTGAGGAGCATCGTGGAAGCTTGCTGCATCCTGCACAATCTCATGCGCACCCGCTACCCAGTGTTGCAGAACAGACTTATGGACCATCAACAAGGGAATTGGGACATGGAGCCTGGTGAACGGAGGCAAGGATGAAACCTGATAGACACTGTGGATGTACAAGGCCGCAACAGAGCTTCACATGAAGGGAAGAAGCAGCACAACCTCCTGAGACACTGGTGCAACTCCCAAGCTAGAGCAGTGGAGTGGCAAGATAAGATGATAGATGATTAATGGATGCTTCCTTGAGCCTGTCACATAACACTGATGAGATTGTGCCATGTATGTTGAGTGGTCTTACAATGAATAGGGCATTAAAAAGCAAGAGCTTTGTTTATTTTAAAATGTGTTGATCAGTGAATAAATTGTTATTGATAATAAAGATACATATGTGTGGCAGCTGGGATGGGGGACCATACAGTCCCACTATGCTTGCACTGGAGGTTTATCTATCCCACAACTATCCTTATCTATCGCACAAGCATTCAAATGCTTGACCATTTGTTAAAAGTTTTCACCAGCACTTTACTAAGGTAAAAAAATGAACCAAGTGTCTTAAGCAAGGATAACCTTTAACTGTCATAGGTAAACTTTATGACTTTATTAAATAAGCAAAATGAACCAAGTAAACTGAATTAAGTGTATTAAGCAAAGATAACCTTTATTAACTGTCTTAGGTAAACTTTACATCAAGTCAAACTTTATGACTTTATTAAAAAAGCAAAATGAACCAAGTAAAGTGTCTTAAGCAAAGATAAACTGAACAAGTACAACTCAGTCTCTGACACTATTCTCAGTCATTCTGAGTCATGTCCATGGTCTCAGCTGTTAAGCGGGCAGGGACTGTGGAGGTGGCTGTGGCTTGAGTGATGGTCTGAGGCGCCATTGGGGTGCTTGGTCCTGAGAGTACATCAGGGGATGGTGTGTTCAGGAAGCTATCCGAGAGCTGACTCAGTCCCATGAGGTTGAGAGGCCCTTCATCAAGGACTTCAGATGTCAGGCCCAATACTGATGACAGATTGTCCATTGACGGGCTTGGCTGTGGGGTGGAGGAAGGAGGAGTATTGTGGGACTGTCTGGTCTGCAGCTGGGTGAGGACTGGCATCTGTGGTGTGCGATGAACCTGGGCCTGGACTAGGAAGGTCTGCTTCTGCTGTGGGAAGTCCTAGTAGCCTTGGTAGGTGAGGGCTGTTGAAAGCTGTGGAAGGGCTGTGACATCGCCTGGGGTGGAGGAGCAGACCTGGACTGGGTCGGAGCAGGTTCAGCTGCGCCTTGAGAATTGTGCAGAAGTGCTGTTATCTTCTCCTTCATCACCTGGTACTGGGCCTTGGGCAGGTCCCTGAGGGTCTGGCTCACGTAGGTGATGAAGGCATGGCGGACCGAGGATCCTCTGTCCAAGTGGACCAGCTGAGAGAGAAGTTCTGTGCTGGTCTTCATTGTGTCCCTGATCTCCAACAGGACATTGTGGTTCTGGCCCTCCAGTCTGCCTCTCTGCCTGCATCCTGTGGAGCTGGGTGTGGGTGTGGGTTGGCCCCTGGTGGCTGCCACTTCCATGTGTCATCCGCTTCCATCCGCTGTCATCCACTAGGCTTCCTATGAACATCCGCTTTACATCCCCGCTACATCCTACCCACGTCCGTTCTTTTCCATTCTTTTCCATTCTGTTTATGCAAATTTTCACCACTTTTTGGAGTGGATGACAATGGATGGAGCCACCCCCAAAATTTTGCTCATCCGCTGTGTCCTTTATGCATATGTTTTGCGTCAGTCGGCCAGTGGAACCTAGCCTTTAGTGATTTGTCAGTTTGCCTGTACAAATGGAGTTGGTTTTGTTGCTCTGTTTTAATGTGTGTATCTTTTTGTATCTTTTGTGTATCTTTCTAAACTACCCTGACTCCCTTGGAAACAGAGAGGAGAGAAAATCAATTAATAAAACAAAGAACTGTAATATTAATTATGAAATGAAGCTTTTTAGAAAGTTTCTTCCTTTGAGGAAAAGTGGTGTGTCTGTTGGTACTTTAAGGGAAGATTCTCGGTTTGAAAAAGGCTGGAAACAAAGATATTGGACAAGGCTTAAAATGGAAGTGAAGGCAAATCTAATGTCATTATATCTCAGAGTAATTTGCAAGGGAGCTTTTTGCAGTAGCCAATTTATTTTGCTTTGATGTAATCATTTGACTGCATTAGATATTAGGAGGAAATCTACCAGGAAATAAAAACAGAAACATTCCCCCCCCCCCCACAAGTGTTTTTGTAAAAAAAAAAATATTTCTGCGTTTCTACATATAATGATCCTGAGGTTAAGCATGGGAAACTGCAAATAAGGTCCATATGTCTAGTGATCAAGTTGACTTAACAGACATTTAGGAAGCATATTAAGATGTACTGAAATTAAAATAATTGGGTAAAGCACCGTGGAAGATACTAAACTCTATTTTATTTCCTGTCATCGAAACACAGCTTTAATTGGGTACAGTGCACCTGATTAAGCCTATAAAAAGTATCATTGATTATAAACCCTACATGATGATAATGGCAGCCATCTTTTTTTATTGTAGTGGCAGACAAAATTGCATTTCCTCTTAGCTTAGGTCACTTACCATCCAAATGAGCATTTGTTAATGGACCAGGTCATTAGCAGCCACTTTCTTGGCATTTGCTGGCCCTGCTCGAATGCCCTTTTTAGTATATGTTGAATATTCAGCCTCATTTCTTGTGCCATCTGATTGTGAGTGCCGGTGATTTTTGATAGATGCCTCTTCATCCCTTGCAGGAATGTAGAGTGGAAATGGCTGATTTCTAAGTGCAGTCAGTTAATTAACCTGAGAGAGAAGCAGGTTCATTATGGCAATAGAAATGAGGTAAAACATGGAGGGAGGACAGCAGCGGGTCAGAAAGGCATGACTCCAAAGTTCATTATTTTTGGAGGCTTGTTTGGTGGATATTGAATCCTTCTAGTAGTATCCAAGTCAGGCTGAAGGGAAAAAGAAGCATACCTATATTATTCATAGGCTGTCATGTCTGGTGTCTGATTAGCAGATCTCAGTATTGCAAAGTGTAGACAGGTGAAAAAAAAAACATTATTATTGGGTTTTTAACCCATATTAACATGATTCAAATATGATGTCGAAGAAATGACAGAGAAACACAGGGATCGCTGTGCCAGAAAAGACCTATTTTCCCTGTGGCTCAAATAACTTGCAAAACTAGCATTTCAGAATAAAAGTCAGAGGATTGCTTCTCTCTCTAATGTGCTTGAGTTGTGAATTGCATGTTGGGAAGCATTCAAACAATGTGTGCCTTGCCCGAAGCCTAAAGCAACATGTTCCAGAAACTGAACAAGTGGTTGTCTCCTTATCTTTTTCCATTGTGGGGCAACATTTGTTAATTCTAGACGTTCGTGGAAAGTTGAGTATTTTTTTGCCCTGCCTTGCTAAGCTCTCAATTCTAAATCCAAACTGTTCAGGTTCAATGTTCAAAACAAAGTTAGACGGTCCACTTATACTTAGCCTCTTTCCATAAGTACATTTGGAATTATTTATTTATTAGATGTTTCCTTTCCACTTTGATCACTTTATAAATAACTCAAGGTGTCCAGCCAGGGGTGGGCTGCTGACGGTTCGCAGGAGAGAATCCCTAGCTAAGATTCTGTGCAGTTCAGAGAACCCCCAAATCTCACTCCTGGCTGGCCCTGCCCACCTCACCCCTCCCCTCCCAGGAGACCCCACATCAGGGGTAGGATTCTACCAGTTTGCACCTATTCACTAGAACCGGTTGTTAACATTCTAAGCAGTTTGGAGAACCAGTTGTTAGAAGAAATTCCTGGCCTAATCCTGTAAGGAAGGCAGGAAGGAAACATTCTGGTGTTGCTTACAGAAACTGCCTCTCCGTTAACCTTTATTCCATTCTTGGCAGGACTAGACTTCCTGTCTTAGGACCCTCTCTGGAGTTTTTTTCCCTTCCTTTGCTGGTATTTTGCTTGTGTGGAGTGACCATTCAAAGTTACAATGGCACTGAAAAAAGTGACTAATGACCATTTTTCACACTGTTGCAGCATCCCCACAGTCATGGGAGGCCAGACGAGGAGATGCATGCCTCGATGTGAGTGATATTGAATTGGCCATGCCCAGCCAATAACATGTCCACCAGACCATGCCCACCAAGTAAGCCACGTCTACAGAACTGGTTGTTAAAACATTTGAATCCCACCCCTGCCCCACATGGCCATGGCCCAGTTTGGATGCAAGTAAGTTTAGGGTGTGTGCAGAGGCTCGGGGAGAGCAAAAAATGGGCCTCCTGGAAGTTTGGGAAGGCTGGAAATGGGCTTGTTTCTGGCTTCCAAAGAACCTCCGGAGCCTGGGGAAGCCATTTTCGCCCTCTGGGAGATTTGAGCAAAGCCTCTGGAGCCCAGGGAGGGCAAAAACATCCACCATGATGCAAGAGGCCAACCAGGCCATGCCCACCATGGCCACACCCACCAGCAACCTGGCAGAGAACCCCTTGCTAAAATTTTTGAAGCCCACCCCTATGTTAAGCACATCTAATATTCCTTCCTCTTCCTGTTTTCCCCACAATAACTACCTTCTGAGGTAAGTTGAGAGAAAGTGACTGACCCAGTCAGCCAACTGGCTTTCATGCCTCAGGTGGGACTAACTGTGCTGTTTTACAGGTGTTCCCAAATTGTCTTCTATTAAAAGTCCTCTCTTGCAAATTGTTAGGCTTCTCACTTAGAAAATGGCATGCTTTGTTCCTTTACTTCGCCAGTAGCCAAACCATTCATAGTGTTCAATTCATTACCTATAATTGTGTCATAAATGCCATTCACCCATCCCATCTATACAGCAGGTAAAATACACCCCACTGTTTTTAACAGTCTACTTCAGTTGCAGCTTTGATTCCTTGCAGAACAATTCAAGTAACTCATGTTTAATCTGTTGGAATAATTAGAGTTCTTTCTTAGGACAACCATTTCTCTACTCTGAATGCATGAGGTCGTGTGGGTTTTGGAATTTTTTTTTTTTTTAATGTTGGTGAGGGATTGTTAAGGTGTGCCAACTGGCTTTGTAGAGACCCGGTACCTGAAGAAAAGCATAGCCGCATGTGGCTGCATTGTGTTATGTGTTGGGTTGGCTGTATGCACAGATGGAACCTGGGGGCTGGGCAGTTGTAGCATCCCTTTTTGAAATGTCATGCATTCAGAAGAAGGTAGCCTAGTCAAGCTCACTATCTTGGCTCTTTTGATTATCTTATCATCTTCGAGGGACATCAGAAACAGACTATGCTACTTTGTTTATTAGATTTACATTTTGTTCTTTACTCAGGAGATAAAGAAAATGTAGGTAATACTTCCTCCTCCTGTTTTCTTTCACAATACTGAGTAGTAAGTTGAGAAAGGGAACTGGTCCAAAGCCACCCGCTGAATGTCAATTTAAATCTGGATCTTTGTAGAACCAGTCCAGCATCTCAACCACCTTTACTCCAGCAGCTTTCTAAATTATAGAGCATGCTGTAGATTACTCTCATCAGTGGTTTGCTAATCATAAAAGATCTGGCACCTTGAGCATGGCCTGTAATAGATGGTTATTTTTCCAACATCTTCTAACTCTGTAGGATGCTTTTCATCACTTCAAAATGGTGTGGCTAGAAAGAAATACCTTAACCATCAGGTTCAACACGCAGCTTTGCACAGGAATCAAAATTAAAACATTTGAAACAGATGGCTTTTCTCCTTCTGCTTGTGAATATCGAATAAGCATAAGCCAACCTTTCTCTCTATAACCTTTTATCAATGTGCTCTTCATGTTTGGCAGTTGCTTCTAATGTTCAACCAAGTTCTAACTTCCTGTAATTTAAATACATTGTTCCATTGTTCTTCTTTAGAGCAGCATGGTAGCCTAGTGGTGAAAATGCTCACCTCCCACTTGGAAGGTTGAGAGTTCAAGCCTAGGTAGCAGCAGATGTTTCTCTCCTCAGGAGTTAAGAAAAAACAATCTGTTGTGAACTCCACATAGGTGTCAGGAAGGGCATCTGGCCAGTAAATACTCAATTACCCTGAATTAAGAGACTAAAAAGGAAATTCTATTGTTCTACTTTGGCATGTTAGAGAACAGTCTATTCTCAGTAACACCATTTCAGATATTTGAAAAGTGTTAACATATCCCACCTAGATTTGTCTTTTCACAATGTTAAGGAGACACACTTTCTGCAATCTATCCCTGTAGGATTCGGTTCTCAATATTCTGATCATTCTCCCTTGAAAGTGTTTCATTTATCTGAATCTTCCTTCGTAGGGTTGATGAGACACCAATTGCTGTCGAAATGATGACATTCTTCTGGAAAATGTGCTTCAATTATGTACTGCATCTTCTCAAAGCACTTTGCATCAGTTTAGGAGCCTCCACTGCAATTTTCATGAAACAACGAAGCTTCTGGAGGTGCTTGTGCCCAAAACTGGATGCCATATTTGCTTCTGGGGTTTGACTAATGCATGAAAATTGATTGCTGCTTTGATTTTAAAACTATGCTGGAGAATTCTGGGAGTTGAAGTCCACAAGTCTTAAAGTTGCCAAGTTTGG
>BLBF01000006.1:13957700-13975701 GCA_015471245.1 Laticauda colubrina
CATCATCATCATCATCATCATCATCATCATCATCATCATCATCATCACCACCATTATCACCATCATCATCATCATCTGCTGCTGCTGCTGTTGGAGCCCAGCAACTTTGGGATAGTGCCCTTTGTTGAGGACTGAATATTCCTGGATAATCTCAGTTGGATTATTGCATGGAATTTTAGATGATATATCAATCTGAAGTTAAACAAGAACTGAGTTATCTCCTTCCAGGTAAATCAGTATCACATCAGCTTCCTGGTATTACTAAACTTGGGGCCATATAATGCTTAAGCTACACAATAATGCATACATCTCTCACTCTCTTTCATTTAAATAATAATTGAATAATTTGGTATTAATGAGACATTTGGTAACTCAGTATTAAACTCAATTACTCCTCTTTAAATCATAAAGGCTCCAAACATAGTATTCCACATCTTGTTGAATTGTACCTCTTATCATCCTGGTCCTCAAAATGCACAGAAGTTGTTATCCAGTTTGGTAATGAAACATCTGCTAGAAAACAACCAAACTCAGAGAGCAGAAAGGAATTCACAATTTCTGCTATGCTAGATGATTTACAACTTCACCTGCTCACAATTCAACCAATGGAACTATACTTTAGAGCCATATGGTTTTGTAAGGAAGGGATTCAAATTCCCAATTTTACTTTGACATATTCAAAAGAACTGGAACTTTATCTATGAAACTGCTGATTGGAAAGAGGAAAGAATAAGCAGCAGGAAAAATGTAATCTATACATATGGCTGGTTCCTCCCTTTATGGAATTGTGCATGTCCAATTTGTAAGCTTTAAATATAGGTAATAGTTACATGGGAATATTACATTGTGAGTTTCCCTGCACAAATTCTTTCAGAGTCCATTTTCAAATTCTTTAAGGAATGCAAGTTGTAAAGTTAGAAAAAAAAATATGGGCACAATTAGGAAGTTCATGTGTGACTCTTGATCTAACTGCAATGACTTAGCTTCACTTTTTAGCCATAGCTTTCCTGTGTTAAAAACCGAAATATTTGAAAGTTGTTGAAATGAAAATATGGTTTTGATTCTTGCACTCGTGATAATCTTGCCCTTTGAGATAATTCCAGTTTGAAAATAGAAGGTAAATCTATTCTGGGGAGGGAAGGAAAAAATCTGATAGAAGTATTAATGCTATAGATCATTCTATTGCCAATCAAGCTTTTTAAAAATATTATTTATTGTTTTATCATGAAAAGCAAAATAGAAAACAGAAAAAATTGAAACAAAACAAAAGCATACTAAAAAGCATGCTATTAACAAAAGCATGCTGTCAATAACAACAACAAAAAAGAAAAAAAGTAGAGCACAAAAGAAAAGGAAAAATAGTGTACAAAAGAAAAGGGAAAAGTGATCTAATTCTCTCTCTGCCTATCTCTCTCTCTCAATCTATCTATCTATCTATCTTACTCTATTACTTTGCTGGTATGGACATGGCTGGTGACATTGTGGCAAGACACCATCAACAAAGCTATGCAAGATGAGGCCTGTGACTTGGAGACACAGCTGACCATGCAAAGTAGTTGTTAAGCCTGGGTTCCCCAACCAGGGTTAGGGAGACAAGCTAAACAGAATGTGCAGCGTTAGTCAGATAGGCACACAGATAAATGAGTGAGCTAAGCTTGTATGTTTATTAACATACAGTAAAAATAACAGATACGCTTGTGCTATCAAGAATATAGTTTATTCCATTATAAGTTCATAGCATAGTCAAATAACAGTCCAATAGTCATGTATCAAGTAGTCAGTCCATTCAGGGGTATTCAGTTAGCAAAGTCCATGTAGAATATCCTATGTCAGTTCACTTACAAATCAGTCCTTTGTTGTCTCTCCCGTTCGAGCAATGCAGTCTTGATTCCAAGCAGTAATCAGGGATCATCAAAGCCAGAGTGAGCAAGCTGTAGTCTTGCTACTTTTAAAGTGTTTTCATAACCACTCCCTTAATTACTATCCCACAGTTAAAGCTGCAGACACTTTAACATACACAACTATGAATCATAGTTATTATTTCACCTAAACCAGTTAGGGTAAACAATGTTATCCCTAACAGTAGTGTTCAATGATCTGAAAGGTGGACTTTGCACCTGGGGAATATGCTAGGAAGAAGAAGAATATATAGGTCACCTTCAGGGTTGACAGGCTTGGAACCCTGACAATGTATATGTCTATGTATAATGGGCACGCGATGGCTCAGTGGTTAAGACACTGAGCATATTGATCTGAAAGGTCAGCAGTTTGGCGGTTCGAATCCCTAGTACTGCGTAATGGAGTGAGCTCCTGTTACTTATCCCAGCTTCTGCCAATCTAGCAGTTCGAAAGCATGTAAAAATGCAAGTAGAAAAATAGGGACCCCTTTGGTGGGAAGGTAATAGCATTCCCTGCGCCTTCAGTATTTAGTCATGCTGGCCACATGACCATGGAGATGTCTTCGGACAGTGCTGGCTCTTCGGCTTTGTTACAGAGATGAGCACAGCTAGAACAACTGGCATGTATGTGCAAGGGGAACCTTTACCTTTATGTACATATATGTAAAAGGGGAGGAGAATGTACTGCTTTTTGTTTTTTCCCCCCAGCACGCACAGAGAGGAGCTTCCTGTCCTCTCTTTTGCAGACAGCAGTTTCACTTTGGTTGTTTACTGACCTATGGGAAGTCCAGGATAGCAATCGTTAAGCATGGGTGTCTTGCTTAATGATTGCAATGACCCATGACTGTAATGGCCCGACTCCATTACAGCCGTAAGCTGAGGACTACCCACATTTGATTAAAGATCTCTTAATTTTAGCAAGCTGATTCTAAGTTAAGGATGGCCTGTTTTTGATTAATACATCTCTCAATTTCACAAAGTTATCCAGACACAATAGCAGAACTGAAACCTTCACAATTACTGTGACTTTGAACAGGGATGTGCAATTAATTTTCCCAACAGCCCATATGATAACTGGAACTGTTGTGGAGGTCCTCTGGCCTGCCCCATTGATGCGGTTCCATCCCTGCTGATGCTAATGCTGCCTATGCCCCACCCCTCACTCATTAAACCCACTGATGCCAACACTGTAATGGGACAGCCCTCAAGTCAAATGTGGCCCGTGAGCTGTAAAATATCCAGGACTGCCTTTGGATAATTCTAAATGTACAGGTTTAAAACAAAAATAATAAGGGTTATTGCAAAGGTGGATTTTGGTTTTTACTTATTTCACTTATTCTCTGTCAATGACCAGCAAGATGTTTTTGTATTTCCAAGAACTCTGGAATAAAGAGGTAGAATATTCCATGTTAATAGAAGATAGCTGTCATTTTGATACCGAATAAGTGTTTGAAAGGTCGTGCAAGCTGTATGAGACAGCAACAGATAATGCTAGAATATTTCAAAACAACAGCAATACTTTTGGATCCTTGCTGGCCAAATATGTAGTAAAATGTATGCTTGTGTATTTGTATATCAGGGATGGTAATATTTTTGAACTCCAGCTAACAGAATATGTAGGAAAGTAAGTAGTGGGATTCAAATTTTTTTACTACTGGTTTTGTGGGCGTGGCTTGGTGGGAGTGGCAGGGGAAGGATACTGTAAAATCTCCAGTCAGAGGTGGGATTTGCTGGTTATCCAAACTACTCAAAATTTCCACTACCAGTTTTCTAGAACTGGTGAGAACCTGCTGAATACCACCTTTGAAGAAAGTGTATGTTTGTGTATGTACGTATGTATGTATGCTGTCTTCATTTGATTAGATTTGCAATAGTTGACAAATTGTTGCATTATGTAGGATAATTTAAGAGATAAAAGCTTTTTTGTGGGGGTGTTGTTTTTAAGGAGCCCTTTCAGTCAGACAGAAATTGAAGAAGTAAATAACTAAAAATACTCAAAGTTCTGGCAAATGCACAGTGATTTTCTTTTCCTTGCTATTTAATAATGATCTCAGATACTATTTGCACTTACCATCATAAAGTTTTTCCAAGGGAAAAGAAGCATGTTCAACATGCCTGTGCCTTTTCATATAGAAAAGGCCAGATATTTGAATACTGTTTTTCACCTTCTGTTTCAAAAAAGGAATCATTTCATGACACTTTGCAAAATACATTTCACTGTACCTAATTTACTCTCCCTAGGGGTGTCAATACAAGTACAATAAAGTTAGTCTTTTAGTCTGACACCACATTTTAAGGATGGTGCCACAAAGAAGAGTGGGTCAAGCTATTCTCCAAAGCACCTGAGGGTCGGACAAGAAGCAATGGATGGAAACTAATCAAGGAGAAAAGCAATCTAGAACTAAGAAGAAATTTTCTGGCAGCTGAACATCTTCCCTCCAGAAATTGAGGATGCTCCAACATTGGAGGCTTCTAAGAAAAGATTGGACAACGCTTTATCTGAAATAACATAGGGTCTCCTGCCTGAGCAGGAAGTTGGACTAAAGATCTCCAAGATCTCTTCCAATTCTGTTATTCCATTGTTCTGTTATTCTGATGCTTGGCAGATATCAAACAATCATAAACTGTTGAAGTATATTTCTCAGGTAGTTTTGATTTTTTCCCCCACAAGCAAAGGAAATTGTATTTTTAGATGAGAAACATAAAAAAGATAAAAAGTGATCAGGCTGCCTCCTAATTATTGTGTCTAGTTCCAACCAGTGGTGGGATTCAATTTTTTTTTTTACTACCAGTTCTGTGGGTATGGCTTGGTGGGCGTGGCAGGGGAGGATACTGTAAAATCTCCAGTCATTGGTGGTATTTGCCAGTTCTCTGAACGACACAGAATTTCCACTACCGGTTCTCCAGAGCTGGTCAGAACCTGCTGAATACCACCTCTGCTTCCAACCACACCATAAAAAGAATTTGAATTAAGTGGAATGGCTTCAGAAAGATTGACAATAATCAGGTGCCAGAAAAAGAAATCCTACAAGGAGACATGTTCAATTTTAAGAAAAACAAGTGGGATATGATAACATTTTTCAAGGACTTGAAAAGTGTTATATAAGGTTATGACCACCCAGAGTAAAACATATGGAATGAGAGAGTTATGAAATGCAGAAAAGCAGAATCTAATTGAATGTTAACAACAGTTTTCTAATGGTGCTACCATAAAGCAGTTGTCTTGGGAATGGTGTGTTCTACTCCACTGAATATATTCAAGGAGAAGCTAGGCTGTAATCTGTCAGAGCTTCTGTAATTTGGATGTCTGAACTGAGCAGATGGTTTAATTTGATGGTCTAAATAGCCCTTTGGAACTCTATGATTTGGGAAAAATAGATACTAAATTCAATATGAATGTAACAATACTGTTTTAGCAAGGTGAGCAGAGCAAGAGCACTATAACACTAGCACTTAGACCTATATATCACTTCACCATGTTTCACAGCCCTCTCTAAGCGGTTTACAGAGACAGCATATTGCACCCAACAATCTGAGTCCTTATTTTATAGACCTTGTGTTCTGTATAAAATAGTTTACTCCAAATCCTCGATTGTGATTGGCTAGAAAAGCCGGCATAGGGATTGGTTCACTAGGAACCAATCCAAAAGAGCTGCCAAAAGGCGGCAAAACCAAGTAACCATCATTGGCTACAAGCCGGCAGGCAAGCCGTATATATAGACTGCCGCGGCAAGAGCCAAACTGTTCCGTTTTCACTTAACTGTTGAAATAAAGACTTTTACTCTTGGAACCCGGTCTACCTCGCATTTTTCTGGACGGAACACTGGCGACGAGGATGGGATCATCCTAAAACGTGAGACTGTGCACGCGGCGAATTGAAACCCAGGCTTGAAGTGATGGCCAGAAATAATGCACCGCCCGCACCCTTCAACTCCAATGAAGAAGATTGGGAATCCTACGTAGACCGTTACCAAATGTACTTAGAAAGTAACGAGATGGAAGAGATCTCAGACCAACGTAAGAGGGCTGTCTTCTTAACGCATTGCGGACCAATGGTATTCAAAATGGCCAAGGCATTGGCGAAACCCAGAGACGTAAAACAAATGACCTGGCCCGAACTCCAGCGAATGTTGAAGGCTCATTACGCACCAGTGGTGTCAAATCTCACCAAATGGCACGAATTCTACCGAAGGGACCAAAAAGAAGGCGAGACCATCGCTGATTTTGTGGCAGCCTTCCGACAACTGGGGGAAGCATGTGAGTTCCTGAATTTAGATAAAACCATGCGAGATCAAGTAGTATTGGGTTTAAAAGACTCTAATTTACAAAGTAAATTACTAAATAAACCCAACATAACCGTGGCTGAAGCAATCGCAGAAGCCACAGCTGCAGAAGCCGCGAAAAAGTCAGCGGCAACCATGAAACAAATAAACGCGAACAATGACGAAACGAGCCTAACCAGAGGGAAGAAGCAATTTCCTGCCACCACACACCATGAAGATTTTGACGAGACATCAGAATCCGGAGAGGAAGATGATGAGGTCCACCGCCTATACGCCAACAAAAAAAGGCGCGAAAAAAGAAACTGGTGGGAATGCGCTGGTTGCCGAGGAAACCACCCTCGAGCCAATTGCAGATTCCTTGATGCCATCTGCAGAGCTTGTAAGAAAAGGGGACACATCGAGAAGGTCTGTAGGAATCGAAAAAATAACAGCCCTAACAGACGCAGTAACTCTCCCCCACAAGCTGAATCGAAACAAGCCGAGAGAAAGTGGGAGCGCAACAAACGAGCCAGTAACCAAGAAAAGACCCATCAAACTGTCACTATCGGAAGCGCTCAGACGGAAAGCGGAAAAAAAGTTAAAATCATCGTAAAAATCGAAGGCAGCCCCTGTGAGATGGAGGTCAATTCAGGGTCTTTCCTGTCAATGGTGTCATGGGACACAATCAGACAACTGGTCCCAAATATCAAACTAAAAGAACTCCAGAAACAAAAATTAACTCTGAAGGACTACCAAGGGAATTGAATCCCTGTGGTAGGTCTAGGACATTTCCGAGTCGCTTACAAGCAGCATGTCGAAGTCCTGCCTCTGACAATAGTTGACCGAGACTGACCCAGCCTCCTGGGCATCGAATGATTCGCACCATTGGGCATCGGAATGACCGGAGTAGACCGAGTGGCCACAACCGACTGGGAAGAAAACCTGACCCACGAGTTCCAGGACGTTTTTGATGGCTCCCTAGGCAGGTATCGGGGGACCCCAATTTCCTTTAGCTTAGACCCTCAGGTGGCCCCTAGAAGATTAAAGGCCAGACGAGTTCCCTTTGCATTAAAAGCAAAAATAGAGGAACAATTGAATAAATTAATTGACCAAGGGGTTTTGGAACCTGTTGACCATGCTAAATGGGAGACGCCAATAGTAACACCAGTTAAACCTGATGGGTCAGTACGCATCTGCGGAGACTACAAGGCTACCCTGAACCATGCGCTGCAACAAAGTGCATACCCGGTGCCAGTCGTACAACATTTGCTACACTCACTCGGGGGAGGAAATTTTTTTTGCTAAACTAGATCTAGCACAAGCTTAACAACAGCTTCCAGTAGACCCCTTAACGGCCGAGGCACAGACAATAGTGACTCACAAAGGGGCATTCAAGTGTAACAGACTTCAGTTTGGAGTGAGTGTTGCCCCAGGTGTTTTCCAAAGCCTCATGGAACTCCTATTAAATGGAATAAAAGGGATCGTACCATATTTTGACGACGTCCTGATTTCGGCTAAAGATACGACCCAACTAGAAAAAAGACTAAGAAATGTAACAAAATTTAGAGAATCCGGTCTGAAAGTTAAAAAAGAAAAATGCTGCTTAATGACTAATCGCATCGAATTTCTGGGCTACTTAATTGACGGAGAGGGTATACACCCTACTGAAAAAAAAGTCAAAGCCATTAAAGACACACCACAGCCAAAAAACAAAAGGGAATTGCAGGCATTTTTGGGTCTAATAAATTTCTATAACGGATTCCTCCCCCACAAAGCGACAATAGCGGAACCATTACATCATTTGTTGGATAAGAAAGCGAATTGCACTTGGGGTCATAGAGAGCAAAAAGCATTCCAGAAAATAAAAAATGTATTAACATCAAACACCGTTCTTATCCAGTTTAGTAACACACTCCCATTGACGGTAACCTGCGACGCCTCACCGTTTGGAGTCGGTGCCATCCTGAGCCACCAATTGGCAGATGGGAGAGAGGCACCCATCGCTTATTACTCAAAGACTCAGTCTAAAACAGAACGTAACTATAGTCAACTAGACAGAGAAGCTCTGGCAATCGTCACCGGAGTGAAACGTTTTCACGAATACCTTTATGGAAGAACATTTTTGATTGTAACGGACCATAAACTGCTGCTAGGAATTCTGGCGGGAAACAAGCCTACACCGAACATTTTATCCCCACGGATGACTAGATGGTCAGAATTCCTTGCAGCATACTCTTACACATTGACACATCGATCCGGGAAGCAAATCTCCCATGCAGATGCATTAAGCAGAGCACCACTGCTGATGATGGAGGAAGACCCAGCGCCAACAATGACCACCCTGCAAATATAAACATGCCCCGAACTACCAATATCTGCAAACGATGTTGCCAGAGCCACCACAAAGGACCAGTGACTGCCCGCATATTAAACTGGGTAGGTAAAGGCTGGCCGGAAAACCAGAAAACTGAAAACTTTAAACCTTTCCGGACCAGACAAACCAAACTCTCAATTCAAAAAGGTTGTTTATTGTGGGGTGATCGGGTAGTAATCCCTCCTAAACTACAGACTAGGGTGTTGGGTATGCTTCACGAAGGCCACCCTGGTATCGTAAAAATGAAAAGCCTCACTAGAAGCTATGTCTGGTGGCCTGATCTAGATAAAGATATCGAATATTGGGTTGCCACTTGCACTAAATGTCAGAAAACCAGGCCTTCCCCACCACAAGCACCCATAAGGGACTGGGAGACCCCACGAGGCCCCTGGTCTCGGATCCACATTGATTTCGCGGGTCCTACTAGGGGGCATACCTTTTTAATTGTCGTAGATGCATACTCAAATTGGCTGGAGGTTGTAGTTATGTCATCTACGACAACCAAGGCGGTCATTAAACAACTTAACAAACTTTTTGCAACCCATGGATTACCGGATGTCCTAGTGTCCGACAACAGGCCACAATTAACCATCATCCAATTTGAACAATAGCTAGCCTCCCTAGGTATACGCCATGCACTGACCTCGCCGGCCTACCCAGCAGCAAATGGTAGGGCGGAGAGAATGGTCAGGTTTACCAAAGAGGGTTTAGAGAAAATGGACCTTGGGGATATCCAGGATAAAATTAACCGTCTACTCACCCTCCAACATATCACACCCAGCACTGTAACCAACAAAAGCCCAGCGGAATTATTAATGGGAAGAAAACTTAGGTCACAATTAGACAGGTTGCACCCAAATTACACGTTGGAAAGACCCCCTGACTCCTCCAGCCATTGCCGAACATTTGAAATTGGTGACCTAGTCTATGCAAAAAATTTTACCGGGGACCCCCTATGGCTTCCAGCCACAATCACACAACTCACAGGCCCCCGGTCCTACCGACTAACCGTAGACGATGGCAGGGAATGGAAACGGCACATAGACCAGCTTCATTCCGGAAACATTGAAAGAAATACAAATGTACAACCACAAAAAATAAAAATCGACGAAAACAAAACCAAAGAGGGGGGGGGAAATACAAGAAAATAATAAAGAACCTTTAAAAATAAACCCAGAACATCTAACCAATCAAAAAGAGCAAAAAGGAAACTTACGGTTAGATGAGACTTGCCAAAAAAATCCAGACGAAGGGGCCAGCCAAGCCAGCTCAACCTGCCCAGAGAAACCAGGAGGGAGCGGCAAAACCACCAGCCTGAGAAACTCAAGCGGTAGCAAAATGGCCGACTCACCCTTCCAGGCAGTTCCATGGAAAAGAGCCGGAGAGACAGCAACCCCATTCGAACCGGTTGAAGTCTCCAGCGAAAATGAACCACGCAAGTCCAGTAGAATCAGAAGAAGCCCCAACTACCTGCGCGAATACGTCACCACGTAGGACTAAACCAAGGGGGGAGGGGTGTTCTGTATAAAATAGTTTACTCCAAATCCTCGATTGTGATTGGCTAGAAAAGCCGGCATAGGGATTGGTTCACTAGGAACCAATCCAAAAGAGCTGCCAAAAGGCGGCAAAACCAAGTAACCGTCACTGGCTACAAGCTGGCAGGCAAGCCGTATATAAGGCTGCCGCGGCAAGAGCCAAACTGTTCCGTTTTCACTTAACTGTTGAAATAAAGACTTTTACTCTTGGAACCCGGTCTACCTCGTGTTTTTCCAGACGGAACACCCTGGAAGGCTGGAAGGCTGAGTCAACCTTGAGCTGTTCAGGATAGAACTCCTGGCAGTGAGCAGAGTTAGCCTGCAATACTGCATTCTAACCACTGCACCACTTCAGCATGAAAAAACCAATGGCAATATCTGTGAATTATTTTAAGAAATAGACCTCACTACTGTCGTTATTATTTACTAGTTTAGTCATAATTTCCAAAAAGCTCATCAGCTATATTTCTCAGGAAAACTTCCAACCAGAACCTTGGTTATTGCTCTTGGTAACAACAACAAAAATAAAGTAGACTATTCTGTTGGCTAAGCCTTCCACAAATTGTATAGCATTTGTTTATTCGCTTAACTCACCTGTGATAGAAGTCAATCCATGGGTCTTATTCCTAGTAATAAACATGGTGCTTCCCCTCACTTCCTCGAACAATTTATATGGTTGGCCATCTTGCTCCCACAATTTTGTTAGCGGCTAATGTAAATTAAAATTACCCCCCTCCACACACAATTTAGAAAAAAAACAAAAACCCAGCCACCATGATAACATCAATATAGCAGAGCTGAGGTCTTCAAGAAACTTGCACTCTGCAACTATAAGACAAGGCTCACCTTATTAATAACCTGGATCAGTGCTTGATGCAATCCAAAGTGGATTTATTCTCTATTTCACTGGACACAAACCAGGGCAAAGGGTTGAAGTGACAGGGAAGGAAATTCAGGTTAAGACATTAGGAAGAATTTACTGACCATATAGGTAATCCTCTTCTTACAACCACAATTGGGACCAGACAAGGCTTTGGATAGCTGAAGGCTACTGTTATGTCTCCCTTTCTGCAGATGAAAAATACCCAGAACCTTAGGGTCTTCTATGATTTGGGAGTCCTTTTGAAGTAAGGTATGTTTTATGTTCCATAACTTTCCATCTGTCTATGAAGATTCTCATGGTTGTCTCAAAGGTGCTTTCTCAAAAGGCAACTGGATTTTGTTTTTCCTTGAAGATGTTTCACTTCTCATTCAAGAAGCGAATGAGAATGAGATGTTTCGCTTCTTGAATGAAGAACTGAAGAAGCTTCTTTCAGATTAAGATTTTTTATTTTTAACATACAATAAATCCATTCCATCTCAATTGTGTGTCGATTAGGTACGTATTTCATATGTTTAACAATTACTAATAATATTAGAACTGAAGAAGCTTCTTGAATGAGAAGTGAAACATCAGAACTGAAGAAGCTTCTTGAATGAGAAGCGAAACATCTTCAAGGAAAAACAAGTCCAGTTGCCTTTTGAAAAAGCACCTTTGTGATAACTTTCCATCATTCTAAAAGTTTACAATCCACACCTTATGATTAAATCTAGTGGGAGCACTTACTGGGAAGGGAGGAAGTTTCACACCAGTGGGAAAGTCGATTGTATAGTGAAATATAGGCTCTTCATGTTCTTATCTCTTTTGTAACTACCTATAAGGACACCATATTCTATCCATGTGACATTCACTGACAGTCTTCTTTGAAAGGATTCACCATTGTAAATTGCCTTTCATCAAGCTAAATAAGAACATAGAGAAAAACTAGGAGACCTTTTCTTCATGGTGCTAAAAAAAAAAGATAAAGACACCTGTGAGTAGAGCTCAGTTTCTGATTGCATGATTGAGGGATTTTTGGCAGCATTATAAAAGTGGTTTGCCACTGTATTCTTAGTGCCATTTTTACATAACATTAAAATATAAAAAGGGAAGATTTGAAAAAAAATGTTGCAACCTAGTCCTCATCATGGGCAGAGCGATAGCATTCATATAAAGAGATTTATAAAATCGTGGAAAGTATTTAGAAAATGGCTAGAGATACATAGAAGGAAGCTGTATTCTATCCCATTTTAAAATATGAGGTTAGAGATTTGCATGGCATCCTATATTTTTGAACTCAGCATATTGGATGGCAGCTCCCTCACCCCCAAATCGAATTTCCAAATGAGGAATTATGAATTTTAGTGACATTTCTCATTTTAATATAAACTGTTCATATTTTCAGATAAAGCCTTTGTTCTTAATTGAATAGCTTCCAGCAGAAGTAATATGCAAGTTTGTTTATCTTCTTTGGTTATTGATATAAAATTACTGAAAGCTAAGCTTTTCATCCGATCTTGTCTTTGGTACTTGAGCCTGTGATGCTATTTATTTCCAAGAATAAGGCAAAAAGGAAATCATTAATGAGGTTATTTGTTTGTATTTCAGGCTGAATAGTGTCAATATCTTTCCCTCTGAAATATGATCTTAATTTCATTGAACTGAAACCCTGATTGTGTTTTACAGTCAATTAGCTTTTAATGTGGTTGCTGCTTACTGCATAAACTAGCAGATTGCCTTTCCTGTTGACCAATGTGAGAAAAAAATGGATCAAGTTTTATGCAGTGATTTTTAAATTGTGGACTGAGTTGTTCCATTCCTATCTGTGCTCCATGTCAACTGGGCAGAATCTGCTCACTGCTTCACAGTCTGTTTCTTAATTTCTGCCTGATAACAATGACCATGTCTCTTGAGTGGCATGATGGCCTAGAGATGGAACTCTCGCTTCACAATCAGGAGGCTGTGAGTTCAATACTAGATAGTGGCAGATTATTTTTCTCTCTGGATCCAAAGAGAAAATATCCTCTGTGACCTCTGCATGAGCATCTGGCCAGTAAACACTCAGCTCCATTCAGTCACCCAGACTCCACCCTCATGTAAGGTTGTTGAAAAAAAATAATGCACATCTCTAGCTGATTGTTAGTATGTGTATATTATGATTCAGTAGTGATCAAAACAACTGAAAAGGCAATGTGTGAATAGAAAATACAGTGATGGATTTCTATAAATGGGATTCCATTGGGTTGAAGAGCCACTTATCTCTAGATGTCTGAGTCATATCTATGAAACTTTGTCAAAGATGCCATGAAGGTTGAAATATAAGGCATGCAGTTCATAAAGCAGCTCATAAATACAAAATAAATGGGATATGATTTCTGTTTCTTAAGGAAGTTCTGTAGGGAAATCAATTGAGAATATATTATCTGGGAAAGACATTCGTGAAATGTTACCAAATATGTTGAGCTCCAAATATGCAAGAATGTTAAATTTCCTTTCACCTGAAAAGAAGTATGATATTCACTTAATGGTAAATAATTTATCTAACATCTCAATTTCATTTATCCTTCAAATTTCTAACGGTATGGTCTCAAATGGTATTGTCAGTCCTCATCTTGTACAGAGAAGTATGGAGTTCCTGTTATGAAGACAAGATTGACATTACTGGCAGTAGTAAAAGTGTTGCAGTTAATGGAATAGTTCCTGAGATAGATTCTTTCTTTCTTTCTTTCTTTCTTTCTTTCTTTCTTTCTTTCTTTCTTTTTCTTTCTTTCTTCTCTCTTTCCTCCCTCCCTCGATCATATCTCTCTCTCTCTCTCTCTCTCTCTCTCTCACACACACACACACATCTATCTCTCATTACAACACATCAAGAAAAAAAATGAACCAACTCTAATCAGAAACTAATTCTACTGAAATTCTATTTGAAAAGACACCTTTGTTTCACTCACTATTTACCACCATTAGAATTGGATGGTCTTCATGGCCTTTTAGAAGGTTTAGAAGGGGACTCCACATATCTCAAGAGACATACTGTTCCACAATAGAGATTCTCCTCCTGGTTCCTGTCCTCTTCATGATAAGCCAGTCAGAAGATATGGTCCCATAAATCATTAAGCCCATGTCCCACTGCACCAACGGATGCAAAGAGGATGTAAAATGTTAAAAAAAGCTTGCCATCCGTTGGAAAACGCCATTCATCCATTGTGTACTCACTGCATACGTGTTTCATACGCTCTATCCCTCGAGCATCCGTCCACTGAGATTTCATCCGCGCAAGAAGTTTTGAGCTGCACAAAACTTTTTGAATGGATGAACTTTCCACTGTGTACGATGTACATCCATGACATATAGGGGAAACAAATGTTCTATGTCCGTTATCATCCGTTAAACGTCCGCTGTATCCTCTCTGCATCTTCTGGCCATCCCCTCAACTCACATACACTGCAGCTGAAAACGGAAAGAGGGAGGAAACAAAAGGTGCACGGAACATCTACACAGCGTTAGTAGCATGGAAATAGAAAGAATGTAAGTGTATGCATCTCGTATATAAAGGATTAAAATGGACAAAACATTTGTATCTGGGATGTATCTCGGATATTTAGGATGTCTACAGTATGTCTAGAGTATGTAGAAGGACACCTAGCGGACTACGGTATTTCCTATAAAAAGGGGGAGAAAATCATCTGGATCTCAATATGAGTCCAGCAGCTATGGTGTACAGACCTCTTCACCCTTGGTCTTGCTCTTCCACATCATCCATTGTTCTCCACCATGGATCATGACACAGTCCATATGGTAGCTGCGATCCTTCATCACCAGAACCAAAACCTGTTCAGACTGTTTCACCTTTTATACACAAGGAGAAGAAGGAGACGTCCAAGAGCTGTGTGGGTCCGAGGATGGATGGTGAGAAGAATGGAGTTTGGACTGTATGACCAGTTGATGGTGGAGCTGAGGAATGAAGACTCTCGTGCATTCCATCACTTCATGAGGATGCCACTAGCCATGTTTGATGAACTTGTAGAGCATCTGAGACCCAGGTTGACCAAGCCGAGCACCAACTTCCATCCCAACCTGGACCCTGGACTGAAGGTGGCACTGACTCTGCAGCACCTGGCCTCTGGGACCACATACAGAAACATGCAGTATGCCTGGAGGGTGCCACACAACAGCATCAGCAAAGTGATCAGAGAAGTGGTGCAGGCCATCATCGAAGAATACATGGAGGAGCTCCTCAAGTGCCCCACCACTGAACAAGGCTGGAGGAAACTTGCAGAAGAGTGGTATCAGAGGTGGAACTTTCCCCACATCTTTGGAGCCATAGATTGGAAGCATGTGGCCTGCAAAGCTCCAGCCAACTCAGGGTCCACTTATTTCAACTACAAGGGCTTCTTCAGTATCATCCTCTTTGCCATGGTTGATGCTGACTACAAGTTCACGTACATTGATGCTTCAGGCAATGAGTCAGCTTCAGATAGCCAGGTATACAACACAAGTGACCTCAAGGATGGGCTGGAATGCAACCTCATCATGGGTTTTCCAGATCCAGACCCCCTACCCAATGACACACAAGATCATCGTTGGTGATGACGCCTTCTCCCTCAGAACCTACCTCATGAAGCCGTACAGTTCAAGATACCTCACCTGTGAAGAGAGGATGTTCAACTACAGGCTGTCCAGGGCAAGATGGGTGGTGGAGAACGCCTTTGGCATCCTGGGCAACAGGTTCCAGATACTTCTCACCACCATGCAGCATGAGGCACATACTGTGAGTAACATCGTGGAAGCTTGCTGCATCCTGCACAATCTCATGCGCACCCGCTACCCAGTGTTGCAGAACAGACTTGTGGACCGTCAAGAAGGGAATGGGGACATGGAGCCTGGTGAATGGAGGCAAGGACGAAACATGATAGACACTGTGGATGTACAAGGCCCCAACAGAGCTTCATATGAAGGGAAGAAGCAGCACAACCTCCTGAGACACTGGTGCAACTCCCCAGCTGGAGCAGTGGAGTGGCAAGACAGGATGATAGATGATTAATGGATGCTTCCTTGAGCCTGTCGCATAACACTGATGAGATTGTGCCATGTATGTTGAGTGGTCCTACAATGAATAGGGCATTAATAAAGAGCTTTGTTTATTTTGAAATGTGTTGATCAATGAATAAATTGTTATTGATAATAAAGGTCCATATGTGTGGTAGCTGGGATCAGGGATCATGCAGTCCCATTATGCTTGCACTGGAGGTTTATCTATCCCACAACTTTCCTTATCTATCCCACAACTATCCTTATCTATCCCACAAGCCTGCAAAGACTTAACCATTTGTTAAAAGTTTTCACTTTATTAAGTAAAAAAATGAACCAAGTGTCTTAAGCAAAGATAACCTTTATTAACTTTCTTAGGTAACTTTTATGACTTTATTAAATAAGCAAAATGAACCAAGTAAACTGAATTAAGTGTGTTAAGCAAAGATAACCTTTGTTAACTGTCTTCAGTAAACTGTATGACGTTATTAAAAAAGCTAAATGACCCAAGTAAAGTGTCTTAAGCAAAGATAAAGTGAACAAGTAACAACTCAGTCTCTGGCACTATTCTCAGTCACTCTGAGTCATGTCCATGGTCTCAGCTGTTAAGCTGGCAGGGACTGTGGAGGTGGCTGTGGCTTGAGTGCTGGTCTGAGGCGCCATTGGGGTGCTTGGCCCCGAGAGTACAACAGGGGATGGTGTGTTCAGGAAGCTCTCAGAGAGCTGACTCAGTCCCGTGAGGTTGAGAGGCCCTTCATCAAGTAACTGGGATGTCAGGCACAAGACTGATGACAGATTGTCCATTGACGGGATTGGTTGTGGGGTGGAGGAAGGAGGAGTGTAGTGGGGCTGTCTGGTCTGCAGCTGGGCGAGGTGTGGCGTCTGTGGCGTGCGATGAACCTGGGCCAAGACTGGGAAGGTCTGCTTCTGCTGTGGGAAGTCCTGGTAGTCGTAGCCTTGGTAGGTGAGAGGCTGTTGAAAGCCATGGAAGGGCTGTGACATTGCCTGGGGTGGAGGAGCAGACCTGGACTGGGTCGGAGCAGGTTCAGCTGGGCCTTGAGGGTTGTGCAGAAGTGCTGTTATCTTCTCCTTCATCACCTGGTACTGGGCATCGGGCAGATCCCTCAGGGTGTGGCTCATGTAGGTGATGAAGGTGTGGCGGATCGAGGATCCTCTGTCCAAGTGGACCAGCTGAGAGAGAAGTTCTGTGCTGGTCTTCATTGTGTCCCTGATCTCCAAGAGGACAGTGTGGCTCTGGCCCTCCAGTCTGCCTCTCTGCCTGCATCCTGTGGAGGTGGAGGTGGGAGTCGGGGTGCGTTGGTCTCTGGTGGTTGCCGCTTCTTCCTCCATTGTGACAGGGGATCCTCCACATCCTCCGGCATGGGGTGTGCAGCTGTCGGGGGGGTCTCTGCCATGGGGCCCTCTGGAGACACCTGCCTGGACAGGTTAGCTGGCTCCTGGCTGGAAGAGGATTGGCTGTCTTTGGGCTGTCTGAGGGAGAGGGGTGTCAGAAGGGCTGCTCCTCGGGGGCAGACCTCACCCTCCAGGAAACTGCACTTGGCCATGACATACATCTCCCGGTCAGTGAGCTTGACAGCAGCCTGCCCAGATTTTTTGAGGTGTAGCTTGCCATACCAGGTGTGCATGTGCTTCCACCATCCCAGGAGTACATCTGCAGTGCAGCCCAGGCTCTCTGCCTTGTATCTCCAAGCTGCCTGTTTCTTCTTGGTGTCGCGATAGAGTCTGTGGCCCTTTCTTCAGAGGTACTCGTTCTCTCTCAGCCATTCCAGCACCTCCTCCTCGTGCTCCTCGGAAACGGTGTACTGTTTCCTCTCTCCCTTTTCCTTCCCTTGCCTCTTCCTCCCTCTGGCAGGGGCTTCAGCAGGGCCTTCAGGGGCTTGAGCAGCAGGGCCTTCAGCAGCACGGCTTTGACGGCCTTGGGGCTGGTCCACCACAGAGCAGTAGCAGCAGCAGCAGCAGCAGTTGCAGCAGCAGTAGCAGCAGCACCAGCAGCACCAGCAGCACCAGCAGCACCAGCAGCACCA
>BLBF01000006.1:13975711-13989878 GCA_015471245.1 Laticauda colubrina
CAGCAGCACCAGCAGCACCAGCAGCACCAGCAGCACCAGCAGCACCAGCAGCACCAGCAGCACCAGCAGCTTCAGAGTCAGTGCCAGGGGGTGGGATGCTGATTCTGTCCTTCTTGCCAGGGCTGGCACGAGTAGGCACCGGCTTCCTCTTCTTCCCTGACTGACGAACCATGGTGTTCTTTCAAGATGTCTGTGACAGCACGTCTTTCCTCTGAATGCTGACTGCATGCGAGCTGCATCCTTTTATATCCGCGGAGCTGACACAATTCATACTCCCCGCATGCGCAGTGAATGTTTTGCATCCGATATACATCTGCTCAGCATCCACTTTGTTTCCTCTAGGCGTCCATGATGCATCCGCGTCATCTGCTATGCATCCGCCCCTTCTGCTATGCATCCACTTCGCAATTCTCCCCCGGAAGCCCTTTAGATGTGTCATCCGCTTCCATCCGCTGTCATCCACTAGGCTTCCTATGAACATCCGGTTAACATCCCTGCTACATGCTACCCACAGCCATTCTTTTCCATGCTTTTCCGTTCTGTTTATGCAAATTTTTGCTATTTTTGGGAGCGGATGACAACGGATAGAGCCACTCCCGAAATTTTGCTCATCCGCTGTGTCCTTTTTGCATACGTTTTGTGTCCGTCGGCCAGTGGGACCTAGCCTTAAGGAATCAACTCAGTTAATGCAATGGATCCTGTACGTATTTGAGATACTATGCATATTTATCCCATCACAAATTTCTTTGCACGTTATATACTAACATCATTCCATGCATACTAAAAAAGGGTGTTAAGAAAAAGGTATGTATTTATGTATTTAATATATTTAATTATGTATTTAATATAAATACATAAGGGCTTTATTGACAAAGTTATTAAGTTTGAAAAATGAATTGGTGGCTTGTATGGTTTTATGATTGATGACATTTCCATAGATATAAAAGCAGGCATTAGTTTCCCCAAAGTGTAACTTCCTTTTGAAGCTAGCAGAGCTTAAACAAATACGCAATCAATAATGTTTTGTTTACTACATGCAGCACCATTAATTCCACAGGGATTACTTTAAAAAATTAAACTGATAAATAAAAGTAAGAAAACAACCAATAAGGATCCCGTATACATAAAACCTTAATTTTACAAAAAGCAAGGAGAAAAGTCATAGACATACATAACAGAAAAGTACCTAGTCATTTATATTTAGGCTCAGAACTCTTAGTGGTGAGTTACCACATCTTTTCCGCATTTCATACTTTTACTGTGCTGAAATGTAAATTAAATATCTGAAACAAATTCCACGGAGCTTAAACTGTAAGTGTGAATTTCAGTGATAAGTGCTTCAGATTTCAAGCCAATTGCTTTAAAAGCATTGTAAGGGATAAGAAACTTCTGAAAAATAGGTAATTTGCTTTGAATTAGAGTGCGACATATTCCTGTTAAAAACAAAATTTGTTTAGATGACACCAAATATCACTATGCTATGATTTTATTTAGCAGGTATAGCTCTGAGTTGTTTTGGTTGATTTCATTTGCAGTGGGTGCTGATAGTATTATAGTTGTGTTTTAGAACAACATACAGTACTATCTAAGCAGGAAATAAAAAAACAAAAATAATTTTATTGCAGTTTCTTGAAGCTCCTGCAGTTATCTTAAAGAATATTTACTTCATGTATTGTACTGAGACAAAACATTTTTAAAAGGTGAATCCAAACAATTGCATATTAAAGTAACAGTATCTTGCCAAACTGAAGCAAACTACCACTTCATGAAGCATATACCTTGGGAACTATTATGGAGGGTCTGTCTTCAACTTCATTCTCTCACACAAACTATCTGAGTGAATTGCCCCTTACTCCTTTGGAATGTACTTCTTCCCTCCTGGGAATTCAGAATAATTGGATCACAATTTTGTATCATCCTCACTTAAAACAATATGGGAAAAAAAATCAGAGTTCCTTGGATTTTCATTAACCCAATTTGGCACATCCATGTTTGAGCATACAAGAATAGTGTTGAAGCAGTGGATTAAAAACATTGTTATCCAATTACATCTGACATCTCTTTTCAAGAATATACTTCCAACTTTCCTTAGATCCACTATATCATTAAATCAAATTATAATTCCTGAACATAGGACATTCTTCTATTGGCTTGAAGTGTTGCCCTTTATTCTTTTTTTAATTATTTACTTAGATTTTTTAAAATCTCACCTTTATTATTTTTACAAATAACTCAAGGCAGTGAACATATACAATATTCCCTTTTCCTCTTATTTTTGCCACCACAACAACCTTTTATGGTGGATTGGTCTGAAAGAAGGGGACTGGCCCAAAGTAACCCAGCTGGATTTCATGCCTAAGGTGGGACTAGAATTCACCATCACCTGGTTTCTAGTCTGGTGCCTTAACTGCTAGACTAACCTGGCTCTCTTTTATAGTGGGCTTCCTACTCCCTCTTCTTATTGCAGTTCTGGAAGAGTGATTTATCCAGGCTCAGATTTTGGCTATGCATTGAAGGGACTATCAAAACCATGAAACACATTTAATTATATGTCCATTTTATGATGCTATATGGTCAGAATTGATACATTTAAGCATGTTTCCTAGTCATTCTGATTTTTTTACTTATAGTTTTCACTTGTAGATATTCTTGACTCTGTTACTCTAAATGCAGCTGAACTCTGCTATGTCAAATGTAAAGTTTACAGCAAATTGCCTGATATGCTTAGTTAGTTTTATGATTTGTTCTTTTTTATAAATGTAACCTTTTTTTTTGTACCACTGAGTTGTATTATGTACCGGTCTGTGATCTCAGTTAAGATTTCTGTATAGTGAGGAGCTTAAGAAAGCACAGATTGGTAGGTTATTTTTTTACATGCTTTAAATTTGCAAAAATTGATATACCCATGGTTATAATAATAGCTAGAGTGGCACAGTGCCCTAGAGGTGAAGACTGAGAGTTCAATCCTAGGTAGCAACTGATGTTTCTCTATTAGGGAACAAAGAGAAAATATCTGCTGCAAACTCCTTGTAGGCATCAGAAAGGGCATCGGGCTAGCAAATGCTCAGCTCCACTTAGTCTCCTGAAACAAGGGAGTAAAGAGTGGTAAAAAGAAAAAAAAGAGCAACTGCATATCTGCATACATTCGAAAAAAAGGCAACTCAGAAATTCTATTAATCCATTTAAACATTTTGACAATACAAGGGGAGGCGTCTGGAAAATCTAAAATTTAAATTTGCATTTACTGTAGAAATTTTTACTGAAATATTTATAAATGTGCAGTGTACTTGTTACATATTTTTACTTTTCATTTTTTTTTACAGATATTTTAATTAGCTACAATTCAATAGAGTTATCTAGAAGGAAAAAAGAAAGTAAACAAACATTAATTGCATTTTTCTATTTCTATCCACCTCACTGGATTTTCATATTTCCACCAATTTATTTCTTAAAAAGAGTGTTTCTGAAAGTGGAGTGTGAGATCTTTTCTATATATAAATAAAATACACAGGTAGCAGTTTTCAAGTAAAAGCTCTTGCTTAATAATTCATTCTTTTCAGTATACTCTTGTGCATTTTTGTTTTTGTTTTTTCCTGCTGGAACTCTTTGTCAAATCCTGATGAATATATCCATGTTTATTTTCCTATTTACTGGTATATTCTAGCAAATGTGAATATGTGCATCTAATTCCTAATTTCTATTGGTTCTAAAAGTTCTTAAAAACTAATAATAGAGCAAGTGCGGTGTTAAAATTCTAATAGGAAATAAAATAAGAGCATTGAAAATTACTGAAGCTGAAATCCTATAGCTCACAGATTATTTTATTTATTTATAAAATGTATTGGCCACCCATCTTACAATAAGGAACTGGATGGCTTATCATCATAAAAATATGTCCCTCTATATACATTAAAACTTAAATAAATTAAAATCAAACATTAAAATCTAAGGACATGCAGGGAGGGTGGGGGCAGAGTGTGAGGAAGTGGGATCTGTTGTTACTCAATCAACCACCTCTATTGTACTGTTCCCCCGTTTGGACCCCAAGTCAACTGATAGAGCCATGTCTTTAGGATCTTAAGAAAGGATGGGAGTGTTGGGCCCAACATCACATCAGGGTGTAAGTTGTTCCAGAGGGCAGGAGCAATAGCAGAGAAGGGCCCTCTTCCTGGATCCCGCCAGCCAGAATAACTGGGCTGACAGGAACAACAGTATACCTCCTCTGCTAGTATGATTGGGATGGGCCAATCCCAGTGGGGTGAGACAGTCTTTTGAGTAGCCTGGACCCATGCCATGAAGGGCTTTGAAGGTGATCACCAACACCTTGAATTGCATCCAGAAGCAGACCAACAGCTAATGCAGCTCGCAGAGCAATGATATTACAGGGGCCATTCTTGGCCCTCCCAAAACTGCCCATGACACCACACTCTGCACCAGATACAGCTTCTTCTTTTTTAAAAAAATAATAATATATTTTTATTATTTATATATAGGTATATCGAAAACAGTGTGACCATCCTGGCGTTTCCTTCACCATACACACCAAAGTGAAAGACAAATGACATATATACTATTTATACATTGCTAGTCTTGTACAATTATTTTTGACCAACATATTCATTCTAATAAATATATAACATCTTGTTCCAGGTCTACTTAGCTGAGTAAGTTCATGTTCCAACTCCCACCTCTTGATTCCAGCCATTGGTAATATCTGTTTCATGTGTCATAATATTCTGTCTCCTCTATGTTTTTTAATTCTAATGTTAATCTGTCCAATTCTGAGTAAAGACTAGGTCCCACTGGCCGATGGACACAAAACATATGCATAAAGGACACAGCAGATGAGCAAAATTTCAGGAGTGGCTCCATCCGTTGTCATCCGCTCCAAAAAGTGGCACCATTCTTGCTGCCATCAGAATGTGTAATGTTACGAATGTGTAAAATTTACTATAACCATCTGTTATAATTCCTAATAGAAATAGTTCTGGTTTAAATTCTATATGTTATCCAACCATTTTTTCTGACCACATCTGGATTTGTCATCAAAATTTCCTTGCTTTTTTACAAGTCCACCACATGTGGTAGTATGTACCTGGTGATTGTTTACATTTCCCAGAGGATGTGTTACTAAACATTTTAGCCAACTTTGCCAGATGAAGCTTCTCTTCAAGAGTAGCAAAGATTGGAACCAAAGGCTGTCCAAAGAAAAACTTATGTTCAGGATCAGAGTTTGTCTCCTGCAAATCAGCTGCAATCTTTTGTAGAACCACCCAATAGCCTTTCACCTTTGGGGAAGCAAGGGTTTAAGAAGGGTTTGTTATCCATGTTTTTAATTAACTATAAAATGCTACTAATACTTCATGTGATTATTATTATATTGACATTTCCTGGCTAATTATGTTCCCTTACCTATTTTATTTTTAAATTCATGATCACATCTCTTTTCTTGTCAATTAATCTGCAGGTCAATTTTGGTAGTGACCACAGTTGCCTTTGCATTGCCTTATGTTGTCCAAATAAGTATTCCTTTTGTTCCTTCCATTTCAGAGATTGCCTCTGAATTTGCTGTTGTCTTAACATTGGTTTGCCACTTAGTTTGGTTTGCCACTTGGCTTCTTATTTTGACAAGGTGACTTCCATCCATGTTGTTTACATATGTTGACTCCCAAGAAAGTCTTGCTTTAATTAGAGGAACAGGAAACAAATGAAGAAGTTGCTTTGGCTTCTGGAATTGAGTATTTCTTCTATTTCTAGCAGAAAGTATCATAACAAGCGTCTTGAGGAAAAGGGGTCCGTCCCTATGACATACTCAGTTAAGAAGATCAGCCAACTGGTTTTCTTCTCTTATTTTCTGCAACAGGCTGCATTGTGAATAAACAGAAGACTTCTAGTTTCAGGCTGCATAATTAACTTGCCATCTTTCACAAGAGATACATCCTTTCAGAACACAAATAAATTATTGTTGAAGGAAATAAAGGCCTGATCATCAATTAAAAACTAGATTCCTGACAGAACTTCTGTTCTTGGTTGTGTCTTCTGTGGCACAGAGGCTCTTCCCTATAATAAAGCAGCCTGCTCTGCTGAGCATGGAGCCAGTACATCACTGATCACAAACAGGCTTTGGAGTGCAATAAAAGAAAGAAAAAACACTGAACAATGCCTATGCTTTTTTTCAAAATTTAATGCATTAGAGAATTGGAGAAAGATGAAACAAACAAACAAACAAACAAAAACAGTTCTTATACTATGTGCTGAAGCATATTCTTTAAATTCAATCTGTTGTCAAGTTTGTAAGAAGTGGAATGCAAATACAGAATAACAGAGTTGGAAAGGACCTTGGAAGTGTTCTATAACAGATAACAGATAATCAGAGTTGGAAGGGACCTTGTAGGTCATCTAGTCCAATCCCCCACCCAAGTGGGAGACCCTACACCATTTCTGACAAATGGCAGTCCAATCTCTTCTTGAAAGTCTCAACTGATGGCTCTCCCACAACTTCCGAGGTCAACTTCTGTTCCATTGGTTGATTGTTCTCACTGTCAGAAAGTTTCTCCATATTTCCCCGTTAAATCTCTCTTTGTTCAATTTCCATCCATTATTCCTTCTCTCTAGTCCAGCTTCCTATTCAGGCAGGAAATCCTATATTATTTCAGACAAATGGTTGTCTAATCTCTTCTTAAAAACTTCCAGTCTTGGAGCACTCACAACTTCTGGAGTTCACTGATTAATTGTTCTCACTGTTAGAAAATTCCTCCTTAATTCTAGGTTGCTTCTCTCCTTGATTAGTTTCCATCTATTGTTGTTGTCGTCCTGCTTTCAGGTGCTTTGGAGAATAGCTTGACTTTGTGGCAGCCCCTGAGATATTGGAACACTGCTATCATGTCACCCGTATGCAAGTGTCCTCTTTGTAGACTTCAGTTCAGCATTCAATACCATCATTCCAGACACTCTTCTAAGTAAATTAAACCAACTAGTGGTACCTGAACACACTTGTAAGTGGATCATAAGCTTCCTAACAGACAGGAAGCAGCAGGTGAAGCTAGGCAGAATCACATCTGCTACCTGTACAATCAGCACAGGGGCCACCCCAGGCTTTCCACTTCTCTTCTCCCTATATACCAATGACTGCAACTCAAATGATCCATCTGTTAAAATAATGAAGTTTTCTGATGACACAACAGTGGCTGGTCTCATTCGAGACAATGATGAATCTGCATACATGCAGACAACTTGCCTTGTGGTGTAACCGGAACAATCTGGAACTGAACACTCTCAAAACCGTAGAAATGGTGGTAGACTTTAGAAGAAACCCTCCCATACTACCACCTACTACAATACTAGACAACACAGTATCAACAGTAGAGACCTTCAAATTTCTAGGTTCTACTTTATCACATGACCTAAAATGAACACCTAACATCAAAAACATCATCAAAAAAGCACAAAAAAGAATGTTATTTCTGTGCCAACTCAGAAAGCTCAAACTGCCCAAGGAGCTGCTGATACAATTCTACAAAGGAATTATTGAGTCTATCATCTGCACCTTTATAATTGTCTGGTTTGGTTCTGCAACCCAACAGGGCAGACACAGACTTCAGAGAGTAATTAGGATTGCAGAAAAAACAATCACTACCCACCTGCCTTCAATTGAGGACCTGTTTCCTGTACGAGTCAAAAAGAGGGCTGTGAAAATATTTACAGACCACTCACATCCCGGACATAAACTGTTTCAACTCCTTCCCTCAAAATGACACTATAGAGCATCGCACACCAGAACAACTAGACACAAGAACAGTTTTTTCCCGAAAGCCATCACTCTGCTAAACAAATAATTCCCTCAACACTGTTCAAATGTTTACAAAGTGTACACTACTATTACTGTTAATCTTCTCACCATTACTTATCACCCACCCCCTCCCACTTGACTGTTTCCTAGTATGATTTGATTGTTGTTGTACCCTATGACTATCATTAAGTATTGTACGTTATGATTCTTGATTCTTAATGAATGTACCTTTTCTTTATGTATACTAAGAGCATTTACACCAAGACAAATTCCTTATGTGTCCAATCACACTTGGCCAATAAAGTATTCTATTCTATTCCATTCCATTCCATTCCATTCCATTCCATTCCATTCCATTCCATTCTATCCTATCCTATCCTACCCTACCCTATCCTATTCTATTCCAGTTCTTCTTTTCACTAAACTAGACATATCCAATGCCAATTGTTCTTCATATGTTTTAGCCTCCAGCCCCCTAATCATCTTCATTGCTCTTTTCTGCACTCTCTCTATAGTGTCAAAATCTGTTTTATATGGTAGTGACCAAAATCGGATGCAATATTCCGACCAATATCGAATGCAAGTGTGGTCTTACCTAAGCATTATAAAATGGTCCTAACCCTTTACATGAGCTTGATTTTGCTGTATCTGATGTGAAGTTAGATAGAACCATATTTTTATTACCTGGAGGGGTGTATGCAGACACAGTTTTGCCTGGTTTTGTGACCTTTCATGCCACAATTGTTAAATGAGTTTCTTGGCTAGGAGAATGTTCAGTTAGGAAAATGGTTTTTGAATGAATGGAGCTTCCTCATTGACTTTGTATGTCAGAGGCTTGCAAAAGGTGATCACATGACTCTGGGACATTGCAAGCATCATAAATGTGAGCCAGTTGCCAAGCATCTGACCATGGGGATGTTGCAATAGTCATGAGGGTGAAAAATTGATGTAATTCACTTTTTTCAGTACTTTTGTAACTTTGAACAATCAGTAAAAAGTTAGTTGTAAGTTGAGCACTATTTGTAATTAAATGGACTCTAAATATTACCTATCTGAGGATTTTTCTAAGGAGAAAATAAAAATGAGTTATCTTATAGAGAGATCAGGGTTGTTGTTTTTTTCCATTTTACAAGGAAAATGTGGAAGCTGATGAATCCACAGGAATTTCAGGATTTGATCTAAATGGGCATTTAGTTTAGAAAGATAAATTGAGCAATTTTAATATAAAATAATAAATTAAATCATTGGGTTTGCATTGCTGGATAATTGCCATGGTCATTTAAAGTAGTTATATGAGATTTGGGATACTTAAATCCTTAGAACTTTGAGCACATACATTCTTTTGCTGTATTTTTAAAAATCCATAAGTAGCAATTGGCAAATGCTTAGCACAACTGCATTATTGCCTATAAATAGCAAATTAACAGACTAATATTTGGGGTAAATGAACTAAACTGCATCTATATGGTTTCTCGTCTGATAACAAATTTAAGTGGTTTTTCAGTAATGAGAGAAGTTTCTTAAATGGCTGAAAGGCATATTTAAAATCTATTTGATTTGGCATCTGACCCTCCCCCACCACTTCAACTAAAATATTAAAAAAATATAATGAAAATAGCAGAAGTGAGACTTGCAAGATAAATTTTGGTTTGGTGCATGCATGTTAATCCATTCATGCACTCTTCCTTTAGGGAAAAAATCTTTGAAAGAAGCTTACTTTGAATCTAGGCTGAAGTTCCTCATTGGAACTTTACATTTGAATAGTATTTGATCAGTGTTTGATATTGTTTCTATAAATCAACTTTTAAGGAATATAGAGAACATGTGTTTTTAAAAAAATAGAAATAAAATAAAGAACAAATGTCAAACCATACCTGACTTTATTTCAAACTTCAGAGAAATTGGGAGATCCAGGCAGTTCAAATGTGTATAAAGATTTATTGTAACCTTAAAGTCTCTACAAGAATCTGAACTACTAATGGTCAAGAGAAATTGGCAGGAGCAGGAATAGAAAGGAATTCAAGTTGGGCAGAGGTGGTATTTAGCAGATTCTGACCAGTTCTGGAGAACCGGTAGTGGAAATTTTGAGTAGTTCAGAGAACCAGTAAGTACCACCTCTGACTGGAGATTTTACAGTATCCTTCCCTGCCACGGCCACTAAGCCATGCCCACAGAAATGATAGTAAAAAAATTTGAATCCCACCACTGGGCTGAACTAAAATCTCTTGTAGGTGCAAAGGGACTCATGATTGATGAAGTGAGCGCCTCCCTTGACTCAGCCTGGTCACCTCCTACACTCTAAAGTTCATTAATTTATGAAATTTGGCCTATAAACCATTCAAATGGAAGCAAACATTGAGTTGCTCATATCTTAATCTTTCTAAAAATGGAAGGAAACATACAGCACATATTGCAAGTGTTCTGTCTGGAAATAAGGTGCGCAAGACCGGGTTCCAGCAACCAACTCTTTATTCAAACAGTAAAGTGACTTGAAACAGAACGTTTGCCCAAGCCGCGGCAGCCCTTCTTTTAGCGGCTTGCTCACAGCTTGTGGCCAATGACAGTTATTTAAGTGTTCCTGCCATCAGGCAGGCCAATCGGAATGGTGCTTAAGTAACCAATCCGAGAACGGCCTTTTCGGCCAATCAGTTTAAGGTATTTGGAGTCTACCAAGTTCTGTACACAACACCCCTCCCCCCTTGGTTTCGTCCAACGTGCATAACGTAGTCATGCAGGTAGGTGGGGCTTCTGCGGGTCCGACTTGATCTGCGCAGCTCAGTCTCAGCATGGTCCTCAAGCAGTTTGGATGGGATCGCTTTCTCTCCGCGTCTTCTCCATGGAACCTCCAGGAAGGGTGAATCAGCCTTGCCGCTCCCGCCTGAGTTTCTCGGGCTGGTTGAGGTGGCTCTGCTGCTCCCTCCTGGTTCGTCCGGGCTGGTCAAGCTGGCCTGGCTGTCTCCTTCCAGGAAGGCCTCACCTCCCTCTCCTGCTACCAGACTTCTTCTCTGGAGCTCGTCTATAGAGAAGCACTCTTTTTGTTTCATTTGAGTTTCTAGTTCGGGTTTGTGTAGTGATTGTTGTCTTGTAATTGGAGGTTCGTCTCTCCCTTTTTTATTTTGTGTTTCCCCCCCCCTCCTCAGTTGTTTTTGGCTCGTTTATTGGAGTTTGCGGTAGTGTAGTGTTGCATTCTAATGTGCAAGAGTGAAGCTGGTTGATGTGCTACTTCCATGTTCTGCCGTTGTCTAGTGCAAGTTGGTATGACCGGGGCCCTGTGATTTGGGTAACTGTGGCTGGAAGCCATAATGGGTCCCTAGTAAGGTTTTTAGCATGGACTAAATCGCCGATTTCAAAAGAGTGATATCTACTGGAGGAGTCAGGGGGTTTGTCCCAGGTATAGGTGGGGTGCAGTCTATCGAGGTAGGAATGCAATTTCCTATCCATGAGGAGTTCAGCTGGGCTTTTGTTAGTGGTTGTGCTAGGGGTGATATGTTGAATGGTTAATAATCTGTTAAGTTTGTCTTGCATGTCCCCTGTGTCCATTTTTTCTAGGGCCTCCCAGGGCATGTCGGATGCCCTGTGCGGCCAAGCATTGCTCGAAAGCTAAAGTGGTAAACTGGGGCCCATTGTCCAAGACTATTACATCAGGCAGCCCATGCGTGGCAAAAAGTCTGTTTAACTGTTTCATGACTGCCTCGGTAGTAGTGGACACCCAGTTAGAGTAGGTGTCCATGATTACAAAATAGGTGTTCCCTTTTGTTGGCCCAGCAAAGTCAAGATGCAGTCTCGACCATGGGCCTCTGGGAGTTTCCCATTTCATGACTGGTGCCAGTGGGGGGGGCAAGGCCTTGATTTGTGGCAGTAATGGCATGTTGCCACCCATCGTTCAATGTCCTTGTCCCGCCCTGGCCACCAGACGTAACTCCTGGCTAGGGCTTTCATTTTGACTATGCCCGGGTGTCCCTCGTGCAACATGCACAACATTTCTTCCTGTAACTTTTCTGGGATTACCACCCTGTCCCCCCACAGTATACAGCCTTTTTCAATAGACAGTTCAATCTGTCAGGTGCAAAAAGGTTTAAAAGTCTCACCTCTATTTTCATCTGGCCAGCCCTTACCTACCCAATGCAGGATTCAAGCTGTCAGCAGGTCTTTCGCAGTAGCTTTAGCGACATCTGCTGCGGTTAGTGGCAGATTCGGCCAGGACTCAATTTGGAGAATGGAGACGGTGGGAGCTGGGTTGTCTTCCATGTTGGGCAGCGGGGAACGGCTCAAGGCATCCGCATGGGTGATGGTCTTTCCTGGGCGATGGATGAGTGTATAGTTGTATGAAGCGAGGAATTCAGACCATTTCATCATTCTTGGTGATAGAATGTTCGGGGTTGGTTTGTTTTCTGCTAGGATCCCTTGTGCGATGAGTTTGTTAAGCTGCTCATCTATTTTTGGCTTTAAGGCAAAGGGAACACATCTGGCTTTGAGCCTGATGGGAGCTATCTTTGGATCTAGGCTGAATGATATTGGGGTCTCCTTGTACTTGCCTAGGGTCTCGTCGAATACATCCCAGAACTCTTGCAGCAGGCTCTCTTCCCAGTTGGCCGCAACAATGCTGTTGATCTTGGTCACTCCGATTCCCAGGGGCGTGAACCATTTGATTTCCAGCAGGCTAGGGCAATCTGACGATTGTTAGAGGCAGTATTTCAGCATGGTTTTTAAATCCTACTAGGAAATGTCCAAGGCCCACTACTGGGGTTCGGTTTCTCTGGTAGTCCTTTAGTATCAATTTTTGTTGTTCCAGTTCTATTTGCTTGATGTCTGGTATCATGCTTCTGAAAGTGTTCCAAGATACCATTGACAAGTATGATCCGGAGTCTACCTCTATCTCACAGGGCTTTCCTTCAATTTTTACATTTATCCGGACCTTTTTTGCATTTGCCGCCCTGGCATTTCTGATGGTTATTGTTTGGCGTGTTTCTTCTCTGTTGCTCATTCGCCAGTTCCTGCTCTCTCTCGGCTCCATCTGATTCCAGCTTGTCTCTTTTCGTTTCTGGGGGTGGTGGTGCTGCCGTGTCTTTTTGGACTATAGCTCTTTTTGTTTCAGCAGACCCTTGCGATGTGCCCCTGCTTTTCACAAGCTCTGCAAATGGCATCTAGGAACCTGCATTCTGAGCGCGGGTGATTTCCTCCGCATCCAGCACACTGGAATTCTCACCTGCTTCTTCTTTTTTCCCACCATTTTCTTTCCAACTGAAGCCTATTTATATCTTCATTGTTGTAATCAGTGTCGCTCAGGGAGTTGAGTTCTTCATGGTGGGCAGTTGCTATGGGCTGTTTCTTGCTTCCTTCTGCCCTCTTTTCTCTGGGTTGATTCAGCGGATCTGGAATTGAGTTCATCTGGCACATAGTGGCTGTGGATTTCTTGGCTGCTTCACTGGCGGTGGCTTCTGCGATGGCCTCGGCCATTGTGATATTCAGCCTGTTTAGCAGCTTGCTTTGGAGTGTAGCGTCCTTCAATCCAAGGACCACGCAGTCCTTCATGGCCTTGTCCATGTTCTGGAACTCGCAGGCTCCTCCGATGTGTCTTAGGGCTGCTACGAAGTCTCCGATGCTCTCGTCTTCCCATTGGTCTCATTTTTAAAACTCGTGCCTTTTGATCAGGTTGGAGACCACAGGCATGTAATGGGCTCGAAGCAATCTGTTCAATTCAGGCCATGCCATCTACTTAACGTGTCTCGGTTTAGCTAGCGCTTTGGCCATTTTAAAAATGGCTGGCCCACAGTGTGTGAGGAATATAGCCCTCTTCCTCTGGTCAGTTATCTCCTCTAGCTCGTTGCTTTCTAAGAACATCAGAAAGCGATCAATGTACGACTCCCAATTTTCCTCGGCTGGGTTGAACGGTGCAGGCAGCACATTGTTACCGGCCATCTCTGTCACTCGGTTCTGGTTTCCGCGTGCTTCGGTCTCACTCTTCCAGGATGATCCCACCTTCATCGCCATTGTTCCATCTGGAAATAAGATGCGCAAGATCGGGTTCCAACAAACAACTCTTTTTTCAAACAGTAAGGTGACTTGTAACAGAATGTTTGCCCAAATCGTGGCAGTCCCTCTTATAGCGGCTTGCTCATGGCTTGTGGCCAATGACAGTTGTTTAAGTGTTCCCACCGTCAGGCAGGCCAATCGGAACAGCGCTTAAGTAACCAATCCGAGAATGGCCTTTTCAGCCAATCAGTTTAAGGTACTTGGAGTCTACCAAGTTCTATACATAACAGCAAGGATATAACAGAGTGAAAATCATAAAAATAACAATATATAGGAACTTAATTTAACCACCAAGTGTGGGAATCTAGTTCATGCAAACAATATATATATATATATATATATATA
>BLBF01000006.1:14010425-14056998 GCA_015471245.1 Laticauda colubrina
TCTCTTTCTCTTTCTCTTTCTCTTTCTCTTTCTCTTTCTCTTTCTCTTTCTCTTTCTCTCTTTCTCTCTCATCTATATCTATATGTCTATATCTATATCTATACGTCTGATATCTATCTATATTAGTGGTGGGATTCAAATATTTTTACTACTAGTTCTGTGATAGGGGAAAGATACTGTAAAATCTCCAGTCAGAGGTGGTATTTGCCAGTTGTCCAAACTACTCAAAATTTCTGCTACCAGTTCTCCAGAACTGGTCAGAACCTGCTGAATACCACCTCTGATCTATATCTATCTTCAACAGGGGTGTCAAACTCGATTTCATTGAGGGCCTAATCAGGGTTGTGTTTGACCTTGGGGGGCTGGGATGGGCATTATCAGGGTAGGCATGACATCATGGTCAGGGTGGGCATGATGTCGGATCACTTTGATGTCACTGATGGCCACATGCAGTCCTTGTGAGGTCTGTTTTCGGCTGCTGCGGTCTTTGTCAGCAAAAACAGAGTTCAGGAAGAACACCCGTGGCCCTCACAAAGTCCATTTTTGGCTGCAATGGCCTCCTGTAACCCTCTGCTAGCAAAAATGATGCTCAGAAGGACCGCACGCAGCCCTCCTGAGCTCAATTTTTACTGGCAGAGGCACTCTGGGCTGGTCCTTCATTGTTTCCAGGTCGGCCACATGGACCAGATGTAAGCACCCCATGGGCTGGATGCGGCCTCCCAGCCTTGAGTCTGACACACGTGATCTACAGTATGCCTGATCTATAGTATGTAATTTTTCCTTTGTTTTGTTAAAAATAGAAAAAAAGGATATATTTGAGATTTTTAAAAAAGTATTGACAATTAACTACATTTTGTATTATAGTAGCTATCAAGTGTTACAAACTACTATTTATTATGGAAGCAGAAATGTCGATTTTTTTTGCTACAGAGATCTGATGTTGTTATAATTTCAGCTGGAGGAAATTGGAACATCAACATCCATGGCAGTATCAAAATATTAGCATTGTTGTGCCTCTCCATATTGTTTAACAGCTTGAAGATAGAGAGAGAAAAAAAAGGCAGGGAGGGAGAACTTTGTTTATTTGGAATTATTCTAGATTAATTTCCAGAAGAATTATTGAAAAGGGGGGTTTTACAGAGTAAAAATAATTTATAAAGTCATACCACATCAGGCCCATAAAATAGGATGTGATTTTAATCACGTGAGTGCAGGCTTTTTCTTCAACTGCTCATTGTGTGTTCTCAGATATAAAGCATTGTGTGTTCTCAGATATAAAGGGAATCACAGTTAAAGGAAAAAACCCTAAGCTTAAAAGATATGAAGGTAAATCTCTTGATTACTGTAATATCTTTTGATTGGCTCCAGCAAATCTCACAAAATCAAGTAATAGGGACATGGTTATTGAGCAATAAGCTTCTCTAAATATCATCAAGCATCATTTGCAGTGTGGGCTCTAGTCTTCCTCTAAGGGTAATTAATAAAGGATTATCTTGATAATGGATGGTCTGAGCCACAAATGTAGGTCTATTTTCATGCTTGTCTTTGACCTTACAATGATGTTATTTGACCCATATCTTAAAAGTTATTTTTTTAAAAAAAGACAACACAAACAACTTAAATTGTATATTGTACGCTTTTTTCTCCAGAATACTTGTATATGCTTTGTAGATTAGTTATCGTTCGAATACTAAATAAGAAATTCAGCTGAAAATGAATCTCTGTATAGAGGATTTTTATAGATTTTTTTCCTGTGTGTCTAGTATCTTTGGTAGTAATATACAAACACCTATTCAGCCATACCCCAAATTTAGAATGTTGTTATTGACTTAATAAACAAAAGCACAAATAATAGCTGGGTTTCCAATCTCTTCATAACATCTGTCTACTTCAGTCCTTCATATTCTCCAGTCTCTTGATTTCCCTATTGTATTACTCATGATTGATTACTTTTTTCTTGAAAATCTCTGGCAAGAAAAAGCAGAACAAAATATTGAACCATTATTGTAATTTCAAAGTTTAGTATATGCCACATTCCTGATTTATTCCTCTATTGGTTTGTGTGAAAATCCTAGGAAAACTGAAATCAACAAGTTACACTGTACAGTGTTTTAAAAAGTGTATCTGTGATGCCATACCACTAGCTATCCAAAGAAATAAAATCAGAAAGCAGGATGCTATAGGGTAGAAGTTTAAAGATTTTTAGATTTAGTTAGTTCTTATAGTTGGCATACTCATGGGGAAAATGTATACATTTCAGACTTGTTATGTAGTAGCATCAATAATATATTGCAGTCTTTAAACAACTTTGGTTGACTTCCAAAAGCAAAGCAGGATTTGACATGTTTAGTATTTGAATGGGAGACCTAAGAGTTTCCAGAGTCATGGACTACATTTTAGGACCTTCCTCCCCATAAAATTGAATGGTGAGTGGATCAATGATTAAGACACTGGGCTTGTCATCTGGAAAGCCAGCAGCCCTGGTTTGATACCCAAGTGTCACATGACAGGGTGAGCTCCCATCCTCACCCCAGCTCCTGCCAACCTCGCAGTTTGAAACATGCAAATGTGAGTAGAAAAATAGGTACCATTTCAGTGGGAAGGTTACAGTACTCTGTGATGTCATACTGGTCAAGAAATGTATTTGGGCAGCTTTGGTTCAATTTCCTTGAAATGGAGATGAGCACTACACTCTATAGCAGTGGTTCCCAAACTTTTTCGGTCCACTGTCCCCTTGGTGCTACAAACTCATCCTCAGTGCCCCCCACCCAGGGGTGGGATTCAAATTTATGTGGGTGTGGTCTAATTTCAGGGTGTGGTTTGCTGGTCACATGACTGGGTGGGTGTGGCTTGCTGGTCGTGTGACTGGGTGGGCGTGGCCAGGTGACTGGCAATCCCCCTTGGGGATGCTAAGAGTTGGCAGGGGGATGTTTGAGGCACCGGCCCTGCAGGTTCACCCATTAACTGGAGCACCGCTCTGGAACTGGCACCTCAATGGGTGAGCCTGCAGGGCCAGCTCGCACCTCGAATGTCCCTCTGCTGTCTCTTAGTGCCCCTCTGCCGGCCCCCTTGGGGACACTAAGAGGTGGCAGGGGGACGGTGCATTGAATGCTGTCGTGGTGGTACATAATGTGCCACTGCTTCCGCATTGGAGGTGCCGGCTCCGGAGCAGTGCTACAGTCAATGGGTGAACCTGCAGGACCAGAGCCTTGAATGGCCCCCCTGCCACCTCTTAGCATTTCCCAAGGGGGCCAGCAGAGAGGCACTAAGAGGCAGCAGGGGGACGGCGCATCGAACGCGGCCATGTTGGCACGTAACATGCCAGCGCTTCTGCATTGGAGGCACTGGCTCTGGAGTCAATGAGTGTACCTGCAGGGCCAGCACCTCAAACGCCCCCCTGCCACCTCTTAGCACCCCCCTGCCAGCCCCCTTGCCTCTTAGCGCCCCCCTAAGGCATCCTACCCCCCAGGGGGCAGTACCGCCCACTTTGGGAACCACTGCTCTATAGTCTGCAACAATATGTGGAGTAAAATCTGCAGGACTCCTTTCCATAAAATCAATCAGAGAAAGCCAATGACTGTAGTGTGTTCAAGAAAAATCCATGAACATGTTCACATAATCTCTCTGGAAATCCAGCTGGAAGGTTTATATAGCAAAGTAGGATAATTTATATAGCAAAGTAGGATAATTGTATGCATTATATATATTTTTATTCTGCCTCTATATTCATTCCGTCATTCCTACTAGAAGTTAAATAAAGCAGCCACTTCAAATGATAGCCAGACAAAAGTGGAAAGTTGGAATCACACCTCCATCTCACATTCTCCCAACTCACTGCTTGGGCTATAACTTTGTTAGACCAAATATATGCAGCTCTTCACAGTGTCTCACAACCATATAGTTGATTAATTACTATTTGTATAAGACAACGTGTTGGGTCAAAGCAGCCAATGTTATTCTAGGAGATGACACCAAAGCATATACTCTGTTCTATTCTGTTTTCTGTACAGGTTCCATATTGCAGATCATCTCATTCAGGATTTTGAATAAATTCTTAGTTGCACTATATACAGTCCACATTTTTTTTGATGTACGATCCTATGATTTTATGATGCCATACATCTATGCATAGTGTTCTGCATGAAAACAGATACACCACATTGGCTTCAGATTTTGAATTAAGTAAAATGAATGATCCCATTAATATGTTGAGCATTCTGTTGCTTTATTTATGTTATTGATTATGGACAGCTAGTTTTTAGTTTCATGCAACATTCCTCTGTAGCTTTATGGAAAGCTGCCTTCTGAATAAGGTAGCTCAGGAAGTCCAGTTTCCTTTCTAATTATGGCCTCCATTTTGTTTCCATGTTGCCTGTAATGAATGTGAACTGGCATATGGTGCACTTTTACAAAAGGTGATTTGAAACAGCTTTCAAATGTAATTGATGTTAGAAAGCTGCATGGCTGGGATCAGGCCCAGGTATTTTTGACAGCCGTATCCATCATGTCAAATCCGGAAAGAAAGAAAAAAACAGCATTAAGGAAGAATAACAATCTCCAAATAAAACAATTATCTCTTCACAACTTTGTTACCAAAAATTGGGCAAAAGCCAGAACTGGAAATTAGTGGGATGGAAATGAATTGGAGGGATTGATAAAGGTTGTAAATCAAATGTATTTATCAGCCATTTATCTCGTCAGGGGAAAAAAAGATTGAATTGTGATTGACAAAAGAAAGCAACTAATTTAGTACGCTTGTAGCTTTGAAAGAAGAGGTTTGTTGCTGATAAGAAAAGCATGTTGGTTTACTGAAAGAAAAAGCTCCTGGAACTCAAAAGAAAAATGTAAAGAGACAATCAAGGGGTATAAGAATGCCACTGTTCTCCCACAGCCTCATGCCTGATAGTGCACCTTTCTCTCTCTGCATTTATGATCACATAGCTAAGGCCATATCTTATTGCAGTCTTTATTTTGTAGGCTTGTTGTGTGTACACCCACAATCTGCAGCATGTAGTAAATGTGTAGGTCTTAACGCAAACACAATTTTCACTTTATGAGGGACAGGAACTCTATCCTCCTTTCCTTGACCAACTGATTTTATGAATGCATAAAATGAGTGATTGAGCAAATAAGAAAGCTGTTTTTTCCGTGTGTTCTATTTAGAACATTCAGGACAAGACTGCTGATTTAGACCAAGAGCTCATTTAGTTTGGCATTCAGTATCACATAGTGGCCACTTAGATGGAACTACCTTGCTAACAAACCAGGTTGCTCTATTCCTGTAATATAGCAGTTACTATTTCATATTGTCCATTATTTAGAAGGTGTTGTGCATCACAAAAACTACCATCTCAATGAATGGACTCCTAAAATGTGATGGCAGTAATTCCATACTTTATCTGCTCATTGTTTAAATAAGATCTTTGTATTTTGCAAAAAAAGAAAAAAGGAACAAAGGTTCCTCCAGCTACTGTGATTGTTGGCCAAGCAGGGACAAAAACAGTCAGAGAAATGATTGAAGCCTGGGAAATGGGCCCCTTGTCAGTTAATAGGAATGCTGATTTACCACCAGACTATCAGGTACTTAGAGACTGAGGTACAAGGAAACAACAATTAAAGACTTAATAGTCAGCCATCAACACCCTAATTAACAACTAAAAGCTACACACAACTAGGAACTTTATAAATACAATGAGTTGAGTAGCCTAGTGCACATATTCTGGAAATGGAGAAATACCCAGAGGATGGGCTCAGCATGAGCCTGAAAGCTTGGAAGACTAAACCATTGGTTTTGGTGACTGACTCATATTAGATCCTGCAAGGAAGTTAGCACTGAAGGCTGCTTTCCATTAGAAATATGACAAGTTTGCTTTTAAAGTAATAGAACATAGAAAACCTAACTTATGCACCTTTCTTTTTGTATTTCATTCAAATATGAGGAATAACAGAAACCCCATCAGTGGAAATTGCCTCACTGTGACCCTTTTTTCCCTCAATACAATGTACTATATCCTCCATTCAGTAAGTCTTCCTTATCTCTAAGACATGTTTTAGCTGTGGGGGCTGAGAATGAAGATTGTATTCCATCAGTTCCAACTTCTTTATTCCTCAACATGTAATAACAACAACAGTAACAATAAGGTGTTTTAAAACTTTTGAGAAGATGGCTTCACCCATCTCACTTTAGCTGATTCTGAAAAAGTTAAGTAGTGGATTGGAAGTAAATAGGAAATCTTAGGACTTAATAAAAAAACAACAACCCACCATTACCCAGAGGAAGAAAATGGAAAACATCTGGCAAAATGTCCATAGAGTTGCCAAAATTTTGACTCTATCTATGGACAGGACTTGAGGATGACTTTTAACATTACCTTTTACCATTCATAAATGCATGCTTATTTCTGATAATAGTTGCACTGTTTGCAAAATACATTCAGACTGATCATTTTTTGCTGCAGCATCTTCCCATTTGCAACATTCTTCAGGATTTCTCAAATGTGCTAGACAGAGATCCAGGTGTCAGGATTCTGACAGATGCCTAATTAAATCATGAATCTCAAGCCAAGCTTCAAAAGAAATCCAGTTATTTATTAGGAACTTCATGCTGGCATGGACCAGGTAGAGCCAACTCTGACCTCAGTTAATTCGTGCTTTGCTCCGACCCTGTTTCCCCTCCCCCCCAATATGTGTCATCAGTCACATTCCCCAATGAAGCAATTTTGCAGGTTGTAAAAGTCCCTCCCTCCGGCCATTCCATTTCCCAAGGAGACGGCCTTGGAGATTTGGATGGAATGTGCCTTGTTTTGACTGAGATATCAGCTCCTTAAGGCAGCAGCGGTTTGCTCTCCCATCCCCCTTTGCAACTCAAGAGAAGTTCAGGGATGCTTTGCGAGTTGACACCAGGCAGATTACTACCCCAGGCTACCATCTCTCTGATCCTGAAGAGCTGAACTTCTTCAAGGATGTTATCTGCTGTCACAATCAGCCTTAAGCTACAATTTTCTATTCTACTTGCTTTCCCAAGTTGCCTTATGGGATAATACTTTTTATTTGGAGAAGATGAAGCCTAAAGAGGAGTTGAAGCACAGATGTATATCTCTATGTAAATTGTGCATATAACTTTTAATTAGACACAATTGTTTAATGTTATGCTTGCCTTATTGCTAAAAAAATACTAGAGGGAGACCAATGTAGTTTATTCTTGCAATGAATTATAGTTGGGTCGGGACATGGTTTCAGAAATCAAAGCACATCAAAGAACTTCTCTTTTGCATAATTAAACTGATGAATAAGTAAAATCTAGAGTTTAAAATATTTCTTACCACTGATATTTCACAGGATGACTTTCCGTCCTGCTGTTTTCACAACCATGTGTTATCTCTAAGTAATGTAACATCTGCTACCTCAATGAAATCAGATATCTACTTTACACAATGGTTATGTTTAGCTCTGCAGGTTTCCCCCCTCCCCCCCCCCCGAATATGTAACTTGTAAAAGGAAAAAGGGAAAAAAACTCTTTTCCATTTTTAATCTATTTTTCAAAGAGGTAGTTATTCCATGTACAGCAATTTTAGCAGAATTACTGCTTCTATTTTTATCCTTAGTTAAATAACTGTGCAGCATTTGTTTCCAAAGTGTTTTAAGAGTTGACATTTTAGCTGTTCTTGGAAAATCAGAATAAGATTCTGCAGATAATTCTCAATCATTCCCAAACTTTAATTTAAAAATACTGCATATCTTTCCCCATGTAATCTGATGAACTGTGCATTGTTAATACCACACTGCAAACTGAAGCAAAATGTATAAAAACCCATCACACTTTAAATTCTGCTTTTCTTTTGTTTTGCCCTCTAAGTTAGAGAAAACTTCTAAATCCTCAGTTTTCAAACTTTCCCCTGTTTGTCTAGCTCACGGATGCCAAACTCATCATGTCATGTTGCTGTCACATGATGTTTCATGATGTTTTTGCCATTTGCGGAGCTGGGGTGGATGTGACACCCCTGGTCTATCTTATTTTATTCTGATTTTTTTTTATTTTGCTTTGATCCCTGTGAGTTCCAACCATCACCCATTCTCAAAAGTTTAGAAAAGTGGGGTGGGCTGCTGGGGGTTCTCAATGGTTCAGGAGAGCTTCTAGCTAAGATGCTGTGCAGTTCAGAGAACCTCAAATCCCACTCCTGGCTGGCCCTGCCCACCCCACCCCTCCTAGGAGACCCCACATGGCCTGTTTTGGGTGCAGGTAAGTGCAGGGCGCATGTGGAGGGTTGGGAAGAGCAAAAAATAGGCCTCCTAGAAGTTCAGGAAGTCCAGAAATGAGCCCTTTTCTGTCTTCCAGAGGGCCTCCAGAGCCCAGAGAGGCCGTTTTCGCCCTACCGGAGGCTCAAGGAAAGCCTCCTGAGCCTAGGGAGGGCAAAAATGCCCCCCTGTGGTACAGGAGGCTGACTAGGCGATGCCCACCATGGCCACGCCCACCCAGCAACCAGGCAGAGAACCCGTTACTAATTTTTTGAAGCCGACCAACCCTGGAATAAAATTTTAACTAGGCACAAAGGACCAGGATCATATGTTGCACTTCAGAAGATTTATTGTTCAAGCTTATACATAAAATCTAGTCAATTAAAGTTCAGTACTAAAGCCCATGTCATACTGAACCAACGGATGCAAAGAGGATGTAAAACGGACAAAAAAGCTTGCCATCCATTGGAAAACGCGATGTACTCGCTGCCTCCGTTTTGCTTCCTCTCTATCCGTCCAGCATCCGTTTATTGACGTTTCATCCGCTCCAAAAGTTTTGGGCTGCCCAAAACTTTTGAGTGGAAAATGTATCCAGTTCGTCCGTTCTGCATCTGCTACGCATCCTCTAAGCATCCGCTACGCATCCGTTACGCATCCGCTATATCCGCTAGGCATCCGCGCAACTCGCATCTGCCCAGACGAAGGGAGGAAGCGGAACGGACGCAGAACGGATGCAGAACAGATGCCTAGTGGATGCAGCACGGAAACAAAGCGTTTAAAACAGAAAAAAACGTTCGCAGAGGGGACCTATCTCGGATATTAAGGATGTCTAGAGGATGCCTAGAGGATGCCTAGAGGATGCCTAGCGGAAAACCTATATTTCCTATAAAAAGGGGGAGCAACTCATCTGCATCTCACTTTCAGAACAGCAGCCCAGTGGTGCAGACCTCTGAAGCCTTCATCTGGCTCTTCCTCTTCCACAGCATCCAGTCATCTCCACCGTGGATTGTAACAAAGTCCTTTTGGCAGCCTCCATCGTTCTGCAACAGTGCGAAGCCATCTGCAGGCTCTGTGAACTCTACTGCGAGAAGAAAAAAAGGCAGCCAAAAAGAGTCTGGGTCTGAAGATGGTTCGCCAGAAGAGCAGAGGACGGACTGTACAACAAGCTGATGGTGGAGCTCAGGAACGAAGACACTCGGGCGTTCCAGAACTTCATGAGGATGCCTCCAGCCATGTTTGACAAAGTTGTGCAGCGCCTGACACCCAGGTGGACCAAGGTAAACACCAGCTTCCGGCCTAGCGTGGAACCTGGGCTCAAGGTGGCACTCACTCTGTGCCACCTGGCCTCAGGGACCACCTACAGGAGCATGCAGTACGGCTGGAGGGTTGCATCCAACACCATCAGCATTGTGGTCAGAGAAGTGGTGCAGGCCATCATCGAAGAATACAAGGAGGAGCTGAAACAGGACAGACAAAGGATATAAGTATAATGATTTAAATTGAGATGAAATAAATATAATAGAATTAAGAGAGTGAAAAGAGGGGAGAAGCTATATAGAAAATGTAAAATAGTAAATAAGAAATGGAATGCTATATAAAAGTAAGCATGAACTTGAATTTATGTCTGTACAAAAAGATGTAACTCAGGATCAAACTGCCGTCCAAAAAGATATTTTATGTTTTTTATGTTTTGTGTTTTGTTTGTCTATGTTTGTTTGTTTGTTTGTTAAAAATTAATAAAATTCTTTTAAAAAAAAAAAGGAGGAGCTCCTCCAGTACCCCTCCACTGAAGGAGGATGGAAGAAAGTTGCAGAGCAGTGGTATCAGAAGTGGAACTTCCCACACACCGTTGGAGCCATAGATGGCAAGCATGTGGCCTGCAAAGCTCCAGCCAAGTCGGGGTCCACTTATTTCAACTCAAAGGATTCTTCAGCATCATCCTCTTCACCATGGTCGATGTTGACTACAAGTTCATGTACATCGATGCTTCAGGCAACGGCTCATCTTCAGATGCCCAGGTACACAACGCCAGTCACCTCAAGGAGGAGCTGGAACGCAACCTCATCGTGGGCTTCCCAGATCCAGAACCCCTGCCCAACGACACACAAGATGTGCCCTACTTCATCATGGGGGATGATGCCTTCTCCCTCACAACCTACCTCATGAAGCCCTACACTTCCAGACTCCTCACCCGTGAAGAGAGGATCTTCAACTACAGGCGGGTGGTGGAGAAAGCCTTTGGCATCCTGGCCAACAAGTTCCAGGTACTTCTCACCACCATGCAGCATTGCCCAGAGACTGTGAGGAGGATCATGGAAGCTTGCTGCATCTTGCACAATCTCATGCACACCCGCTATCCAGTCTTGCAGAAAAGGCTCATGGACCTCCAACAAGGCAATGGGGACATGGAGCCTGGGGAATGGAGGCAAGGGCAAAACCTGATCGACACTGAGGATGTGCAAGGCCCCAACAGAGCCTCACATGAAGTGAAGAAGCAGCACAGCCTCCTGAGACACTGGTGCAACTCCCCAGCTGGAGCAGTGGAGTGGCAAGACAGGATGGTAGATGCTTAATGGATGCTTCTTTCAGCCTGTCTCATCACATGGATGAGATTGGGCCATGTATGTTTGGTTGGCATTTAGTAAAGAGTTGTGTTTATGTTGACATGTGTGGATAATTATTACATTATTATTGATAATAAAGGGCCATAGGTGTGGCACCTGGGAGGATGGACCATACAGTCCCACTATGCTTGCACTGGAGGTTTATCTATCCCACAGCTATCCTAACCCATCCCACAGCTATTACCTATCCCACAGGTATCCTAACCCATCCCAAAGCTATCCTTACCCATCCCACAAGCATGCAAAGGCTTAAACCATTTCTAAAAGTTTCCACCAAGACTTTATTAAAAAAAAGAAATGAAGCAAGTGTGTGAATCATAAATAGACTTTATTAACAACAAGCTATAAAACAAAAACGAGTCTCTGGCACTCCTCTTGGTCGCTCAGTCTCAGGGGTGAAGGGTCCAGGTGTTGTGGAGGTGGCTGGTGCTGGAGTGCTTTTCATCAGCTCCTCCAGAAGAAGAAGCAGCAGAAGCCCCAGCCCCAGAAGAGCGAGCCCGTGCTGCAGAAGCCCCAGCAGAACCAGAGTGAGGGCCAGGGGGCGGGATGGTAGCCCTGTCCCTCTTGCAAGGGCTGGCAGCAGATGGCTGAGGCTTGCTATGCTTCCACATGGTTGTGGGGTTGCTGGCTGGCAGGGAGGCTGGCAGGAACCAAGGCTGGCAGGAAGGCTCGCAGGGAGGCTGGCACCAAGGCTGGCAGGAAGGCTGGCAGGCAGGCATGCACCAAGGCTGGCAGGCAGGCAGACAGCAAGGCTGGCAGGCAGGCTGGCAGGCACTAAGGCTTGCAGGCAGGCAGGCACCAAGGCTGGCAGGAAGGCTGGCACCAAGGCAGGCACCAAGGCTGGCAACGAGGCAGGCACCAAGGCTTGCAGGATGGCTGGCAGGCAGGCAGGCACCAAGGCTGGCAGGCAGACATGAACCAAGGCTGGCAGGAAGGCTGGCAGGCAGACATGAACCAAGGCTGGCAGGAAGGCAGGCAGCAAGGCTGGCAGGCAGACCGGCTGGCAACAAACTTGCAGGCAGGCTGGCAGCAAGGCTGGTAGCAAGGCTTGCAGGCAGACATGCAGGCAGGGCAGGCAAGGCAGCCAATCCATCTGGCAGCAGGTCTTTCCTCTGAATGGCGACCTGCTTCCGAGCTTCTTCCCTTATATCCGCGGGCTGACGCAATGCATCCCCCCCGCACGCGCAATTAACGCCAGGCATCCGTTCGGCTTCCGCTCTGCATCCACTAGGCTTCCGCTGTGCATCCGCTTCATCCGTTCCGTGTCCGCTCTGCATCCGCTGTATCCGTTCCACGTCCACTTTGCTGAGGTCCCCTGGAAGCCTAGTGGATGCGCCATCTGCTCTCATCCACTTCCATCCGCTGGGCTTCCGTTCTGCATCCGCTTTCCATCCGCCCTGCGTCCTCCCCGCGTCCGTGTTATCCGCTTCGGTTATGCAAATTTTTGCCCCTTTTGAGAGCGGATAACAACGGATGGAACATTTTGCTCGTCCGTTGTGTCCTTTTTGCATCCGTTGGGCAGTGTGACATGGGCTTAAATTGGTGCCAGGTAAGGGTCAATGGAATTCAAGAGGTGTTGGGCTTGGATCATTTATAAGAATGTATGTTGATAACGCACTTAACTCTGCCCTCCAGATCTACCTGCTCTTCTCCTACAAGTTTGGACCTCTGAACCTATTTCGGCTGCACTGGATAAAATACCTTCTCCTGGTACATAGCATATGTGTGCAAGGCAATATATTAAGTATACAAGCCACTGAGAACAAACTGCTTTCAATAATTAAATGCAAACACCAAACAATTAAATAAAAAAAATCAGATGAAGTAGGAACAGTCATTTTGGTTTTTTGAATGCATGTTGACATCATTTTGATAAAATGTCTGCCATGGTGAGGATATGCTTATACAAACAATATGGCTGCCACTGTGATGGTCATATCTAGTCACAAAATAACCTAACAAGGCTCAACTGGAAAGGTTATTGCCCATCCTTACTGTAACTACCAACCATTTTAATTTTCATATATTGATTAGATAGCTTACATGAAATTCAGAGTAAAGATGGCTGATGCTGAATTGTGCAAATCACTACACTGAATTTTATACAACCTCATTTACAATCTCATTTGACCTCATGGTTCGGAAATTTCTCCTTAATTCCAGGTGCTTCTCTCCTTGAGTAGTTTCCACCAACTATTTCTTGCCTTGCCTTCTGGTGCTTTGGAAAATAAGTTGACCCACCTCTTCTTTGTGGCAGGCCCTCAAATACTGGAGGAAAAAAAAAGCCTTTACCTTATGCCTATGACCTGTAGCTTTTCTCACAAAGAATTTATAATTTTTGCCAGCTTTTTTCTACTAGCCCATCATTTCTTTTTAATTTAAAATCTTTATCAATAGGTTATTTGTAAGCCCTGAAGAAAAAGTTTAAAGGCACATTGTACCCCACGGGTATCCCATTGCCTACCCACCCCAATAGTGCTGTCTAACACTTGAAGAAATGTCCCACCAAGTTAAATTGGGCTTCTGATGAGAATTGGAGCTCATCCTCTAGAAAATGCTTATTTATTATAAGTGATAATCACTTTGAGTAGGTTACAAAAAAATTGGAAGTATCAAACAGTGTTTATTATTCAGCGTGTATGCTCCTTGGCCTAACAATGTGTAGTTACTCAATTCAATCAATCAGAATAGAGCTGGAAGGGACCTTGGAAGTCTTCTAGTCCAACCTCTTGCCCAAGCTGGAAATTATACCATTTCAGACAAATGGTTGTCCAGTCTCTTCTTAAAAAACTGCAGTGATGAAGCCTCTACAACTTCTGAAGACAAGTTGTTCCACTGGTTAATTATCCTCACTGTTAGGAAGTTTCTCCTTAATTACAGGTTGCTTCTGTCCTTGAAGTAGTTTCCATCCACTGTTTCTTGCCTTGCCTTCTGGTGCTTTGGAAAAAAAGTTGACTCACCTCTTCTTTGTGGCAGCCAAAGGTGGGATTCTATCGGTTCAGAACGGTTCAGGCAAACAGGTAGTTCTGGTGAGTGTTTGGCCCTGCCCACCCACCCCTGCTCTTTCCTGTGGTTTATTTTGTTGTTTTAGAGCACAGCTGGTTCACAGTGATTTGCTGCACTTCAGCTGATTTATTCTCAGGGACTGCAATAGAAGGTAAGTATTAGAGGTGAAAATGGGCTTTTTGAAATGCGGGAGCATGCACTCACCAAATCGATTATTACACTGGTTGAATCACACCACTAGTGGCAGCCCCTCAAATACTGGAATACTGGTGTCATGTCATCCCTAGTCCTTCTTTTCTTTAGACTGGCTATACCCAATTCCTGCAACCGTTCTTCATATGTTTTTGTCTCCATGAATCATGGAACAGTTCATGTAGGGAACACATACATTGCATGAAGAAAGAAAAGAAAGAAAGAAAGAAAGATTAACATACTCAAGTACCGGCATCTTCTCAAAAAGTTGCAGAAGATTTGCACTGTGCACTGAAATTGCCTCTCAGATTTTTTTGGCATTGCATTTTAAAGCCACAATGAGAAATATGGCAGATGTAGTTAGACAGTCCCTTTGTGGAAGAGCAGCTTGACTTACCTACCTTGCCATGTTTCATAATGTAAACCAGCACAGTGTGGAGAATGTCCTTGATGTGTGTAACAGTTTCAGCAAGCATTTGAATAAATAGAGTTAAAAAACTCCCACATTTTGCAGGTGCGACTCACAGGGGAAGTTATTAGTCTGAAGAATATCAGTCTCTACAACTATGTGTTAAATATTAATTTTATCCCATGTTCTTGGGGGCTGTTTCTTCTTCTTATTTTATTGACTGAATGACAATTGGGAGGGGGATTGTCATAAAACCCAGGATTATCATTGGAGAACAAAGGCTCAGAAACCAATGATTAGCAGAAAGCCCTGTTTTGTATTCTGAGTCTCCACAACCAGAAAAGAATAAAATATCTGAACTGTGTAGAGATCAGTTGTCTATGAACAATTCCTTAGCGGATGTTTTCATATTCATTGATTTATAGAGAAAGCTCTGCAAATTTCTAAAATTAATCCATGTTTAATTGTACCTTCAGTGACTGGCAGAAAAAGAAAACACACAATAACACAAACTAACAAAAGAGTGTAATGTTCAAGATGGCCTTTCTATCCTTCTTTTCCATCCCATTTTAAGTCTTGAGAAATTACTATCAATTGTAGAATGAATCTGATTAAGGAAAAGAATGAGTAGGTATCTCTTACTCTGTCAACAATGTAAGTAGCTCTAATGTATGCTAACTAATAATGGCAGCTTATTAGTGATTTTAACCAATGACATCATTAAAGTAACCAAAGAGCATATTGGCTTGCATGGTTAGGATGCTGGGGTGGAAATTAGCAAGCCCGTGTTTGAGAACCAATGCTGCTGTGGAGCAAGGTGAGCTCCCATCCTTCCCTCCAGCTCCAGACATGGACATGAAAGGAGCCACCAGCTGGATATCCCACAGGCAATGGTGATGTCATCAGCAAATTCTTTCAACCCAGAAGGACCTTGGTGCTTCTGACATGAGTGCTATGCAATCAAAGTAGCCAATAAAAACTCACGGCATTTAGAAGTCTTGGAAAATGGTGTCTTTTTAAAACATGGATTTGGTTCAGAATATCTTTCAAATATTGCATGAAAAACAAAATGATTACTGTCTCCTTGTCTATGTTGTTGTTGCGAGAGCCACTGGGAACAATCTTCTCTGAAGATAATGGGATCAGAACTACAAATGTCTTCGTAGCTGTTTTTCATCCTTCCTTTGTCTTCTGCAATTTATTTATTTCAATTATTTTATTTACTGAGCTTGCTTCCTTCCAATTTGGTTTAATGTCAGTTTAAATCAGATTCTGAAAATGTCTTGTACCTAGCTACAAGTGCTAATTATGTCACTCAAACATACAGAAGCATGCAGAAGGTTAAGCGAAAAAGCACAGATGAACTAAAGATAGCCAATTTTGTAGCATTAAATCTGTTTCACTAAACTAAAAGCTCTTTTCTTCAGGAGTATATTGTATATAGTCCATCATTTTATCTATATAAACAAAATAACCTGCATTTCATACATGCTGCTTAAGAAAATAGTTGCATAGAAATCTTTGGGATTAAAAAAAAACTTTAAGTGGAAATTGCTACTTTTTTGGTTGATGTTTCATAATTTCAAACAGTATTAGCTTTTGTGCCTTGAAATGTTTATGTAATTTATGCTCACAAAGCTGGAATGGTATAACAGCATGTGGGAATGGCTTTGGGAGACAGCCCCAGACTAAGCCAGCTCAGCCAAGGTGCAGCTGAGCCCACAGTAGAAATGGGAGAGTGGCAAACTTCTCACAAGGGACTGTCCTTAGTTTCTTGGACTGTAAAAGTGAGGGGGTGGAGAGATGTACTATCAGACTTGCAAGATTCAGTTAATATAACCTTACAATAAAGTTAGAACTAGTATTTCGGGTATCGTTCTTCTCTGGACTATCTTAGAGGTGTCAAACTTGATTGAGGGCTGCATCAAGGTTGTGTTTGACCTTGGGGGGTTTACAGGGCATGGCCAGCTTGATGTCACTCATTGAGGCTCTGTTTTCAACCACGCTGGCCCTCCCAGGCTCCGTTTTTGGCAACACCAGCTCTCCTGGGCTCCATTTTTGGCTATGATGGCCTCTTGCAACCCTCTGCCCACAAAAGTGGAGCTCATGGAGGCTGCATGTGACCCTCCTCAAACTCCATTTTTGCTAGCAGAGGACTACAGGAGGCCATTGTGGCTCAAAATGGAGCCCAGGAGGACTGTGCATGGCACTCCCGAGCTCCTTTGTTGCTGGCAGAGGCACTGGTCCTTCACTGTTTCCAGGGCAGGCCCAAGGGCCGGATCTAAGCACCCCACAGGCTGGATCTGCCCTGTTCTGTATGGAACTTGGAAGGCTCCAGGTTCCCTATTCTGATTGGTCGAAAAGGCCATTCGTGGATTGGCTGTTAGAGAACCAATCCAGTTAACCCGCCAAATGGCAGGAACAGTTAAAGTGGTGTCATTGGCCACAAGCCATAGGCTTGCATAAAAAGGCCTCCCGCGGTTTGGGCTATTGTTCCATTACTATTGCCTAGTGAGTTTAATAAAAGAGCTTATTGTTGGAACCGGGTCTCAAGCGCTTCTTTCCGGATGGAACACTGGCAACGAGGATGGGATCGTCGTAGAAGAGTGAGACCGAAGCACGCGGCGATCTGAACTGAGAGAGAGAGATGGCCGGTAACAACACGCCACCTGCACCATTCAATCCTGATGAGGTAGATTGGGAGTTCTATATTGATCGCTTTCTTATGCTTTTGGAAAGCAACAAACTGCAGAAAATCTCTGACCAGAGAAAGAGGGTTGTCTTCCTTACACACTGCAGACCAGCTGTCTTTAAAATGGCGAAGGTGCTGGCTAAACCCAGAGATGTCAAACAGATGACTTGGCCTGAGCTGAACAGAATGCTCCGAGCACACTACGCACCTGTGATCTCCAACTTGATAAAAAGACACAAGTTCTACAAGAGGGACCAGAAGGAAGATGAAACTGTCAGAGTTTTTCTAGCAGCCCTGAGACACATTGGAGGAGCCTGCAAGTTCCATAACATGGACAAGGCCATGAAGGACCACGTGGTCCTCGGTTTGAAGGACACTACCCTTCAGAGCAAGCTCCTGAACCGACCAAACATAACTGTGGCTGAGGCCATTGCAGAGGCAACCGCCGCCGAAGCAGCAAAGAAGTCAGCGGCCACCATGTGCCAGATGAATGCGATCCCTGATCTGCCAAACCAAGCCAGAGAGAAGAAGGCAGAGGGAGGAAAGAAACAGCCCACAGCAACAGCCCACTACGAAGATCTCGAATCCCAGAGCAATACCGAGGACAAAAATGAAGATGTCCATAGACTTCAATCAGTCAAGAAATGGCACGAAAGGAGGAGAAACTGGCAAGAGTTTAAATGTGCGGGATGCGGGGGCAACCACCCGTGAGCTGAATGCTGGTTCCTCGATGCAATCTGTAGGGCTTGTAACAAACGGGGGCACATTGAAAGGGTCTGCCGCAACAAAAAGAGCTATAGTCCAAAAAGACGAGGCAGCACCCCCCCCCAGGCACGAAGAAAGACAAGCCGGAAGCAGATGGAACCGAAGCAAAAGAACCAGTGACAGAGAGGAAATGCATCAGACAGTCACCAGCGGAAATACCAGGGCAGAAAATGGGAAGAAGGTCCGGATAGAGGTGAGCATCTGGAATACCATCCGGCGCCTGATACCGGACATTACGCAAAAAGAATTACAGAAACAAAGACTAATTTTAAAAGACTACCAGGGAAATCAAATTCCGGTAGTAGGCCTAGGACATTTCCTCGTTGAATGAAAGAACCATGCTGAAATCTTGCCTCTGACCATCGTTGACCGTGATCGCCCTAGTCTGCTTGGGATCGAATGGTTCACGCCCCTGGGAATCGGGATGACCGGGATCAACTGCATCACTACAACCATCTGGGAGGAGAGCCTGCTACAAGAATTCCAAGATGTTTTTGACGGGACCCTTGGCAAGTACAAGGGGACCCCAATTTCATTTAGCCTCAACCCAAAAATAGTCCCCATCCGTTTAAAGGCAAGACGCGTCCCGTTTGCTTTAAAACCAAAAATTGATGAACAGCTGAACAAATTAATAGCTTAAGGAGTTTTAGAGCCAATCGACCATGCCAGGTGGGAAACACCCATCGTTACTCCTGTGAAACCAGATGGGTCAGTGCGCATCTGCGGAGACTATAAGGCAACCCTGAACCATGCGCTCTAACAAAGTGCATACCCAGTACCGGTAGTGCAACATTTACTGCACTCACTAGGGGGAGGAAGAATTTTTGCAAAGCTTGATCTCACACAGGTGTATCAACAACTACCCATTGACCCCATTACCGCAGAGGCACAGACTATTGTGACACATAGAGGGGCATTCAAGTGTAACGGTCTCCAGTTCGGCGTTAGCGTTGCCCCAGGCATGTTCCAAAGCCTCATGGAACGCCTGTTAAATGGAATCAAGGGAATTGTCCCTTATTTTGACGATGTTCTGGTCTCAGCAAAAAACGCCAACCAACTAGAGAACAGATTAAGAGCAGTTTTAACAAAATTTAGAGGCGCAGGCCTCAAGGTATAACAAGAGAAATGTCATTTATCCACCTACCAGGTCAAGTTTTTGGGCTATTTAATCGATGAACAAGGCATACACCCCACCAAAAAAAAAATAAAGGCAATCAAAGATGCTCCTAGACCTAGGAACAAAACTGACCTTCAAGCATTCCTAAATTTTTCTCATAATTTTTTACAATGTGTTCCTGCCCCATAAGGCAACCATAGCAGAACCTCTACATTGGCTGCTAGATTAAAAAACTACTTGGACATGGGGCCACCGGGAACAGGCAGCATTTCAGGGTATCAAAGACCTATTAACGTCTAACACCATTTTAATCCAGTATAGAAATATCCTGCCCTTGACGGTCACCTGTGATGCATCGTCTTTTGGGATCGGCGCCATCCTGAGCCACAAGCAGAGAGAGGCAGAGAGGCACCTCTCTGACGGCAGAGAGGCACCTACCAGACGGCAGAAAGGCACCGGTTGCTTTTTATTCAAAGACACTTTCCAAGTCAGAACGCCATTACAGCCAACTCGACAGAAAAGCCCTCGCAATCATCACCGGAGTCAAAAGATTCCATGAGTACCTTTACGGTAGAAGTTTTTCGATCATCACTGATCACAAGCCCCTTTTAGGAATCCTAGCAGGCAACAAGCCAACCCCGAACATTCTGTCACCTAGAATGATGAGGTGGTCTGAATTCCTCGCTGCCTACTCCTACACACTGATTCATCGCCCCAGAAAAGCCATCACACATGCCGACGCCCTAAGCCATTCCCCGCTGCCCATCACAGAAGAGGACCCAGCTCCAACCATCTCCACACTCCAATTAGAGACCTTCCCGGACCTGCCACTAACCGCAGTGGACGTCACGAGACCCACCACTAAAAACCCTTTGACAGCGCGGATATTGAATTGGGTAGGTAGGAGAACAAAATTGAGACTTTTAAGCCATTTCGCACCCAACAGATTGAACTGTCTATAGAAAAAGGTTGGATTTTATGGGATGACAGGGTGGTTATACCAAACAGTCTCCAGGAAGATGTTCTGTGCATGTTGCACGAGGGACACCTGGGCATAATCAAAATGAAAGCCCTGGCCAGGAGTTACGTCTGGTGGCCAGGGCTGAACAAAGACATTGAACGTTGGGTGGCAACATGCCATGCCTGTCAAAAATCCAGGCCTACCCCCCCACAGGCCCCAGTCAGAGAATGGGAAACTCCCCGGGGTCCATGGTCTAGACTACATATTGACTTTGTTTGGCCAACAAAGGGGACCTTCCTAATAGTTGTGGATGCCTACTCGAACTGGTTAGAAGTCATCCTTATGGCTTCCACAACCACCGAGGCAGTAATGAAATAGCTAGACAAACTTTTCGCTACACATGGGCTGCCTGATGTACTGGTGTCAGATAATGGGCCCCAGTTTACAGCATTAGCATTTGAACAGTATCTGGCTGCCCAGGGTATCCGACATGCTTTAACAGCGCTGGCCCATCCGGCTGCAAATGGCAGGGCTGAATGCATGGTTCGGTACACGAAGGAGGGCCTAGATAGAATGGACAAGGGGGACGTGCATGAAAAACTAAACCGACTACTAACTCTACAGCATATTACCCTTAGCAGCACAACCAACAAAATCCCAGCAGAACTCCTAATGGGTAGGAAATTACATTCCTACCTAGACAGACTGCACCCCACTTACACCTGGGACAACCCCCCCGACTCCTCCAGCAAATACTGAACTTTTGAAATTGGCAACCTGGTCTATGCAAGAAACCTCACCAGGGAACCGTTGTGGCTTCCAGCCACAATCACCCAAATTACAGGCCCCCGGTCTTACCGACTACTCCTAGATGATGGTAGAGAATGGCAGTGGCACATAGACCAGCTTCGTTCTCGCAATCTTGAATGAAAAAACACCACAGAACCAATAAAAATAAATATTGACCAAAAAACAACTGGGGGGGGGGATACAAAATAATAAAAAAGGGAGAGACGAACCTCCCATAACAAGACAACAAACACTACAAAAAGACTATTTAACAAATCAAAAAGAACACTCACGGTTAGATGAACCCCAAATGAGAAGTCCGGGAGCAGGAGAACAAAGCGAGGCCTTTCTGGAAGGAAACAGCCAGGCCAGCTCAACCAACCGGTCAAGTCAGGAGGGAGTGATGGATCCATCTCAACCGGCCCGAGAGACTCGGGCGGGAGCGGCAAGGCTGACTCACCCTTCCAGGAGGTTCCATGGAGAAGGACCAGAGAGACAGCGATTCCATCTGAACCACTTGAAGACCATGCCGAGACTGAGATGCACAGGTCAACCAGGACTAGAAAAAGCCCCACCTTCCTGCGTGACTACGTGATGCATGTTGGACTAAACCAAGGGGGGAGGGGTGTTCTGTACGGAACATGGAAGGCTCCAAGTTTCCTATTCTGATTGGTCAAAAAGGCCATTCATGGATTGGCTGTTAGAGAACCAATCCAGTTAACCCGCCAAAGGGCGGGAACAGTTAAAGCAGTGTCATTGGCCACAAGCTGTGGGCAAGCCATTATAAAAAGGTCTCCCACGGCTTGGGCTGTTGTTCCATTACTATTGCCTAGCGAGTTTAATAAAAGAGTTTATTGTTGGAACCCGGTCTCACGTGCTTCTTTCTGGACGGAACATGCCCCTCACTGGGCCTTGAGTTTGACACCCCTGGGTTAGAAGATAGATTTATGACTGCTGGAAACTTAAATTTCAAATCTGTTATTTCTTTTTAGGTTTATTAAAAAACATTTTTATGCCTATTTCTCTTGAATGTTTTTAAAACTCAAGCTTAAATTTTACAGAGGGCAAATTTCACCCAATGGCAAATCTTGTGTTGCTTGAGTTACTTCCGAACATTCACCAAAGATTTTCTGGGAACTCAATGCAATCCGATTTTCTTTCTAAAGGCTAAGTCACATTGGCCGATGGATGCAAAACGAATGTAAAAAGGGCACAGCGGATGAGCAAATTTTCCATCCGTTGTTATCCGCTCTCAAAAGTGCCCCAAATTTGCATAACCAGAGTGGACAACAATGGAAAGGAATGGATGGGGGAGGACGTAGCCAGGATGGAAAGTGGATGCTCCACAGAAGCCTAGCGGATGGAAGCGGATAACACATCCGCAGGGCTTCTGGGGGAGCACAGCGAAGCGGACGCGTAGCAGAAGGAGCGGATGCGTAGCAGATGCCGAGCAGATGACGTGGATGCATCACAGACGCCTAGCAGATGCCTAGTGGATGCCTAGCAGATGCAAAGCGTTCATTGCGCATGCGGGAAGGATGCATTGCGTCAGCCCCACGGATATAAAGGGAAGCAACTCGCAAGCAGGTCACCATTCAGAGGAAAGACCTGCTGCCAGACACATCTTCAGCCAACAACCAGGGGGAAGAAGAGGAAGCCTGTCCCTATTCCTGCCAGCCCTGGCAAGAAGGACAGGACCACCATCCCACCCCCTGGCGCTGACTCTGCTTCTGCTGGGGCTTCTGCTTCTGCTGCTGCTTCTTCTGCTGCTGGTGCTGACTCTGCTGGTGCTGGTGCTTCTGCTGGTGCTGACTCTGCTGGTGCTGCTCCTGGTGCTGCTGGTGCTGGTGCTTCTGCTGGTGCTGACTCTGCTGCTGCTGCTGCTGGTGCTACTGCTGGTGCTGCTGCTGCTGGTGATGGTATGGTGGACCAGCACCTAGAACCTCAAAGCCCTGCTGATGAGGGCCCAAAAGGCCCTGCCAGAGGGAGGAAGAGGCAATCGCGAGAAAAGGGGGAGAGGAGACAGTACTCCATTGCAGAGGAACATGAGGAGGAGGTGCTCAAATGGCTGAGGGAGAATGAGTACCTCTGGAGGAAGGGACACAGGCTCTATCGAGATACCAAGCGGAAGCAGGTGGCTTGGAGAGAGAAGGCGGAGAGCCTGGGCTACACTTTGGATGTTCTCCTGGCATGGTGGAAGCACATGCATACCTGGTACGGGAAGCTGCACCTGAAGATGACTGGCCAGGCCATGGTCAAGCTCACTGACCAGGAGACCTATGTCATGGCAAAGTGCAGCTTATTGGAGGATGAGATCCGCCACCGAGGAGCAGCCTCTCTGACAACCCTCTCTCTCAGGCAGCCCACAGACAGCCAGTCCTCTTCTGGCCAAGAGTCAGCTCCTGTGTCCAGGCAGGTATCTTTGGAGCGCTCCACGACGGAGATCCCCCCGACAGATGCACTCTCTGTGCCGGAGCACATGGAGGATCCCCTGATGCAGATGGAGCAAGAAGAGGCCACTTCCACCAAAGACCAACCCACCCCCACCCCCAGCTTCACCTCCACAGAAATCAGCCAGAGAGGCAGACCGGAGGGGCAGAGCCACACTGTCCTCTTGGAGATCAGGGACACCATCAAGAGCAGCGTAGATCTCCTCTCTCAGCTGGTACACTTTGACATATCATCCTCTAACAGAAAGCCCTTCCTCACCTATGTGAACCAGACCCTCATGGAAATGCCCGAAGCCCAGTACCAGGTGATCAAGGAGAGGATCACAGGTCTTCTGCACCACCCTCCAGGCCCAGCTGAACCTGCTCTGACCCACTCCAGGTCTGCTCCTCCACCCCAGGTGATGTCACAGCCCTTCCAAGGCTTTCAACAGCCCCTCACCTACCAAGGCTACCAGGAGTTCCAGCAGCACAGGCAGCCCTTCCCAGTCCAGGCACAGGTACATCAAACACCACATGTGCCACCGATGCCACTGATACCACCGATGCCACAGACGCCACAGATGCCACCGACGCCACAGATGCCACTGACGCCACAGATGCCACCGACGCCTCATCTCACTCACCTGCAGACCAGACAGCCCCACTACACTCCTCCTTTCTCCACCCCACAGCCAAGCCCAGCCTCAGAACATCTGTCATCGGTCTTGGGACTGACATCCCATGTCCTGGAGGAAGGGCCTCTCAATATCATGGGAATGAGCCAGCTCTCTGAGAGCTTCCTGCACACACCATCCCTTGTTGTCCTCTCGGGGCCAGGCACCCCAATGGCACCTCAGACCAGCACTCCAGCCACTGCCAGCTCCACAGCCCCTGGACCCTTCACCCCTGAGACCATGGGCACGCCTCAGAGTGACTGAGGAGAGTGCCAGAGACTGGGTTGTTACCTGTTGACTTTATCTTTGCTTGGGACACTTTTCTTGGTTCATTCTGCTTTTTTAATAAAGTCCTACAGTTTGTTATTAATAAAGGTTATCTTTGCTTCACACACTTGGTTCAGTTCTTTTACTAAATAAAGTCTTGGTGGAAACTTTTAGAAATGGTTTAAGCTTTTGCATGCTTGTGGGATGGGTAAGGATAGTTGTGGGATAGATAAGGATAGTTGTGGGATAGATAAGGATAGTTGTGGGATAGATAAGGACAGTTGTGGAATAGATAAACCTCCAGTGCAAGCAAAGTGGGACTGTATGGTCCCCCATCCCAGCTGCCGCACATATGAACCTTTATTATCAAATAAAATTTCTTCATTGATCAACTCATTTCAAAATAAACACAACTCTTTATTAAATGCCCTGTTCATTGTAGGGCCACTCAACATACATGGCACAATCTCATCAGTGTGATGAGACAGGCTGAAGGAAGCATCCATTAAGCATCTACCATCCTGTCTTGCCACTCCACTGCTCCAGCTGGGGGAGTTGCACCAGTGTTTCAGGGGGTTGCGCTGCTTCTTCCCTTCACGTGAAGCTCTTTTGGGGCCTGGCACATCCACAGTGTCTATCAGGTTTACTCCTTGCCTCCATTCAGCAGGCTCCATGTCCCCATTGCCTTGTTGGCGGTCCACAAGCCTGTTCTGCAACACTGGGTAGGGGTGCACATGAGATTGTGCAGGATGCAGCAAGCTTCCACGATGTTCCTCACGGTCTCTAGGCGATGCTGCATGGTGGTGAGAAGTTTCTGGAACCTGTTGGCCAGGATGCCAAAGGCGTTCTCCACCACCTGTCTTGCCCTGGACAGCCTGTAGTTGAAGATCCTCTCTTTACAGGTGAGGAGTCTGGAAGTGTAGGGCTTCATGAGGTACATTCTGAGGGAGAAGGTGTCATCCCCCACGATGAAGTAGGGCACATCTTGTGTGTCGTTGGGCAGGGGGTCTGGATCTGGGAAGCCCATGATGAGGTTGCGTTCCAGCCCCTCCTTGAGGTGACTGGCATATACCTGGGCATCTGAAGATGAGCCGTTGCCTGAAGCATCGATGTACATGAACTTGTAGTCAGCATCGACCATGGCAAAGAGGATGATGCTGAAGAAGCCCTTGTAGTTGTTATAAGTGGACCCTGAGTTGGCTGGAGCTTTGCAGGCCACGTGCTTCCCATCTATGGGTCCAACGGTGCGGGGGAAGTTCCACTTCTGATACCACTGCTCTGCAACTGGCTGGGCATAATCACCAGTCCAGGCTGGGCCGGAAGTTGGTGTTTGCCTTGGTCAACCTGGGTCTCAGCCGCTCCACAACTTTGTCAAACATGGCTGGTGGCATCCTCATGAAGTGCTGGAATGCACGAGTGTCTTTGTTCCTCAGCTCCACCATCAGCTTGTCATACAGTCCGTATTCGGCTCTTCTCGCGATCCATCTTCAGACTCACACACTTCTTGGACGCCTCCTTTTCCTTGCGTAGAACCTGTGAAAGAGCCTGAAGAGGGCTTCGCACTGTTGTAGAATGATGGCGGCTACCAAAAGGAGTGTGCGACGATCCATGGTGGAGATGACTGGATGCTGTGGAAGAGCAAGAGCTGATGCCGAGCGGATACAGCGGACGTGTAACGGATGTAGAATGTTTGTTTCACGTATGTGTAGCGGATGTAGAACAGACACGGTGGAAAGTTCATCTGCTCAAAAAGTTTTGTGCAGCTCAAAAATTTTTGAGTGGATGAAATCTCAGTAGACGGATGCTGGACGGATAGAACGTATTAATCACGCACGCAGTGAGTACAGAATGGATACATCGTGTTAACCAACGGATGGCAAGCGTTTTCTCTGTTTTACATCCTCTTTCCATCCGTTGGTGCAGTGTGACATGGGCTTAAGAGAGGTGTAAATAGACTGAAGGAAACTCTGGAAAGAACCAGAAGAATTGCAATTGCAATTGCAATGACTGCTTGCTGTAGTTCATGTGCAGATTCTACTTTTCATGACCAGCTTTCTTAATTAGAGAACACAGGTCAACAAACTTTTGTGCCACCTTAAAATGACTGAGAGAGTTGGCAGCAGATTTTAAAACTGACAGAACTCACAGAGATGGCAAAATTAACTGCTTTGATTAGAAACAATGGATTAGACAACTTTACAAGAGGTTGGAAGCCATTTGTGGACTTTTTACAGTATGTTAAACACAATGACAGCTGGCTAACAGGGATTTGAAGATTAGTTTTACATTTGTTATAACCTATGGTCCATTTTTTTTTACATATATAATGAACAGATGTTGAGTTATTATTAGACAAATAGATTTCCACATCCAATATATTTATCTAACATAGAATTTTTATTAAATATAGATGGGAAAGTATATAATTATTTGTATACCTGTTACATTAGGGGAGGTGAATATATTATTTTTTATGTATCTTTCAGCATTCAGCCAGGGAGGATTTTTTAATGTTTAATTTTTTTTTCCTTTGGTACACAAGATTCTTTTTATTGTTGTTGTTAGTGTTGGGTATTTGTTAATCTGTTTTTTCTTCTTTGTTCTGTTTTTCTTTGATATTTTATTTTTTGTGAGAAAAGAAAAATAAATGTGTAAAAAAATAAAAAATAGATGTTGAAGATGTATTAATATATATTTTGATATACCGAAGTCCACACATCTTAAACTGGCTGAGGTTAAGAAATGCTGGAATATGATTGTAGGATACAATGTGTGAATGACTTGCTTCTTAAAAGCGATCAGCTCTTATCTCCAGTCTGTCACTAACATTATTCTCTTGTCACAGAGAGACAGCCCAACTTCCTGAGCAGAGAATAAATATTTGAGGCCTCTATCTGGCACAGTTCTTTTGGGTAGGAGGGGAAAAACAGGAAGTATCTCATTTTTCAAGAAAAAAACATCTGTGTGCATCATGATTTGAATGCAAATCATGTATTTTTCTTTTTCAAGAAAAAAACATCTGTGTGCAGATTTAGATGATCTCATACCAATGGATTTAGGCTTAGTTCCAGTCATCAAGCCTATGTAACACTCCTGCTGTGTGAACTACGTTGGTTGCCTGTTTGCTTCCAGGCCCAATTCAAGATGTGGGCAGTTACCTTTAAAGTCTCATCTCAATAGATTTGAACCACCACATCCACTCCAGCAGAAAGGGAATATTATTGACCTCCTTGGTCAAGAAATTCCAGCTGGTGTGGTCCAAGAGAAGAACCTTTGCTGCCATGCCTCTTGTTCTCTGGAACATCATGCCCCTTGAGGTGAGATCCGGCCCCACTTTTGGCCTTTGAAAGGGCCTGAAAACCTGGTTCTGCTGATTGGCCTGGGGTCCCAATGGGACATTTCATATTCAAGATGGCTGATGCATGAGGAGATGATTCTACTTACACCTTGTTGTATATAATTTATTTCCTCAACCACCTTTGTTAATTTTAACCTTAATATTTACCATTTTAATGTTTTATATTGTTGTCCCAAAGGTGCTTTTTTTAAAAAAACAAAAAAGCAACTGGACTTTGTTTTTCTTTGAAGATGTTCTGTTTCTTATCCAAGAAACTTCTTCAGTGCTGTTCAGTTCTGTCAGAAATGAAGTCATTTCTTCAAGGAGAAACAAAACCCAGTTGAGTTTTGAAAAAAAGGACCTTTGGGACAATCATGACCTGGATGACTAGGAATCCCCATAGACATTTTATATTGTTGTAAGCCACCCAGAGTCACCTGATGGTGAGATGGCAGCATATAAATTTAATAAACAAACAAATTGATAATTCAGCAACCAAGCCTATTTTCTGGACTTGTCCTTCTAATCCTATCTGTGCTTGAGCAAAATAACTGGACAATGTCAACAGATATGGTTATTAAAATGCCAGTTGCCAAATCTATGAATTTGATGGCAGAGATTTCCCTGGGTGCATGTATATGGATGAAAATTAAGGAGGGAGAAAGCATTTTTAAAGTTTTTTTTTTTTTTTTAACCAAGCTGCTGTCTCTACTATAATGTGATAATGTACACTAAATGCTGCAGAGCTGAAGGAAAATTACTATTTTGGAAAGATTTTGAAAGCAATTCTTCCAATTGGCATTTTAAAGGAAGGATTTTTTTGTAGACTCTAACCCTCACAATACCATATGTCTTTCTCATTCCCTATTGTTTGATTTATAGGGTTATCAACTCATTGTGCTGTGTGTGCAGATGTTTCTGGTTGTAATAAATGCTGTTTGTATGCTTTATCTCCCAAGTTCTGTAGGACTCTTCCAAGATGGTGGTCGATCTTTTACAAAATTATATCATACTTATAAATGTATCAAGTTTTGTTTTAAAACCAATGAGACTTATAATTTTAAAAAATTGAGATACAAAATTAAAATGGTGAAAATATTTCAGAAACCTGCAACCCTACTATTTTTTATTTAAAATTAAATCTAGGGAATTTGAATTAGTTTTCTTAATAATATCAGAATAAAAAAAAATTACACGGACTAGCTTTAGATTTCTTTGAGGTATTTACTTGTTCAGAGTTAGAAATGGGTACTGATATGTATTTGCTGCACCTTTGGTTTGTTTAATATAATTCTTATAATAATCTTAAAAATAGTGACACTTACAAAGAAATGAATTGATGCAAGTCTTTCATAAAGGACCATCTGGTTTTCTCATTTTGTAGAGATTAATTAGGCAACAATTTTTCAATAGATAAAGTTTAAATCAGGGATTATCTATTATTTATATTTTAGCAAGCATATTGCCAATAATAAATGGGCTGGCACATTAAAATAACAATGCATTCAACCTCATATTAGAACGTTGGAATAGCCTTGCTGAATTAGACCAAATTCCATCTTAGTCTACCAATTTGTTTCTCATAGTGGCCATCATAGTGATGATAAGACATAATAAACCAAATAAAAACCAGTAAATAAGACATATTTATTGATGAGACATAAAACCCAATAAAAGCAATATTGATGCCAAGTTAAAACTCCTGCAGATCAAACACAGACTGGGCTCCATTAACATTCTGGCCTGAAGACCCAAGGAATAGCAATAACATTTAAACTTTTATACTACTTCACAGTGCTTTACAGCCCTCTCTAAGTGGTTTATAGAGTCAGTCTATTGTCCCCAACAATCTGGGTCCTCATTTTACTCACCTCAAAAGGATGGAAGGCTGAGTCAACCTTGAGCCTGGTGAGATTCAAACTGCCGAACTGAGCAGAAGTAGAAGTTACTTCAGCAGAAGTAACCTTCTGCATTCTAACCACTGCGCCACCATGGCTCATAAATGTAGTCATTGTTTGAGCTTCTTTGGTTGAGGGTAGATTTGAACCTATATTTAGTCCACCCACCCTCACAATCTCACTACATACTGATTGTATGTAGCACCTATTTAAAAAGTATTTAGTCCTAGGTTTCTGAGTGCAATTCAAGATAGCAATAGCACTTAAACTTATATACTGCTTTACAGTGCTTAAAAGCTCCCTCTAAGTGGTTACAGAGTCAGCCTATTGCCTCCAACAATCTGGGTCCTCATTTTACCCACCTCAGAAGGATGGAAGGCTGAGCCAACCCTGAGTCTGGTGAGATTTGAATTGCCAAATTGCAGGCAGCCAGCAATCAGCAAGAGTAGCCTGCAGTACTGCACTCTAACCACTGCACCACTGTGGCTCTGTGCCACTTTTAAAGCCTTCTGAAAGGGCAACAGGGTTGGGGTATCTTGAATCTTTTGATTGGGCAGGTACTGTGACAAGGAAGACATGCCTTCCTGGACCCCATAAGATGATATTGTTCCACAGGAAGGATGGAGTATACTTACTGTTCTGGATCTAATAGTACAGGAAGGACACTACCAAAGATGGTCCTTCAAATATCCTGAATAATAATAATAATTGGTAAAACTAATAGTTTGCCTTAAAAACAAATGCATACAAAGGCAGAATTAAGAAGAAAGCAAGCACTGCCTCTGCAAAGAAGTTGAAGAAACACTGAACCACTTTTTTTTGTAACTGATGCAAGAAGATCACACGGACTGATTCCAAACAATGGCATGACCAAGTGGCAACAATGGTGCATTGGAAGATCAACAAGAAACACCATTTTCCTGCAGACAATCACTGGTGGGGCCATAAAACAGAGAAAATAACAGAAAACAAAGACGCGAAAGTTCTCTGGGACTGTAATATTTAAACCAACAGGCACCTGCCCCATAACACCCCGGGTTTGACAATTGTTGATAAAAAAGACAAATAAGACTGAATCGTGGGCACAGAAGAACCTGGAGATAGCAGAATAGAAAAGAACCGAAGGAAAATCACAAAATGCAAAGACTTGCAAATAGAAGTGGGATAACTGTAGCAAAATAAGGCAAATGGTACCAGTAATAATGGCTACTTTGGGTGCAATCCCAAAACACCAGGAGCACTACCAGAACCTTATTGGCATTGACAAAATCAGTCAATCACAAAAAGCAGCTTTACATGGGACAGCTTACATCCTGCAATGATACCTTTCATACCACCAAGCAACATTATCTGCATATTCCAAGTCATTGGGAAGGACTCAGTGTGGGATAAGAATGTTGAATCCTCTCTAAATATTTAGTTAAAATCCCATATGTTCTATCATTATCTTATAGTAGAAAGGTTCCCCCACTACAATCATTTTGGTTGCCTTCTTTCTTCTTCATAAGTCATCTTCAAATTGAGTTTCAATACAACTTATTGCTGAACTTCGGTAATGATGCTGCTCAAGTGATATCCTTTCCATGAAATATTACACCCTTTCAGTGGTGGGATTCAAATTTTTTTACTACCTGTTTTATGGGTGTGGCTTGGTGGGCTTGGTTTGGCAGGTGTGGCAGGGGAAGGATACTGTAAAATCTCCATTCCCACTCCACTCCAGGGAAAGGTTATTGCAAAATCCCATTTTCTCCCCACCCTATTAACCTGATTTCCAGATCCGTTCTCTTGTGTAGGGCAACAAAAGAAGAGCCAGCCAATCAGCTGAGACTTGGGAGACAGAGAATAGATGGGGGTGAGACCAGTCAGAGGTGGTATTTGCTGGTTCTCCAAATGACTCAAAATTTCTGCTACTGGTTCTCTAAAATTGGTCAGAACCTGCTGAATACCACCTGTGCACCCTTTGTATTAACTGTCTTGATGGAGTTTCCCATTTGATTTTTAATTTTATAGCAATAATTATGACTATATTTATTTGTGCTTTGTGCTCATCATCACTACTATAAATGGAAGTACATTTCATGAATTTAGTGATACATGAAATTACTAGGTAAAGCCTAGAGTGAGATAAGATAGACATTTTAGATCTTAATGTGCAAAGAAACAAGTTTAACACCTTACACTTTACACCTGCTGTAATAAGCTCATGTATCCAACTTTTCACCTTTCAGTATTTTTATCATACACTTACACAGTCACACTTATGTTTCTACTTGTGATGATATAGGTAGGGAGTTTTCATAATTCTTTACAAAAAGACTTCTGCATATGTTCAGATATTGGCACAATTAACACAGTTACACATATACTCCTGAGATATCCCTTCTATCATTTTGGAAGATTTCTACTTGTAAATTATCTGGACTTTCTACTCCTACAGGCCATTGTGCACTTCCTATAAAATGACCCGGACTATGAAATTTCCAGAAAGGTGATCAAATTCTGCATACTTTAAGTGTTAGGAACTGTTAAGTTTGAAGGTAACCTAGATATGCTTAATTTCATGCTGGATGTTCTGAACATGAAATCACTCGAGTTGGAATAATGCTCAGCATTCTTCAGATTTTTAGATTCCAGTCTGCTCCTTTTCGTTTGACTATTTCCTGGATCTGTAGTCTGCAAGTCAGATGAGGTTTTAGGAGATAGGTGATAAGTTTATGTTGATGTTGCAGAATGTTGACTCTCAAAATCTCTCACCGTTGACTTTTCATTGATTAATGAATTAGAACAATTCGGAGAGGTAGCAGGACTCAAAATTAACAGGAAGAAAACAAAATTAATGACTAAAAATTTAACAGAAAAACAGAAAAAAGAATTAGAAGAAGTTATGGGAATACAAGTGACAAAGAAAGTAAAATATTTAGGAATATGGTTGACAGCAAATTGCAAGGCACTTAAAGAAAATAATGATGATAAGTTGTTGCTACAGGTAAAGCCCATGTCACACTGACCAACGGATGCAAAAAGGACACAGCGGACGAGCAAAATGTTCCATCTGTTGTTATCCACTCTCAAAAGGGGCAAAAATTTGCATAACCGGAGTGGATAACACCAATGCGGGGAGGATGCAGGGCGGATGCAAAGCGGATGAGGAACAGAAGCCCAGCGGATGGAAGCGGATGGGAGCGGATGGCACATCCGCAGGACTTCCGGGGGGCCTCAGCGAAGCAGACACGGAACAGATACAGCGGATACACAGCGGATGCACAGCGGATGAATCGGATGCACAGCAGATGCACAGCGGATGCACAGCGGAAGCCTAGCAGATGCCTGGCGTTAATTGCGCATGCGGGGAGGATGCATTGCGTCAGCCCCGCGGACATAACGGAAGCAGCTCGGAAGCAGGTCGCCATTCAGAGGAAAAACCTGCTGCCAGAAGGATTGGCTGCCTTGCCTGCCCTGCCTGCATGTCTGCCTGCAAGCCTTGCTACCTGCCTTGCTGTCACCCTCCCTGCCAGCCAGCAACCCCACAACCATGCTGAAGCACAGCAAGCCTCAGCCATCTGCTGCCAGCCCTTGCAAGAGGGACAGGGCTACCATCCCGCCCCCTGGCCCTCACTTTGGTTCTGCTGGGGCTTCTGCAGCACGGGCTCGCTCTTCTGGGACTGGCGCTTCTGCTACTTCTGCTTCTGGAGGAGCTGATGACGAGCACTCCAGCACCAGCCACCTCCACAGCACCTGCATCCTTCACCCCTGAGACTGAGTGACCAAGAGGAGTGCCAGAGACTCATTTTTGTCTTATAGCTTGTTGTTAATAAAGTCTATTTTTGATTCACACACTTGGTTCATTTTTTTTTTTTAATAAAGTCTTGGTGGAAACTTTTAGAAATTGTTTAAGCTTTTGCATGCTTGTGGGATGGGTTAAGATAGCTGTGGGATAGGCAGGGATACCTGTGGGATGGGCAGGGATACCTTTGGAATGGGTAATAGCTGTGGGATAGATAAACCTCACTGCAAGCATAGTGGGACTGTATGGTCCACCCTCCCAGGTGCCACATCTATGGCCCTTTATTATCAATAATGATATAATCAATCATCCACACATGTCAACATAAACACAACTCTTTATTAAATGCCCTGTTCATTGTAGCCCAACCAAACATACATGGCCCAATCTCATCCGTGTGATGAGACAGGCTGAAGGAAGCATCCATTAAGCATTTACCATCCTGTCTTGCCACTCTACTGCTCCAGCTGGGGAGTTGCACCAGTGTCTCAGGAGGTTGCGCTGCTTCTTCGCCTCACGTGAGGCTCTGTTGAGGCCTTGCACATCCTCAGTGTCGATCAGGTTTTTCCCTTGCCTCCATTCCCCAGGCTCCATGTCCCCATTGCCTTGCTGGAAGTCCACGAGCCTGTTCTGCAACACTGGGTAGCGGGTGCACATGAGATTGTGCAGGATGCAGCAAGCTTCCACGATCCTCCTCATGGTCTCTGGGCTATGCTGCATGGTGGTGAGAAGTACCTGGAACCTGTTGGCCAGGATGCCAAAGGCGTTCTCCACCACCCGTCTTGCCCTGAACAGCCTGTAGTTGAAGATCCTCTCTTCACGGGTGAGGTATTTGGAGGTGTAGGGCTTCATGAGGTAGGTTGTGAGGGAGAAGGCGTCATCCCCCATGATGAAGTAGGGCACATCTTGCGTGTCATTGGGCAGGGGGTCTGGATCTGGAAAGCCCATGATGAGGTTGCTTTCCAGCCCCTCCTTGAGGTGACTGGCGTTGTATACCTGGGCATCTGAAGATGAGGCATTGCCTGAAGCATCGATGTACATGAACTTGTAGTCAGCATCGACCATGGTGAAGAGGATGATGCTGAAGAAGCCCTTGTAGTTGTGAAAAGTGGACCCCGACTTGGCTGGAGCTTTGCAGGCCACTTGCTTGTCATCTATGGCTCCAACGGTGTGGGGGAAGTTCCACTTCTGATACCACTGCTCTGCAACTTTCTTCCATCCTTCTTCAGTGGAGGGGTACTGGAGGAGCTCCTCCTTGTATTCTTCGATGGTGGCCTGCACCACTTCTCTGACACAAAGCTGATGGTGTTGGGTGGCACCCTCCAGCCGTACTGCATGCTCCTGTAGGTGGTCCCTGAGGCCAGGTGGCGCAGAGTGAGTGCCACCTTGAGCCCAGGTTCCAGGCTGGGCGGGAAGTTAGTGTTTGTCTTGGTCAACCTGGGTGTCAGGCGCTGCACAACTTCATCAAACATGGCTGGAGGCATCCTCATGAAGTTCTGGAACGCCCGAGTGTCTTCGCTCCTGAGCTCCACCATCAGCTTGTCTGTCTGTCCTCTGCTCTTCTGGCGAACCATCTTTGGACCCAGACTTTTTTTGGGTGGCTCCTTTTCTTCCCATAGTAGAGTTCACAGAGCCTGTAGATGGTTTCGCACTGTTGCAGAAGGATGGTGGCTGCCGAAAGGACTTTGTCACAATCCACGGTGGACATGACTGGATGCTGTGGAATAGGAAGAGTCAGATGAAGGCTGCAGAGGTCTGCACAGCTAGGCTGCTGGTCTGAAAGTGAGATGCAGACAAGTTGCTCCCCCTTTTTATAGGCAATATAGGTGTCCCTTTGCATCCTCTAGGCATCCTCTAGGCATCCTCTATGCGTCCTGTAGACATCCTTAATATCCGAAATAGGTCCCCTCTGCGAACGTTTTTTCCGTTTTAAATGCTTTGTTTCCACTTGGCATCCGTTCTGCATCTGTTCTGCATCTGTTCCGCTTCCTCCCTGCGTCCGAGCAGATGCGAGTTGCGCGGATGTGGAGCGGATGCCTAGCGGATATAGTGGATGCGTAACGGATGTGTAGTGGATGCGTAGCGGATGCGGAATGGACAAACTGGATACATTTTCCGCGCAAAAGTTTTAGGCAGCCCAAAACTTTTGGAGCGGATGAAACGTCAATAAACAGATGCTGGACGGATAGAGAGGAAGCAAAACGGAGGCAGTGAGTACATCGCGTTTTCGAACAGATGGCAAGGTTTTTTGTCCATTTTACATCCTCTTTGCATCTGTTGGTTCACTGTGACATGGGCTTAAAGAAAGATTTAGAATTATGGGGTAGACTGCAACTCTCATTACTGGTTAGGATTGCTACCATTAAAATGAATATTCTTCCAAAATTTTTATATTTATTTCAAATGATTCCAATTAAATTACACAATTTTTTTTTTTTGAAGAACTACATAAAATAACCGCTAAATTTGTTTGGCAAGGGAAAAAACCCAGAATAAATTTAAAAGCAATGCAGGATATGAGGAGCAGGGGAGGGTTGGCACTTCCAAATTGGGAATTATATTATATTGCTGCCACTCTAGTATGGTTAAAAGATTGGGTGAACTTAAAAAATAAGAGAATTTTATTTTTAGAAGACCACGATTTACAAAGGGGGTGGCACGCCTTTTTATGGGACGTAGGGAAAGTTGACCAGAAATATTTCCATATACACTTAATTAGAGATACATTATTAATTAACTGGGAAAAAGTACGCAAAAAGCACTACTTAAAAGTACCGATCTGGTTATGAACAATGGAGGCGATGATCCACCTAAACAATTTGGATATTTCTAAAATGATCAAATACAAAGGTTTATTGGACATACAAGGAAATTTGAAATCACGACAAGAATTTCAAGAGTGGGGATTTAAAATAGATCAATGGGTATACCTACAAATTCATAGTAGATATAAACAAGATAGAAAGGAATTTGGAAGTAATAATAAACCCCAACAATTAGACAAAATGTTATTAGGACTAGGCAAAAAAAAATAACGAAATTTTATAATTGTTTATTAGAAGTAGAATTAGAAGAAGAAACAGTAAAAGGGAATATGATAGCCTGGAATAGGAATGTAGGACGTAACATCACTTTAATAGAATGGGAAAAAGTCTGGGGAAGAAATAATAAGATTACAAAATCGGCAGCATATAAAGAAAATGCATATAAAATGTTTCCCCTTTCACCTTTCCCCTTCGAGATTGGCGAAAATGTGCCCCAAAATGAGTCCAAAATGTTGGAAATGTAAAAAAAAGAGGGAACCTTTTTTCACATGTGGTGGTCCTGTATAGAAGCCCAAAAATACTGGAAGAAAATTAGAAATTGGCTGGAAGATATAACAAAAGAACAGATCGAATACAAACCAGAGTCCTTTATGCTAGGGATTTTTGATAAACAAATATATAAAAAAACAAAATACATAACAATACACATACTAACAGCGGCCACATTGGCCTTCGCTCAATGTTGAAAGCACCCTCATATACCTACAGAGGAGATAACCATCCAAAAAATTTCAAATTGCGCAGAAATGGACAGATTAACTTTAGCTTTAAAAAACAAAGATAATTCAATATATTATAATAGCTGGAACTATTGGTATAAATGGTTAGAACAAAGATAGACTTTATATCATAAGATAGTATAAATTTATATGAGTGATGTACAAATTTTTGTATAGACAAGGTGTACAGATATGGCATAATTAAGAGAAGAAAATATCTTGCAAACTGTCGAAAATAAGAATGTTTTTAAATTTTCTCTGTTTCCTTCTCCCTATCCCTTTTTTCTTTTCTTTCTACTCTTTCATATATGTAAGTGTTGTCGAGTTGTTGTTTTTTAGTTGTAAAATTAATAAAATTTGTTTTTAAATGACCAGGACTATGAAATTTCCAGAAAGGTGATCAAATTCTGCACACTTTAAATGGTGGTTAGGAACTATTAAGTTTGAAGATAACCTAGATATGCTTAATTTCATGCTAGATGTTCTGAACATGAAATCACTCGAGTTGGAATAATGCTCAGCATTCTTCAGATTTTTAAATTTCAGTCTGCTCCTTTTCTTTTGACTATTTCCTGGATCTGTAGTCTGCAAGTCAGATGAGGTTTTAGGAGATAGGTGATGAGTTGATGTTGATGTTGCAGAATGTTGACTCACAAAATCTCTCACCATTTACTTTGTGGGTTCAGACCTCAGCAAATGTTAGCAAAGTTTGAAAAGCCACAGTTCCCCCATCCATGTCCAATTAATGAATGATCCAGAATAGAGCTGGAAGGGGTCTTAGAGATTTCTAAAGCACCTGTAGGCCAGACAAGGAATAATGGATGGAAACTGAACAAGGAGAGATTTAACCTGGAAATAAGGACAAACTTTCTGACAGTGAGAACAATCAACCAATGGAACACCTTGCCCTTGGGAGTTGTGGGAGTGTCATCACTTGAGATCTTCAAGAAGAGATTGGACTGCCATTTGTCAGAAATGGTGTAGGGTCTCCCGCTTGGGCAGGGGGTAGGACTAGATGACCTACACGATCCCTTTTAACTCTGATTATCTGTTTCTAAAGATCTTCTAGTACAGGCAGGGTGGGCTGTTGGGGGCTCACAGGGGTTTGGGAGAACCCCTAGCTAAGATTCTGTGCAGTTCAGAGAACCCCCAAATCCCACTCCTGGCTGGCCCTACCAACGCCTCCTCTCCCCTCCCAGGAGTCCCCGTGCAGCCTGTTTTGGATGCAGGTAAGTGCAGGGCATGTGTGGAGGCTCAGGGAGAGTGAAAAATGGGCCTCCTGAAAGTTTGGGAAGGCCAGAAATGGGCCTGTTTCTTGCTTCCAGCGAGCCTCTGGAGCCTGGGGAGGCTGTTTTCATCCTCCCAGAGGCTTGAAGAAAACCTCCGGAGCATGGGGAGGGCAAAATGCCCCCCGCCATGGTGCAGGAAGTCGACTAGGAAGCCCAGTATGGCCATGCCCACCCAGCGACTGGGCAGAGAACCAGGGGTGGGATTCAAAATTTTTAACAACTGGTTCTGTGGGTGTGGCTTAGGTGGTGGGCATGGCTTGGTGGTCATGTGACTGGGTGGACATGGCTTGGTGGTCATGTTATTGGCTGGGCATGGCCAACTCAATATCACTCACATCAAGGCACGCTTCTCCTTGCCTGGCCTCTCATGACTGTGGGGAATGCTGCAACAATCATAAGTGTGATAAATGGTCATAAGCCACTTTTGCAGTGCCATTGTAACTTTGAATGGTCACTCCACACAAGCAAAGTAACATCAAAGAAAAGGAAAAAAACTCCAGAGACCTTCCTGAGACAGAAAATCTAGTCCTGCCAAGAATGTAATAAGGGTTAACGGAGAGGCAGTTTCTGAAAGCAACACCAGAATGTTTCCTTCCTGCCTTCCTTACAGGATTAGGCCAGGAATTTCTTGTAACAACCGGTTCTCCGATCTGCTTAGAATGTTAACAACCAGTTCGAGAGAATACGTGCGAACTGGTAGAAACCCACCCCTGCAGAGACCCCTTTGCTAAAATGTTTGAAGCCCACCCCTGAGTACAGGGATATCAAACTGGCGACCCACACATTGGATGCATCATGCCACACCCACCCCGATGTGACCCCATGAATTTGATACCTGTGTTCTAGTCCAATCCCCTGCTCAAGCAGGAAACCCCATAAAATTTGAGACAAGTGGCTATTGGTCTCTTCTTAAAAAGGTACTCTGTGATAGACCATGGGATAAACTACTCCCTACAATCGTAACTTTAACAGTTGTGACAAATATGGATTTTCTGACATAACCTGTTGGAATGATTGTTCTTATATTTGTTTTATGTTTGTTTGATTCATAATCAGCTTGCAAAGGAACAAGCCAGTATTCGATTCTACCAACCATATCCCCAGACTTGATGGGGGAAAGCCCATTTTTTTTCTGAGAATGATCTGCTTATAGTGTACAAGTATTATGTTAAATTCTCCTCCTCCTCCTCCTCTTCCTCCTCCTCCTTTTATGTTGCAAATACATCCCTTTGGGCAAGTAGGTGAAATAACAAATAGATTAATTGGACTAGTGACCTCCTAAGCCCAAAATAGTTGTGTCATATAAGTAGAAAGACCAGTTAAAAGTGACAAAATGATGGGTCTCTTTGTCCCATCTTTCATGGTGTGTGTTTAATGTGAAACGATCTTGTATCCCACCTAAAGTGTTTCTTAGTATGTAAATGCTACAGACATTATCAGTTGAAAAACACTGGTGTTTAATCTTTATGAACCCTTGGTGACTGTGGTGGCAACTGTATATTTTTCTAATGTGAAGAGTAATGATAAATATTTAATTATTGAGACAACTTCATTTAACCAATGCCTTTTAGTGAAAACAAGCCTTTCGGATACCCATTCCTGCCACCTCCGTATCTCTGCTTCTACATGTTCACATTTTTTCACAGTATAGAATAGCACATTTGTTCAAGTTAAGTTATAATAGTTTCTCTCATGCTAGGAAGTGAATAAAAAGTTGTGATTCATCTTGTTTTATCAAAATGTACACGAAAGAATTTGATTAGGTCCTTTGAGAGATCAAGCACAGAAAAACGACTGTAAAAAAGCAAATAATTGGGGATCAGGGGAGATGAGATGCTTTGCTGAGTTCTCCTCTTAATACTCTCCATGTGCCACTGTTAAATAATTTCTCACTTTACTGTTTGTGCTGTATGACTTCTATTGATATTCAAGAGTGCATGATGGCATCTAATAAATAAATACAAGAATGGGAATAGTTACCATAGCAATGTAAAGCTAGTTTTAAAGATTTATTATCTATCTGTCTATCATATCTATCTATCATATCTATCTATCATATCTATCTATCTATCTATCTATCTATCTATCTATCTATCTATCTATCTGTCATTATTTCTCTACCATCTATCTCTGTCAGTGGTGGGATTCATTTTTTTACTACAGGTTCTGTGGGTGAGGCTTGGTGGGCATGGCTTGGTGGGCGGGGCAGAGAAGGCTGTAAAATCTCCATTCTCTCCCCAGTCCAGGGGAAAGGTAACTGCAAAATCCCATTCCTTCCTCACCCAACTAACCTGCTTTCCAGCTCTGTTCTCCTGTGCAGGGCAATAAAAGAAGACCTAGTCAATCAGCTGGGACTTGGGAGGCAAAGATGAAAATAATAAAATACACTACAGAGATCCATAAGAAAGGAGCTATAATCTACTTGGTAGGCATAGGACTGATTAGACCTTGGTTTCCAGCATGAGAGGCTAGAACAAATGATTTCCCTGGACAAAATTAAAGGGTTTTGGTCATTGTTAAAGTGAAGGCAGACATCTCCCCCAAGGTATCTACTCTCTTATTCTTAAACTGCCCCAATCCCAGCATTTGTTCTTCTATTGTTCAGTCATAGTTTTATTTAAGGATCATAAGCAATGGTTCAGGATCAAGGACAAGCTGATATATTTGTAAAAGATACAGGAGTCTGAGCTAAGTAATCTTCCACTCTTTCTGATCTTGGGCGCTCCACTGGGTGGTATCCTCACCTTCAAACATCTTCACACCAGGGAAAAATTGAAAGCGTTTAGTGAACAGAATAGACTAAGAGAATTGGAAGGGACTTTGGAGATCTTCTAGTCCAACCCCCTATTTAGGCAGGAAACCCTACATCACTTCAGACAAATCGTTACCCAATTTCTTCCTTAAAACTTCCAGTGTTGGAACATTTACAACTTCTGGAGGCAAGTTGTTCCACCGATTAATCATTCTAACTGTAGGAAATTTCTCCTTAGTTCTAGGTTGCTTCTCTCCTTGATTAGTTTCCACTCATTGCTTCTTGTCCTGCCTTCAGGTGCTTTGGAAAATAGCAATAGCACTTAGACTTATATACCACTTTATAGTGCTTTACAGTCCTCTCTAAGCAGTTTACAGAATCAGCATGTTGCCCCCAACAATGGGGGTCCTCATTTTATCCACTTCAGAAGGATGGAAGGATGAGTCAACCTTGAGCCTGGTGAAACTTGATCTGTCAAACTGCAGGCAGCCAGCACTCAGCAGAAGTAGCCCGCAGTGCTGCACTCTAACCACTGTGCCACCAAGGCTCTTGACTCCCTTTTCTTTGTGGCCACCCCTGACTAGTATGCCCTTGACTTTGTCACAACTGCATAATTCCCTACAATTTCTCTTCCAACAGATAAAGTTTTTATAACTTGATTAATATATTATCCTTTGATTTTTCTTATGTTCCAATACACATTACAACTTGGGGTAGCTTTATCCCTTTATATGGTACATATAAAGCCCCCTCTGTTTTCTAGCCCATAGCGACCAGATGGACATACTATTAGTTAGTCACAGTACAGAAATCTTGCCTTTATTTTCTTCCAGGATGCTTCCTGACCGTCCATCTGGTTGTCTCCCATACAATGATTAACCAAGTCTGACTCCCTTCAACGTTTGAAGGTCAGCTAATATCAGTTGCTCCATTAATGGTTCTCTATAAATTAATAATAGATAACATCTTTCCATTTCTTTATAGCAACATTGAGATATTGCTTCTTGGGAATAATAACTGGCATGGTATTAATCTGCAGAATGTAAAAAACAAAGTCAGCTCTGCATTCACTGGAGAAAAAAGGATCATTGAATAGATGTATGTGACTATACGCAGCTATTTAAATTTTGGAAATATAATGGAGATATAATGTCTTCTGAATCCAGGAGATGGCGCTTTGAGCCAGTTTTATTAACTCCATCCTAGTTCAGAATAACATTGATGAAAGGCTGAAATTAGTTTGTGATTCTTCCTGAGGCCAGACATGCTTAAACCCTGAAGCAGAATCTGATTCTAAAAAAGAAGAAATGAATAAACTTGACAAGCACAATGCTCCCCAATGCTTTATTTATTTGTTTGTTTGTTTGTTTATACAAACATACATATATACAATGGGATCACCGTTTTCAGGAATGATAGCAGACACTTGTGCAATCATGAACATCTTCAAAGAAATAAAATTCAGAGAAAAAAGAAGAAGAAAACAAGAATGTATTGATCTTCCTGCATATTCTCATCAGCAGAGGAAAAGAGGGCAAATTAGAAATGTAGAACTATTGAAAAACAACCAAGTGTTCTATTAATCTACTCCCCCCCCCCCACACATACACAGAAGAAGAGCTGTGTAATAATATTATTCAGAAGAGTACAGGTACATTGCAACAATTTGGAACACCAGAAAAATGGAAACAGACTGCTTGTACAACATCTTTTAAAAGAAAAAGGGATACCCCCCACAACTTTATCACAAACTGCTTGACTCACTACAGCACAACCAGTACAAACTATAAAAAGAATATACAGAGCTAAGGAAACAAGAAGACCAGAACATATTTCCTTCAGCAGCCAACACCCAGATAAGAAGGGATTAACCCCAGACAAACACTCAAGCAAGCAAGCAGAAATAATACCCTACCCAAGGAAATACCAAAGAGAAAGCCACATATCTCCACTAATACTGTTGTTACTGTATATAAACTTCAGGTCCTATTTATAAATGGGGAGCAATCCTCATGGATGAAATAGCCTAATTGGTAATGAAATATAAGCAAGAAAACAACCAAGTTCAGAGAGCACCAAGGATCCCATAATATTAATTAGGCTTTACAGACAGTTTTTAATGTGATGATTCTCTAAGTCATTAAGACAGCACAGAGGACAGTGATGAGGGTTATGGACAGTTTGAATAGTTTTGTACAATTGTACAAACAAGACACACTGCTTTTTGTGAGGGACTAGAATTGCAAAGTTGAAAAAAAATAAGAATAATAGAATAGAATACTTTATTGGCTAAGTGCGATTGGACACACAAGGAATCTTGTCTTGGTGTAAATACTCTCAGTATACATAAAAGAAAAGATACTTTCATTAAGAATCAAGAATCATAATGTACAACACTTAATGATAGTCATAGGGTACAATCAGCAATTAAATCACACTAAGAAACAATATAAATCATAAGGATACAAGCGAGAAAGTTACAGTCCTACAATCACAAGTGGGAGGGGATGAGTGATAAGGAGTGATGAGAAGATTAACAGTAATAGTAGTGCAGACTTTGTATAAAAATGTATATAAAAATTATATAAAAATGTAGCTGGACTATGTGGACCAAAAAACAGAAACGAAGCAGAATGACATATCAATTTCTGTGAATCCAATGATTTCTTCAATGCTTCTTCAAAGATCCAAAGTAATGCCCATGTACAGTGGCTAGGTATTACCAGATGTCACGCACAAAGAAATCAAATTGACTATATCAAAGAACTCAGAGCTTTTAACAGTAAAGATGTAGGCAGGAGCTGATTACATATTGCTCATGTGCAACTTCCTAGTCAGGATAAAGTAGAAGATCAAAGCCAGCTAATATGAACTTGAACCATTTTCAAGTTGAACTTCAGAAATCACTTTGAAAAACCTGGACCTCATCAAGAGAGAACCAGAGAAGCTGTGGAGAGAAGTAAAATAAGTTGTTAAGGATGAATGTGAAAAGACCAAAACCAGAAGAAAGCAAGGGAGATATCAGAAGAAAGGGTGAAATTTTACAAGAACAAAACAAAAACAAAACAAAAAACAGCCAAGTGAAGAAAGGCGAAGATATCAAGAAGGAACATAACAAGATTTTAAGGGGGCTGTTAAAAGACCCAAGAAACAAGATTACAATGAGAGTTGTAAAGGCATTAAAAAAGAAAACAGAGACAAAAACAAGGAAAGTTTTGAACTGAAGAGGCTCCAGCCTAAACCTTTCCACTGCTACAGGATGATGGGGCAGAGATTCTTGTCAATAAGGAAAAGGGGGAGTCATCCAAGGATGCTTCTGTGGCCATGTGGCCAACATGGCTGTACACCAAAGAAGCATGGAACGCTCTTATCTTCCCATCAAAGTGGTACTTATTTATCTACTCGCATTTGCTTGCTTTCAAACTGCTAGGTGGGCAGGACTTGGGGCAAGGAATGGGAGCTCACCCGGGCTGCCAACTGGGTACCTCCATATAATATTACTCTTAATTTTTGCAATTTTATTTGTTTCTATATTTATAATGGTTTTTATATTTCATGGGTTTTTTGCATTGTAAGCCATCCAGAGTCACTCTGGATAGTGAGATTAGTGGCCTATAAATTTAACACATACACAAACATGCATACAACAATATATGTATTATATGCTATATGTGGTCTGTGGGCTCCTGGGGGGGCATAATGTCTTCAAAAGGAATTTGCGAAGGCTTGAAAAAAATAGCATGATTCAAATTTTGAGTTAAGTCTTGGGGGTCTGTGACCCCAAGGGAACTATGATGAAGCAAAGTTGAGAGCCAGTGACATATAATATTTAATATTTAGGGCAATGTCTATTTGTACCCACACCATACTGGATAGGAAATTTTAAAATAACATTCATACCTTAGCTTGAAGTTTCCAAATGTAACTGAGATATCTGAAAAACCCTCTGTCTTTAATAGTGGGGATATGAAATAGCTAAAAACCTCTCTTTGAAATATCTGTTTTCTTTGCTTAGATGTATTTGAAAAGCATTTGTGCTATAGAAAAGAGAGCTTTTTATCATAGTCTATGAGGAAAATAATACATATTTTATGCTTGATGATACTTAAGTAAATGCATGTATAAATGCTGAGTTATCTTGGCGTTTTGTCTTTAATGTCACTGGCATTCAAGATGACAGGAATTATTTTTTTTTAGCATTTCCAAGACAATTTCTCTACATACAATCTTAATTGTATGTAGGACTATCTACTCATATTTCCTACATTCTGTAAATGTTGCTATTTTATAGCCCTGGCAAAGGAATACATACAGTATATTTCTTTTTTTGTCTAGATTTAGATATGTGTATGTAAGAGGCTAGGAAGTAATACCCTAGTTAGAATATATTCTAGCCTGGAGAAAAATGATATTTGAAATTATGGAAATTACTTTTTTTTTAAAAGTTTTATTGAGTAAATTATTAAAAACATTGGATGTGGTGTGATTGTCCTGACAGTCCTGTTCATCATACATATTATGGCACAGAATACATATTTTATATACATTTATACATTTATACAATATTTTCTATTTATAATCATCCATTCTGCCAACTTTGTTTTTCATTTCCAAAGTTAATTTATCCACCTCAATGCAAATCCCTATAGAAATTACTGATGGACTTCTTTGATGTGGTAGATTGCCTTATGGTATTTCAGCCCCATCAAAAAAATTAGTCTAAGTGTGGTACAGTGGCCACTTTTAGACTAAAGGCCCTGTCCCACTGCACTTATGGATGCAAAGAGGATGTAAAACGTTAAAACAAAGCTTGCCATCCGTTGGAAAACGCTATGCATCTGTTGTGTACTCATTGCATACGTGTTTCATACGCTCTATCTGTTGAGGATCTGTCCACTTCGATTTCACCCGCACAAGAAGTTTTGAGCTACATAAAACTTTGTGAACAGATGAACTTTCCGCCGTGTACAATGTAAATCCATGACATACGAGCAACAAATGTTCTATGTCCGTTTATCATCTGTTAAATGTCTGCTGTATCCTCTCTGCATCCTCTGGGCATCCACGCAACTCACATCCGCTGCAGCTGAAAATGGAAAGAGGGAGGAAAGAAAGGATACATGGAACCTCTATACATCGTTAGTAGCATGGAAATAGAAAGGATGCGTTTGCATCCGATATACATCCGCATTGCATCCCCTTTCTTTCCTTTAGGTGTACATGATGCATCCACTTCATCTGCTAGGCGTCCGCTTCAAAATTCTCCCCGGAACCCCTTCAGATGTGACATCCGCTTCCATCCGCTAGGCTTCCTATGAACATCCATTTAACATCCCTGCTACGTACTACCCACGTCCGTTCTTTTCTGTTCTTTTCTGTTCTTTTCCGTTCTTTTCCATTCTTTTCCGTTCTTTTCCGTTCTGTTTATGCAAATTTTCGCCACTTTTTGAAGTGGATGACAACTGATGGAGCCACCCCCGAAATTTTGCTCGTCCGCTGTGTCCTTTATGCATACGTTTTGCGTCCGTTGGCCAGTAGGACCTAGCCTTAAGAAGCAGCTCTCGCCTCACAATCAGGAGGTTGTGAATTTGATCCTAGGTACAGGCAGATATTTCTCTCTCTGGGCACAATGAGAAGATATCTGCTAAACAAAACTCCTCATTGGTGACAGGAAGGGCATCTGGCCATTAAACACTCTGCTAGCTCCATTCATTTGCCTAGACTCCACCCTGCAAGGGATTATGGGAACATTAAAAGAGGAGGAGGAGGAGGAGGAGGAGGAGGAGGAGGAGGAGGAGGAGGAGGAGGA
>BLBF01000006.1:14062013-14077493 GCA_015471245.1 Laticauda colubrina
GTCTATCCAAACAGTCCCCATTGGCTGACCTGTTGCCATGTCTATTCCAGTTCATGAACTATATACACTGACAAAAATAAGACTTGAAAGGGATCTTGGAGGTCTTCTAGTCCAACTCCCTGCTCAAGCAGGAGACGCTAAACTATTTGTGACCTTCCCAGTTGGCTTCAGAAAAGCAAAGTCAATGGGAGAAGCCAGATTCTCTTGATGACATGATTCACTTAAGAGCTGTAGTGGTTCGCTTAACAACTGTGGAAAAAGAAGTTGTAAAATCAAGCAGGATTCATTACACTTAATGAAACCATTTTGCATAATGGCAGTAATGAATACAACTGTGAGATACAGACACCCCTAGAGATTATCCTTGAGTTTTGCTGCAAGGGATGTTTTATGCCTTTTAAATCAAGTTTCTGAGCATGGTTTCAATTCTTATCTAAAAGCTAGGAAACTCATTAGCTCACGGAGATCTTGTTAGAGCAAATGAACTGAAAAGATCTTAAAACTGCTTGGCCTAGCTTTTGAGATTGGTGTATGGCCACAAATATGCCAGATCTTTTGGTCTCTTGGGAAGATCTGCCCATCATCGCTTTTGGGCAGCATGAGACTGACCCATAGCCTTTCCTGATAATGTTAATACATTGAACGAGTTCAGAGGTGTTTCATGAGAAGAGTACTCCAGTCTTCAGCTCGCAATAGATTATCTTATGTCACCAGGCTTGAAATTTTGGACCTAGACAACTTAGAACTATGCCGCCTACGGTCTGACCTAAGCTTAGTACACAAAATTGTCTGCTACAACATCCTACCTGTCCATGACTACTTCAGCTTCAACCACAATAACACACAGGCAAACAGTGGCTACAAAGACAAAGTAAACCGCTCCAAACTCAGTTGCAGAAAATATGGCTTCAGTAACGGAGTGATCAATGCCTGGAACTCACTACTCTGTTGTTACATCTTCAAACCCCCAAAACTTTAACCTTAAACTGTCTACCATGGATCTCACTCCATTCCTAAGAGGCCTGTAAGGGGGCGTTTATAAGGGTACCAGCATGCCTACAGTAGTATCCTACTGTTCCCATTTATTCATACTCATTTATTATGTATGTACTTATACATGTTTATAATATGTTTATATGTTTATATGTTATGTTCATACCTATACTTGTTTTCTCATACAAGTTTGACAAACTAAACTAAAACTAACTAAATAAATGTTTTCATGAGTTACATGTTGCTTTTTGATGTGAGATGCCATTTGCAGTAAGCAAAAGAGCTGTGTTTCCCCCTTGGATACAGTTTGAAGCCATATCCTCTTTGCAAACATGGAGTTTTAATCATATCAATAATTCACCTGTGTCCACAAATCCCAGTCTCTCCCTGTTGGTGTGTCTTTTAGAAAGATTTCACTCCATGTAAATCTTTATATCTCAGCAGGAGATTCCATGATCCCCGCTGCAGTTGCAGGACTGTATGTTTGATCAGCATGATGTCAGTGTAAAGACGATATGTAGGATACAAAACTGTATGATAGCATGGGTTGAAGGAGTCAGATTCTCTACAGGGGAATAGCAAATTTTCATTGGTTGTGAGGTTCTATCAACAGGTTGAAAGCCTTGAGGAATTCATATTTGGGAGAAAGCTAGCAATGGCAAAAGAAACTTATATATCCCACCTATTTGAGCTGAGATTGATTGACTTGTATTTTGAGCCATGCCCCACAAATGTTCAAACAGTTTTCAAAAACATTTTTCAAAAACATTTTACGGCTTGATCTGACTCTCTTAAGCTCTCCCAATTGACCTTTATAAGCATTGAATCAAAACCTGGTAGCATTAAAATCAATGAAATCAGAGTTGCTCTGCTACTGTTTGCTAGAACTAATTGGTAGCTCTGAGTAGGAATAACTCACAATTTGATACCTTTAAGAACTACTAAATGAGTCTTATCTGATTTTGGTGGGACTTACCCAGAGCAAATGATTAAAGTATAACAGCCCAAATAACAAAATTATTAGGATACAATTGCATTCATTGCATGAATATTTATTCATTTCATTGGATAGGTGGATTAGCATAGGGATCAATTAAAATAATGCACAATAGATATGGAAATACTCCAGCCCACCTTTTTGATTTAAACTAAGACTGAGCAGAAGGTTCAAAATATTTCCCACTGTTGAACATGTCTTTGGCCGGTAATTATTCTTATGATCAGCTCAAATCATTTCTCTGGATTTTGAACCAAGAATGTCAGTGTGATTCAGTTAACTAATAACTCTGTTAACACCTCTCTCCTCAGTTTCTCTTAATATGATGGACTGTATTAATTTGAAATTCCCATCAGCAAGCTTAGTTCTGGGACCTTCCAAACGGAGGGCACCAGATTGTGCAAGTTCTGAATTAATTCATGTAATTTATGACATAAATTACCCCCAGATGATATCTAGGTATTGTACTGTTACACTGATGTTCCTTTGTTTAAGGAACATCACTGCTATTTAATCCTGCTATTTTAATTAGGAAATGAAAAAGCTGGTAAGTTATTGGTTGTGAAACATATTATTTAGTAAATGAAGGCCTTAATTAGCAAGTGGTTATCTATTGACAAAAACTGTTTTCTAGTTTAAAAATCAAACGTGTAAATACCAGTATAGTATTAATTGTGGTTGGGGTCGGCTTTGTAAAAAAATTTTTTTCTAGCTGTTTCTAATGTGTACATTTAGGTTCTATTTCTAGGTTAGTATTTGATTAAATGAGAAACATATTATTATTATTAAAATTGTACCAATTTAAAACTTAATTGGACCATTGCTTTAAAGTGACAGATATTGTTGAATTATAAATTGGCCCACCTTGATGATCTTCTTCTTCTTCTTCTTCTTCTTCTTCTTCTTCTTCTTCTTCTTCTTCTTCTTCTTCTTCTTCTTCTTCTTCTTCTTCTTCTTCTTCTTCTTCTTCTTCTTCTTCTTCTTCTCCTCCTCCTCCTCCTCCTCCTCCTCCTCCTCCTCCTCCTCCTCCTGGTGTTAAGAAGGTTAACCCACTACCCACACTGTTACAATCAAAGTTCCAACTGTTTTACATATAGGAAACAAAGTGGGAGCTTCTCTTGTACTATTACCACTTCATCCTAACTTTTTCATTTTAACTATCCCTTTTGACATTTCTGATACTTACCAAATTAGACAGGTTTTGCATATCTTCACATTTATTCCCAGAAAGAAAAATAGTTTTGGTTTAACATCCAATCACAGCTTTGGATTGGAAAGCACCTATAGAAATTGAGTCGGATCTCAAAATAAATAAATATTTTAAAAGGAATAAAAGGTCAATTGGTTCTGTACATGGACAAAAATGGAATAAACACTGGCACGTATGTGACAGTGATGGGATTCAAAAATTTTTACTACCGGTTCTGTGGGCGTGGCTTGGTGGGCGTGGCAGGGGAAGGACACTGTAAAATCCCCAGTCAGAGGTGGTATTTGCTGGTTCTCCAAACTACTCAAAATTTTCGCTACTGGTTCTCCAGAGTTGGTCAGAACCTGCTGAATACCACGTCTGATGTGTGATCCATATAATGAATTAGAAAAAAAAAAACCGGGATCAACAAGAAAAGGGAAAGGGAATATAATCAAGTCTTTTAATTTTCCAAGCTCTGTTATTATTGTACCAAATTTATCCTCTGGGGCTCTAGGCAGACTGTTGGCCCAGCCAATGACACACATATTTTGGCTTCGATTAAACTTAGCTGGACAAACCCAAATGTTTCTCAGCAAAATTATGGAAGTTTGTGCTGTGACCTATTTATTTTGCTTCTTTCTACAAGCATATGTATTTGAAAAGAAAAGAGGTTCTTGGGGGCGGGGAGAGAACACTTTGATTTCTTTCCCATCAACTTTTCTTAAAAGCTTGGCTCAAACTGTCACAATCTTCCCCACTTTGTGTTCCAATTTGAAGAGTACCAATTAAGGCCTTTCAATGACGTGTCTCAATAGGGGAAAGAGCATTAAGAAGCACATCAGAAAACAAGGCTCCAAGGAATGACGGTTTTAAGGCTCCATATCTCCATTCCCTCGGAGGTGAAGACAGTTCTGATTCTTTTTCCTACCTGCTCCTTACTGAGTAAAAGTGAGGAGAACTTGCTGACCACAAAATACAGGATTAAGACCTGCAGGGTTTGATGATAGACTCACAGGGATTGCTTTATTCTTTTTAAAACTGTGATAATTTCCTGTAGTCCACTGCTTTTTTCTCTTTTATCCTGTAGAAGGCTCATGAATTACCTCCACATCTATGCTGAATTTCTGGTTTGCTTGCCAACTCCCCCACTCTTGGCTGGTATAGTCAGTCAAGTCAGCAGGCAATCTGGTTGCAAGGAAGAAGGAGGAGGAGGAGGAGGAGGAGAAGAAGGAAGAGGAGGAGAAGAGGAGGAATAGGAGGAAGAAGAAGGAGGGGGAGGCAGAGGGGAAGGAGGAGGAGAAGGAGGAGGAGGAAGAAGAAGAAGAGAAGGAGGAGGAGGAGGAGGAGGACGGGAGGAGGAAGAGGAGGAAGGAGGAGGGGGAGGAGGAAGAGGTGGAAGAAGGAGGAGGGAGAGGGGAAGGGGAAGGGGAAGAAGAAGAAGAAGAAGAAGAAGAAGAAGAAGAAGAAGAAGAAGAAGAAGAAGAAGAAGAAGAAGAAGAAGAAGAAGAAGAAGAAGAAGAAGAAGAAGAAGAAATAATGAGAAAACCCTTCTTAGCTTAACAAGAAAACTGAAGCAAAGAGAATTGTTCCCACTTAGCACTGGTATCACCACCACACTGATGCTACTACAGGTAGTCCTCAACTTACAATAGTTCATTTAATGACTGTTCAAAGATATAACAGCTGTGACAAAAAGTGACTAAGGATCATGTTTCATACTTGCATCTGTTGCAGCCATCCCCATGTTTGTTTGGTGAAAATTCAGATGCTTGGCAATTGACTCACATTTATAATGGATGCAGTGTCCTGGGGGTCATGTGAACACCTTTTGTGACTTTCTGGAAAGTAAAATAAAGTAGTCTGTAGAGACTCTCAGTCATCCAGGTCATGGTTGTCCCAAAGGTGCTTTTTCAGAAGGCAACTGGACTTCCTTTTTATTTCTTTGAAGACATTTCACTTCTTATCTAAGAAAGCTTCTTTGGCTCTGACAAGTTAGTGGGGAATGGAAGGATTTATATTCCTTGCAGACAGCTGGTCATTTGCATCCTTTTGGAAAGTTGAGGCAACTTTCTTGAGGCAATGGCAAGTTGCCATTGAGGCAACTTGGAGGTTTATCTGTGTCCTCAGATCACCTGAGTAGTGCTCCTGGTTCCTGTAGTCTGCAATTTTCCCCACTGAAAATCCAACCCACTCCCATCATTCAAAGAATATTCATCCCAAATTGTATAGCTAAAAGTCAGTAGAGATTTCCAAGGGAAAAAAAGGAGCCCAAGAAGCTTCTTGGAAAATTGCAGACTACAGGAACCCATGAGCACTACTCAGGTGACCCTGAAGACACAGGTAAACCTCCAAGTGCTTCAACGACTCTCTAAAAAGGGTGCAAATGACCAGCTGTCTGCAAGAAATATAAAATCCTTCCATTCCCCACTAACCTGTCAGGGCTGAAGAAGCTTCTGGCATGAGAAATGAACAAGAAAGTCCAGTTGCCTCCTGACAAAGTACCTTTGGGACATTGTCAAGGAGGGAATCAGAGTCACTTAAAACCACATTATTAACATAACAATGGCAGGTGATTCACTTAGCAAATGTGGTAAGAAAGGTCATACAATGGGGCAAAACTCACTTAAGGCCCTGTCACACTGTCCAACAGATGCAAAACGTTTGTAAAAAAGACACAGCGGACGAGAAAAATGTTCCATCCGTTGTTATCCGCTCTCAAAAGGGGCAAAAATTTGCATAAGCAGAGCGGATAACATGGAAAGGAACGGACGGGGGAAGGACGCAGAGCGGATGGAAAGCGGATGCGGAACGGAAGCCTAGCGGATGGAAGCGGATGCAGAGTGGATGCATAGAGGATGCGTAGAGGATGCAGAGCAGATGCGTAGAGGATGCAGAGCGGATGCGTAGAGGATGCAGAGCGGATGCAGAGAGGATGCGTAGCAGATGACGCGGATGCGTAGCTGCATCCGCTTTCATCCTTTCTCCGTCCGTGCTACTAACGCTGCACGTCTGTTCCACTTCCTCCCTGTGTTTGTTTACCGCTGGAACGGATTTGAGTTGCACAGATGCACAGCGGATGCCTAGTGGATATAGCAGATGCGTAATGGATGCAGAACGGATGTCCCCCGTATGCCTAGAGGATGCAGAACGGATGCATTGGATACATTTTCCGCTCAAAAGTTTTGAGCAGCTCAAAACCTTCTGAGCGGATGAAATGTCAATAGACGGATGCTGGACGGATAGAGAGGAAGCAAAACGGAGGCAGTGAGTACAGAACGGAAGCATCGCGTTAACCGACGGATGGCAAGTGTTTTTCTCCGTTTTACATCCTCTTTCCATCTGTTGGTGCAGTGTGACAGGGGCTTTAACTTCTCATTTAGACACAGAAAAATCTGGTCAATTATGGTCGTAAGTAGAGGACTACTTGTATAGCTTCCATAACCATTGTAGATTCCTGTCTGCTTGTATCCCACTATTTGGCCAGTAATTGACATGGGTTGGTACTGTAGGTGTTGCTTCTTGCCTCTACTTGTGACATGATGGGAGCTGAAACTAGAGAATGCTTGTGGTCAACTTTTTTTCCCTTAGTATTTAATTTTAAATATTTTTAAAATATTCAGAACAATATCTAACTGTTCAAAATGAAAATCTTTCTTATTCTGAACATGCCCCATTTTAAGACTTAAGATTTTTAAGACTTCTCACCCCAAAATGATTTTTTTTAAAGTTATCTCCATAGTACCTGATTTTTTTTTTTAAAGTACTGTGGCTGCAGTGCAAAAGAGCATTTTATTATCGACTTGCTCCAGAGCTGAAATTAAATTCTCCCTTTATATAGAACAACATTTTATTTTCAAACATCATTTAAGTGCAACAGGCAACAGTTTCATTTATGCAGAAAGTATCTTAATTCTATGACTGACTTTAGAGTTAAATTTATATTGGTTAAATTTGTTTGTTTCTTAATTAGAAATAATAACTGCTTGCAGGCAACATGGCAGATCTGGCTTACCCAATTGTTGTGTGTTATTTTTCAATGTCTTATTATTCTGTTTTGCTGCAATAAAAATCCATAAAAAATATTGGAAAATTATATTCAGAACCTCACATTTGCAATGGAGAGGGCATTTATAAAACCATATGGAAAAGGATACCCATCTGATTTTAAAAACATGTTTCTGCAACATCTCAATATCCCAAGATATAAAGAGGCTTATAACTGCAGTCAAGCATGGGGCATCAAAATAATTTAACATTCTCTAGAGTGCTGATCAGCTGTTTGCCCAATTTTCACACTCCAATGTAAAACAATGCCATCATTTTATTACTGAAATCTGCAGCTTAATTTCCCTTTTGCTACAAATAGTGCCTTGATATTTGATCAAGCACAATGTTTTCAAGAAGTAGGAAGAGATATCCATGAAGATTCCAGAAAACCAGTCCCTTTATCCACTATGTTGAAAAAGAGATATGGAAGTCATCCAAAGAACTGATCAAAAGGTTCCAGTGATTAATGTTTCATAAAATATGGCTCCTTCAGGGAATTTGTTTTTTTTAGTAGGAGACTGAGGTTATAAAGTTTTGAGACTTTGAAAGTAGACCACAACCTACTTCTTGGTAAGCTAGAAAAAAGTGGGATAGATAGCATCACTACCAGATGGATTCATAATTGGATGACTGTGCTGAACTTGTAGTCTTTAATGGGTCTACATGTACATGGAGGGAAGTAAGTAGTGTGGTACCACAAGGTTCTGTCTTAGGCCCAGTACTCTTCAATATCTTCACAAATGACTTAGATGAGAGAATAGAAGAGGAACTTACCATATTTTCAGATGATACTAAGCTGGCAGGAATAGCTAACACCCAAGAAGATGGATCTTGACAGACTTGAGCCCTGGGCTGTATCTAACAAAATGAAATTCAATGCAGAGAAAAGTAAAGTCTTACGCTTATGCAAGAAAAAGTACACATATAGACTGGGTGAAACCAGGCTTAATAGCAGTAACTGTGAGAGGGATTTTGGAGTCTTAATGGACAACTAAATATGAGCCAGCAGTGTACAGCAGCAGCCCCAAAAGCTAGTGCAATCATAAGTTGCATTAACAGAGGGATACAATCAAGATAAAATGAAATACTAATACCACTCTATAAAGCCTTTGTAAGACCATACCTAGAGTACTGCATCCAGTTTTGGTCACCACACTACAAAAAAGATATTCAGATTCTTGAAAGAGCACAGAGAAGAGCAACCCGGATGATTAGGGAACTGGAGACTAAAACATATGAAGAACAGTTATAGGAACTGGGCATGGCTAGTCTAGTGAAGAGAAGGACCAGGGGAGACATGATAGCAGTGTTCCAGTATTTGAGGGGCTGTCATAGAGAGGAAATGAGCAATCTATTTTCCAAAGCACCCAAAGGCCAGACAAGGAATAATGGATGGAAACTGAAAAGGGCGAGATTCAACCTAGAAATGTGAGATTTTCTGACAGAACAATTAACCAATGGAACAGCTTGTCTTCGGAAATTGTGGGAACACCATCACTGGAGGCTTTCAAGAAGAGATTGGACTGTCATCTGTCAGAAATGGTGTAGGGTCTCCTGCTTGGGAGGTTTGGACTAGATGACTTACAAGGTCCATTCCAACTCTATTAATCTGTAACAGAAACTTTGGGAAGGAGTTGTTGAAGTTGGCGAATGAAGAGGAGCAGATTACTAGAGTGGTTTGTGATGCTGCTCAGTCCATTTTTGGTGATATGGACTCTGATATCAAATCAAAGGCCACTACAGAGGATCCTACCTTTGGATAATCCCAAAGTTACTTTTCTAAAAGGCAACTGGACTTTCTTGGTTTTTTTATTTGAAACCATTTTGCTTCTCATCCAAGAAACATCTTCAGTTCTGACGGTGGGGAATGGAAGGATTTATATTCTTTGCAGTCATCTGGTTGTTAGCACTCTGAGGATCAGTTGTTAGTTCTCTGAGAGTTGCTGAGAACACTTGGGGGTTTATCTGCATCCTTAAAATCACCTTAAGTGCCCAAACTGGTATGGAATGTTCTTGGGACTGCTGAAAGGATTGTATTGTAAACAGAAGATAGATGATATCATATCCATAGAAATCTACCTTTTGGTAGAATGCAGATATTGCCCAGTTGACTGGCTTGTAGTTAGCTTTTATGACCTTCTGACAAGCAAAATCATGGTGGCTCAGTGGTTAGAATGCAGTACTGCAGGCTACTTCTGCTGACTGCCAACTGACAGCAGTTTGGCAGTTTGATTCTGACCCACTCAAGGTCGACTCAGCCTTCCATCCTTCTAAGGTGGGTAAAATGAGGACCCAGATTGTTGGGGGCAATATGGTGACTCTGTAAACCACTTAGAGAGGGCTGTAAAGCACTGTGAAGTGGTATATTTGTCTAAGTGCTATTGCTATCTCACACACACTTGTGCTCCAGTAATGCACTTTCCTCAACCAGAAGGCTCTCCAGACAGTCACTTGTATCCTGGTCATCTCACAATTGGACTACTTCAAGATGCTGTCTACATGGGTCTGCTCTTGAAGACTATCTAGAAGATAGAATTGATTCAAAATGCAGTGGCACAATGTGATGGAATGTAGCCTGGATTCTTGGGAGGGAGGAAGCAAATTCTAGAGGAGCAAGAGATAACTCAGTTATCTTGAACTGAATGTGAGACAAAGAGGTGAAAGATGACTCCTCCCTAATTGTTCCCAAAGTATATGCTTAATGGGATTGTTAGCATGCTTTAGTTTGGCAAGATTATGTCTATGAGCAAAGAACAATTAAGAAATTTGCTTGGAAGAGTCATAATGTGTCTTTCTTGGTTGTTGGAGCCAGATATACAAGCAGCAATGGGTGCTTTTCATTGTGCCCATGTGTCTTTGGAGATTCTCAGTCATCCAGGACATGGTTATCCCAAAGGTGCTTTTTCAAGTGGCAACTAGTCTAGAAAGTCCAGTTGCCTCTTGAAAAAGCACCTTTGGGTTTGTGCCCATGTGTTGCCACTATTGCATGAGCTACATTGATTGATGGTTGGTTTCCAAGTGTAGTCCATGGTGCTGATTGTTACATTTAAAATCTTTCATGGCATCTGACTTGGTTGCCTGAGGTTCCTTCTATTAAAACCTATTGTGGAATGTAAGAATTGGTTCCAACTCTCTGGAACAGCATCTGCCCTAGAGATGCAGAAGATGGTTTTATTTCCGGGGGTTCCAGAAAGGTCTTAAAACCTGGCTTTGAACCTAGACCTGAAGTTAATCACTTATGGAGGGAGTTGTTGTGCTATTTTTAATGGTTGTTTTAAGTCTGTCCTGTTGTGTTTCATTTACGCTGTTAATAGTTTTAATTTAATATTGCATTTTGTAAGCCACTCAGAATCCAATAGAATGAGTGGCTACATTAAATTGAATTAATCAATTAACAACAATAATAATTTCTTTTAAAATTGTTGCATTTTCTCTGCCCTTTTAAACATTCATTAAACAGTCATATTTTCATTCATTTTTGGGGTCTCCAACTAGCCCGATTATATGCTTATATGCATTTTATGTTTCAATAAATAACATGCTATAAATTTTATTTCTTGAAACATTTCACAGTTTCCTCTAAACTTTTTAAAAAAACATTTCATTATCATTATTTACTGTGCTACATTGTGTGCTATGATTAATTTCTAAAATTCTACTTTCATATACACTCAGAGCAACCTAGACTGCATCTTTTCATACTTCCTGACATATATTGTAGGCCTTTCATTCATAATTAAATCTATACTTTCCTTCCAAGCAAGTATTTCCTTTCCTTTCATTTAGATTCTTTTATTTGTATCTCACCAACTCTGAGGCATATGGAGTATATATTGATACTCTGAGGGTTGGGGTGAGCTAAAAAAGAATTGTTTCACACTGCAGCATGCACAAATATAAAAGAAATGATGTCCCTATTTCTGATCCTGACAGATTGAGGTGCATGAGGTAACAGGAAGTAGAATCATTAAGACTAGAGTACTATTTTATTTGAATTAAGCAAATTAATATTAACACTGAAATCAGATTTTTATGTAATATATTGTTCTTAGCAAATATAATTGGTAATGAGTCAGTTCTTCTGCTAAATCAGCAAAACTGTTTTCTTACAAAGATACATCAACCTGGCCTCTAAGAATCTGAAATGCATTTGCAAACATTTCATTTTGTTGACACTTTTCTTTTGAGAGCATGTGATGTTCCTTCTGCCAATTTTAGCTCATGCAGATGTTGTGGAATTAGTGCTGTTTCCACACTTAGCTATATCCCTAAGGGAAGACTACGAAAACTGTATATGCCTGGGAATATTTTGATCAGGAATTCTACTTACCACTCCTTAAATTTCACCACTCACATCCACACATACCAATATGAGCTACAAGGGGGATGGATGCACCTACAGGTAATGGAACTCAATCTACCAAGAACTTTATTCATCGCTACCATTTCTGCAAGGTCAAAGAAGTGTCTGTGATGATTAGCAGAAGACATTAAGTCATCCCACTAGACTTTGTCCAAATGGCAATGATTATTATTTTTTTCCCAGTAAAGAATCACACAAATTTGTCAGGGTGCCCATATAAGCATTCAAGATGACTCTGAGCTGCTTAGAATTTTGGTTTGATTAAACAGATCTTTGATTCTCCATTGATTGTCTGGTGATTTCTATTAAATTTCCAGATTGGGACATGAATAGAAAAAAGGAAGTAGTTTGATCTTTCTGACATCAACAAGAAGTGGGCTACCACTAGATGAGAATCTATAGATGTAAGAAGCATGAAGCCCCGATGGTGCAGTGGTTAGAATGCAGTATTGCAGGCAAACTCTGTCCACCATCTGGAGCTCAATCCTGCTGGGCTCCAGGTTGACTCAGCCTTCCATCCTTTCAGAGTTGGTAAAATGAGATTCCCAGATTGTTGGAGGCAATATACTGACATTGTAAATTGCCCAAAAAGTGCTGTAAAGTCTAAGTGCTATGGAGACACCAGCTAGCTTTTGTGGCTCTTCTTGACCCAGCGTAACCTTGAATGTAAGCACGTACATATGATTGACAGTATTTGCCATGTTTTAGAGTTGCTGGAGACATCTCTTCACACTCTTTATTATGGTGGGTTTTCAAACAGAATAGTAGCACTAGGAATATGTGACTCCCATATATTTTTTACTACAATGTTTAAAGCATCATTCCTTCTCTTTTGTGCAGGGGTCTCCAACCTTGGCCACTTTAAGACTTGTAGACTTCAACTCCCAGAATTCCTCAGCCAGCAAAACAAAGCAAAGCTGTCTGAGGAATTCTGGGAGTTGAAGTCTTGAAGTGGCCAAGGTTGAAGACCGCTGCTTTAGTGTGTTCAGCTATGTGACCATACTATATGGTCTGTTGTTTGTGTAAATCTGACACATTTTTGGTTTTCTATTTTGAGTACCTATATCTATATCTGCTCTAAAGTGAAGCTGAATGATATATGAGCCCCCCCCTCTCTTTCTCTCTCTTTTTTCTCTCTGCTTCAAAATCACCTATCACTTATACTTTCTCAGATGTTGTTCTTTAAAACATGTTAGGTGATGCAATAAGGAGATGTAAGAATGTGTTTTGGAAGATGATGTGCTGTAAACAAGAAAGAAATTGTTTGTACACTTACTACATTGAAGTGTGTCAAGTTTCATTTATGTAAATATAAGGTGGTGTACCACTTATAAATCCAGAATAGAAAATATACTGAATTGTTGCTGATGTTGTTGTGTTCTCTCTCTCAGTCAGAACTGACTCAGCTGGATCATTGTTGTTCTCCACAGATAGATCTCTGTACTGAATGACACTTAAACCATACTCAAAAATTATTTACAGAATAATATGAAAGGAAGCAAAGTCAACAGTTTACAAAATGTGTGTGTAATGAAAATATTCTCAAGTCAGAATCAGTACCTGGAATTTTAATTTGGAGCAATCCAGATGCTTAGATAAGCAACTTTATTTTTAGAATTTACTGGAACTTTCTTCTTTAGGCCATGTAGGTTATGATCTTTTTATTGATAGCTATGTTCTAAGAATTGATTTCAGTTCAAAATAACCAAATAATTCATTCTTTTCAGGCTCCTTGGTATTTCCAGACTGATAGTGTCTACGTTTGCATCTCTTCACAAGCAGTTTAACACTTTTTCATGGTAGCATATCTGCTGATGTAAAGCTTAGTCTCATTATTGTTAACAGCTACAATGCTTTCTGTACAAACACAAACTGATTATGGCATGAGTGACTGTGAGAAGGGAATCCAAGACCACAAAGAACCCAAGAAGAGCCATATCAAGTGCAGGAAAATCAGGAAGTCCAAACAGTTCAAATAACTGTAAGGATTTATTGCAAGATTAAACTCTCCACAAGAATCTGAACTACTAACAGTCAAAACAAATTGATGATAGATAAGAATCAGTGGAATTCAAGCTGGGATGAACTTGGATCAGAGAGCACCAAGGACCCCACAATCCAACTCTGAGCTACAAATATTCTTTTCCATCAGAACTTGAGCCATTTGGATTTAGGAAGGTAAGACGAATCTTGGCCTATTCCCAAGTGTGCAACACTTACCCATACCACTTCATTGAGGTGATCAGAGTAGCCTTTTTTGGTTGAATTAAATGAATCAAGCTGTCTTTAGGTCCCAAACTGCTTCACTGAAGCACATCTCCATTACTTTAATAGGGTTTAGCACTTTAATTGGCAAATAAATGGCTCAAATGTGTGGCCACCTTTTGAAACAGAAAATAAAGATAAGAAACAACAAGAATAGTTTTTCATTAATTTCTATTTTTGACCTCTATTTTTGACCTTAATGGCATGCTAAACTCTGCTTTGCAATTTTTGAAAGTTTTCTTTCTCTGGTTTCTGTTCTTCTATTTTATTTTTTGGGTTGTCTGAGATTTTAAGTTTCTCTTGATGGTGCTTTTGAGCCAACTTTATTGTAGGAGATGGTGGAAGATCTATTGTTGGTGACAATTTCAGTTTTGTGTCTTTCCATTATACTAAGCTCCCTAACTGTCTACACTTCTCAGTCTGCAAAAGATCCTATTGCAGATGTTATTCCATTATGTGTTCCCCTGGGATTTAATGGAAGATAGGGAGACTGTGAATTGTTGGAGAAATGATTGGACAGTGAAAAACAGAATACTCCCTTCGCTACCTCTTCATTAAACAGACATCAGAACGCGATATTCCATCACTGATATTTTATATAAGGAAAAGAGACAATTGAGCTGGTATTAGTTTCCTAGTCACCCAGATGTATTTCAAAGGAACCGTATTTAGCAAAACAACCTCCAGGTCTCTCTCTTTCAGACTCTGATTAAATGATGGTCTGCACTTAAGAGGCATTAAGTCAGAATATATCGTCTCTCATGACTCCCAGCTTGCCATTCTATCAGATTTAATTGAAAGTGATCTAATGTCAGATGCTTGACTATTTATTGTCAGCAAAACAAATAATGCACTTTACCGCAGGGAATCACAGGAGTCTGAAGGTAAAGGTGAAAGTGTTTCAACACCACTGTCAGCTAATGCTGGAAATCAAATCTCATCTGCCAAGGAAAATGTATTAGTTACCTTTTCTTTAAGAAAACATACGAGGTGAGCCATGTGTTTATTTGTTTTTTTTAAACCATCCTGAAATACATTCTTTAGATTTATTTCATTTATTCTTCTAACTGGTGAATGAAGAGGGCACAACTGGAAAGCAACAGTAGGTAAAATTGGAGCAATGAGGACTCTGCATACAAGGCCATATTGCTTGACACTACCAGTAACGGTCGAATAATATAAAAGAAATTTCCAAACTATACTTCTTATACATTGCAACATCTGTTGTGACACAACTCTACAGTACTTTGAATAGCATAAGTGTTTTTTTTTTTTTTTTTTTAAATCAGGGCAACCTGCTCTACCCAAATATGGGATGGAGCACACTGCTCCTGCTTTCGCCTTTCAGCCCCAATTTTTTATTTTTATTTTTATTTATTCATTTTATTTGTCATACGCTTACAATATAATAGAAATAAGAATAAACATAAGTATAAATACATGAAATAGGTACTAATAATTGGGGACAATAGGACAGGGATGGTAGGCACGATTGTGAGCTTATGCACATCCCTTAGGAGCCTTCTAGGAGGTAGTCACTTTCATGACAAACTGTTTTTGTGTTAAATTTATATTTACTAAGAAAGAAAGAAAGAAAGAAAGAAAGAAAGAAAGAAAGAAAGAAAG
>BLBF01000006.1:14082047-14094433 GCA_015471245.1 Laticauda colubrina
TAGTATTTCACCTAAAACAGTTAGGGTGAACAATGTTATCCCTAACAGCATTTATATTATTGATTGAGAGGAGTTGAATTTCCTTTTCTAAGGTCTATTACTAAGAAAACCTGGCAAGCTTACAGTGATGAATGCAGGTAGCAAGGGAAGTTTAATCTTTCACTAACAGGTGTGCTTCTTTAATCATTCACAAATGCAAACATTTCTTTTCCTAACTTTTCTCCTTTTTATTCTATAACAGCCTCTGTATAGTAAAGGATAGGCTTAGAAAGCTACTTCTGTGACCATACCATGTTTCTGTTTTTCAGTATGGGAGAGTCAAAGATTCCAGATTATCACAAAGGATGTATTGTAATATATATTACAATAAAAAAGTAATATATATTAAAGTCTAAATATCAGTGCTGCTACATAGGAAAATAAAAAATGGGGATGTGAAATGAATTCAAAAGCTAATTTTCATTTCAAACAGCCCTCCATAAAAGACTGTCCATATCATCCACCAAGGAAGCAAGACAAATAAATATGCCAGTTTATAAAATTTAGCAAAAATGTTTGATATTAGATTGCCTTCTGATGAGACAGGGTATTCAAATTTCCAGCAAGTTTTACAAGATTAGAATGATGCACTGAGAAAGGTCTTGTGTCTTCTATCTCCATTCTTTATATTTTTTATCTTAGAGAGAATAAATGTACAATAAAATATTGAAAAGAAATCCTAGAGACTTGGGTAACAAGACCTGATAACATTCTCAAATGCTTGCAGATACATGATCATTGATGAAAGAACAGGAAAATAATTTATTTCTGTTGTACGTGGAGTAGGAAGAGATTGATAGCAGTCTCTTCTCCAAGTAATTCTAGGGTGTATGTTTATACATCAATTCATCACCTATGATAGACATACTTTAAAAAGGTAAAGGAGTCTCTGCAGATTTCACTCCACTAGTAGATGCTGACTATAGGGGATGATGTTCATCTCTGTTTCAAAACCATTGAGCCAGTGCTGTCCAAAGACATTTCTGCAGTCATATGGCCAGCATGACATCATGGAATGCTGTTACCTTCTTGCTGTATTTGGTACCTGTGTCTAATTCAGAACCATGACACTGAATCAAATCTAGATTTACCTGTGGAAATCAAACTGCCCAGTTAAGTTTAGATTTGGCTTAATGTTAGAGCTCCAACCAATGAACTGAAGCAAATCAGACTTGGCTGTTTCTCAAAGCTTTTTTTTAATGAGTACATCATATCAGCACCAAGCCAAATCTAATTTCCCATGGTTTCAGTACAATTAAACTAGGAAATAACCCCTTCCTCAAGTGTCAGAGGTCACATTGACCAATTAAGTTAATTGGCGGGCTCTTCAGGCACTCCTTTCCCAACTTTATCTGTTGTTGGTGGAGATGACCTTGGTTCTCATGAGAAAGCTCTTTGTTGTGTCTAGTAATGCATTCAAAACTCCTTTGCCCCTTTCCCCATTGTGTGACAACTGAGGAATAGTGGGATGGTTGAGGCCAGGTTCAGTTTGGAGTTGACAACCTGTTTATCTACTCACATTTGTATGCTTTCAAACTGCAAAGTTGGTAGGAGCTGAGGCGAGGATGGGAGTTCATCCCATCATGTGAAGCTTGGGTCTCAAAACTGGGCTGACAGCTTTCCAGCTGATAAGCCCAGCATCTTAACCACTGAGCCACTGTGCTGCCTGAGACATACTTAAACATGATGTTATGATAACAAAGGAGAATATTTGTAGCTGAGGGTTGACATGAGGGGTTCTTGGTGCTCTTGGAGCTTGCTTGTTTTCTTGCAGATGTTTCATTACCCAAACTGTCAAGACTGACTTGCACTTTCACCTACATTCTGCTTCACTTGACAGTGAAAGGGGTGGGGGTTTGGAATGGAATGCAGGGCGGGGGAATGGCATCCAACCATCTGTCAGTTGTAATGAGACATTACTTCCATCTCAAGGATACACCGAGCAGATGTCCCAGGGTGGTTGGCAGGTTCCCATAAGGAATGGACAGAAGTGATTGGTGGATAATCCTTCAGAAAAGGAGGAATTAACTATGCTTGATTTTTGCATGGGAAACCCAGAGTTGGTTTCGTTTAATCACACTTGGTCAATAAAGAATTATATTGTATTGTATTGTATTGTATTGTATTGTATTGTATTGTATTGTATTGTATTGTATTGTATTGTATTGCATTGCACTGCATTGCATTGCATTGCATTCTGTTCTATATTCTACTGTACTCTGCTCTGCTCTGCTCTGCTCTTTTCTTCTGTGCCAATGTGGTTTAATCAGTAAAGTTTATATTCCTGGTAAAATTATGTCCCAGGAGTTTCTTTTTCTGGATTCCCAACTGGACAGTTGACAGTAACATCATCAGTCATCAGCTAGTAGCACTTATGATGTTACCTAGTTTGGTTAATGAAACGTTTGCAAGAAAACAAGCAAGCTCAGAGACACCAAGAACAACTCATGATGTTATAATGGTTGGCACATTGAAATTGATGAGCTGCTATTAATGTACTTTTCAAATTGCCAAATATTTAAAAACAAAAAAGCCTAAACATCTTAGGGATGCAAGATACAGTGAACTGGATACAATGGTTAAATATGGAAGATTAAGTCAAGTTAACCATAGTTGCATTTGCAGAGCTCTGGAGATAGAAGACCTAACTTATATATTATTTGGATGACAATTGTATAAGAAAGAGAGAGATCATTATCTTAAACCACACATTAGACAAACCCTACTGAGACTCTTATATTAAAACAACACATTTCATGTGTGGTCAGAATTCAAAAATCATATATAATATGGCCCTTTATTCAAATAAACAGTTAAGTTGAAATCTGCATACATGAGTCTGATCAAGGAAACTGTAGAGGTGACAGAAATACGATTCACATTTTTTATTATTTTATTTAATCTGTTTTTATTCAATTCCATTAATATGTTTTATTAAAGTTATATGTGTATATATACACATATATATGAATGCAGTTCAGCTTCCTTCGGGTATTATCCCATGTCATTGTAGTGCTTTTAAAGTTGTAGCAACACTTCAGCAGAATCTCATCTGCCATCATCAGGCTTCTGTATTGAGTTTGTATGTGGGTCAGAGTCTCACAGCCGTTGGTTCTGAATTTGAGGCTAGCCTATTGTTGTGCCAGGATGTTTTTTTCTACATCCTGATTGGTTGGGAGTCTTGGTCTGTGTTTATTGGACTTGGAGTTTATTTGATTGGTGTTTCTGGTTTCTTCTGTCTGTTTTGTGGCTTTGATTGGCTGGCAACACTCTGTTCCTGTGTTGGAGGCTTTCAGTGCAGCTTGGCTTCATGTGAAAGGACGGCTATTATCTATTAGGAAGCTAGGTTTCATCTGGGTGCCTGGTTGGGGTGTGTTTGAGCTGGAGGTATCAGAGGGAGTCTGTTTGTGCCCAGGTGTTTGCCTAGCTTGTGGTGTGGAGATCTATCTTTCGCCAATCAAAGCCACAAAACAGACAGAAGAAATCAGAAACACCAATCAAACAAACTCCAAGTCCAATAAACACAGACCAAGACTCTCAACCAATCAGGATGTAGAAAAAAACATCCTGGCACAACAAAAGGCTAGCCTCAAATTCAAAACCAACGGCTGTGAGACTCTGACCCACATACAAACTCAATACAGAAGCCTGATGATGGCAGATGAGATTCTGCTGAAACGTTGTTACAACTTTAAAAGCACTACAATGACGTGGGATAATACCCGAAGGAAGCTGAACAGCACACATGTAAGTACCCGCGAAAATTTAAAAAAACACACATATGTATGTATATATTGTTTTATATTCTACATAGCCTTTTGATTAATCAACAATAAAGTTACTAATTCAAGTTTTTTATTCATGTCAGAAACAACTACAAATTATAAACATATAACTTTTAACACTGAGAGAATAAAATAGGTATAAATAGTGAGAAGGCGGAGCTTCGTCTTGGTGCTACAGCTGAGATCTCGGGGCTCTGAGATCTCAGCTGATATTTTCACCCCTGGTCGGTCCTAACGGACCTAAACCGTCCCGTAGAGACGGGGATTGTGAAGGGCACAGTTCCAGGATCCCAGAGATATCTCAAATCTCTGGTTTGATCCGGGAGAAGCCCTTTTGCTGGCGGTGGAAAGGCAGCCTCCAAAGCTGCTGAAGTCGGGACAGCTCCGAAAAGAAAGTGGCTGGAGCGAGTGTGTGTCGGTTGGGTGAGAAACCTCTTTTGTATTGTAAATTGGTTGAGACCTGAAAGGATATCCTGAACAAAGAAGAAACCTGTGATTTTATTTTTGTTTGACTGGAATTGTTTGAGCGGCGTTCTTTAAAGTGATGTCAAATTGAGGCTTGGATTCTTTCCTTACTACTTCTTTTTCTGAGGAATTTAATGTGACTTTGTAGGTAACCAGATTGATTTTTTTCTTATATATATTTTTATGCTTCTTTTGATTTTTTAATTTTCTTTAGGATAGAGGCCCCCTTTGTTTCTTCTGAGTTTTGTATACATTACTCTTTTTTCTGGCTGAGGGGGGAAAAAGTATTAAGAGACCTTGCAACACTGCCAACTAGAGGCTTGAAAGTACTTTATTTGAATTGGGGAGAAATGTATAAACACTCCTTCTCAAGGACATTTTAATGTGATAAGATGGAGGGAGAGCACAGAAAGATATTATTACAGGTGTTTTCCTGGACTCTTATCAATATTTCAACATTTGAGGCTTGGCTTTGAAGCTGCTGGAGAAGAGAGTCATAATAAGAGCCTTGGATAAATAAATAAAGTGCAGTGTGCAGTATATATATATATATATATATGTGTGCTGTTCAGCTTCCTTCGGGTATTATCCCACGTCATTGTAGTTCTGTTAAAGTTGTAGCAATGTTTCAGCAGAATCTCATCTGCCATCTTCAGGCTTCTGTATATATATATACTTGTGAAACCTCTACTCGCCAGCTTTTTTGTATATTTCAATTTTAGTAATATTTTTATTTTTGCTTTTTATTTTATCCTTTTTCTTCTTTGGTTTTTTGGGCCTTTTTATTATTGGATTTTTCCATTTTGGATCATAATTGACTACTCTATCAGATGGATTGAAGGTCAAAAAGAATTTGAAGTTTTTTGAAGCATTGAAATGAAAAAAAAAGTGAGAAAAAGAAGAAAGTGTTAAATGAAATAGACTGTGTGTATTTGGATTGCTTGGTGACTTTGGGACTTTTGGAAATTCTTATTTGAATGATTAAAATCATTTGGGTCATTTAAATTTTTTCTTTTTTTTACAATGGCATTACTTATGGATGAACTGAAAATGGAATTTATAAAATATAATCAAGAGAAACAAGAAGGGAAGGATTCTTTTGGCTCTATTTTTCATTTTTTAGAAATGGCAATTTCTACATATGAGAAACTACAAGAACAAGAAGATTGGGAAGAAGAAGAAACCATCCTTAATGAACAAGCAACTTTATTTGGGGAAGAAAGGGGAAAGAGGAGAAAGAGAATGGAGAATTTAAGACTTAAAAAAACAACCAAAAAAGGGAAAAACAAGGTGAAAAGTGGACACAATATCAGAAAGCAACAGAAAAGAGGAATACACAAGAGGGTGGAGATTAAGAGACAAGGGGGTAAAAAGGGTAGAGGGGAGAAACAAGGGAGGAAAGAAGGGAAGAGAAGCTACAAAGGTTTGAAACTAGATGTAAAGAAACAGATTTTATTTAGAGATAATGGGTAAACATATAACTGAAAAAGAGATTCTGCAAAGGTACATAAGATTGTGTTGTATCTGTATTTGAAATAATGTTAGAAAATTGGAATAATATATGATTATAAAATGGGACAAAATATTTAATGTAACTTAGCGAAAAAAATTTTTTTTTAAATAAAATAAATGAAATTAAATATGAGAGAATTGAATTAAAGAAAGTAACTAAGCAAAATCTATAAGTGTTCCCATAGAAGTATGATATTTATTTAGAAAGGATTGTGTAAAATGTTTAAGACTTAAATGAATAATTAATTTTAATGATATAATTTCAATTGCTATGGATCGTTGTCTTAATTATATTATATATCAAAAAAAAACTTTTTTCTTTCTGTTTTAAAATATTGAGTTTATTTTTAGAATGTATTACGCAGAATCCGAATGAAAATTATGTCTTATGTTAAGCTTTAAAATTAGGAGAAGGATAAGTATGACAAGGCATTATACTCCAATCAGTCATAACAGAAGAAATTTTGTGTTAATGAGAAAAAATAATAGACAGCTGAAACAGGACAGACAAAAGATATAAGTATAATGATTTAAATTGAGATGAAATAAATATAATAGAATTAAGAGAGTGAAAAGAGGGGAGAAGCTATATAGAAAATGTAAAATAGTAAATAAGAAATGGAATTGCTATATAAAAGTAAGCATGAACTTGAATTTATGTCTGTACAAAAAGATGTAACTCGGGATCAAACTGCCGTCCAAAAAGATATTTTATGTTTTCTATGTTTTGTGTTTTGTTAGTATATGTTTGTTTGTTAAAAAATTAATAAAAAATTTTTCAAAAAAAAAAAAATAGGTATAAATAGGATATAGAAATATAAGGTAAAGGTTCCCCTCACACATACGTGCTAGTTGTTTTTGGCTCGGGGGTGGTGGAGCTCATCTTTGTTACAAAGCCAAAGAGCCATTAAGGCGCATGGAACGGTGTTACCTTCCCACCAAAGTGGTCCCTATTTTTCTACTTGCATTTTTAACATGCTTTCAAACTACTAGGTTGGCAGAAGCTGGGACAAGTAATGGGAGCTCACTCTGTTACATGACACTAGGGATTTGAACTGTCGAACTGCTGACCTTTCTGATCGACAAGCTCAGCATCTTAGCCTCTGAGTCACCATGAAATATAGGGCATGTAAAAATATATGGGATAAATAGGATTAAAACGAAATGACATTCATCCAATATTTGGCCATGTTGATAGCATTTTCTGTCACCTGCATCAGGTCTTCTTCTGTACATGTTGAAGGACATCATCTGCACCATAGCATGTGTGAGATGGATTGTTCTTCTCCACCAATTCAGATTATTATAAATGGGTAAGAGTTATTAGTTGAGTACTATTACTAACTGCATCAGATTGGAAAATATCAGGTACAAGGGAAATCAAGGGAAGGAACTGAAGAAAAGATTTATTTATAGGCACCATGCATCTTCAAATCCTCATCCATGAAATGAAGAGCTGGAAGAAGTAAAGAAGCAGGAAACCCCTCCATAAGGAACAATGGTTAAGAATAGCCAACCATCACTGTGACCAAAGCAGATGAAGAAGCTGAAATTCAGAAAGAGCTTTGTTAAATCAGTTTAATTTCCTTCTGATTTATGCATAGGAATGGGACAATTTAAGGCTACTACGAAGAAAAGCCTCCAGTTAACTGCAGAGCCTTCCCTGATTTTAAAGTTTCAACTGACAGCTAAATAAGCATCACACATAACATTTTATGGAGGATTAAAATGTTTTCAACTGAACAGTTTAATGTGCAAAATGGACTGGACAGAGTTCATCACTTGAAGTCAAGCCTTCATAAAAGAAACTGTAGGATGCCGATCAAGAAATAGGCTAGTGGAACTCGTTACATAGAAGAATGAAATTGCCCTGGGTGGGATTTCACTTTGTCATAACCTGTATCTTTGCAGAAACATCTGTGCTAATCTTAATTTCTTGCTAGTTTAAGATGAAGCCTGATTGCTTTTATGTAACTATAGAACTTTGTAGAAGGTTGGCTCTATCTTTCCATTTGTGGTATAATTAAAAATTCTGTGCAGGTCAAAGATGAATTGGTTGATATGCTGAGCTGTATAATGCTTTCCATAATGTTCCATGTTCCATCTCTGGCTTAGCAAATACAAAATTTGGCAAAGTACTTTTCTCATTTGGCCAGGTTTGGCACCCCTTCAAGTCCTGATTTGTTGCCTCTTCCTGACAAATAGAGGTAGAGATGGAATTATAGAGATGGAAGGGACTATGACCTCCATTAGAGGTCTTCTAGTCCAACCCTTTGCTTGAGCAGAAGATTCTATATCATTTCAGACAAGTGGATGTCCAGCCTCTTTTTGAAAGCCTTCAATTGATGGAGCACCCGCATATAACATAATCCTTGACATACAACTGTAAAAGAGCCTGCCCATGACTATCACATGTCATAAAGCTCATAAGCATGTGACCAACCCAATACTATGATCTTTTTTGCCACTGTCATTAAATGAACCAATGTCCCCAAAGTGTTTTTTCAAAAAACAAAAGGCTTTTTTTGGCTTTTCTCCTTGAAAATGTTTTGCTTCTCATCCAAGAAGCTTCTTCAGTTCTAATATAAAGAACTACAAAAGCTTCTTGATGAGAAGAGAAATGTTTTCATGGGGAACAAACCCCCCAAGAAAGTCCAATTGTCTTTTGGAAAAACACCTTTTGGGCAACCATGATCTGGATGATGCAGAATCTCTCTACACATAATGCGAACCAATATTTGTCCATGCATGTAGTCTTGCCAAAAAGTGGAAGTGATGGTTTTAAGCAAAAACATTGTAAACTGTAGTCACATGATACTGCACTTGGCCAGCAATGTGGCTGTCAGGATTCCAGATTAAATCATAGAAGAGAGTAGAATATAATTATTTATTGGCCAAATGTGATTGGACACACAAGGAATTTGTTTTGGTGCAAATGCTCTCAGTGCACATAAAAGAAAAGATACATTTGTCAAGAATCATCAGGTACAACACTTGATAATAGTTATAGGGTACAATAAACAATCAAATCATAGTAGAAAACAATCTGTTCTGTATGGAACTTAGTAGGTTCCAAGTCCCTTGTTCTGATTGGCCAAAAAGGCCACTTACGGATTGGTTCCCTAGGAACCAATCCGGGAAGCTGCCAAATGGGAAGAATTAAACAAGTGTCATTGGCCACAAGCCGGCAGGCAAGCTGCTATATAAAGGGCTGCCGCGGCTTGGGCTATGTTCCGTATCTTTTGCCTAGCGTTTTGAAATAAAGAGTTGTTGTTTGGAACCCGGTCTCACGCGCTTCTTTTCCGGACGGAACACAGTCCATATAGATTGCAAGGATACAAATGACAAAGTTACAGTCATACAGTCACAAGTGGGAGGGGATGGCTGATAAGGAGTGATAAGATTAATAGTAATAGTAGTGCAGACTTTATAAATAGTTGGACAGTGTTGAGGGAATTATTTGTTTAGCAGAGTGATGACATTTGGGAAAAACTGTCCTTGTGTCTAGTTGTTCTGGTGTGCAGTGCTCTATAGCGTTGTTTTGAGAGAAGGAGTTGAAATAGTTTATGTTTGGGATGTGAGGGACCTCTTTTTGACTCGTGCAGTATACAGGTCCCTGATGGAAGGCAAGTTGGTAGTAATTGTTTTTTCTGCAGTCCTAATTATTCTCTGAAATCAGTGTCTGTCTCGTTGGGTTGCAGAACCAAACCAGACAGTTATAGAGGAACTCAATAATTCCTCTGTAGAGCTGAATCAGCAGCTCCTTGGGCAGTTTGGGCTTTCTGAGTTGGCACAGAAAGAACATTCTTTGCTGTGCTTTTTTGATGACCTTTTGATGTTAGGGGTCCATTTTAGTCTTGAGATATGATATAACTTAGAAATTTGAATGTCTTTATTGTTATGAGCCCTGAGCCAAGCTTCAAAAGCTTTTGTGAGCAGAAGGTCTGGTGTCTAGGCTAAAATCTTTTTTAGATAAGTGTGGAATACATTTCTGGTTTTAATTCCTATGCTTGCCATAAGCAGGAGGGAGGAAAAACCTGAAGGAACAGACCAGCAATTAAAATACAGAAACAGAAAACACCCAAAGTTGAATTATGTGACAGCAATGGCTCGACTGTCAGAACTTTGAATCTGGGTTGTAATTCCCGTTTTTCAGGTTGGTTGTAACTATGAATGGTTGCTAAGTGACAAGTCATAAGTCAAGGACTCCCAGTAATGTGAGATGTCTCTGAGAAAGATAAGTAAAAAATGCCCAAGCATGTGTGCCAAGAGTATATAAACCTAGCATGGTATATAAACCCAAAGCTGCCCACCTAAATCCATGAGGCCCTTCAATTGGGCAGAAAAATATGGAAAAGGGGATTATCATTTTTATGACAACATAATTTGACAATTATGCCAGATTATGGCATAATTTTATACTGTGCAGAAGAAGGCAATGATGAACATTTCTCTATTTTATCAAGAAATCAACATAGATAAAAAAAAATTCAAAGTCATAGATGATCTAGTGGCAGATGGCAGAGCCCTCAGGTTGAATGGCACTCAACGTGTTATTCAGTAAAAGCTCTGGTGATTCCAGAGAATGAATGGAGTTTATGATTTGACTAGTTTGAGGCTTTCAGGATGTTTAGTTATTGAAGTTGTCATGTAAGGAAAGAGTATCTGAAGATGCAAAGAGAGAATTACAGTGAGAACATGGAATGCAAGAACTATGAATATGAGGATGAGCCATCGTTTCCTGATCTCAGCTTCTGATTGGAGGTTAATACAAACAGGGAATTAAATCAGTTACTTTGTTCTTAAAAAAGATGCCTTTTACTTATTTTCATTTTGACTTGAGTGAGGGCTTTCAAGCTGAGTAGTTGAGAAGCTTTCCACACATAAATAGGCAGACCAGGTTTGCCATTTCAGGCATAATTGATGGGCATAGAATTGCTTTTTTTTGTTTTTTAAAGTTTGGTAATCTGAGCACCTGAATTCAGTTTATTCAAAGGGAAGTGGGGTCACAAGTGGGAAGCCAAAAGAAAGAAACTGTTGTCTTAAGAGTCCTTTATATTAAATGGAATTTCAGAACAATTAGTAATTGCAGTTAATGATGGGACATGAAGTATGAGACATTTATGAATTCCAGATAATATCTTATTTTCATTGCTTCATCACTTAATTCAGTCTATCTCAAGATTGAAATCCTGTAGGCCAGCATGAAAATCTTCTTCTGCCTAGCGTATTATTGCAACTGTGATGCTAATCAAACTATGAAACACATTGTGAAACATTGCCCACGACATGCATTCTCTGATTCTCTAGAAGATCTGCATGAAGAAATGCTATAGGTGATTGCCTGGATAGCTAAATTGGACTTCCAATTATATGAGGCCACTCTATACCCCCATAGAAGTTTTGTATATAGCAATAGCACTTAGACTTATATGCCACGCTACAGTGCTTTACAGTACTCTCTGGGTAGTTTATAAGATCAGCATATTGCCCTCAGCAATCTGGGTCCTCATTTTTCCAACCTCATAAGGATGGAAGGCTGGATCAACCTTAGGATTTCCTCCACAAACATGTTGGAAGTTGGCTGGGAAAGTCACAAATGGCAAGCACACAGCCCTGGGATACTGCAACTATCATAAATAAATGCTAATTATCTCACACATTAATTTTGATTATGTGATTGTGGGGATACTGGAATGTTGTAAGTATGAAAAAGTCATAAATCAGTTTTTTTCCTATGCTGCTGTAACTTCAAACAATCACCAAGTGACTGATTGTTAGAGGAGGACTACCTGTACTTACGGATGCAAAGTTTGGTGAGAAATCTAGATTGCAGAAGACAAATTAGTATAAAATGAGAGGGTTAATGGGACAATGAAAGACATAATAGTCACACACAATACCCCTTGGCCAGCCGATAACTAAATGTCTTCCACTTCACACAAGCCCAAACATATAAGATGTGCAAACTACAGCCCAGGTGATCATAGTATGTGGTTCCTCAAATCTTTTTTGTAGCTCTGGAGCATCATCTAGCTACATAAGTGAATTTCACTTTGCAAGAGAACAGGAGCCAAATGTAATTTTTTAAAGAATATCTTTGTGATACATCCCAATGGGAGAGCATCATTGATTATATTCTGTGATGTTCAGTCAAAATAAATGATGAAGGAAAATCCAAACACAAATATATAAAATGCAAATAAGACTCAGCTTAAAAGAGTTATGACAGATAGGAGACGCCATGAGTGGAATTAACATGATTGATAAGGAAAGCAGCAAAATATGACATTCTTGCTTGCTAGTTATGTTTATGACTGCTCTGAAAATGAATATATGAAATATGGTATGTTACTGGTTTTGATGATGCTCTTCTGGAAAAGCCAATTTGGATCATAAAGGAGGAACAGAGGAGGATTGAATTCCTCTCCCTTTCCTGTTATGAAGATAACTCAAGACTCTAAAGTCCTTTGTCTCCTGAAAGGCAATTATCCTAGAAGCTAAGCAAAATATTATTATTATTATTATTATTATTATTATTATTATTATTATTATTATTATTATTATTATTATTATTATTATTAT
>BLBF01000006.1:14094443-14111025 GCA_015471245.1 Laticauda colubrina
ATTATTATTATTATTATTATTATTATTATTATTATTATTATTATTATCTTCCAGACATACAATAGAAGAGTCTCAATAGAAAAAGCCAAAGGGATATGTAATGCTTTCAAATTTGTAAATGAGCTTACCAACTGAGAAAGTTTGATGGATTAACTTTCTCAATGCATCCAGTTTAAGTATAACTCAACTGCTCTTCTAATTTTCAACTGCCTTGCTAATGTAAGACCATAGCCCACAAACCCTTCAAAACTTTTGGGCTTCAAAAATTTCAGCAACAGGTTCTCTGGCTAGTTGCTGGGTGGGAGTGGTCATGGTGGTCATGGTCTAGTTGGCCTCCTGCACCAAGATGTGTGTGTATGTGTATGTGTGTATGTGTATTTGCTCTCCCTGGGCTCTGGAGGCTTTCCTTGAGCCTCTAAGAGGGTGAAAATTGCCTCCCTGGGCTCCAGAAGCCCTCTGGAGGCTGAAAACTTACTTCACATCCAAAATGGGCCACGTGGAGGCTCCTGGGAGGGGAGGGCAGGATGGGAGAGGCCGGTCAGGGGTGGGATTTGGCAGTTCTCAGAACCAGCCATTACATTAGCTATGGGTTCTCTTGAACCCGGGCAAATCCGTAGCAGCCCATCCCTGCACATAGGTGTCAAATCACTTTAAAGCTTTTCCATCTCCCAAATCATTCACTTTTCAAAATTTCCTCCCATTCCAAGTGGAGGGACATGATATAGAATTGAGAATCATCCTCCAACGCTGCCGCTACTACCATGCAAGGGTTTTAAAAAGGAAAGTCCTAAGAAATGAGAATAAGAAAGAAAAAGAAAATTAAGGCAAGTTACCTTTTTAATGAAAAACTTTGGCAATGTCTTCCTGTAGTTTTCTAATAGGAATCCCATTCAATGGTCAGATCAAGTTTTCAACTCTTTGTAATTCAGTTTAAAATTATGTATTATTTTATTAGAATTTATTTAATTAGCAAGATTTGTCAGGCTTCTGAGGGTATTATGAATGGCCCTTTGCCAACTCAGAATTTAAACCAGGGCTCTCCAGCCGTGGCAACTTTATGACTTGTGGACCAACTCCCAGAATTCCATAGCTGGCTGAGGAATTCTGGGAGTTGAAATTCACATATTGTAGAGTTGCCAAGGTTGGAGATTCCTGATTGAAACCACACTTAAACCAATGGAGCAAATTATAACAAAGACAGCTGCATGATATGTTTTAATGTATTGTGTAAATTAATCCTCGCAAGAGGCCACATCTAGGTTGTATACAATCCCACATTCAAATTTTTGTAGCTTGAGGAGTGTTATTTCAGGATGATGATTATGACACTATTTCTTATGACACTATTTCCCATAATTTTAGAGTGTGGAATAAATGGGTTCTTTTAGTATAAGCTCTAAAGTTGGCATGTGACACTTAAAAAGTCCAAATTTCTTGCAGAAAGCAGCATTATCCATGTGAGTTGCAATTCCAGGGAACTTAAAGGTGAGAGTGGTTTTGGCTACCAAGAATAAAGAGATTGATATAAAGTAATGTATGAGAATATAATAAGGAAAATTGGAAATAGGTAATGATGTGAAATTAGACAAGAAAGCTGCATCTATGATTATGGTCATGTTTGACTTAAAATGTAAAAAGCCTGTAACCACACTGTTCATCTAAAGATGTATTTAAAGAAACAGAAATAAAATATTTGCAAAAAAAAAAAGAAAGCTGACATTTCCTGCCTCCCCTTAATATAAATATGCTCAGAATAGTTAGCTTCAATCTATAGTCTTAGATGCATTCAATCTTAAACACATGAGGATCAGTGGTGAGATTCAATTTTTTTTTACTACCAGTTCTGTGGGCATGGCTTGGTGGGCGTGGCAGGGGAAGGATACTGTAAAATCTCCAGTCAGAGGTGGTATTTGCCAGTTCTCCAAACTACTCAAAATGTCTGCTACTGGTTCTCTAGAACTGGTCAGAACCTGCTGAATACCACCTCTGATGTGGATATGAATATGTGTGATCCACCAACAGGTTTTTTTTGGACAATTGTGGTAGAAAATTGGGTGACCTATTATTTTTGATATGATGCACAGTACTACCTAATGGATCCAGTAATTCAAGAGGTCTAAACAGATGGAAACAGCTGGTTTATTTTCTCAACTATAAAATCATTTTTAAATAATGGCATAACTGGAGGAAACCAGTCAACTCTTTATTTTCATGACCCCAGGGACATTAGGGAAGACAGGTTCAACTACTAGATGATTTTCTGATTTGCTGGCTAGATCAAGGACCTCAGAGATAGAAAATGTTATGCTTGGTGGGACAAAGCAAATCAATCTCCATGAAGGAGCTGGCTTTCGTGTATTGTGCATATTTTATAAAACTAAAGGACAACATTTAAGAAGAAAAAAATAGCAAAAAAGAATCTGCCAAACAGCATCCATACAGGAAGCTGTGATCATCCGGCCACCCTCTTTGAGGTGAATTCTGAACATGTATTAAATCTCAGAATCTTTATCCAGCCCATGCATGTTTATGGGTAAGACAAATGTAAGAAATGTACAATTCTTACAGTAGCGTTATATTATTGGGGAGAGAGAGAGAGACAGAAGGAGGGAGAGAGGGAGAGAGAGGGGGAATGAGAAGGAGAGGGAGTGAGGGAGAGAAGGAGAGGGAGAGGGAGAATGAGAAGGAAGGAGAGGGAAGGAGGGAGAGATGTCTCCAGAAATTAGGACAGTAATATTTATTATTCATTAAATATGTATGCTGCCCATCTTACTGTCAAGAAACTCAAGAGACTCTCATGATGGCTTACAACATCATAAATGAACAAAATAAAACAATTGAAAGGTTAAAAACATTAAAAAGCATGAAAAATTAAATATTAAAAATTAACAAAAAAAACTAGATAAAATGAGATCAGTACTTAAAAAGAGTGGAGATGGGATCTTCTCTTAATCTACTAACCAGCTCCAATTTTGAGAATCATCTCTGGCACACCACTACCATGCAGTAGTTTTGCTCTCAAAAAACTAGTGTAAAAAGGGAAATGTGTGGAGTACCTCTATCAAAGCCCAAAGCTTGTTGTCAGAGCCAGGTTTCCAGGCCTTTTGAGAATGCCAAAAGGACTGTTGCAGATCACACCTCTGAGGGCACAATGTTCCAAATGGTGGGTGCCATCACAAAAAAACAATTCTTCTAGACCTTACTGGGCAAATTTCCTTGGCTGACACGTCCACAGAATGTCCCTTTTGCTCAAACGACTGTGGTAGTTCAATCCCATTGAGGTGAGTTGGTTCCTCAGGTAGCCTGGATCCATGCGATAAACACCTTGAATTGCATCCAGCATCCAATACAGTTTGCCCAATAGTGGTGTTACTTGGGCTCCTAGAGCTGTCTGTGGTGCTGCATTCTGTGCCTGCTATAGCTTCTTAGCAGCCTTTAAGGGTAGCCCCATGCACAGTACATTGTAGTAGTCTAATTATTTAACACAATCCAAGGAAGAAGTTATCAGTTACATTGCAAAAGTGTCATCACATTAAAACTATTTAATCAAAGTAAACTATCAAGGAAATCAAATTTAATTTTTCTCACATTGATTTCCTCTGAGTATGATATCTATAAGCCAAGAGTAGCTTCACTTTCAGCAGTTCTTCATAATTGCTGATCTGAGATATGGGGCCAAAGAATTTGGTGAACTTTGGAGCACTGTGATGGATGAAAATGAATATGGATTTATAGACTAATTTTGCATACATTGGTCTCAATCCAATGAGATAAACAGGACATTCATGAGCCATAAACATCGCAGCTACCTTTTGGTGGGAAGAAAAATGAAAACAAACCCTTCAAAATGTAAGATTTTCCCTATTCTCGATTTCTTTTTAGTTAGGCTGGCTCCTCTTTTGAATCTGTTCCCTAGAAGGTGATCACATCAACCAAGGGGCATTGTCGGGAATGATAATTTTTTGGTGCCATCAAATCTGCACAGATGCCAGCACAATTTAACAGGTGCTCCAGCTGTACAAAAGCCGGCAGCTGATTTCCCCAATGAACTGTGAACCTCCAAACTGCTTTCTGTGACCTTGATCAGAATATGCCTCAGAGAGGAAAATGTTAGCACTTTGAAGGATTGCTTCTTTCAAATGCATTCTCTTGCGTGTTGGAGAACATTGGTCAGCCATTCTGCCAAAAAGAAGGAGAAAAGAAGGAAGAAAAGAAAGGAGACTAAGTGGTGAATAATATAATATGGAGTCTAATGAACAGCTGATGAAAATAAGAGTTGACAAAACAAGTTAGAGAAGCCATGGAAACGACACCTTGATTCTTGATTTTGCATTTGAAGGAGAAATATCAACAGCAAAGCTATCCAATGTTAGCAAAAATGTCGAAGGAAATTCTCAGTCATCCAGGCTGTGGTTGTCCAAAAGTACTTTTTCAAAAGGCAACTGGACTTTTTCCTTGAAGACATTTTGCTTCTTATCCAAGTGTCTTCTTCAGTTCTTCAGAAGCTTCTTGGATGAGAAGAGAAATGTCTTCAAGGAAAAACAAAGTCCAGTTGCCTTTTGAAAAAGGGCCTTTGGGACAACCTTAGCAACTTTAAGACCTGAGGACTTTGGGAGTTGTCCAAAAATTTCCCAGCTGCCAAGGATGGACACCCCTGATTTACAGCATTCAGGTCTTAACTGGAGCCAGGACACCCCAAAATTTACTTTCTGAGTCATTTTCCAGGGATTGGAGTTTAGCTCCAGAAAATTAGAAATGTACATTCACTCAAGTTGTATCTCTCGTTTTTTTACCAAGTGATATTTCTTTGTTTGAGCAATTCCTTTCTTTTGTGTTCCCTCTCTTTTGTTGAGGCATTCTGTATTCCTGCTCACAGTAGTAGTAGTGGAAGGATTTTTAAGATCTGTTCCTTGTCAGACCAAAAAATGAAAACAGTAGCTTCTATTTCTTTCCTGACTGCCTACAGAAGTGAATCATGGCAAGACCATTTTAGAAGGAACGTCTTGATAAGGCTATACTCTCTGGAACATTTCACAGATGGACTAACAAAAAAGGAATCTAAGTTTCTTTTTAGATATTCAAAATATCTAGCAATCTGAAATTTATTTCTTTAATCGCAGGTGCAATGCTTATCCTTACCATGCATGAAAACCATTCAACAGTGCCTTTATCATATTTTTTTATTTAAATTATTCAGAATTTAAATAGCACAAGAAGGTTTGACAACTTGTTATTGTTCCAGTTGGTACTATCTGAACTTCTAGGTTCAGATAGCTGGATGCTGTATCTTTGCTTTTTGATAAGTCATTGGGGGGGGGGGGGTTAAGGAGATAAAGAAAAAGAAGAGGAATCAAGCAGGATCCTAAAAACAGTTTGTGACCTTCTGAGTCTGGCTCAAATTGACAACATTGAGTTTTTATGATCTTCCCTGCTTGAGTTTGATATATGACATTCTTTAAGTGTTCAGTTCAGTGTGAGGAATTTTCAGAGACAAGTTTGTATGTCAAATTCATTAGAATATTAGACACCCTTAATTCTAATCATAGTCTTTCCCTGATTTGGAAAGTAAAACTGCAACAACCAGTCAAAGATGCCATTCATGCATTGCAATTTCAATTGGATTGCATATCTTTCACTGGAACAAAGGTTGCAACATATTTTGATCTCACAATTTCTTATTTCTAGCCTGGTGCCTTAATCACATTTCTCTTTAAACCAAGGGTTCCCAACCCCTGACCTGCAGCCCACTCCGGGGTCGCAGCCAGTTTGGAACTGGGCCATACAGGTGGCAGGGGAGCTCATAAATGGATGTGTGAATCTCCCCTCCTGCAAGTGATGGGTGCTTGCCCTAATGTGTGAAACTTCCTTCATATGAGTGGAAGCCATCTTGCGCTCATACACAAAGCTCCCCTCCCATGAGTGATGGGTGCTTTCCCTCATGAGAAACTTCCCTCATGTGAACAGAGGCCATTTTGTGCTCATGCGTGAATCTCCCCTCCTGCCAGCAATGGCCACTTGCCCTCATGTGTGAAACTTCCCTCATGTGAGCAGAGGCCATCTTGCGCTCAACGTGAAGCTTCCCTCCTGCAAGCAATAGCCGCTTGTCCTCACGTGTGAAACTCCCCTTGTGTGGGTGACAACTGTCTCATGTTTATGTGCAAAGCTCCCTTTGTGCCAGTGGAGGCACGCATGCCCACTGCTCATACAAATGGACCTGTGTGTGTGAGTGTGCAGCCACCTGCCCCCCCATCAGACCACCAAGCCAGACTACTGCTTTAAACCAATCCCTTCAAACAGATTCAGTAAATCAGTCCAAATTATAGATAATCTCTTAACCTATTTCTTAAAGAAATGCTTAATTGTAGATGAACATTTGAATGAATTGCATTGTAATCTTTGAAATAACTTCAGTATGGTCATGCAGATTTTGATTTAACCATGTAATCTATACAATGGCTGAGCTACTCACTTTATCAAGGGATACAGCTTTTTTAAAATTTCCTTCACTTGCTCAGCAATATTCCACAACAGGCTGATATATTATACACTGCTCTTTCTGTTTTCCCTCAGGGGAAGTAATCTATTTTTTATTGTTCCTCTATTTTTTAAATAATAAAAATAGCTTTTAAAATGTCCTTTCCCCAGTAATCTGAAATGCTATGAACAGCTTGTGAAGAAGCAAAAATGCACACCTGGAAGAAAATTTTGATTTTAGGTGGTTTCTGGTTTCTCTTCAGCCAAAATACATTTGAGAAGGAAGAATATATAGGAGAAAGAGGTGAGGTTACAAATATATTTCTCTTCATGTCTCAAAAAATGACTGTATGAACAGTTTCATTATGATGGTCCCTTTGGGGAAGTCTCCCAGGAAGAAGTAGGACAAACTGGACATTTTCTTGTCTAATAACAAAACAAAACTAAAACACAAAACAAAATTTACTATGGAATTATGAAGTTCTCTATTTCTTCAAATCTCAAAACTCAGGCTATAGTCTGTGGTCCTTTCTTTGTAGTATGTAATGTATACAAGATGCTTGCCTAACTGCTAATATTTAATTACAATAAATATTAACTAATGATAATTCATTCTGCTGCATGGCATACATCAAAATAATTTTCCAGAGTTTGGTCATTAAAAGGACCAAACCAAACTCACCGGAACCTTTTATGTGAAGCTAAAGTCAAGCCTGCTATCCATTTTACTTTTTTTCTCCAGGTATATTTTGGCTTTCAGAACAATTGTCGAAAACTTATGACCACAACTGAGCATCAAATTTCTGTTGCTAAGCAAGTCAGTTGTTAAGTAAGTTCTGCCTCATTTTATGACCTTTTCCCCCACGAGTATTAAGAGAATCACTACAATTGAGTTACAATTGTAGTGAATCTGATTGCCCCTTTGATTTGGCTTGTCAGAAACCAGCTCGGAAGGTTGCAAATAGCATGGGACAGTGCAACTGTCATAAACCCATGCCAGTTGCCAAGCATCCAAATCTTGAACACATAACCATGTGAGGATGCTGCAATAGTAGTGAGTGTGAAAACGATCACGAGTCCCTTTTTTCAGTGCTGTGTAACTTTGAACAATCACGAAATTAATGATTGTAAGTTGAGGATAGGGTTAATTATTTAGTTGTTGGGTAAAAGCTGGGAAGAATTAAATAATTCTTCTCTAATTCAAGCAATGTGACATATGCAGTACAATGAATGAGACATGAACAGAAATGTACACTGGAGAGACAAAATAACCACTTCATAAATGCAGGATTACAAACTCATTAGGACAAAATTCAGCAATCCTGTTCTGACCAAGGCTTCTGAGACCGTAATTAAGCACATGCTTAGTTAAAACAACTCTTGTTTTCTTTCAACGCTGGGAATTGTGTTCATTGCCTTGAAATAAGCACCCACCTTTCTTTCGTTTGAATTGCTGTCAATAACAGAAGTGCCAAATGAACTATAAAAAAACAACTGAAGTACAAAATCCACACAGAGCTTCAAGATTTAATCTGAACACGAATGACTTTGCTTCCTGCAAAGATTTCTCTACCTTTGCACCTCCTTTATACCTTATGGGAGGGGAAATCACCTCCCAGTCTTACTCGTGAATCACCCCTTTTGTCTCAGCTGCTTTTGCCTTCTAGCAGCTCTGTGCACACACACACTGGGAACAGGCTCCCCTTGTTCCTCTGCCTTGCTGCTGCCAGACTTTGGAGGCTCTGGAGTCAGCACACCACTCCCAGATGGTCCTGGCCCCATCTCTGTATTGAATGCAGGACTCTCGTCTGAGTCCTCTCCAGACTCCTGGACTGGTCCCCGTTCTTCCCCACTGTCCAATTCTGCTGTTGTCTGCACAGGCTGCCGGCAAACTACAACAAATCCATCCACATTTGAAAGACAAAAACCACTCTTTTGAAGGCAGCAAAGTCCACACAACAGATAGAAAGGAGCGCTGGTTTGAAAGAGGGGTCAAAGAGGCCATCTACATTAAGACTTGAACAGTTCTCTCTCAACAGAGAGGGTGGGATATGACACCACCTAACTCCTGTTTACAACACAGTCTTTTCAGCAATTCCATGTCCATTTGCACTATTCAGGTGATGGTGAAGGCATAGATAAACATCCAAGTGGCCTCAGTAACTCTCAGAAAGAGTCTAATGACCAGATGACTCTTCATTCTCCATTTTTCAGTCAGACCTGAAGTAGCTTCTAGGATGAGAAGTGAAATATCTTCAAGGAAAAACAAAGGTCAGTTGCTTTTTGAAAAAGCACTTTGGGGACAACCAAGAACTGGATGACTGAGAATCTCCATAGACATTCTAATCCAAGGTTTCATGTATGGATTTTAATTCTCAGAATATCTCAGCCAATTTTAAGCTTGAGAAACACAGTTCTAATCAAACATGAGTTCACATACAACTACACAGATCAACTCAACAAACAATAACACCAGGAAGACTTTTGTTCCGAAATGAACAGTTCTATTCCACTGTATATTGTGGCCATACTGTGCTACAGATTTTCCCTGCTAAGTAATAAATATGCTTTATGGTGTTTGCTTGTTCTATAGATTCCCTCTTGAAAGGTTTTTCATTTCAAAATGTGCTGTGATTAGGTGGCTAATATAATTGCTCTTCATTACAGGTCAACTGGCATGATTCCATTGCTAATAACAGAGAGAACTACATTAAGATAAAGCTGATTGCTGATTAGCATAAACATCACTTATTTTCTAACGTGTATGATAGATTAATATGCTAGCAAAATTGCATACATTTCAGAACTAGTGAGACTATTGTGTTTCTATTTTTCAGATTGCATGCAGAAAATATGAAAGGTAATAAATACCCTGTTTCTCCAACAATACAGCCTCCCCCAATAGGAAGTCCCAGCATGTTTTATAGGCATGAAATGAAATTAAGCCCCTCCCCCCAAATTAAGGCCTATATTAAAACATGCAAAATGGGGGGGAATGGTGGGGGGGGGGGCTTGCCATTAGGAAGTACTTTTGTTGCACACTCGGATATGGTGCTGCCTGCATTGACCCCAATACAAAGTGCCCCATCAACACTGAGGTCAATATCCAAGCCATCGCTGCCCGCCCTAACCTAACCCCTTTCCTAAGAGGTCTGTAGGGGGCGTGCATAAGTGCACCAACGTGCCTACCGTCCCTGTCCTATTGTTTCTTTTATTTTTTATTTTTCTTATATGTATCCATGTATTCATAACTATGTTTTACTTATACCTATTATCTTGTAAGCAATTGACAAACCAAACAAATAGATAGATAGATAGATAGATAGATAGATAGATAGATAGATAGACAGACAGACAGACAGACAGACAGACAGACAGACAGACAGATAGGTAAATTTTCTTCATCTTCTGAAAGAATCAACAGCAATCAAATAACACGACTGGCTTTGATTAAGGACCTGATGATAAAACACCCATAAAAATATTGCCTGGCAGATGTGAAAGTGCTGCCTTCAGTGAAGTCATCTATGGTTCAGTGATTCATAAACCAGGCAGAAATGCACACATCTGACAATAATGTGATAGAAAGGAGACTGGGAAAATCCCAATGACATGATATGAATACCTTTTATTTTGTGTGCAATTCTCATTAAAAATGTTGATTATAATTGTAAAATGTAACACAAATTCAAAGAGAACCAAAAGAAATAAAAAGTGTAAGAAAAAAATAAAAATTAAATAAAATAATAAAATAAAATAAAATGATGTGATAGGAATTATCAGAATGGGATAGTATTGTTTTTTCTTTTGATCTCTTAAATGAGACTTGATTGGGAGAACATCCTAATGGATAATGCCCCATGATAATCAGTTGGCACCAGTTTTTCTGAAGTTTCAAGCAGAAATAAAATAATCTGCCAACAACATTTGATGTAAATGGAAATGATCTTCTGAGAAGGAAAACAATCTTATCAGTCCTTTGAATGGTATATTGCCATGATGGTGAATCTATGGTATGAGTGCCAGAAGTGGTACTCTGGGCATGCCAGCTGTCACCCATTGCTCTTCCAGATTCTAGTATGTGCATATGCACTGGCCAGCTGGTCTTCCAGTTACTGGCATCTCCACATGCAGAGGTCAGTGTACGCATATGTATTGGGGAGCTGCTCCTCTGGATGACCATGTTCAAAGGCCATGTGCGTGCTGGGAAGCTAAGCTTCCAGTTTTTGGTGCTCCCATGTGCTGGGGAGCTGCTCTTCTGGTTTCCGATGCTGCCCCACATGCACACGCACATTCATTTCAGCACTTGGTGCCAAAAAGGTTCACCAACACTGGTATATAGCAATTACAAAATTATATCCTCATCCAAGATGGATTTTCATGGTACATTGAGAGTTAATCTGTAGAATAGGAAGAGTCTGGGTCAAAGTTAAGAGAGTAATTCACCAAGAATCATTATGTTTCCACAAACAGTCTAAATCCAACCCCTCTAAGATAAGCTAATGCTTATATAGTGACAATTTAGTGCTGACCCTTGATTGACTAGATTGTTGTCTATAGGCATGAATTAAAAAACAGTTTAATGATAACAATGTGTGGTCCTGATTCTTTGTGTCTGACATAAATCCTGACGTATCCTTTAGACATCAGATTCTCTCCTGATGCAGGCAGCAGAGAAAATGATGAATCAAATCAGGCAAGGAACAGGCATCCTATTCATTAAATTCAGAACTTCCTTACTTTATTAAAACTGGAGTTCATTTTAAGTGAAAAGATCATGTATAATAATTATGGTTTACCTTAAGTTAAGGGAGTGTTATTAATATAAGATTTTTTTTCTAAGCACTTCTATTATTAGTAAGAAGAAACAAATAATCTGGACATTCAGCCATCAAAATTATTTTTAAGGAGAAAACAACACAAACTTGAGTATGTAAATAAAATATTAGTTAATATTCAAACTTCTTTCTAGAAATTTGATGAGATGATGATTTAGATTTATTACAGCCATCTCACTCCAAAAGACTCTGGGTGGCTATAATAAATTATTAGTCTTAATAATAATAGTAAGTTCTTTTATTAATTTTTTCCATTTATGGATTTTCTTATTCATTCAGTAATTTAATCTGGTTTTGACAAAGTATCTCATGGTTAAAGAATCAATGTATTTTCAGTGCTACTGCAGAGTCCAGGGGTTTAAAGCCCATTATTATAAGAAGACATAAGAATCATAAGAATGCATCTTACACTTAGGGCAAAAATACCCAGAAGTATACATGTAGACTGGGTAAAATCTGGCTCAATAGCAGTAACGGTGAGAGGGATCTTGGAATCTTAGTGGACAGCCAGTTAAATATGAGCCAGCGGTGTGCAGCAGCAGCCACAAAAAGTTAATGCAATCCTAAACTGCATTAACAGAGGGATACAAACAAGATCAAGAGGTACCAATACCACTTTATAAAGCCTTAGTAAAACCACACCAAGAATATTGCATCCAGTTTTGGTTATCACAGTATAAAAATATGTTGAGACTCTAGAAAAAGTTCATAGAAGAGCAAATAGGATGATTAGAGGACTGGAGGCTAAAACATATGAAGAACGGAACTGGGCATGGCTAGTCTAGTGAAAGGAAGGACCAGGGGAGGCATGTCAGCAGTGTTTCAGTATTTGAGGGGCTGCCACAGAGAGGAGGGGGTCAAGCTATTTTCCAAGGCATTTGAAGGTCAGACAAGCAATAATGGGTGGAAATTGAACAAGGAGAGATTTAACCTAGAAATAAGGATTTTCTGACAGTGAGAAAAATCAACTGATGGAACAGCTTGCTTTCGGAAATCGTGAGAGCTTCATCACTGGAGGTTTTCAAGAAGAGATTGGACTGCCATTTGCCAGAAATGGTGTAGGGTCTCCAGTTTGGGTGGGAGGTTAGACTATATGACCTACAAGGTCCCTTCCAACTCTGTAAATCTATATCTAAAGCCCATGTCACACTGCCCAATGGATGCAAAAAGGACACAGCAGACGAGCAAACTGTTCCATCCGTTGTTATCCGCTCTCAAAAGGAGCAAAAATTTGCATAACCGGAGCGGATAACACGGACGCAGGGAGGACGCAGGGTGGATGCAAAGGGGATGCGGAACGGAAGCCTAGTGGATGGAACCGGATGGGAGCAGATGGCACATCCGCAGGGCTTCCGGGGGGCCTCAGCGAAGAGGACGCAGAACGGATACAGCGGATGCAGAACGGACGCCGAGCGGATGAAGAGGATGCACAGCGGATGCACAGCGGATGCACAGCGGAAGCCTAGCAGATGCCTGGCATTAATTGCGCATGCGGGGAGGATGCATTGCATCAGCCTCGCGGATATAACGGAAGCAGCTTTGAAGCAGGTCACCATTCAGAGGAAAGACCTGCTGCCGGACGGATTGGCTGCCTTGCCTGCCCTGCCTGCATGTCTGCCTGCCAGCCTTGCTGCCAGCCTTGCTACCAGCCTTGCTGCCAGACTCCCTGCAAGCCTTGCTGCCAGCCTGCCTGCCTGCCAGCCTTCCTGCCAGCCTTGGTTCATGTCTGCCTGCCAGCCTTGGTGCATGCCTGCCTGCCAGCCTTCCTGCCAGCCTTGGTGCCTGCCTAGGTGCCAGCCTTCCTGCCAGCCTTGGTACGTGCTGGCCTGCAAGCCTGCCTGCCAGCCTGCCTGCCAGCCTTGGTGCATGCCTGCCTGCAAGCCTGCCTGCCAGCCTTGGTTCCTGCCAGCCTCCCTGCCATCCAGCAACCCCACAACCATGTGGAAGCACAGCAAGCCTCAGCCATCTGCTGCCAGCCCTTGCAAGAGGGACAGGGCTACCGTCCCGCCCTCTGGCCCTCACTCTGGTTCTGCTGGGGCTTCTGCAGCATGGGCTTGCTCTTCTGGGGCTGGAGCTTCTGCTGCTTCTGCTTCTGGAGGAGCTGATGACAAGCACTCCAGCACCAGCCACCTCCACAGCACCTGCACCCTTCACCCCTGAGACTGAGCGACCAAGAGGAGTGCCAGAGACTCATTTTTGTTTTATAGCTTGTTGTTAATAAAGTCTATTTTTGATTCACACACTTGCTTCAGTTTTTATTTTTTAATAAAGTCTTGGTGGAAACTTTTAGAAATGGTTTAAGCCTTTGCATGCTTGTGGGATGGGTAAGGGTAGCTTTGGAATGGGTTAGGATACCTGTGGGATGGGTAATAGCTGTGGGATGGGTTAGGATAGCAGTGGGATAGATAAACCTCCAGTGCAAGCATAGTGGAACTGTATGGTCCACCCTCCCAGGTGCCATACCTATGGCCCTTTATTATCAATAATAATGTAATAATTATCCACACATGTCAACATAAACACAACTCTTTATTAAACGCCCTGTTCATTGTAGGCCAACCAAACATACATGGCCCAATCTCATCCGTGTGATGAGACAGGCTGAAGGAAGCATCCATTAAGCATCTACCATCCTGTCTTGCCACTCCACTGCTCCACCTGGGGAGTTGCACCATTGTCTCAGGAGGTTGCGCTGCTTCTTCGTCTCATGTCAGGCTCTGTTGGGGCCTTGCACATCCTCAGTGTTGATCAGGTTTCGCCCTTGCCTCCATTCCCCAGGCTCCATGTCCCCATTGCCTTGCTGGAGGTCCATGAGCCTGTTCTGCAACACTGGGTAGCGGGTGCACAGGAGATTGTGCAGGATGCAGCAGGCTTCCATGATCCTCCTCACGGTCTCTGGGCGATGCTGCATGGTGGTGAGAAGTACCTGGAACCTGTTGGCCAGGATGCCAAAGGCATTCTCCACCATCCACCTTACCCTGGACAGCCTGTAGGTGAAGAGCCTCTCTTCACGGGTGAGGAGTCTGGAAGTGTAGGGCTTCATGAGGTAGGTTCTGAGGGAGAAGGTGTCATCCCCCACGATGAAGTAGGGAACATCTTGTGTGTCGTTGGGTAGGGGTTCTGGATCTGGGAAGCCCACAATGAGGTTGCCTTCCAGCCCCTCCTTGAGGTGACTGGCATTGTATACCTGGGCATCTGAAGATGAGCCGTTGCCTGAAGCATCGATGTACATGAACTTGTAATCAGCATCGACCATGGCGAAGAGGATGATGCTGAAGAAGCCCTTAGAGTTGAAATAAGTGGACCCCGAGTTGGCTGGAGCTTTGCAGGCCACGTGCTTGCCATCTATGGCTCCAATGGTGTGTGGTAAATTTCACTTCTGATACCACTGCTCTGCATCTTTCTTCCATCCTTCTTCAGTGGAGGGGTACTGGAGGAGCTCCTCCTTGTATTCTTTGATGATGGCCTGCACCACTTCTCTGACCACAATGCTGATGGTGTTGGATGGCACCCTCCAGCCGTACTGCATGCTCCTGTAGGAGGTCCCTGAGGCCAGGTGGCGCAAAGTGAGTGCCACCTTGAGCCCAGGTTCCAGGCTGGGCTGGAAGCTGGTGTTTGCCTTGGTCAACCTGGGTGTCAGCCGCTGCACAACTTCATCAAACATAGCTGGAGGCATCCTCATGAAGTTCTGGAACGCCCGAGTGTCTTCGTTCCTGAGCTCCACCATCAGCTTGTTGTACAGTCCGTTCTCTGCTCTTCTGGTGAACCATCTTCGGATGCAGACTCTTTTTGGGTGGCTCCTTTTCTTCTCGCAGTAGAGTTCACAGAGCCTGCAGATGGCTTCGCACTGTTGCAGAATGATGGTGGCTGCCGAAAGGACCTTGTTACAATCCACGGTGGACATGACTGGATGCTGTGGAAGAGGAAGAGCCAGATGAAGGCTGCAGAGGTCTGCATCGCTGGGCTGCTGTTCTGAAAGTGAGATGCAGGCGAGTTTCTCCCCCTTTTTATAGGCAGTATAGGTTTTCTGCTAGGCATTCTCTAGGCATCCTCTAGACATCCTTAATATCCAAGATAGGTCCCCTCTGCGAACGTTTTTTCCATTTTAAATGCTTTGTTTCCGTTCTGCATCTGCTAGGCATCCATTCTGCATCCGTTCTGCATCCGTTCTGCTTCCTCCCTGCGTTCGGGCGGATGGAGTTCCGTGGATGCGTAGCGGACGCCTAGCGGATATAGAGGATGCGTAACAGATGCGTAACGGATGCCTAGCGGATGCAGAACGGACGAACTGGATATATTGTCCGTGCAAAAGTTTTGGGCAGCCCAAACTTTTGGAGCGGATGAAACATCCATAAACGGATGCTGGATGGATAGAGAGGAAGCCAAACGGAGGCAATGAGTACATCCCGTTTTCGAACGGATGGCAAGGTTTTTTGTCTGTTTTACATCCTCTTTGCATCCGTTGGTTCAGTGTGACATGGGCTTAAGGAACTCAAACCAATGGTTCAAATTATTAGGAAATGGATCAATTCATATTAAATACTGGGGAGAAAAACTTGATGATAGAACCTCTTTCAACAGAAGAACAAGCTGCAAGGTTCTCTGAAACCTTGAAGTCCACAAGTCTTAAAATTGCCAGGGTTGGAGACCCCTGTTCTAAAGTTTGGAAGAGAATTCCAAAAATCAACACTTGTAGATGCTCAATGATGTCAGAAGTTGCCCTGTGTAGGTATTTAGACAGTGAGTTCAAACATGCCTAAAGCTGCAAAAAGTGTGAATCAAAAAGCCCATCAATATGTTAATTAAATGTATGTCAAAGAAGACTACCACATTCAATGTTTTTAATGTTTACACACAATAAAAATTATTTTAAAAAATGCTAACTAAAGGATTGGTAGAAGAAGAAAAATCAGACTGCATGGAATTTGAAACAATAATTTTTATTAAGAACTGCTCTTCAGTTGTAGATGTACTTGAGTGAGTTAAATAGTTCTGAAAGAAATTCACAAATATTATTTACAGGTAAGTTGCAGGGCACAAGAAATGACTGTTATTTGTTTCAACTTATCCGAGATCCAGGAAGCAAGAGTCTAAGATCACCATATAGGAATATTTTTCAAATAAATTTTAAGAACGTTTTCATGTGATATAGCAAACTTTCTCGTTCTGATTGAAGAGCAACCACGTCTGTCCATCCATATCTATCTGTCTATCTATCATCTGTCTATCTATCTATCTATCTATCTATCTATCTATCTATCTATCTATCT
>BLBF01000006.1:14111035-14147970 GCA_015471245.1 Laticauda colubrina
ATCTATCTATCTATCTATCTATCTATCTATCTATCTATCTATCTACAGTAATCTATTTACATGTATGTATCTATGTATGTTTGTATATATGTATGTATCCTCTCCAATTGTAAGAAACTCATGACAGCTTACAACGTATAACAGAATAGTACTTTCATAAATAATTCAATACTGATTAATTGGCAAATATAATATACTTTCTGGAAGCATACAGTAATTCTCCAAAGGCTCTTTGGAGGACTTTGTCCTTGACTCCCTTCTGAAAGGCCCCAGCAGAGGAGGCCAATTTAACTTTTGGAAGGAGGCAATCCTAGACAATAGAAGCCATGAAAAAAAAACAACAACACATTTCCTGATTTCCATCTTGAAATTTCCTCTCACACAAATGGGTACCACAAGCAGTCTCTTTTTAGGAAGAAACTTAGCATTTTCATCAGGGGTTGTATTCAGAAATTTATCTGGGTGGTTCTCTGTCCGGTTGCTGGGTGGGCCTAGTCAGCCTCCTGGACCATGGTGGGTGGGCATTTTTGCCCTCCCTGGGCTCCAGAGGCTTTTCTCGAGCCTCTGGAAGGACGAAAACAGCCTCCCCAGGCTCTGGAGGCTCTCTGGAAGCTGGAAACAGGCCCCTTTCCGGCCTTACTGAACTTCTGGGAAGCCTGTTTTTCACCCCCCCCACCAAGCTTACGCATGTGCCCTGCACTTACTTGCATCCAAAACAGGCCGTGTGGGGTCTCCTGGGAGGAGGAGGGGTGGGTGGGGCCAGCCAGGAGCAGGGTTTGGGGGTTCTCCGAATTGCACAGAATCTTAGCTAAGGGCTCTCCTGAACCCCTGTGAACCTCCAGCAGTGCACCACTGATTTTCATTTTTATGCATGAAAAAGGAAGTGTATGAGCAAAAGGAGAGCAGAGAAAGCATTTCCTTTCAATCACTTCAGTGCTTCAGTGACACTTTAGACAATGTATGTTTTAGATCAAATTCTAAAGGTACTGTAAGTTTTTAATATTTGGATACGTTCTCCCCATGCATCAAGTTCTTTCTTCAGTCATGCAGATTAAAGAATGGAGCACCTGATATCCTAGTTTCTATTTCTATTCTGCTGCTGTTGTATAGATAAAAGCTAGAATAACCATTCCTGTTGAGACTACCCATACTAAATATCCACAATGTCCTTTCTTATGGCTTTGGACTGCTTTGTGTCTTTTGATAGGGACATACTAGATCTGTGATGGCGAACCTGTGGCACATGTGCCACAGGTGGCTTGCAGAGCCCTCTCTTTGGGTATGCAGGCCATTGCCCCAGCTCAGCTCCACTGCGCATGCACGCACACCTCACTCCAGCCAGCTGATTTTCAGGTCTCTTCTGTGCATGCATGGGGGCCAGAGCACTTGCAGGAGATGCACACGCATGCACCGGGGTCATGTGCAAGGTGTGGGGGGAATGCAGGGGAGGTGCGGTGCCACCTCCACAACCTATTTTTGCTCCCGGAAGCTGAAAGGAGGATTACTAGGCCCAAAACAGGGCATGGTGGGGTATGGCTCAGCCCCCCAAAGCCCGTTTCCCCCCGGAGGCTACAGGGAAACCTACTAGACTCAAAATGGGGCTTAGGGTGTGTGTGTCACGCCACATTGCATTATGGGTATGGGCACACACATGCTTTTAGCACGCAACAACAGAAAGGTTAGCCATCACTGTACTAGATAGATGTTAGATAGATGTTAGATAAATTCTTTCCTGTTGTTCACATGGTACCCTCCCCCCCTTTCCTCCTATTTTGACCAACTGAACATTTTTATTTTGCTGAGGTTCAGTGAATATACTTCAGGTTATATTTTTGCTAAATGAACTGACTGATATGCAAGTGTGCTCTGATCAAGATATAAAGGCCCAGTCCCACTGGCCGATGGACGCAAAATGTATGCATAAAGGACATAGCGGACGAGCAAAATTTTGGGGGTGGCTCAATCTGTTGTCATCCGCTCCTAAAAGTGGCAAAAATTTGCATAAACAGAATGGAAAAGAACGGATGTGGGTAGTATGTAGTGGGGATGTTAAACGGATGTTCATAGGAAGCCTAGCGGATGAAAGCGGGTGGAAGCGGATTACACCTCTGAAGGGGTTCCAGGGGAGAATTTCGAAGTGGACACATAGCGGAAGGGGCAGATGCATAGCGGATGAAGCGGATGCATCACGGACGCCTAAAAGAAACAAAGGGGATGCCGCATGGATTTATATTGGATGAAAAGCGATCACTGCGCATGTGGGGAGTATGAATTGCATCAGCTCTGTGGATATAAAAGGATGCAGCACGCACGCAGTCAGCATACAGGGGAAAGACGTGCTGCCACATACATCTTGCAGGAACACCATGGTTCGTCAGTCAGGAAAGAAGAGGAAGCCCGTGCCTACTAGTTCAAGCCCTGGCAAGAAGGCCAGAACCAGCATCCCACCCCCTGGCACTGACTCTGAAGCTGCTGCTGCTGCTGCTGCTGCTGTGATGGACCAGCCCCAAGGCCCTCAAATCCCTGCTGCTGAAGGCCCTGCTGCTCAAGCCCCTGAAGGCCCTGCTGAAGCCCCTGCCAGAGGGAGGAAGAGGCAAGGGAAGGAGAAGGGAGAGAGGAAACAGCACACCATTTCCGAGGAGCATGAGGATGAGGTGCTGGAATGGCTGAGGGAGAACTAGTACTTCTGGAGAAATGGTCACAGACTCTATCGCAACACCAAGAAGAAGCAGGAAGCTTGGAGAGACAAGGCAGAGACCCTGGGATACACTGCAGAAGTACTCCTTGGATGGTGGAAGCACATGTACACCTGGTATGGCAAGCTACACCTCAAGAAATCCGGGCAGGCCACTGTCAAGTTCACTGACCAGGAGATGTACGTCATGGCCAAGTACAGTTTCCTGGAGGACGAGATCCGTCACTGAGGAGCAGCCCCTCTGAGACCTCTCTCCCTCAGACAGACCACAGACAGCCAGTCCTATTCCAGCCAGGAGCCAGCTACCCTGTCCAGGAAGGTGTCTTGAGAGGGCCCCACAGCAGACACCCCCCTGACAGCTGTACTCCCCATACCGGCAGACTTGGAGGATCCTGTGGAGGATTATGCCCTGCTGTAACACAAATGGAGGAAGAAGCAGCAGCCACCTGAGGCCAACCCACCCCCCATCCCCACCCCCATCTCCAGAGGATGCAGACAGAGAGGTAGAGTAGAGGGCCAGGACCACAGTGTGCTGTTGGAGATCAGGGACACAATGAAGACCAGCACAGAACTTCTCTCTCAGCTGGTCCACTTGGACAGAGCATCCTCGGGCCGGAACACCTTCATCACCTATGTGAGCCGGACCCGAAGGGACCTGCCCGAAGCCCAGTACCAGGTAATGAAGCAAATGATCACAGCACTTCTGCACAACCCTCAAGGCCCAGCTGAAGCTGCTCCTACCCAGTCCAGGTCTGCTCCTCCACCCCAGGTGGTGTCACAGCCCTTCCATGGCTTTCAACAGCCCCTCACCTACCAAGGCTATGACTACCAGGACTTCCCACAGCAGAAGCAGAACTTCCCAGTCCAGGCCCAGGTTCATTGGACACCACAGATGCCAGTCCTCACCCAGCTGCAGACCAGACAGCCCCACTACACTCCTCCTTCCTCCACCCCACAGCCAAGCCCGTCAATGGACAATCTGTCATCAGTATTGGGCCTGACATCTCAAGTCCTTGATGAAGGGCCTCTAAACCTCACGGGACTGAGTCAGCTCTCGGATAGCTTCTTGAACACACCACCACCTGTTGTACCCTCAGGGCCAAGCACGCAATGGTGCCTCAGACCAGCACTCAAGCCACAGCCACCTCCACAGTCCCTGCCCGCTTGACAGCTGAGACCATGGACATGACTCAGAGTGACTGAGAATAGTGTCAGAGACTGACTTGTTTACTTCTTAAGTTTATTTTTGCTTAAGAAAGTTTCCTTGGTTCATTTTGCTTATTTAATACAGTCATAAAGTTTAACTGAGAAAGTTTATCTTTGCTTAATACACTTAAGGGCCTGTCACATTGGCCGACGGATGCAAAACGTTTGTAAAAGGGACACAGCGGACAAGAAAATGTTCTATCCATTGTTATCCACTCTCAAAAGTGCCCCGAATTTGCATAAGCACAGTGGACAACAATGGAAAGGAACATACAGAGGTCTGGATCTGGAAAGCCCATGATGAGGTTGCGTTCCAGCCCCTCCTTGAGGTGACTGGCATTGTATACCTGGGCATCTGAAGATGACGCATTGCCTGAAGCATCGATGTACATGAACTTGTAGTCAGCATCGACCATGGCGAAGAGGATGATGCTGAAGAAGCCCTTGTAGTTGAAATAAGTGGACCCCGAGTTGGCTGGAGCTTTGCAGGCCACGTGCTTGCCATCTATGGCTCTAACGGTGTGGGGGAAGTTCCACTTCTGATACCACTGCTCTGCAACTTTCTTCCAGCCTTCTTCAGTGGAGGGGCACTGGAGGAGCTCCTCCAGGTATTCTTCGATGATGGCCTGCACCACTTCTCTGACCACAATGCTGATGGTGTTGTGTGGCACACTCCAGCCGTACTGCATGCTCCTCTACGTGGTCCCTGAAGCCAGGTGGTGCAGAGTCAGTGCCACCTTCAGCCCAGGGTCCAGGCTGGGCTGGAAGTTGATGCTCTGATTGGTCAACATGGGTCTCAGCCACTCCACAACTCCGTCAAACATGGCTGGCAGCATCCTGATGAAGTTCTGGAATGCACGAAGGTCTTCCTTCCTCAGCTCCACCATCAGCTTGTTATGCAGTCCGTACTCTGCTCTTCTGGCGATCCTTCTTTGGACCCAGACACTTCTTGGCTGCCTCCTTTTCTTCGCGTAGAACAGGTGAAAGAGTCTGTAGATGGCTTCGCACTGTTGTAGAATGATGGCGGCTACCAAAAGGAGTGTGTGATGATCCATGGTGGAGATGACTGGATGTTGTGGAAGAGCAAGAGACAGATGAAGGCTGAAGAGGTCTGCACCGCAGGGCTGCTGGACTGAAAGTGAGATCCAGATGAGTTCCTCCCCCTTTTTATAGGAAATATAGGTTTTCCGCTAGATATCCTTTTGCATCCTCTAGACATCCTGCAGACATCCTAAATATCCGAGAAAGGTCCCCTCTGCGAACGTTTTTTCCATTTTAATGTTTTGTATGCGAGCTGCATCTACTTTCATCCTTTCTCTGTCCGTGCAACTAACGCTTTGTGTCCGTTCCGCGTCCGTTTCGCTTCCTCCCTGTGTCCGTTTTCCGCTGGAGCGGATTTGAGTTGTGTGGATGCGCAGCAGATGCCTAGCAGATATAGCGGAGGCGTAATGGATGACGATGGATGTAGAACGGATGTTCCTTGTATGCATTGCAGATGCAGAACGGACGCGTTGGATACATTTTCCGCTCAAAAAGTTTTGTGCAGCTCAAAACTTTTTGAGCAGATGAAATGTCAGTAGACGGATGCTGGATGGATAGAGAGGATGAAAAATGGACGCAGTAAGTAAAGAACGGAAGCATCGCGTTAACCAATGGATGGCAAGTGTTTCTCTCCATTTTACATCCTCTTTCCATACATTGGTGCAGTGTGACACGGGCTTTAATACAGTTTACTTGGTTCATTTTGCTTATTTAATAAAGTCATAATGTTTACCTAAGAAAGTTAATAAAGGTTATCTTTGCTTAACATACTTAATACAATTTACTTGGTTAATTTTGCTTATTTAATAAAGTCATAAAGTTTACCTAACAAAGTTAATAAAGGTTATCTTTGCTTAAGACACTTAGTTTACTTGGTTCATTTTTTTTACTTTATAAAGTGTTTGTGAAAACCTTGAAAAATGGTTAAGCCTTTGCATGCTTGTGGGATAGATAAGCATAGTTGTGGGATAGATAAACCTCCAGTGCAAGCATAGCGGGACTGTATGGTCCACCATCCCAGCTGCCACACATATGGACCTTTATTATCAACAACAATTTATTCATTGATCAACACATTTTAAAATAAACAAAGCCCTATTCATTGTAGGACCACTCAACATACATGGCACAATCTCATCAGTGTTATGCAACAGTCTCAAGGAAGCATCCAATAATCATCTATCATCCTGTCTTGCCACTCCACTGCTCCAGCTGGGGAATTGCACCAGTGTCTCAGGAGGTTGCGCTGCTTCTTCCCTTCACGTGAAGCTGTGTTGGGGCCTTGTACATCCTCAGTGTCTATCAGGTTTCGCCCTTGCCTCCATTCCCCAGGCTCCATGTCCCCATTGCCTTGTTGGAGGTCCACGAGCCTGTTCTGCAAGACTGGGTAGTGGGTGCGCATGAGATTGTGCAGGATGCAGCAAGCTTTCATGATGTTCCTCACGGTCTCTGGGCGATGCTGCATGGTGGTGAGAAGTACCTGAAACCTGTTGGCCAGGATGCCAAAGGCGTTCTCCACCACCCGTCTTGCCCTGGACAGCCTGTAGTTGAAGATCCTCTCTTCACGGGTGAGGAGTCTGGAGGTGTAGGGCTTCATGAGGTAGGTTCTGAGGGAGAATGCGTCATCACCAATGATGAAGTAGGGCACATCTTGTGTGTCATTGGGTAGGGGGTCTGGACCTGGAAAACCCATGATGAGGTTGCGTTCCAGCCCATCCTTGAGGTTACTTGTGTTGTATACCTGGGCATCTGAAGCTGACCCGTTGCCTGAAGCATCGATATAGATGAACTTGTAGTCAGCATCAACCATGCCAAAGAGGATAATACTGAAGAAGCCCTTGTAGTTGTAGTAAGTGGACCCCGAGTTGGCTGGAGCTTTGCAGGCCATGTGCTTCCCATGTATGGCTCCAACGGTGTGGGGAAAGTTCCACCTCTGATACCACTCTTCTCCAAGTTTTCTCTAGCCTTGTTCAGTGGTGGGGCACCTGAGGAGCTCCTCCACATATTCTTCGATGATGGTCTGCACCACTTCTCTGACCACTTTGCTTATGGTGTTTTGTGGCACCCTCCATGCATACTGCATGTTTCTGTATGTGGTTTCAGAGGCCAGGTGCTGCAGTGTCAGTGCTACTTTCAGTCCAGAGTCCAGGTTGGGATGGAAGTTGGTGCTAGGATTGGTCAACCTGGGTCTCAGATGCTCTACAAGTTCGTCAAACATGCCTGGTGGCATCCTCATGAAGTGATGGAATGCACGAGGGTCTTCATTCCTCAGCTCCACCATCAACTAGTCATACAGCCCAAACTCCATTCTTCTCACGATCCATCCTCGGACCCACACAGCTCTTGGACGTCTCCTTCTTCTCCTTCTGTGTAAAACTTGATCCAGTCTGAACAGGTTTTGGTTCTGGTGATGAATGAGCGCAGCTATCATATGGACTGTGTCATCATCCATGGTGGAGAACAATTGATGATGTTGAAGTCCAAGACCAAGGGTGATGAGGTCTCTACACCATGGCTGCTGGACTCATACTGAGATCCAGATGATTTTCTCCCCCTTTTTGTAGAAAATATTGGTTGTCCCTTAGGTGTCCTTCTGCATACCCTAGACATACTCCAGACATCCTAAATATACGAGATACATCCCAGATACAAACATTTTGTCCATTTTGAATACTCATCAACCTCATCATGGGATGTATGTGTTTACATCCTTTCTATTTCCATGCTACTAACGCTGTGTAGATGTGCCGTGTACCTTTTGTTTCCTCCCTCTTTCCGTTTTCAGTTGCAGCAGATGTGAGTTGAGGGGATTCCCAGAGGATGCAGAGAGGATACAGCGGACTTTTAACGGATGATAACAGACATAGAACATTTGTTGCCCGTATATGTCACGGATGTACATCGTACGCGGCAGAAAGTTCATCCATTCAAAACATTTTGTGCAGCTCAAAACTTCTTGCGTGTATGGAATTGCAGTGGACGGATGCTTGACGGAATGAGTGTGTGAAACACATATGCAGTGAGTACACAACAGATGCATAGTGTTTTCCAATGGATGGTAAGGTTTTTTTAACGTTTTACATCCTCTTTGCATCCATAAGTGCAGTGGGACCAGACCAATGGGGAGTGTGTTGGGCACAAGCAAAATTACCCACATGAATTTTCCAACTGTTGGGTGGGCAATTCTGCAGAGATGTTCCTTTTAGATGAGAGAGTTACAGAGAGACTTGTGTGTTTGGACCTTTTGTGACTGGCTGGTGTGATTGTTTTGAAGGGCAAAGAGAAAGAAAAAGCAACAAAGAAAAATAACAAAAAGAACGGGGGAAAAAGCAATTTCCCTGAAGGAAGACTGCGAACATGGGCACTATAATGCACATAGATTTCCTTACGTTCTATTTGTCTCTCACACAAAAATGTGATCATAAAGAAAAAGAACCCAGCACTGTGACTTTTATTGCAAGTAAGAAACATCTCATCATCTCTCTCTTCTCTCTCTCCTTTCTCTCTCTCTCTGTTTCTCGCTCTATCTCTCATTTCTCTCTCTTTCTCTCTTCCTGCCTATCTGTCCATTTCTCTCTCTCTTTCCCTCTCTCTGTATCTCTGTTTCTGTTTCTGTTTCTGTCTCTATCTGTCATCTTTCTCTCTCTCTTTCTCTCTGCCTGTCTGTCTGTCCATCTCTCTCTCTTCCCCCTTTCTCCCCCTCTCCATTTCTGTCTCTCTCTCCTCTCTTTCTGTCTCTGTTTCTGTTTCTGTCTCTCTTCTCTCTCTCTCCCCCCCTCTGTTTCTGTTTTTCTCTCTTCCCCCTCCATTTCTGTCTCTCTCCCCTCTCTGTCCCCTGTCTCTGTCTCTGTTTCTGTTTCTGTTTCTGTCTCTCATCTCTCTTTCTTTTTTTTCTCTCTGCCTGCCTGTCCATCTCTTTCTCTCTTTCTCTCTCTCTTTCTCTCTCTCAGGTAGGTTAGTGGGGTGGGGAGGGAATGGGAGTTTGCAGTAACTTTCCCCCAGGAGTGGGGAGGAAATCGGGATTTTACAGTATCCTTCCTCCCCATGGTACACCCACCAAGTCAGGCCCACAGAACTGGTAGTAAAAAAATTTTTAATCCCACCACTGTCTTAATAACCATTTCAGACAAATCATTGTCCAAACATATTGGATCTCTTCTTCTTTTTAAAATCCAATCTTTAAGAAGATTGGATATCTTCTTAACAATCTCCAGTGTTGGAATACTGCAACTTCAGGAGACAAGTCATTTCACCAATTGATTGTTCTAAGTTTCTGGAAATTTCTCCCTATTTCTAAGTTGGTCCTGTCCTTGACCAGTTTCCATCTTATCCTGCCTTTGGGTGCTTTAGAGAATAGATTGACCCTTCCAGGAGTATGTATAATCCTCATTTAAATACACCTGGCTACAAAGGAGTATATTTGTAGCTCAGGGTTGAAATCAGCACTGATGATGTCACTTAAGTTTGGGCAATAAAACGTCTGTAAGTTAAAAAAACTAAGCTAAGAGAGCACCAAGGATCCCATCATACTTAGAGAACTTTTGCCCAAATCTCTCTCAAAAATATCTTCCTTTGTAGAGAACAAGGTAGATGACTTTGATGGAAGTATGCAAGAAACATTACCTTGGCAAAACATTTTTTTAAGTCTAGAAAAAATTTGGAACTGGCTCAAACTCTGTTTCATTGTAGCATAAGACAGTGTTTCTCAATCACAGTAACCTTAATAGGTGTGATCTTCCACTCCCAGAATTCCCAAACCAGCATGGTGAAGTTGAGAAATGGTATAAGAAGAGAGAGGCTTTTGCAGTCTGACTTGTCAGGTTTGTTATTATAGCCAAACTGAATAAAGGGGAGTTTTAGCCTTCTTATAGAATTGGTCTACCTAGATGGGTTTGCATTTTTCTAGGGTTTGGCAGAGCTCACAGCTGTATGCCAAGCAACCCAATTCTCACTTTCCAGATTAAAAAGCAAAGTTTAATGCAATTATCCTTTGAGTAACCATGACTTTGAATTTTGCAATGAACTTCTCAATTAAAGGAATGTACTGTATAGCAAACTATGAAAATGCAAGAAAGACTTTAGCTCAACATTATTTTAGTTGAGCACATTCTGTCTGGCACTATTATTAAATGTAACATCACTGGGTTCAGTAATCTTTCTTTACTGTCTAAAATTAGACAGCTTCACTGTGGTTTCACGGTAAGTATTGTTACCTCACACAAAATAGTGATTTGAGGCACATTCAGAGAATCTTAAGGTGAACAGAGCTTAGCTATTATCATCGTGATATTGCAGGGAAAGGTGACTTAGATATTTTCGCCCATTTTTTTGCAGCTTTTATAGGCTGCTTTTTTTTATGAGATGGGGTACTCTGTGAATGCCAAATTAGTGTGTCAAGCCTTCCAAAATGTTAACAACTATTTTATTCCCTCCATGCAAAAATGATACTGCCAACTAGAATTGATTTTCTGCCAAAGTGCAACAGCACAAACTTCAGAAGCTCTGGGACTACAAAATGGAATTGGGGATTAAATCAAGGCTTTTGGTCATAAATTGCTCAGTCTTGGGATCTTTCTGTGTGCAGAAACTGAAACCTTCTTCTGTTTCATTTTATGCGTGTGTGTGTGTGTGTGTGCATGCATGTTATGCAGTTCCTGGTCTTCTCACTGATGGCAATTTTTGATAAGTAAAAAATAAACTAATCAGCTTAATGGTATAAAGATAGGCTTAGGCAGGAGAAGTTGAAAAAGCAAATAGAGTCTACTGATATAATGGCTGGGAATTTATTTTATTTATTATAATATGTCCGCCATTTCACTATCAACTGACTGGGGATGGGTGGAATGTGTACTTTCTGATTTGACAGCAACCACATCCCCTTTCTCCAACAATTTGCAGTCCTTGACACATTTTTTTAAAAAATATCTTACGTTGGTTTCTTTCCAAATAAGATTGGCACACACTAGATGTGAGCGATCTGTACCATTTTAACCACATATGGTGTTTGAGCCCCTTTTCTGCAGCTCTTAAACTCCTTCTAACATAAACAGTGGAATGTAATCAGGCCTGTAGAATAAGCCCTGGGCTTATTCTACAATAATATACCAATACCAACAATACCAGAGTTGACCTGGAAAATCTTGGGAAAAGCTAAGAAATATGATGGAAACTACAGTGCATATTTGCATATTTGATTCTTCCTTTATCCATTGGAATTTTTGCAACAAAGTATATTATTTTCAGGCATGGAATCAGATCAACAAATTTCCTTTGCTTCTTTTATATCTGGGCATCATGACCTTGATGCAGGGTTGTCAAACTTGATTTAAGTGAGGGCCACATCAGGGTTGTGTTGACTTCGGGGGGATGGGTAGGAGTGATGTGACCAGCTCGTCATAATTTGTGTCAGTGGTCCCTGTGATGGCCTGAGAGCTCTGCCAGCAAAAGCAGGCTCTCAAGCTCCATTTTCAGGTGCAATGGCCTCCTCCAACCCTCTGCCAGAGAAAATGGAGTTTGAGAGGGCTGCACATAGCTCTCCCGCGCTGTGTTTTCACCAGCAGAGGCACCATGGGCTGGTCCTTCACTGTTTCCAGGGCAGCTCCATGGGCCAGATCTAAGCACCCTGTGGGATGGGTCTGGTCTGCAGGTCTTGAGTCTGACACCTCTACCTTAGTGGAACTTTGTCCTAAAGAATATGTACTTAATTATATGTAACTGAAATAATCATTCTTTTCCAGTAACCCTAAGTTTTTTGTCTTTCATCATTTAGCTCCCATATACTGAATGGACTGGAAGATGGTACAGGCAAAAATCTGCCTTTTGAGTAATCTGAAACGTATGTTGGGGATTGATATGTGGTGCTAAGGTAAAGGTAAAGGGTCCCCTCGTATATATGTGCGAGACATTTCCAGCTCTAGGGGGTGTTGCTCATCTCAATTACAAAGCCAAAGAGTCAGTGTGGTTCGAAGACATCTCTGCGGTCATGTGGCTGGCATGACTAAACACCGAAGGTGCACAGAACGCTGTTACCTTCCCACCAAAGTGTTCCCTATTTTTATTCTTGTATTTTTATATGCTTTCGAACTTCTAGGTTGGAAGAAGCTGGGATAAGTAATGGGAGCTAACTCCATTATGAGGTGCTAGGGATTCAAACTGCCGAACTGCTGGACTTCCGGTTTGCAAGGCTTCAGTGGCGGCAGGAATCTGCGATTGTGCATGGTTTCTGCTGTGCTCGCTGCTGGAGTGCCCCTGATCCAGCTGAATTTGGGGGTTATAGTTACCCCGTAGAGGTAACTGAAGATAAGGGGATCCAGCAGGGGTCCAGGGGAATTGCACCCCTCCTCCTCAGCTGGCTTAACTCCCTTTTCTGAAAGTGGTGGAGCAGCGGTCAGCAATGGCCACCACAAAGAAGCTTTCATCCAGATAAGAATGTGCAGGAGGAAGCTGAGAAAGTGAAAGTTTTTGGCTAACCGGGATAATAACTGACATTTAAATACTCTGGAATTTAAGTTTCATGAACTGCCGACATTTCTGATCGACAAGCTCAGTGTATTATCCACTGAGTCACTGTGTCCCTATGTAGGTGGTGCTACATAGCCCAATAAGCAACAGAATAAGCCATTAGAGTCCCTTGAAGTTCAACAGGAAAGATGCAAGCAAATAAAATGTTAATTAGCTAGTGAGCAAATGACGTAATTCCACAATGTTTAAAAGATTGGATTACAAACATTAACGGACCTTACCTATATACAAATGGGAATAAGGCTATTGGAGGAATAAAGCAAATGACTGTGAAGGTGAAATAAATTTCTTGTATGTCCCAAATATATTCAGCGATAGCATCAGGACAATTGTTTTAACAGTCTGGAGATGAGATTGCTACCCAGTTAATAGAAAAGTGGAATTGCTTTCCATGCTGTATACATTTTATCTGCCAACGATTCATGAAGTTCAGAGGTAAATCATCCAGCAATGCACAAACAACATTAAAGCTGAACTCACTATTCCAGTGAATGGGATTATGCTCCTTGGCTAATACAAATTAGACTTTCTCAACCTGGTGGACTCACCAGTCTAGTTGAACTGCCTACAAAGGTTAGGGCATGCATAGTTCATGCATAAACAAAGGGTTTCCCAAGTGCTTAGACATCATAAAACAAGAGCCATGCTAGTATCTTTGATAGGGTTTTTTTTTCAGGCCAACACATTTTATTGGAAGGCATAAGGGCTTCTGAGATGAAACTCAATTCATCAGATCCATAGCCCAAAGGTTCAAAGTTACGCTTGAAAATTGGGATGCTTGAAAATGCTGTTCATTTATTAATGGGAGTTTGTCAACATTTAGAACATGAGATTTGAAGAAAACCAGATGACATTGCCTGATCTAGAAGGCTAAGTAGGGTTGACCTTAGTTAGCCTGTGGATAAGTAACCAACTGTGAAATCTATGCAGTAGATTAGATGGGAAAATTGAAAGAAGTCCCAGAAGAAAACATTTAAAAATCATTGCCATATTGTTGCCAAAAAAACAACATGTCCATGTCTATTTAGTTCTCTAGAATCAAACTTGACTTCATATTCAGGCACTGATAAATTTCTCTGCCAAGACTAATTAAAAGATTCAATTTGGATCCATGGGTATTTAAACTTGTTGATGACATTGAATTAAGACTGCCAGCTCTTCTGTATTGTTGCCAAGCTCTTCTCTCTTAGCAGGAATTTTGGTGGGCAAAACAACATAGTTTCTCCACATTAGGAAAAACTATATTTATTGAATTTGGTCAAAAATCCATACATTTCCTGATAAATACAATGGACTTAAACAAAATGATTTGAGGGGGTAAAACCCAACAGACACACCAAATCCTATCAGAAATAGGTTTAAAATTGACAAATTCCTCCACAATTACTTGACATAGACCAGTCTATGGTTTGCATTATATCGTTCAATTTTTGAAAAATAATTTGTCGTTATGACTGTTTGGTGCTTGTTTCCTTAATTTCATAAACAATGCCATTCAACATGTGATGTGCCAGAGTTAAGAAAGTAAGGATGTGCCCCCAGTCTAACTGAGTGAAATAAAAGATAACTAGGAGCAGTTATATGAATATTTCATTAAAGCAAGCAAAGCTGATTTAGCCCCACTCTATACAAATCTCACAAATTTTGAACACTATTATTACTGTCATTCTTTGCCATGGGGATTCTAGAAGCATATCATGCCATACTGAGATAATGTTCCTGAAGACCTGTGTGGAAACATTATGATTCTATTAATTCACAATAGCAGACAATATCTTGAACAAGAAAGATTGGTACAATAAACAATCTTCTCCCAAAAATGGTATCCTGTCATAATCACTCTCAAAAGCAAAGGATAAACTTGTCAAGGGAGTCCCTAAGAACTCAGAAGTTCCAAGGGATATTCAGGCCTCTCTTGCTTTGCTAAAGTCAATGTTTGTGACTCCATCATCAAAAAGACACTGGAGAAAAATGGAGTTCATGGAAAAAATAACAAAGAGACAATAATGGTTCATGAAGAAGTTTATTGATATTTGTTTCACATTTGCTGGGAAAAAATAGTTAACCTTCCAGTTTTTTAGAATTCCATGGACAGAATGAACCCAAAGTGGTCCAATCAAAATCAAAAACTTCATTTTTCAGTAACAACCTAATACCAGTTATTAAGCACGCAGGTGGTAATATCATGAGTTCAGTGCTTTGCTGCCAATTGGCCATCATAAATTCTGCTTTGTATTAAAGCTATTAATATGAACCCAACCAACCATCTGTCCATCAACTGAAATAAAAATGGGACATCCAGGAAGATAATCATTCCAAACATACAAGCAAATCTATAAAAAGAATGGATTAAGAACAAATTAACTATGCTTGGTATGGCCAAGTGAAATTCAGAGTAGACTCCGAACAATGTTGTAATTGAATCTGAAATGAGAAATTCATGCTAGAAAACACTCAGATGAAACTAAATTCAAGCAATTTGCCAAGTTTAATGTCCAAAATTCCTATATTGTAAATATGAGAGGCTGATCAGCAATTATAGGAAGTACTAAATTGCAGGTATGGAAGCTAGAAAGAACCAATGGTTAGAATGCAGTATAGAATGCAGCAAACCTATTTTCCAAAGCACCTGAAGATGAGGCAAGAAACAATGATTGGAAACTAATCGAGGAGAGAAGCAACCTATACCTAAGGAGAAATTTGCTAACAGTGAGAACAATTAACCTCTTCTCACCAATTAATCAATGAGAACAATTAACCAGAATGGCCTGCCTTCAGAAGTTGTGGGTGCTTCATCACTGGGGGCATTTAAAAAGAGATTTGACAGATACTTATCTGGAACAATATAGGTTCTCCTGTCTGAGCAGAGGTGGGACTAGGAGACCTTCAAGGTCCCTTCCAACTCTGTTATCTTATGTTCAACTTTGCTAAGTGCACACATTTAAAAGATAAATTTAAAAGTGAAAAATGCTAATAGAATAACATGCTTGTTCATGCTGAGATGAATTCAATCTTGGTGACTTTTTCTAATTTGGTTGTGTTAGTAAGATTAGCATAAAGCAAAGGCACTTTATTTTAAAGTTATTATAGTGCATTGATATGACTTTAAAAGTATTTCTTGCAGTTTTTTGGCAATTTTTTGGGGGAAGTTCTTTGTCATTGTCTCCTTCCTATGGATGAGAAACAGTTACCCCATTGGCTTTATGCCTAAGATGATACTAGAACTCATGGTTTCCCAGTATCTACTCTGATGCCCTAATCCCTGTGCCAACTGGCTCTCTTTTTAAACATGAGACAATGAAAATAAAAGAAACAAAATTATAAGAACAAAGACAAAGGAAAATATCTTGATGAGCCTCAATGATCAGGGGACATAGCTATTAATAGCTACTAAGGTCAGTGTAAGATGCTACAGTTCAGTCTTCACTGAGTTGTAAACACTGAACAAATATTGGGAAGTATAAATAGGAAAAATTCAAATAATGGATACTTGTCGTCATATAAAGATCAGTTTTAATTGCAATGCATCTGACAGGTTTAATTTCTTAAATACTTCTTAAACGGTGAGGGGAAAGATCCAGTAATGTTGAAGATGCATTAGAATAACCATGGGGCATATTCAAGAATATATCTATAATTTAAATACAAAGGTGTCTGAGGGGTCCTTGGTAGTCTCTGAGCTGGGTTATTTTCTTGCAGATGTTTCATTACTCAAATTAGGTTAACATCTTCAGTGCTAATATAGAGTGCAGTTTGCTGTCAGTTTATATTCTATTGGCTCATCTGTCAGTATTGGTGGGGATTTACTCTATACCATATCCCAGGGCAACAAGTGTAGAGTTATTCTCCACAGCTCTAAAGGATAAGAAAAGAATCAGTAAGTGGAAGCTTATCAGAGAAAGATCCAAACTTCAAACAATAAATAATTTCCTGACTGAGTGAGCTATGAAGCTGTGGAAGTGCCTCTTTCCTAAAGTTGTGATGCTCCATTACTGGAGGTTTTCATGAAAAAAAAAAAAAAAAGGACCACCATCTATTAAGGATGGTGTGAGGATTCCTGGAACAGGAGGGGCTTGGACTAGATGACTTCCAGGTCCCTTCCAATCTTATAATTTTGAGATAGGGAGAAGTGGTCTTGGCTCAGCAGCTCTATTGAAATTACACAGTGTTGATGGGAGTGTTTTAAAAGGCAATTCTTACTCACTTCATCTAAACACTGTTACAATGATTGGGACCAGTAAGCTTTAAAGTCCTAGGGGGTCTTGTCAGTGAGGTCAGCTATGAGATTCAAGAACAATTTAAAAGCAAAGGTGTATTGGGCATACACTTGAAATAAAAATAGGGAAATGGTAATTCCTAAATAAGGTATTTTGTCCAACTTCATCAAGTCTTTGTTCGTTATAATATTTTCATAACTGCATTGACTGACAAGATCATTTTCAAAGACATTTTTTAGCTACATCAAATTCCTGAGGGAAAAATTAAAGTTAAAATTATCTAAGTTAACTAAAGAAATAAGAAATGGAAAGCAGCCTTGTTCTCTTGCTTTTTCCAGACATTTTTAATGCAACTGACATAATTTTTAGATCTGTTTTTCCACTTTCTCATTCTTACAGATCTTTCTGTAGTGGTATAGTTAGATAACTAAATAGAAAAAAAGTCGGCTGTATATTTAATTATTTTTCCCAACAACCAAATTAACTTTAATTTTTAATATATATATATATCTCACCCATATTACTTATACTTCAGTTGATATTTGAACGTCATGGGTTGGAGATGTAGCGGGCAAGTAGGCTCTCTGCTTAACTAAGATTAAATTAAGCTATTCTAATTATAAAGCCCCTGTCACACTGCACCAACGGATGGAAAGAGGATGTAAAAGGGAGAAAAACACTTGCCATCCGTTGGTTAACGCGATGCTTCCGAACTCACTGCATACGTTTTGCTTCCTCTCTATCCGTCCAGCATCCATCTATTGACATTTCATCCGCTCAGAGGGTTTTGAGCTGCTCAAAACTTTTGCACGGAAAATGTATCCAATGCATTCGTTCTGCATCCTCTAGGCATCCGCTAGGCATCCGTTCTGCATCCATTACGCATCTGCTATATCCGCTAGACATCCGCTACGCATCCACGCAACTCGATCCACTCCAGCGGTAAACGGACGCAGGGAGAAAGCGGAACGGATGCGGAACGGATGCAGAACGGATGCAGCTCACAAAGAAAGCATTTAAAACGGAAAAAAAGTTCGCAGAGGGGACCTATCTTGGATATTAAGGATGTCTAGAGGATGCCTATAGGATGCAAAGGGACACATAGTGGAAAACCTATACTGCCTATAAAAAGGGGGAGCAACTCATCTGCATCTCACTTTCAGAACAGCAGCCCAGCTGTGCAGACCTCTGCAGCCTTCATCTGGCTCTTCCTCTTCCACAGCATCTAGTCATGTCCACCATGGATCATAACAAAGTCCTTTTGGCAGCCACCATCGTTCTGCAACAGTGCGAAGCCATCTACAGGCTCTGTGAACTCTACTACGGGAAGAAAAAGAGGTGGCCAAGAAGCATCTGGGTCCGAAGATGGATCGGGAGAAGAGCAGAGTACAGACTGTACATCAAGCTGATGGTGGAGCTCAGGAACGAAGACACTCGTGCATTCCAAAACTTCATGAGGATGCCTCCAGCCATGTTTGATGAAGTTGTGCAGTGGCTGACACCCAGGTTGACCATGGCAAACACCAACTTCCGGCCCAGCCTGGAACCTGGGCTCAAGGTGGCACTCACTCTGCGCCACCTGGCCTCAGGGACCACCTACAGCAGCATGCAGTATGGCTGGAGGGTGCCACACAACACCATCAGCATTGTGGTCAGAGAAGTGGTGCAGGTCATCATTGAAGAATACATGGAGGAGCTCCTCCAGTGCCCCACCACTGAAGAAGGCTGGAAGAAAGTGGCAGAGCAGTGGTATCAGAGGTGGAACTTCCCCCACACCGTTGGAGCCATAGATGGCAAGCACGTGGCCTGCAAAGCACCAGCCAAGTCGGGGTCCACTTATTTCAACTACAAGGGCTTCTTCAGCATCGTCCTCTTCGCCATGGTCGATGCTGACTAAAAGTTCATGTACATCGATGCTTCAGGCAACGGGTCATGTTCAGATGCCCAGGTATACAACGCCAGTGACCTCAAGGAGGGGCTGGAATGCAACCTCATCGTGGGCTTCCCAGATCCAGACCCACTGCCCAATGACACGCAAGATGTGCCCTACTTCATCATGGGGGATGACGCCTTCTCCCTCAGAACCTACCTCATGAAGCCCTACACCTCCAGACTCCTCACCCGTGAAGAGAGGATCTTCAACTACAGGCTGTCCAGGGCAAGGCGGTTGGTGGAGAATGCCTTTGGCATCCTGGCCAACAGGTTCCAGGTACTTCTCACCACCATGCAGCATCACCCAGAGACCATGAGGAGGATCGTGGAAGCTTGCTGTATCCTGCACAATCTCATGCGCACCCACTACCCAGTCTTGCAGAACAGGCTCGTGGACCTCCAACAAGGCAATGGGGACATGGAGCCTGGGGAATGGAGGCAAGGGCAAAACCTGACAGACACTGAGGATGTGCAAGGCCCCAACAGAGCCTCACGTGAAGGGAAGAAGCAGCGCAACCTCCTGAGTCACTGGTGCAACTCCCCAGCTGGAGCAGTGGAGTGGCAAGACAGGGCGATAGATGCTTAATGGATGCTTCCTTCAGCCTGTCTCATCACACTGATGAGATTGGGCCATGTATGTTGGGTGGGCCTACAATGAACAGGGCATTTAATAAAGAGTTGTGTTTATGTTGATATGTGTGGATGATTATTACATTATTATTGATAATAAAGGGCCATAGGTGTGGCACCTGGGAGGGTGGACCATACAGTCCCACTATGCTTGCACTGGAGGTTTATCTATCCCACAGCTATTACCCATCCCAAAGGTATCCCTGCTCATTCCACAGGTATCCCTGCCCATCCCACTGCTATCTTAACCCATCCCACAGGTATCCTAACCCATCCCACAGGAATCCCTGCCCATCCCACAGCTATTACCCATTCCAAAGGTATCCCTGCCCATCCCACAGCTATTACCCATCCCAAAGGTATCGCTGCCCATTCCACTGCTATCTTAACCCATCCCACAAGCATGCAAAGGCTTAAACCATTTCTAAAAGTTTCCACCAAGACTTTATTAAAAAAAAGAAATGAAGCAAGTGTGTGAATCAAAGATAGACTTTTTTAACAACAAGCCGTAAAAGAAAAATGACCCAAGTCAAGTGTCCAAATAAAGTCTACAGGTAGCCACCCAGTCTCTGGCACTCCTCTTGGTCACTTGGAGGTGTGCCCAGTCTCAGGGGTGAAGGGTCCAGGTGCTGTGGAGGTGGCTGGTGCTGGAGTGCTGGTCTGAAGCCCCACTGGGGTGCCTGGCCCCAAGTGGACAACAGGTGACGGTGTGTTGAGAAAGCTCTTGGACAGCTGGCTCAGACCCGTGATGTTGAGAGCTCCTTCCTCCATGCCATGGGGTGTCATCCCCAGTACCGAGGACAGATGTACTGAGGCCAGGCTTGGCTGTGGGGTGGAGGAAGGATCAGTGTAGTGGGGCTGTCTGGTCTGCAGTTGGGTGAGGACTGGCGTTGGTGGCATCGTTGGCGTCGGTGACATCAGTGTTGTGGGTGGCATCAGTGTCGTGGGTGGCATCAGTGTTGTGGGTGGCATCGGTGGCATCAGTGGAACCGGTGGCAACGGTGTCGTTCGATGACTCTGTGCCTGGACTGGGAAGGGCTGCTGCCTGTTCTGCTGGACCTCCTGGTAGCCGTAGCCCTGGAAGGTGAGGGCCTGTGGAAAGCCTTGGAATGGGAGGGACATCACCTGGGGTGGAGGAACAGACTTGGACTGGGTGGGAGCAGGTTCCTCTGGGTCTGGAGGGTTGTGAAGCAGCTCGGTAATCCGGTCCTTCACCACCTGGTACTGGGGTTCCGCCATGTCCGTGAGGGTCTGGTTGACATAGGTGAGGAAGGGCTTGCAGTTGGAGGATGAGGAGTCGGTATGGACCAGCTGAGAGAGGAGATCTATGCTGCTCTGGATGGTGTCCCTGATCTCCAGCAGGACAGTGTGGCTCTGCCCCTCCGGTCTGGCTCTCTGCCTTTCTGTGGAGGTGGAGCTGGGGATGGATGCGGGTAGGGCTGTGGTGGACGTGCTGTCTCCTTTCTCCCACCGCACCAGGGAGTCCTCCATGCACTCCACCACAGTTACAACAGCTGTCCGCGGGTTCTCCGCCATGGCACGCTCCACAGAAACCTGCCTGGAGACAGGAGCTGACCCTTGGCCGGAAGAGGACTGGTTCTCAGCAGGCTGCCGGAGAGAGAGGGTAGTGAGAGGGGCTGCTGGTGCTCCTCGGTGGTGGATCTTACCCTCCAGGAAGCTGCACCTGGCCATGACGTAGGTCTCTCTGTCCGTCAGCTTAACCATGGCCTGGCCAGATTTCTTCAGGTGCAGCTTCCCGTACCAGGTGTGCATGTGCTTCCACCAGCCGAGGAGCACCTCTGAAGTGTAGCCCAGACTCTCCGCCTTCTCTCTCCAAGCAGCATGCTTCCACCTGGTGTCCCTGTAGAGATGGTGCCCCTTCCGCCACAGATAGTCATTCTCTCTTAGCCACTCCAGCACCTCATCCTCATGTTCCTCCTCAATGGAGTATTGCCTCCTCTCCCATCCCCGCATATGCCTCTTCCTCCCTTTGGCAGGACCAGATGGGCCCTCATCAGAGGGGCTCCCAGGTAGTAGGGGCTGCCCCTCCACACCACCACCAGCAGCAGCACCAGCAGGATCATCATCATCATCATCATCATCATCATCATCACCAGCAGGATCATCATCATCATCATCAACATCATCATCAGCAGCAGCAGGACTAGCAGGACCAGGATCAGCAGCAGCAGAGTAAGCACCAGCAGCGCCAGCAAGACCAGGAGCACAAGCAGAACCAGGAGCACAAGCAGGATGAGCAGGACGAGCAAGACCAGGAGCACGAGCAGGACGAGCAAGACCAGGAGTACGAGCAGGATGAGCAGGACCAGCAGGACGAGGAGCAGCTTCAGCAGGGTACGCACCAGCAGAAGCACCACCGCCAGGAGTAGCATCAGCGGAGTAAGCATGAGCAGAAGCACCACTGCCAGGAGCAGCATCAGCAGAGTAAGCACGAGCAGAAGCACCACTGCCATAAGCAGCATCATCAGCTCCTCCAGAAGCAGAAGCAGCAGAAGCCCCAGCAGAAGCCCCAGTAGAAGCAGAGTCAGGGACGGGGGCGGGAGGGTGGCCCTGTCCCTCTTGCCAGGGATGGCGGCATATTGCTGCTTTCTCTTCTTCCCCATGGTTGTGGGGTTGCTGACTGGCAGGGAGGCTGGCAGGGAGGCTGGCAGGCACCAAGGCTGGCAGGAAAGCTGGCAGAAAGGCTGGCAGGAAGGCTGGCAGGCAGGCAGGCACCAAGGCTGGCAGGCAGACTGGCTGGCAGGGAGGCTGGAAGGCAGGCTGGCTGCAAGGCTGGCAGGCAGGCAGACAGCAAGGCTGGCAGGGAGGCTGGCCAGGAGGCTGGGAGGCAGGCTGGGAGGCAGGCTGGCAGGAAGGCTGGCAGGAAGGCTTGCAGCAAGGCTTGCAGGCAGGCATGCAGGCAGGGCAGGCAAGGCAGTCAATGCGTCCGGCAGTAGGTCTTTCCTCCAAATGGTGACCTGCTTCCGAGCTGCTTCCCTTTATATCCGCGGAGCTTATGCAATGCATCCCCCCCGCATGCGCAATTAACACCAGGCATCTGTTAGGCTTCCGCTGTGCATCCGCTAGGCTTCCGCTCTGCATCCTCTTCATCTGATGTGCATCCGCTGTGCATCCGGTTCATCCGTTCCGCGTCTGCTCTGCATCCGCTTCATCCGTTCCGCATCTGCTTTGCTGAGGTCCCCCGGAAGCCTAGCAGATGTGTCATCTGCTTCCATCCGCTTCCATCCGCTGGGCTTTCGTTCCGTATCCACTTTCCATCCACTCTGCGTCCTCTCCGCGTCCATTCCTTTCCGTGTTATCCGCTCTGGTTATGCAAATTTTTGCCCCTTTTGAGAGCGGATAACAACGGATGGAACATTTTTTTCGTCCGTTGTGTCCTTTTTACTCACGTTTTGCATCCGTTGGGCAGTGTGACAGGGCCTTTACCTGCTTTTAAGGCTATTTTTCTATAATATCTTAGCCTTCAAATTTTTATTTTTATTTTTAAACCCCTTACATTTTTGAAAATTTTGCAGTGTGATCACTAATCCATTTCTAATTATATTTCAGCTACGGTTTAGCTATACTTTTTTAAAAAAGCCTGAGCTGGGCCTCAGCTGTAGGAGGGCCTTGCTGATGCTTCTTTGTTGTTGTTGTTCTACAGATCTTGCTCCTTTAGCTGGAAGTCTAGCAATACCTAGCTTTGATGTGATTTCTCTTCTCTGATTTATTCTATTTTTATCCACTATTTTTATTGCTTTATCATTTTTATTTACTCATGTTCCCTGCTCTGTTGGGAGGGCAGGATCCTTGATATACTTGTGAGGAGCTCTGCCATTGTTTGCATTAGGACTTGTTTCTTCTCGACTCCTGATTCCTTTTCCATTCTGTTTATGCAAATTTTTGTCAATTTTTGGAGCGGATGAAAACGGATGGAGCCACCCCTGAAATTTTGCTCATCCACTGTGTCCTTTATGTATACATTTTGTGTCCATCGGCCAGTGGGACCAGGCCTTAAGACTCAATGGGGCATGCTGGAGAATTACATTACTTGTATGGAAACTAAATCCCCAGCACTGTACATCCTTATAGGGGGTGACTTTAATGCCCGATTGGAAGTCCAAGTTCCCCCATCGATTGAGGCACTCTACTCTCAAGAAACCCTCCAGGCCATAGGACACCTGATTTCAGCCAGACATTCTAAGGATGAATTAACAAATTTTGCTGGCATTCAGTTAGCCTTTTTAGCAGCCCAACACAATAATTCTTAATGGGAGTACCCTAGGTGATCTAGCTGGTGAGTATACTTTTATTTCCTGATGTGGGAGTAGTGTTATTGATTTTGTGCTGGTATCCCAGCTTCTTAGAAATGCAGTCCATTTTTTTTATTGTGGACTGCCTTACAGAGAGTGACCACTACCCCCTGGTACAATCATTGAGCTTTCCTCAAATATACATCTCCCTAGGGGTCCTCAGATATTAGATCCCTATGTGGCCTTGTATACAAGGAGGATCAAATGGTATTTCACTCCTTTTTATCATATCCGGAGTGTCTCAGCTTATACAAACAGGCCCTAACAAGTAGTGGCACAGGGACAATCTCAGCCTTTGAATCACTAATTAATAGTGTTCAAAGGGAGCTAGAAGCTGTCTGTAGGCTGAGTGGTCCATATCATTCTAGAAGTAATTCTTGGTTTGACAAAGAGTGTCTGATGTTTAGGAACCAGATTAATAGGGTTTACCTTCTCTATCGTAATTGAGGGGATAAATGCCCACCAAAGGATTACTATCAGTTAAAGCGGGAGTATAAAGGACTAATTGCTAAGAAAAAGAAAGCTAAAGAGAGAGAAAAGTGGGATCTACTTCTCCTCTCCATCCAACAGAAGAACACTCGATTATTTTGGCAAATTATTGCCAGCTCCTTGCCGGATCATCAAGAACTTGCTCTTTGCTTTATTTCCAACAGATTTTGGGAGAACCATTTCAAAGGCCTGGTCCCACTGGCCGACAGACGCAAAACATATGCATAAAGGACACAGTGGACCAGCAAAATTTCGGGGGTGGCTCCATCTCTTGTCATCCGCTCCCAAAAGTGGTGAAAATTTGCATAAACAGAACAGAAAAGAATGGAAAAGAACGGATGTGGGTAGAGTGTAGCGGGGATGTTAAACGGATGTTCATAGGAAGCCTAGCGGATGAAAGTGGATGGAAGCAGATGACACCTCCGAAGGGGTTCTGGGGGAGAATTTTGAAGCAGACGCATAGCGGATGAAGTGGATGCATCACGTATGCCTAAAGGAAAGAATGGGGATGCCACGCAGATGTATATCGGATGCAAAGCGTTCATTGTGCATCCTTTCTATTTCTGTGCTACTAACGACATATAGACGTTCCATGTACCTTTTGTTTCCTCCCTCTTTCCGTTTTCAGCTGCAGTGGATGTGAGTTGCGAGGATGCCCAGAGGATGCAGAGAGGATACAGCAGATGTTTAATGGATGATAAACGGACATAGAACGTTTGTTGCTTGTATATCGTGGATTTACATCGTACATGGCAGAAAGTTCATCCATTCACAAAGTTTTGTGCAGCTCAAAAGTTCTTGCATGGATGAAATCGCAGTGAACGGATGCTAGACGTATAGAGCATATGAAACACGTATGCAATGAGTACACAACAGATGTATAGCGTTTTCCAATGGATGGCAAGCTTTTTTTAATGTTTTACATCCTCTTTGCATCCGTAAGTGCAGTGGGACCGGGCCTTTAGTCTCAACAAGTTTGACCGTGCTTGGGCCACAGCTGCCTCCTGCAGTTCCTGACTGGCAACCCGTGACTCATGCTGAGATTACTGAGCTTATCTCCGAACTCAAGTCAGGCAAAGCCCCTGGCCCTGATGCTATACCCACTGATCTGCTAAAATCCAATCCCGAGTGGTGGATTCCTCTCTTAGCAAGGCTCTTCATGCATATCAATACCTCTTGCAGGATCTCTACCTCCTGGAACTTAGCAATTATTGTTCCAGTTTTTAAACAAGGAAATAGGAACAATCCAGCCGATTATCACCCCATAAGCCTGCTCTCCATCAATGGAAAATTGTACACTAAATATCTCCAATGTAGACTCCTCACTTGGGTTGAGGAGTCCAATATTATTGGTGCTGAACAGATCGGGTTTAAAGTGGGCTGTGCCACACTGGACCACTGATTTGTCTTAGCGCACCTGGTTGATAAATATACTACCATACCAGGTGGCTTACCTTTTACTGCTTTTATCGACCTAAAGTCAGCATTTGACTCAGTCCCTAGGGGACTGTTGTGGTCAGAACTGCTCAAAAGTTCTATTGATAGACATCTTCTGTTCCTAATTAGATCCTTGTACAACCAGACCTCTAGACAGGTCAGGTGTGGTTTGCATGGAGAACTTTCTAATCCTATCCCGATTAAGAATGGAGTAAGGCAGGGCTGTGTTCTGGCTCCTCTTTTGTTTAATTTATTCTTATCTGACTTGGCATTTCACATTGGACGTATTGAGTCCCACGCTCCAAAGCTGTCAACTACGAAGATCCCGCTTCTCCTTTATGCTGACAATGTGGCCCTCCTTTCACTGTTAAGGCCAGGTCTGAAAAGATTACTCTCTGCATTTGGGTCTTACTGTGCTGAGAGCCACTTGTCCATTAATTATGACAAATCCAAAGTATTGGTGTTCTCTAGAGCCTGGAAATTATATAATTGGGCTATCAATGGTAATGCTGTTAAGCAGGTTTTCCATTTTAAGTATTTAGGTATTCAATTTCAGAACACTGGTGCTTGGACGAACCATTGAACCCAGGTGCTGAAATCAGCCTCCTGTCGTAACCAGCAGATTTTAAGATTTTTTTATACCCAAGGAGGCCAGCTTATTCCTTTTGTTCTGCATGTTTACAAAGCCAAAACTTTGGCTCAAACTCTTTACGGAATTCTTATATGGATACAGGGCTTCAAGGATTGTATTGAAAGAACCCAGGCTGTCTTTCTTAGAAAACTTCTGGGTCTTCCTCCTTGTGTTGGTTTTGCTCCAATGTACCTGGAACTGGGCACTCAATCAGTCAAATGTAAGGTGTGGATTAACACCTTTAAATGGTGGTTTCAGGTGCTCTTTCTGGCAGTTCCTGGTAGCTCTCCCTGGCGTTTGGTGGCTCTCATATTTCTCGTTGGGAGAGGGAGCTGATGAAGAAATTACACCTGCTAGATTTTACAGGGGATGCCCTGGGAGATTATGGCCTTAAGGATGCCCAAGTTAGGGTAGTCCAATGGCTTGTGGACATTGACTTGCAATATCTACAAGCCAGAGCTAACAAAACTTGCTCCCCTCTGATCTTCAGGCAATGTAATAATTACAGACTGAGGATGGCTTCCTATTTTTATGCTCTAACCATTCCCAAGTATAGAAGAGCTTTCTCCTAGCTCGCTTTAATGTCTTGCCCTCAGCACTCCTGGATGAACGATTTAAGAGGCTCCCGATTAATGAGAGGGTATGACCTTGTGACAGAGTTGAGGTTGAAACTGTGGAGCATGTCCTTTTATATTGCCCTATGTATAATGCAGGCAGATCTAAGTTACTGTCTCTCCTTGAAACAGACCCTTCTAGACCCAATGTTAGTAATTTGTTCTATACTGTCTAAGGGATGGCTCCTCATACGCCACTTCTCAGGTTTCCAATTTTTTTTTAAGAGCTGTAACCATCAGAGGAGAATGCTATAATTCCCCTTAGTCAAGTTTTTGGTGACCAATTGTTCATGATTAATTTTCCCATGTTGTTCTTTTGTTGTGCTTGTGTTTTGGTCTGTGACTGCAAATAAAGTATTATTATTATTATACTTCAGTTAATAAGTGTTATTAAGTTCTTTTTGTGGTGAAAATCTAGATGATTACTAGATGGTAGTAATGAGGTACAATTTTCTAGATCTGTTTGCTTAAACATATGAAGAATGGTTTCAACAATTGGGTATGGCTAATCTAGTGAAAATAAAGACTAGGCATGACATGACAGCAGTATTCCAATATTTGAGAGGCTGCCTCATAGAAGAGGGCATCAACCTATTTTCCAAAGCACCTGAAGGCAGGACAAGAAACAATGGATGGAAACTAATCAAGGAGAGAAACAACCTAGAACTAAGGAGAAATTTTTCAACAATGAGAACAATCAATAAATGAAACAGCTTGTCTTCAGAAGTTGTGGTTGCCTATCAGTGTAGCCTTTTAAGAAGAGATTGAACAGCCACTTATCTGTTCAGGGTCTCCTGCTTGAACAGAGGGTTGGATTAGAAGACCTCCAAGGTCTTTTCCAACTCTTATTCTATTCTGTTTTGCTATCTCATGGACAATTTTTTTTTTTCATCCCAGTTGTAGTAGCTCCAGCCAGAATAGATACTCCTGGGCCAAAGAATAAGGCATAAGCAAACATTACTTCTTCAAACCCAGCTGCCTGTCCTATTATAGGTTGCTTGCTTGTGTATTTAAGCACAGGATATGGATTACTCAGCAGTTGTTAAACTCTGAGTTAAGACCAGAGCATCAACAAAAGTCAAATATTCAATATTCGTGGTAAATGATTTTTTTTTTGAAGCAAGCATTTATATTGGTTCAGATTTCAGTAATAACTTCCAATTTCACAACTGAATCTTAAATATTTGTTCAAGAAATGTGAATTTCTTGTTGTAAATGCACTTTTTTGAGCTCTTGATCTGGTCTATTTATTTATCCACAGAACATTCAGACTTACTGTGTCTACAAACATGCTTGTGTAGAAGCAAGTTAAATTGCTTACTGTTGAATTCACAGAAGGAGATAGGATATCGAATGATATTGAGATCTACTGTACATTAATATGAAAATTTAAGTGTCCTCAAGATGTTTTAAGATTGCAAATCTCACCCGTCATGGATGCTTAAAGTGAGGGCATATTTTGGAACCTATGATCTTAAAAAGATAGACATATAAATTTAGAAAATGCTGAAACTGAGGTCATGAAGAGTTTATATTGACTATTCATTAGCATATCTTTGGTGGGGAGAAACCAGTGAAGTAGAGAATCAAAACTGGTTTCCTGAGAGTAGAAGGAAACCAGAATCTTAAAATGTTTGCAATACAATGCCTCTATGCAGTATGATTTGCAAAGTTGTATTTAGCAGCAGAGATGGGGAAAATGTCAGGTGACTAGACAAACTGTGAAGATCGAAATTTACAATCGAACCATTAAGAATGAGCATTTAACTCTAGAAAAGGTAACAAACTTCCTACTTTGGATAAAAATGCAAAAGTGCAGGGTCTGTCTTGTTTCTCAAGGGCTCCTCTATAAACATATATGAGATTCACAAACAAGTTACGAAAACAACAGCTTCCTGTGTCATTATTTTGTAGCAAACAGTATCCAGTTGCATCTCAGTCCTGATCTTCTCACAAGTTTCAGTGGATCATGAGCCGTTTTATTTCCCTCTGTTTTTGAGCTTCAGTGACCAGACCTGTACATTGTATTCCATATGGGAGATGGGTGGGCCAGATTACAAAAATTAGAAAACAATGGACGGAAGCAGACCAAGGAGAGAATCAAATTAGAACTAAGGCGAAAATTTCTAATGGTGAGAACAATCAGCCACTGGAATGGCTTGCCTTCAGAAGCTGTGGAGCTCAATCAGTGCAGCTTTCAAAAAGATACTGGACAACTATTTGTCTGAAATGGTATAGAGTCTCCTGCTAGACTAAGGGTTAGACTGGAAGACCTATAAGATCTCTTCCAACTTTATTATTCTATGTTCTGTTCTAGAAATGTGTAGAGAAGCACTCGCGTATTGATATTTTACTTCTACCCTTTTCTTTAAAATCCTAAATTTTATCAATCTGGCAGTCATTTTCTTCACATTAGCTTTACACAATATATTCATACAGTCCCAGGATCTCTTTCATGGTCAGTTGCAGCCAGATCAATGCAATTAACAGAAGTCTGGATATTTTGCACTAATGATAGACATCTATTTAAACTAAGCTGCAATTATTACTTCAATTCACCATGCTAAGCAATAGTAAAATGCTACAACCGATGCAGGTGGCCATCCAATTGCTTTTTAAAAAAATATTACATGCAACAAAACAAAATGAAAGAGCCTCCTAAAAAGTATACACATATCTTCATGTAATATAATGTGGTAAGTTACTTTTATAAGAGACATCTGCTAACTGTCTAGACTAATTGATCAACTCTTTCATATTGGAACCTCTGGGGTGTTTCCTCCATTCTTTACTGTAGTTGAAATTTCAATAACATTCTTATTCCTAATTATAAAGAGGAGTCATTCAAAGTATTGCCTGACTGATGTTAAATGAGATCCTTCTTGAATCTTTTTTTTCTCCTTTCCTTTTTTTAAAAAAACTCTCATTCTTTATGAAGTCAAGATCAAATGAAGAACAATTAATTGCAGATCCTTGAAGAGCTTCAATGTTTATATCTGTCCATTGTGAAAATTCTCTGCTTCCTATTTGTAGACAACTTTTCTCCTCATGGCTAAGTATACTTAGGAGGTCTTGGAGAGTGAACAGGCAAATTTTATACACCTCTTTGTATAAAGACCTGTAAAAGGTTAATGAATCTGTGTTGCTCTTTGTGAAAGCCATAATTATTATTCATGACAAAGGCATAATAGTTATGGATACAGTTAATGAAAGCTGAAATTTAAAACATCGAAAGGACACCAGCTTTTTAAGAGCCACTGTGACTGAAAAGGTAGCAATCTGATATCCTCTGGATGTTTTGAATTTTAATTCCCATTAGCTATTGTTACCGTGACAATGTTGAGGGCTTCTGTTAGAGTTAGTCCAAAATGTGAAGAGCCTCAGATAGCCAATCACTGGTGTATTAAACTATTAAATATTAAATAGTTGCTTAAAATTGTGTCCTTAACTAATTATGCCTAGAAAATGAAGGAGGAGGAGGAAGAGGAAAAGGAAGGAGAAGGAAGAGGAAGAAGACTACTTAAGGACTGAGCATTGAACATTATACAGCTGCAAAAGACTTAGAACAGACCCCCATACACCTAGGTTACACGATATCTTATTTGTTTATTCCCAAGAGAAGGTAAGCATATTGTTGTGGTTTGTCAACTGCCAGTGGAGATGTCAGTCAAGTCAGATGAGTCAGAGGGGATGGAGCGGGTGCCTGGGTGGAAAGCTCTGAGAAACAGGAGATCTCAGAGCCAGATGCAAAGCAGGGCCCATCTACTCACAGCTGTTTTGGGGGCCTGAGATGAGCGAGGGGGAGGAAAAGCTGGGCCCTATTCCAGATGTGCTTATGTGCAGAGAAGTGTGGAGAGGAGAGCACTGTGGGACTGAGGGCCAACTATCAAGGAAAAGGAGATGTTAACAAGCCCCTCCCTGACTGGGATCTAAGGAGGAAGGGTGTAGTAGACATGGATGTCAGAGACAATTGTACATGCTCCAGAAGAGTTCCCACTGGCAGATTCTATGCCGGATTTTCTTGCCACTAACTAGTTCTGTCTGGACTCTTTGTGTTGGGATTGAAGTGCTAACTGTGTGTCCCTGCAGGGAACTCAGAGACTGTTATCATCTATGGATGCGTGCTCTGGAGATCTGTCAGTAAATGCAGTGAATTCCTGCCTTTCTAAATAAAAAAGGGTTTCTCCTCATGAGTAGGCTGTTGAGTGGGGCTTGTGAAGGCTGGGTCAGAACACAGACTGAGGAGGTTCCTGTAATATAGGCAGAATACAGTAAAGTATTAGGTTGAATTCTATACATATGGTTGCTTGGCCATGACAATTTGACATCTCTTAGGGTAGCCATTGTTATTATAAATAACAACTTACAAAAAGGTTTAAAGGCATTTTTCACCTGAATGAAATAACTCTATCAGAACCAGAGGTGGTATCGAGCAGGTTCTGACCAGTTCTGAAGAACCGGTAGCAGAAATTTTGAGTAGTTTGGAAAACCAGCAAGTACCACTTCTGACTGGCTCTGCCCCCATCTATTCTCTGCCTCCTGAGTCCCAGCTGATTGGCTGGATCTTCTTTGTTGTCCTGCACAGGAGAACAGAGCTGGAAAGCAGGTTAGTGGGGTGGGAGGGAATGGGGATTTTACCGTAACCTTTTGTTCTATATTAGCATACTTGAAATACCCTTTTCTGATTGGTCCACAAATACAGCAATATGATTGGTTCTTCAAGCGATGGTGATTAGTCAACAACTGCCACCCTGTGATTGGTCCGCCTGAGCGGCAGGGAATTCAAGGAACCGTCATTGGCCGCAAGCCATGAGCAGCCGCTATAAAAAAGGCTGCTGCGGCTCCCCAGTTAGACTGATTCCAGGAACCTAATAAAGAGCTGAAAGTCATGCTGCTCTCCTGTCTCTTTTTTTCCCTGCGATCTAACACTGGCGACGAAGGTAGGATACTGAGACAAGGAGACCAGTTGAGCACCTGGCAATGAGAATCCAGCAAGACGAAATGGCCAGCACCAACTCTCCACCCACACCATTCAACCCAGCAATAGAGGACTGGGAATCGTACATCGACAGATTCTTCATGTTCCTCGAGAGCAATGACCTACAGAGGATCTCCGACAACAGAAAGAGAGCCGTGTTCCTGACACACTGTGGACACGCAGTGTTCAAGATGGCCAAAGAATTGGCCAAACCTGAAGATGTAAAGCAGATGGCCTGGCCAGATTTGGAAAAAATACTGAAGGCCCATTATGCACCGACTGTCTCCAGCCTTATTCGGAGACATGAATTTTATAAACGGGACCAGAGAGAAGGTGAGAGCATCAGAGATTTCGTAGTGGCTCTAAGGGACATTGGTGGGGCGTGCGAGTTCCTCAACATGGATGAAGCCATGATGGACCGTGTGGTCCTAGGTCTGAGAGACCTCACCTTGAAGAGCCGACTGCTAACCCGACCAAACATCACAGTCACTGAGGCCATTTCTGAGGCCACGGCAGCTGAAGCCACTAAAAAATCAGCAGACACGATGCGCCAAATGAATACGGAAAACCAGAAATCACTGGCAGAGACAAGCCAACCCCGGGAGAAGAAATCAGAGGGCAACCACAAGACCACCATGCACCATAAGGACATTGAGTCTGTGTCCAAGACCAATGACAAGGAAGAGGAAATACACAGACTCCAATTGGAATGAAACAGACGTGAGAGGAGAGAACATAAGTCGGGGTTCCAGTGCGCTGGGTGCGGAGGAGACGACCCCCGTTCAGAGTGCTGTTTCCTCAATGTGGTTTGCTGGCACTGCGAGAGATGGGGACACATAGCAAGGGTCTGCCAGAACCGAAAGAGCTACAGCCCCAGATGAAGAGACAGCACCCCCTCCAGAATGAAAGAAAGACAGGCAGGGGGCTGTTGGAGCCAAGAAAACAGAAGCAAACAGCTCAACAAAACTGACAGAAAGGAAGAGACACACCAAACTATAACCATCGGGCATTTGAGTGCAACTGATGCCCAGAAAGTACATGTGAAAGTCAACATCAAAGGCCAACAATGCGAGATGGAAGTGGACTCCAGTTCATACCTTTCTATGGTATCATGGAACACACTTAAGAGACTGATACCGAGCATATGAAGAATGGAACTAGAGAGCCAAAAACTGACCCTCAAAGACTACCAAGGGAACAGGATCCCCGTGGTCGGACTTGGACACTTCCAAGTTAAATTCAAGAAGCACATGGAAATTCTAACCATCGTAGACCAGGATCGCCCAAGCCTACTGGGACTTGAATGGTTCGAGCCCCCGGGAATCGGAGTGAGCGGAATCAACAGTGTCACCAAAACAGACTGGGAGGAGAGCCTGATGAGAGATTTCCAGGACGTCTTCGATGGAAAACTAGGCAAGTATCAAGGGTCCCCTATATCGTTTAATTTGAATCCGAACATAGCCACAATCAGGTTAAAGGCAAGGCGAGTCCCTTTCGCATTAAAACCAAAAACCGATGAACAATTGAATAAACTCATTGCATAGGTGGTATTGGAACCAATAGACCATGCAAGGTGGGAAACCCCAATTGTGAACCTGATTAAGCCAGATGGGTCCATGAGACTCTGCGGAGACTATAAGGCCACCCTCAACTACGCACTACAACAAAGCGCATACCCCGTTCCGGTGGTGCAACATCTGTTACATTCATTGGGGGGAGGCAAGGTCTTCGCAAAGTTTGACCTTGCACAAGCGTACTAGCAATTGCCAGTTGACCCTGAAACAGCGGAGGCACAAACAATTGTGACTCACAGGGGGGCATTCAGATGCAAAAGACTGCAATTTGGAGTCAGCGTGGCCCCAGGGGTGTTCCAAAGCTTGATGGAGCGCCTGTTACAAGGAATAAAAGAGGTGGTCCCATACTTTGATGACATGCTGGTATCAACTGGTGACAAGAACCAACTGAAAAGGCGCCTCAGAGAAGTCTTACAAAGATTCCAAGAGGCAGGATTCAAAGTTAAAAAAGAAAAATGTCAGCTAGCCACCTCTAAAGTTGAATTCCTGGGGTACCTAATAGATAAAGATGGCATCCACCCCACAGGCCAGAAAATCAAAGCAATAAAAGAAGCTCCCAGGCCCAAAAATAAAACAGACTTACAAGCATTTTTGGGACTCATTAATTTCTATAATGTCTTTCTGCCACAGAAGGCAATGACAGTAGAACCACTACACAGATTACTGGACAAGGCAGCTACCTGGACCTGGGGACGATGAGAAGAGGCCGCGTTCCAGAAAATAAAAGACTTGCTAACATCTGAATCTGTGTTAATTCAATACAGTGAAACACTGCCACTGACAGTCACCTGCGATGCACCACCATTCGGCGTTGGAGCCGTACTCAGCCTCACGCTACCAGATGGGAGAGAAGCGCCGATCGCGTTCTATTCCAAAATGCTGTCCAAAGCAGAAAGAAACTACAGCCAATTGGATAGAGGGGCACTAGCAGCGATAACTGGAGTCAAGTGATTCCATGAATACCTCTATGGCAAGACTTTCTCACTAATTACAGACCACAAGCCACTCTTAGGAATACTCGCAGGAAACAAGGCCACCCCAAACATATTGTCAGCACGAATGATGAGGTGGTCCGAGTTCCTTGCCGCATACAATTACAAATTAATCCACTGGCCAGGGAAGGACATATCACACACTGATGCCCTGAGCTGTTCTCCCCTGCCTGAACTGGGAAGCAACCCGGCACCAGCTACATCCATGCTACAAATTGAAACATTACCAAACCTACCCATAACTGCAGCAGACATTGTGAAAGAAACTGCAAGAGACAAAAAGGTGGTGCAGATTTTAAACTGGGTAGGAAAAGGTTGGCCAGAAAACGAGACTGATGACACTTTTAAACCATTCTGGAACAGACAGACGGAACTCTCAATGTTAAAAGGTTGCATACTATGTGGGGATCGGGTAGTCATACCGGAACTACTCAAAGAACAAGTAATGGATATCTTGCATGAAGGACACCCGGGTATCGTACGAATGAAATCCCTGGCCAGGAGTTATGTATGGTGGCCAGGGATGGATAAGGATATTGGGAGATGGGTGGAAACGTGCACACAATGCCAAAAATCCAGACCTACACCCCTTGCCACACCTGTACTCGACTGGGAAACACCAAGGGGACCCTGGTCAAGAATATACATAGATTTCGCAGGTCTGATAAAAGGACACACATTTCTCATAATAGTAGACGCTTACTCAAATTGGTTAGAGGTAAGCATCATGAAGTCCACAACAACAGAAGCCATCATCAGAAAGCTGAGGAAGCTGTTCGCAACACATGGGTTGCCGGATCTATTAGTTTCTGATAACGGGTCACAGTTCACGGCATTGACATTTGAAAAATTCCTCACCGAACATGGCATAAGGCATGCCTTGACAGCGCCGGGTCGGCCGGCTGCAAAAGGGCGGGCGGAATGCATGGTCTGGTATATGAAAGAGACTATAGAGAAGCTAAACACGGGAGACATACAAGAAAAAAATCTACAAAATGCTAACCATACAACACATCACACCTAACACCACAACGAATAAAAGCCCAGCAGAACTATTGATGGGCAGAAAATTAAGATCGCACCTAGATAGATTACACTCCATCTACAGCCCTGAAAAACCAGCAGACTCCTCTAGTAAGCACCGCACATTCGGAACAGGGGACCTGGTCTACGCAAAAAATCTTATGGGGCACCCACTATGGATACCCAGGTAACAGGACCCAGTCATACAGACTAGAAACAGAGGATGGAAGAAGCTGGAGGAGACACATAGATCAACTGAGGTCACGAATATTAGAAAGAACCACTAACAATCCCAGGTGCGAAGAAAAAGAACACACACACATGCCAGAACCACAGCAAACATTAAAAAATAATAATAATCATAACCAGGCCAGAGAGGGGAGAGACCCCTCAGACATGAATAAGAGGGGAGGGGGGACCCTCCACTGGCACCAGAAACACCGCAACAAACGCTAACAACAACCCGCCAACCAATTTCATCAGTAACCCCAGAAAGAAACCACAATTACTTACTTGGAGATGACTTCGGTAGAGAGGAACAGGCAGTGGAAAAACAACAAGAAGCCACTCCAGAAGGGAGCGGCCGAGCTGGTTCTACCAGCCCAAATAGACTGGGCGGGAGCAGCATGGCTGACTCTACCTTCCAGGAGATTCCATGGAGAAGGACGGGAGAAACAGTGATCCCGTCTGAACCAGCCGAAGACAACAACACAATTGACCTGCACAGGTCAAGTAGACACCATAAAAGTCCTGCCTATGTATGTGACTACGTAACGTAGGTTGGACTAAACCAAGTGGGGAGGGGTGTTCTATATTAGCATACTTGAAATACCCTTTTCTGATTGGTCCACAAATACAGCAATATGATTGGTTCTTCAAGTGACAGTGATTGGTCAACAATTGCCACCCTGTGATTGGTCCACCTGAGCAGCGGGGAATTCAAGGAACTGTCATTGGCCGTGAGCTGCGAGCAGCTGCTCTAAAAAAGGCTGCCGCAGCTCCATAGTTAGACTAAAACTCGGAACCAAATAAAGAGCTGAAAGTCACGCTGGTCTCCAGTCTCTTTTTTTCCCCGCGATTTAACACCTTTCCCTGCCATGGCCACCAAATCATGCCCACCAAGCCCCACCCACAGAACCGGAAGTTATTTTTTTTTTTGTATCCCACTACTGATTGGAATGCTGAACCAAGCCAAACAAATGGTTAATCAGATTTCAGCCTGATGCAAACTCATGGCTTGCCAATAAATTCCAAGGCAAGCCAGAACAATGCGTTCAATAGCATCAAACTTGCAATTAAAAGAAAAAGGCCCATCCCATTTAATTTGCACCAAGCACACTTTATGATAAAGTTCTCAAGCTTTGCAGAAGTTTTTTTTAAAAAGGTGAGCAGCCCAGGAAAGTATCTGTACATTAGATAATCTCAGGTGTCCAGTTAAATGGCAAGACAGTTCGAAAAAGCAGTGAAAAGAAATGGGAGCTGAGTTGAAGACCTGAAAATAGCCTCAAGGAATATGATTTATACTGCTCAGCAAATCTTTATTATTGTTATTGTTATTGTTATTGTTATTGTTATTGTTGTTATTATTATTGTTGTTATTATTATTATTATTATTATTATTATTATTATTATTATTATTATT
>BLBF01000006.1:14147980-14160047 GCA_015471245.1 Laticauda colubrina
ATTATTATTATTATTATTATTATTATTATTATTATTATTATTATTATACCATTAGGAGATTAATCTCCTTGGACATTCTCTCCTTCCAGTAGGCTTGTAAATAACCACAAGTCACAATATAGGAGATATTTCTCCACATTTATAAACAAATAATGCTTTTCTTCCTTTCTTTTTCTGGAAGGGTCTTAAAATTTGACTCTATTGGTTGGTTTGCAGCCTTAGTGGAGGTTCTCCATGTTGGACATGGCAGGTGGAGTACTAGAGAAGGTTCCATTTCCATATTGTTTCTTTTTAATTTTTTAAAATTGATTTTCTGTTTAATACATTTCTTAGTGCTTCATAAACATTGTGTTGTGTGGGTATTTAATTTGCTTAACAATACATATTTACATTCTTAATCTCCACCCCCTTTTTTCCCAACCATTGATAAAATAAATTCCATGTTTGATAATATTCTACATCTTCTTTCTATTTAATTTTCAATGTCAATCTATCAAGTTCTGCACAATCTAGAATCTTCCTGACCAATGGTATGATTCAAACTTTTTTTACTACCGGTTCTGAGGGGCATGGCTTGGTGGGCATGGCAGGGGAAGGATACTGTAAATTCTCCAGTCAGAGGTGGTATTTGCCGGTTCTCCAAACTACTCAAAATTTCTGCAACTGGTCTCTAGAACTGGTCAGAACCTGCTGAATACCACCTCTGTTCCTGACTATCTCTTCATTTTGCGGTATATCTTCATTTTTCCAGTGTGTGAATATAATCCTCGCTGTTGATAAGACATGTAATATTAAATACATCCTTTTCTTATCAATTTTTTTCTGATATAATATCTAATAAAAGCAGTTTCAGGTTTAAAATCTACATGCTTTCCTATCATCTTTTCTAATCACCTGTGTGATTGCCCAACATTGCTTTGACACAAGTCCACCACATATGATAAAATATACCCATTTTGGGTGATATTTGTCAGACATATTTTTAGACATTTTAGCTAACCTAGCAGGTGGAAAATTACCATCTCCATACTGTTGATGCTCTTGGTTTGTAGTTTTTTTATCTGATTCTTATTTATTTTAAAGTTTTTTATTAATTTATTTTCTTTTATCAACAAGAATAAAATACAAAAAAGAAAAACAGAAAGCATCTACCACTAACAACAAGGAAAACAAAATCTAGTGTACAAAAATAGAAGGGAAAAAAACCTCCCAATGTCAAATAGATCTAACACTGAACACAAAAAGTGCACCCTGGCTGGATGTTGAAAATAAATAATGATAATTAAAAAAACTGATAAGTTTGCCTCCCCTGACAAAACTAGTCTACAGATGTATGTAGTCCTCTTTTTATGACCACAATTGAGCCCAAAATTTATATTGTTAAGTGAGATATTTCTTAAGTGAGCTTTGCCCCATTTTATGACCTTTTGGGCTTCAATTGTTAAGTGAATAACTGCAGTTAGTAAGTTAGTAAAATGGTTGTTAAGTGAATCTGGATTTTCCATTGACTTTGCTTGTCAGAAAGTTTCAAAAACAAACCCTGGGACATGGCAATGGTCATAAATATGAACCAGTTGCTAAGCATCTGAATTTTGATCATGTAATCATGGGGATGCTGCAAAGTCATAACGATGAAAAACACTCATAGGTCAAACTTTTCAATACCACTGTGACTTTGAATAGTCACCAAATGAACTATTTAAGTCGAGGACTACCTGTGGCTATAAAATTTCCCATCCTTATTTAACAAAAATACTATATTAAACAAACAAATATTCCAGGGGAGGCTCTGTGAAATAATCAAATTGACCCAACATCTAATAATAATATATATTATTTTATGTTGTATTATATTGTTTTATTTGTTTCCTAGTTTGATTCTGCGATGACCCAGGTGGGATACAACAAATACAGTCACAGAAAACAGGTGAAGCCCCTTTTATTCCTTCACTTTGTTTCTAAACTCTGAATATTCCTGACGGAAGACAAAAAACTCCCATGCAAACAGTACAAGAAGAAGGGAAAAAGCAACACAAACCAGGCAAGATAAGGGGTGGAGGATGTCTACAGATAACACACGCTGGGAAGGACACCAAACTCAGAAAGGAACTTTAAACTAGAGATATTTCCACACTTTGTTTCCAGCGTTCGCCAGTACACAAGTCCATCCTCTTATTCAGTTGTCACAGCTGCAGCCCATGAAGAAGATCAAGGCCCTCTCCTCCCAAGTAGACCACGTCTCTTCCTTATCCTCTCCTTCCTGCATGCCCTAGGATGAAGAGGAGGTGGGCCTGGGTCCTCCTCTGACTGCTCAGCCGGCCTCCGCCCTTCCCCAGGCTCCTCCACAACCTCTGGAGCCACACTTACACTCCCTGTCGGTTGTTTCCTCCTCTCCCTCAGAGTCAGTCTCCACAGGAACATGACAGATTTGATTGCTATGACTATCACTAAGTGTTGTATCTTATGATTTTTGATGAATGTATTTTATTTTTTCTTTATGTACACTGAAAGCTTATTCACCAAAGACAAGTTCCTCGTGTGTCCAATCACACTTGGCCAATAAAGAATTCTATTCTATTCTATTCTATTCTATTCTATTCTATTCTATTCTATTCTATCTATTCTGTGTGTAAAAAAAACCCTAGTCGACAGAGTTAGCCTAAACATTACAGTAATCTTCAAAATGTTCTGTCATCCAATATAGTAATTTTAATGTTCTTATATTTATTATTCTACAGTTAAGGTTGACTCAGCCTTCCATCCTTCCGAGGTGGATAAATTGAGGACCCAGATTGTTGGGGCAATAGGATGACTCTGTAAACCACTTAGAGATAAAGCACTGTGAAGCAGTATATAAGTCTAAGTGCTATTGCTATTCTATTTTATTATAAGCTGCCCAGAATCTCTTTGAATAGTTAGATGGGCAACATAAAATTTAATAATAAATAAAGTAAAATAAAATAGAGTGCTGTCATTGCCTGTAGTTTGCAAGCCCCCTGCCCTATTTTAATCTGCCTTAAACTGTAAAGGAAAACTTTTTCAACCCCAGGTGGAAAAGCCAATTTATTTCTGAGTTACAGCTCTTCTCTAACCTTTCATCCACTAAAAGGAAAATATCTGTGGTACAAAACCCTCCCTTGGGTGGTTCAGTTTGACCCCTCAAATCATGTACATGTCCCTTATAGCCCGTTCCAAAATTGCTTTCTAATTGTAGTTATTAAAGCAAGGGGGATATCATTATTCCCCATGAAGGGCACAAGAGAAAGAGGTAAAATTTCCCTGGTGTCTTATAATTATAAAACAATTATAATTAAAAATTAAATGGAAACAAAATGTCCAGTGTTTGGTGTAGTGATTAAGACATCAGGTTAGAAAACAGGAGACCATGAGTCCTGCCTTGGGCATGAAGACAACTGGGTGATCTTGCGCCAATCATTCTCTCTGAGCCCAGTTACCAGTTGAATAGATATCCACAGTTGTTTTAAAAATAACAGCAAAAAACAGAAACCAGAAGGTTACAAAAAAAAATCTACTCAAATTTATCCACTTTCTATTCTGTCTGTAATATGTTGAACCTTTCAACTAATATATTTGAAATCTTTCTTGTATTTGCATAATTACTGTTTGTATAAATCTCCTTGATATATTCTTCTGTACAATTTGCTCAAGCACGTTTTTGTAACTGACAAGTTGTCTTTGCAAAAAAAAAACAAAAAACACCCATTTTTCTTCTTCCAAATATTAATTTCTCTTGCAAAGCTGGTTCATTAGATTTCCTCGTTGGGTTTCCTGCTGTGATGATTAAAGTTGCAGGATGCAACACGCTTGGTCTCCGGTGCCTTTCGTCTTATTCTTTTCTCCTTAAGAAAATACCAGCGAGCATCTTGCAGCCATTTCTCTTAGATCAACCTATTTTTATCATAACCATTCTTCCTTGGCAATTAAAGCTGCTCATTATTTTCCCACAACCTTCTTTCTGGAATTAAAAATCAGCTTTTCTTGGAAACTTCACAAAGAACTGATGTTACAGATGCATTTATCCTTTGCAATTTTTTCCCAAAGTAATTACATCCGGTTCTACTCCCAGGACAATAATTTGTAGTGCATAAAAACATTCTAATTACTCCCAATGTAATCATCCACCATTTGTACTCATTTAGCAATTCCTGTGTTTTATACTGGCAATTGTTGCTGTCTCATACTCCTTTAGGGAACATAATCCTGCTATGTCTCATGCTATCTCCCAAGCTATGCTACCATGAATTGGCATAGACAGGAGATAAACTTTATCTGGACCTGTTCCAAAGGTGCTTTTTGCAAGAGGCAACTGGACTTTCTTTCTACCAGAAAGTCCAGTTGCTTCTTGTCATGCCCCTGTTGGAATCTGACTCTGAGGGAGAGGAGGAACAGCCAACAGGGAGTGGAAATGTGGCTCTGGAGGTTGTGGAGGAAACTGGGGAAGGGCACAAGAAGGCTGAGAAGTCAGAGGAAAAACCAGGCCCATCCCCTCTTCATCCTAGGGCATGCAGGGGGGAAAGGATAAGGGAGAAACATGAATGGCGTGGTCTACGGGGGAGGAAGGGGCCCTGATCCCCTTCATGGGCTGCAGCTATGAGGACTGTTTAAAAACTGCACATGGCCCAGTGCTGGAAGCAAAGTGTGAAATAATTCTAGTCTTTCAGTTTTTATTTGAGTTCTGGCATCCTTCCCAGTGTGTGTATTTAGATATCTGTGGACATCTTCAAGCCCTTATCCTGCTTTGTCTCATTAATTGTTTCAGTGTGGTTTGTGTTGTTTTTTCTATTTATAATCTATATGTATTTTGAATTTGAACAGCATTTCTTCCATTTCGCAACTGTTTGTGGGAGAGTTTTTTCTCCAGTCAATGATAATTGGAGCTTTGAAGCCAAGCTGAAGGAGTTAAAGGGACTTCACCTGTTTTTGTGATTTTGTTGCTTTTGTATACCACCCTGGGTCATCACACCTCTTAAAAAAAGCACCTTTGGGACAACCATGACCTGGATGACTGAGAATCTCCATAGACATCTATCTGGACCTGCATCCTACAATGTGGAAGCATTTTCAGAGTCACAAGTTGGTTATATCAAAGCTATCAAAGGCAGTGAATATAGGGAGTTCTCAACTTTCAACAGTTCATTTAATGACTGTTTGAAATTACAACAGCAGTGAAAAAAAATGACAATTTTTCACACTTACAACCATTGAAGAATCTCCATGGTCACATGACCAAAATTCAGATCTTTGGCAACCAACTCATATGGTTGCAGTGTCCTGGGATCATGTGATCAGCTTTTACGACCTTTTGATAAGCAATGTCATGCTGGCACATTGGTAAGAATGCAGTTCTGCAGGCTACTTCTGCTAGCTGTCAGCTGCCTGCAGTTTGGCAGTTCAAATGTCACCAGGCTCAGGGTTGATTCAACTTTCCATCCTTCTGAGGTTGGTAAAATGAGGACCCAGATTGTTGGCGGCAATAGGCTGACTCTGTAAACCACTTAGAGATGGCTGTAAAGCTCTGTAAAGCGATATATCAGTCTAAGTGCTATTGCTAATGCTAAAAGAGGCCATTGCTAAAATCAGTGGGGAAGCCAGATTCACTTAACAATTTATATTATGAACTAAGCAATTAGAGTGATTCACTTAACAACTATGGCAAGAAAGCTCTTAAAATGGGACAAAGCCCACTTAACAACTGTCTTGGTTAGCAATGGAAATTTTGGGCTCAGTTGTGGTCATATGTCAAGGACTACCCTTAAGCTAACTGATCAGCTAAATGAATATCAAACAATAATTGTAGTTCTGTGATATATAGGTAGTCCTTGGCTTAAACCATTCATTTAATAACCATTTGAAGCTACAATGGCACTGAAAAAAAAGTGACTCACCACTGTACTTGAACGTATGACCATTGCTAGATCTCCATGGTCACATGATCAAATTTGAGTGCTTGGCAACTGGAATGTAACTGCAGTATCCAGGTACATGTGATTGCCATTGGCCAGTTTCTGACAAAGTCAACCAGAGTTAAATCAGAGGTGGTATTCAGCAGGATCTGAGCAGTTCTGGAGCACCAGTAGTGGAAATTTTGGGTAGTTCGGAGAACCAGCAAATATCACCTCTGACTGGCCCCACCCCCATCTATTTTCTGACTTCTCAGTCCCAGCTGATTGGCTGGGTCTTCTTTGGTTGCCCGGCACAGGAGAACGGAGCTGGAATGTAGGTTAGTGGGGTGGGGAGGAAATGGGATTTTTCAATAACCTTCTCCCAGGAGTGGGGAGGGAATGGGGATTTTACAATATTCTTACTCTGCCATGCCCACCAAACCATGCCATGCCCACCAAGCAATGCCCACAGAACCAGCAGTAAACAATTTTGAATCTCACCACTGAGTTATATTCACTGCAGTGATTTGCTTAACAATCATGGCCAAAAGAATCATAGAATGGGGTGCAACTTGTTTAATATCTGCCTTGCTTAACAACAGAAATGGTGATCCCAAGTGCGATTATAAGTTGAGGACTATCTGTAGGCAGTAAAACAGAAACTGAGGAAGTTGAAATTGTGTGAAGACAATCAAGCTTGGACAGCTACAGGACAGTGATGGGATTCAAAAAAATTTACTACCAGTTCTGTGGGTGTGGCTTGGTGGGTATGGAATGGCTTGGTGGCAGGGGAAGGTTACTGCAAAATCCCATTCTCTCCCTACCCCACTAACCTGCTTTCCAGATCTATTCTCCTGTGCACAGCAACAAAAGAAGACCCAGCCAATCAGCTGGGACTCAGGAGGCAGAGAATAGATGGGGGAGGGGCCAGTCAGAAGTAGTATTTGCCAGTTCTCTGAACTACTCAAAATTTCTGCTACTGGTCCTCCAGAACTGGTCAGAACTTGCTGAATATCACCTCTCCTATAGGAGGGGTTCATGGCTGGTCTATAATTTTTGGAGAACTGCTCTTCCAATAAATAGAATTCTTTATTGGCCAAGTGTGATTGGACACACAAGGAATTTGTCTTGATGCAAATACTCTCTGTATACATAAAAGAAAAAAATACGTCAAGAGTCAAGAATCATAAGGTACAACACTTAATGATAATTGTAGGGTACAATAAGCAATCAAATCATACTAGGAAACAGTCAATATAAATTGTAAGGATACAAGTGACAAAGTTACAGTCACACAGTCACAAGTGGGAGGAAATGGGTGATAAGGAGTGATGAGAAGTTTAACAGTAATAGTAGTGTAGACTTTGTAATAATTGAACAGTGTTGAGGGAATTATTTAGCAGAGTGATGGCATTCAGGAAAAAACTATCCTTGTGCCTAGTTGTTCTGGTGTGCAGTGCTCTATAGCATCATTTTGAGGGAAGGAGTTGAAACAGTTTATGTCCGGGATGTGAGGGGTCTGAAAATATTTTCACAGCCCTCTTTTTGACTCGTGCAATATGCAGGTCCTCGATGGAAGGCAGGTTGGTAGTAATAATGGACAACTGTACCGGAGCTCGTGGCAAAATCTTGAAGACTATTCTTTTCTGATTGTGATCTTGATGATAGCAGCATTCCAGGATTTGAGATACTGTCAAAAAGAGGTATGGAGGGGTCAATTTATTTTCCAAAGCATCTGAGGGCAGGACAAGAAACAATGGATGGAAACTAATCAAGGAGAGAAGCAATCTGGAATTGAGGAGAAACTTCCTAACAGTGAGGACAATTAACCAGTGGAACAGCTTGCCTTCAGATGTTGTGGGTGCTTCATCATTGGAGGTTTTTAAGAAAAGACTGGATAGTCACTTGTCTGAAATGCTATAGGATCTCCTGCTTAAGCAGAGGGCTGGACTAGAAGACCTCCAAGGTCCCTTCCAACTCTATTCTGATTCTGATGGAGGAATAGAAGAAGTAGCATGTAAGTCACCTTCATTTTGAAGTTAATGGGAGGGGTATCTCTGAAGCTGGGAAAATAGTAATACCCAAGAGACTACTGAAGGCTGTCCCTGAAGTGAGAACGGCTATGATTTAAGTGGTGCTGGCTTTTATTTTTTGTTGCCAGATTTTTGAGCTTGAGGACATGATAATGAACCTGAATTCATACACAACCAGTAGAATTTCTTGTTTCTGTCAATTCTCCAAAGAATCATCATCCTTTTCAGGAACAATTTTCCCCTCTCACAGTCTTCTGTAAAGCAATCAATTTCAATTTTCCGCAATTTTCCCTTACAATTTAACATTTACTCTCAGGCTTTTTTGTGAAAATTTTAATTGATCCCAAAATGAAATGTGTCAAGCTCTTCTGGGTTCCCCAACAGTTTCATCAAGCTATCCATCAGGTAAAAAGAAAATGAATGTTTTGAGCTTTTTTATTCATGTTATGGATTTAGACAGTCATGGGGTTGCTTTTTAATTATTCATTGATAATTAAATGATAATTAGTTGATTGATTGTTAAAGCAACCCAGCTCCTCAATATTTTATATTTCTCCATCCTCTTCCTGATCATTCAAGATATCCTTTGCTGCCCTACCTGACTTAAGCAACTATTTAAGACATGGGTGTCAAATTTGCGATGTCACTTTGCAGTCACATGATATTCCGAGACATTTTTCCCATAGCGGAGCTGGGGTGGGCATGGCCTGTGTGCGATGCATTTGGCCTGTGGGTAGCCAGTTTGACACCCCGATTTAAGAGATATGGTGGTTCAGTGGTCAGAATGCAGTATTGCAGGCTAACACTGTTCATAGCCAGGAGTTTGATCCTAACTGGCTCAAGGTTAACTCAGCTTTCCATCCTTCCAAGATCAGTAAAATGAAGACCCAGATTGTTGGGAGTAATATGCTGACTCTGTAAACTGTCCGGAGAGTTCTGTAAAGCTCTATGGATCAGTATGTAAGTCTAAGAAGTGCTGTTGCAACTTTTAATTCTTTGCATTGAAAGGAAAACGGACTTAAATGATTGTCTCTTTGAACTTTCAGAAGTGACCAGGGAGAGTTGAGGATATTTTAAAGATTCTTAATTCTTCTCAGTTCAAGGCAACTTATTACCGTGCATCATTTTAGTTTAGTTTTTAGCTGAAAGGGAGAAATCTCATGTCGGATATCTTCCCGGATGCTTCTTTCTCTGAGTCTAAAGAGAAAATGTGATTAATCTTTTTCTTCTGTAATCTGGCTGTAAAAATAATATGACTTTATTCTGATTTACTTTAAGGCTTAATGATCATAAAACCAGACAACTAAGCTTTATTTCATTGGTGAAAATCTAATCTTGAGTTCTTCTAAATTCTCAGTGATGGGTATTCATTGCATTTATCAGCCATCTTGAACACTGATTTCAGTAGAATATATATTATTATACAGGTTAATAGAAAAAACATATTTGTTTTTACTATAGAAAGCATTTATTGTTCCTGGCATGTTGGGCATTGTAACAGCCTTATTAATAAGCATCTAAACAGTGTTTGAAATAAAAAGTGTATATATGTGTCTGTGGATCTCTATGGAAGTTATAGGTTTGAAACCAGTATATCTTTTCCCAGAATAAATAAGAGGGACAAAATCAATAAACCATCTATTAAAATATATACCATTTCTATTATTTGCTACATTAAACCATATCAATATTTTCCCTCAACTTTTCAACTGCTCCTGGTTGCTCAGATTGAATTTGCTTGGACAATACAACAGTTAATTTTTAGTGTAGTCATCAAAAATAGAGCTAACTATTGCCAGTTTTAATATATTTTCTCTGTTAAAAATCTTTAAACTTCACCACAAAAGGAACAATTACTGCTCTTATGGAATTTTTTTGTTGGTACATTTGTACATCTCCGAGTGTCTTGTACAATTTTATATGGGATATTATAATAGTATAAAGTCACTGAAAAAGACAAGATCAAGGACAAAATCAAAACTGAGAAACTTGGGGCACTCCAGATATATGAGACCTCCCACATGGATATTTATATTTATTGCTATGGGTCCTGATGATTAGAGTTTGTTAAATGTGTCTTACGAACACAATACAGACGAACACAATACTTGATGATGGCAGATGAGATTCTGCCGAAACGTTGCTACAACTTTAAAGCACAACTATGATGATGGGGGAAAATACCCGAACAAAGCTGAATACCACACATGTAAGTACCTGCGAAAACTTAAGAATATATATATATATATATATATATATGCTGTTCAGCTTCCTTCGGGTATTATCCCACGTCATTGTAGTGCTTTTAAAGTTATAGCAGTTTCAGCAGAATCTCATCTGCTATCATCAGGCTTCTGTATTGAGTTTGTATGTGGGTCAGGGTCTCACAGCCATTGGTTTTAAATTTGAGGCTAGCCTATTATTGTGGCAGGATGTTTTTGAATGGAAATAAACGGAAATTGAATGGAAATAAACAGATGAATGGAAATAAACAAACAACTACCATTCCTAGATGTACTAATCTACAAAAGAACAGATGGCACACTGGGACACACCGTATACCAGAAGAAAACACACACCAACCGCTACCTCAATGCCCAATCCCACCACCACCCAGCACAGATAAATTCCGTGGCTAAAACACTAATTACCAGAACCAAACGCCTGGCAGACAAGACACATATAAAGACTGAACTATGCACCCTGACTAAAGTATTGACAGCCAATGGCTTCCACAAAACAAAATCACCAGCTTGATCCACAAAAACACACCAAGACATAACAGAGACCTAGAAGATCAACAGACCTATGGAACAGCTGTCCTGCCTACATAAGAGGTACTACAGACAAAATCAGTAAGATACTACACAGGCATCACATCAAGACTGCCTTCAAAACAGACAAAAAAATAGCAGCCATCCTTAAAAACCCCAAAGACAAAATTGACCTGGAAAACCAAGGCATATACGAAGTTCCCTGTGCGTCATGTCCGGCCACATACATTGGACAGACCAATAGAAGAATAAGTACCTGCCTGGATGAACACAAAAATGCAGTAAAAAAGCTGGAACACACCTCCTCACTAGTCCAAAACATGAAAGCCACAGGTCACAGCATCAACTTCAGTGGCACTAAAACCCTAGCCACTATAGAAAACCCAGCCACAGAATCATCAGAGAAGCCATAGAGATTGAAAAAAGACCTGAAAGCATGAATAGAAGAGATTATTCCACCAGACTGTCAATCATTTGGAAGCCTGCACTCTCAAATAGAAAGATCTCCACGCCACAAGCCAGGCAAACACCTGGGCACAAACAGACTCCCTCTGATGCCTCCAGCTCAAACACCCCCCCACCAGGCACCCAGATGAAACCTAGCTTCCTAATAGATAATAGCCGTCCTTTCACGCGAAGCCAAGCTGCACTGAAAGCCTCCAACACAGGAACAGAGTGTTGCCAGCCAATCAAACAGACAGAAGAAACCAGAAACACCAATCAAACAAACTCCAAGTCCAGTAAACACAGACCAAGACTCCCAACCAATCAGGATGTAGAAAAAAACATCCTGCCACAATAATAGGCTAGCCTCAAATTTAAAACCAACGGCTGTGAGACCCTGACCCACATACAAACTCAATACAGAAGCCTGATGATGGCAGATGAGATTCTGCTGAAACGTTGCTACAACTTTAAAAGCACTACAATGACGTGGGATAATACCCGAAGGAAGCTGAACAGCACACACACACACACACACACACACATATATATATTATTATTTTTTAAGTTTTTGCGGGTACTTACATGTGTGCTGTTCAGCTTCCTTCGGGTATTATCCCATGTAATTGTAATGCTTTTAAAGTTGTAGCAATGTTTCAGCAGAATCTCATCTGCCATCATCAGGCTTCTGTATTGTATACAATTAACTATTGTATGTTCTGTATACAGTACAGAAGCCTGATGATGGCAGATGAGATTCTGCCAAAATGTTGCTACAACTTTAAAAGCACTACAATTACATGGGATAATACCCGAAGGAAGCTGAACAGCACACATGTAAGTACCCGCGAAAACTTAAAAAAAACATCTATCTATCTATCTATCTATCTATCTATCTATCTATCTATCTATC
>BLBF01000006.1:14160057-14172757 GCA_015471245.1 Laticauda colubrina
ATCTATCTATCTATCTATCTATCTATCTATCTATCTATCTATCTATCTATCTATCTATCTATCTATATCTCCATACACACACACACACACACACACACACACACACATGCATATTCATGCCATACCATCTGTGTCTTACATTTACTACTTCTGCATAGCTGCACAAGAACATTTAATGCACCAGTTATGGGAAGTGTGAAATGATAATTGATGCACTTAGAAGTGGTGAGTGATTCTAACACTGCAGAATGCTAATAGAGATGGCACCAGAAGTGGCAGCTCTGGAAGGAAATATTTGTTTTCCATTTAAATGTCAGCTGTTTTCTCAGCTGCAATATGATATTAAAGACAAAGACCTTGTACTTCAAAGGCAGACAATCTTAAAGCAATCAAAGACAGCAGAGTGCCTGGTTTTACATTAAAATGTTAGCATTATATAGTATGATATGAAAAGATAATATGAACATATGATATAAGTATTGATAAGCAAGATATAAATAAGATAGTGTGAGAGCTAAGTCTGAGGAAATTTTAGGTAAAATAAATAACTCCCCATATGAATTTCAGTGCTGTTATGTCACCAACGTAAAATAGGTAATACATTTGTGTTGCTATGAGTTAACAGAAGTTAGAGCTGCTGCTCATCATTGTTTATGTGCTGAACTGGGGGTCTGTATTGTCTGAACTACGCTTTCATCTTTAGCTATTAAGGGAAATTTCCAAGGACAATAGATCAAGAAAGGGATTCTGGAGTATTGGTGGAATTTTTTAGTGAAAATGTAAGCTCATCATGTGGGGAATTTTATGCTGGAAATAATTAGACAAAGGGATTAAAATAAAACTGCCAGTGTAGTGATGGTGTTATATAAATCTTTTGTGCAATCAAACTTGAAATATACCATTCTGGCCATCCCAGTTCCAAAAGAATATTGTAGAGTTGGATAGGATTCTGAAAAGGGAAATCAAAATTATTGGCCCTTCAGAGCAGCTTGGCTACAAAGGAAGGCTACAGCATTTGGAGCTTTTTTTGCCTGGAGCAAACTCAGGAAATGGACAAAACGATAAGCAGGAATAAAATTATGTGAAAATGGGAACATAACAAAATTTGTCACAAAAAAGTTAAAAATAAGGCATTTGTGTCGGAAGCACCTACCAAGATACTTCTGGGCTGAAAGGATTAGCCTGTGATGTCATAATTGCCCAAGGGAAGCCTGAGGAGGCTCCTTTCATGCCTCAGTTATTTTCCCATGGAAAATGGTACCTATTTATCTACTTGTGTTTGCATGCTTTCAAATTGCTAGGTTGGCAGGAGCTGGGACAAATTAATGGGGGACTCATTCCATCATTCCATATAGTTCATACTCTTGGGTTTTGTCAACCTCTCAAGCTGTCAACCTCTCAATGGACTTCTGACTCAGTGTTCTAATCACGTGAGCCACTGCTGCCCTTGAAATTATATATAAGGAGATTAGGGATCAATGGAGGTTTTTTATATAAAAATGCACAGGTAGAGTAATGGTCACCAATTTAATTGTTTTTTTTTAACAAATCACTGGATAAATTAATTGAAGATTGGTCTATGAATCCTGAAGAAAAATTCACAAAAGTGAAGCTGTTACACAAAGGATTGCTTCCCCCAAAATCAAAATTCTACAAGCTGGGTTGGATTGCACCTTGCTGTGGAGTATTGCAAATACCTTTTCACCTCTTGGAATCAAGGACAAATATGGCTAAAACTCTTTGCTGAATTTGAGAAAATTGTAGTCATCAAAAGCAGTTAATACTGTTCAGGAGAGTGACAGAGAGTGATCTTTATTTGATATCCAATCAGATATCACAGCTTTTGTGCTCTCTTCAACAATATATCTTTGAAGAGAAGATTTAAATTTCCTCTTAACAGTAACCCTCATAACTGTATGTGGCAGATGCTTGTTTATATTTTCTGCATTCTTCCTCCTCCATTTAATACATCTATCAAGTTAGACTGGAATCTTCTCGCTCTTAACTGATCCCTGACACTTGATGAGAATTACAATTGACTCCAAGGAGTGAAGTGGTTCATCAAGTCATACTATACTTAGATAACTATCTAGTGTCTCTTCGATCATGGGGCACATCTTTCAATATTCTAACTTTTGGAAAGAGAGCTTTTACTCTTATGTGATGCCAGTGAGGGGTTTTCTCTTGGCTAAAAAATAGGTGGACAATGGGTGACATAAAAAGCTGTAAAAGAATGGCTTTTGGTTTGACCCACCAGGGTTCTTGTTATGCTGCTGTTGAGAGCATGTTCTAAATTATTGCACATTTACAGAGTATTGAAAATGCCCTTGCTTTATTGATTATAAATGCCCTTGCTTTATTGATTATAGTGCATAATCTATGTACAAATAGTAGGTTGTGCTAAGGTTGGAAGAATTCAAAAGTTTCTGCAGTTAGTGGCGAATGGGCAGTGATAGGCAGCGGCAGAGGCAAATGGGCAATAATCGGCAGTGATCAGCAGCAAAAGCTCCAGCATTCCCCAGTGGCAGTGCACCTACCCCCTCCCCTCTGCTGCAATATTCACTCTATAAGATGCACAAATATTTCCCCCCATTTTTTTGGGGGGGGGAATGCATCTTATAGTGCAAAAAATATGGTAATAGTTTTCTTCCAACTTCCAATTTCTACCTTTGTTGTAAAACAGATCCCATGTTAAAAATATTCTGTGTCTTCTTTCTCCTTTATCTTTAATGTTAACCTATCCATTTCCACACAGTCTAATATTTCTTAATTATAGTTTCATCTGTTGGAATTCCCTCATTTTTCCGATATTGTGCAAATACAATCTTGCTACTGTCCATACATGTAATATTAAATATACAACTGCTTTATCATATTTTTCAGGTAATATTCCTAACAAAAATATTTTGGGCTTTAAATCTATATGTTGCTTTATCATTTTTTTTAACCAAATATGTATTTTCATCCAGTATTTTTTTGCTCTTGGACATGTTCGCCATGCATAATAGTACAAGCCCAGTATCTGATTACATTTCCAACATTTGGCGGACATGTTTTTAAACATCTTTACTAAACTTGCCATTGATAAATGCCACCTGTAGAACATTTTATATAAATTTTCCTTACACGTAGTTGCCATTGTCAATTTGTAATTTCTTTCCCAAAGTTTTTGCCTTTTTTCTAGTTCTATTGTATATCCAAAGTTCTCTGCCCACACTATCATTTTTTCTTTCACTTGTTCAACTTCCAATTTAAGGCTTAATAGATAGCTATAGATTTTTTTTTTATTAATTTTTCATCTGTTCCTAATAGTATATTGGCAAGTGCATCATATCTTTAATATGTTGACTGCCAGCTTCAACTGTAATTATGTTGTTATGTCCAATGTAAGCTCCAATGTAAAAATATCATTGGAGATAATCATCAACATCTGTGAATACTAAGCCGTTTTGAATAGAGCCTCCTTTGTGAGTCTGTACAACATTTACATGTTAAAGTCCCATTCTGTTTTGTGTCTGGTAATTTTGCATCACTGGAAGCAGGCAAGCAAAGAGGAGAAAGATCTCGTATTGGCAGGGTGTCCATCTGGTGCTGATACTAATACTGCTTTCCGTTACAATAATGGCAAATAGATGTGTGGTGCTACAACTACAGCAGAATAACAGCCTATTTAATATTTTGTACCATTCCGGGTACAATTTTTTTTTTATAATGATCAATTTTTGTGTGTTCTGTTCTGACTGAGTTTCAATTACAGTTAATGGTTCTTAGAAAAGACTTTATCCCGTAAATGCAACCAGATGGCCCATCTTGCTCGGTGTTTGATTAAATTGATGCTGCCCAGCCATTATATCTTCCTAAGTGTGAGGTATTACATATGCCTTGTCAGAATTCCCTGCTTGGGACATATTGAACCCCAGGTCCCAAACCCAAGATTTTGAATTACAAATATCCAGTAATTCTAGGGAAAGGTTGTTATTGTGATTATTGTTCAGTCATTAAGTTGTGTCTGACTCTTCCCAACTCCTCTTCCCCATTCTGAATCCCTGTAGTTATTGTTGAACCTCTATCCAACACAAAGCATCATCTCCAATAATTTAAGATGAGGGAGTTTTATTCTAAAATATTTGTAGGGATTCTAGAGACTTAGAAAAGCTACTGAAGGCTTATCCTTCCTTCTTGTTGTTTTTGTTCTGTCACCAAGTCATGTCCAACTCTTCATGACCCTATGGACCATAGCATGCCAGACCCTTCAATCCTGTGATGGTGAACCTATGGCACATGTGCCAGAAGTGGCACACAGAGCCACTTCTGCCGGCACACAAGAGGTCGCCTGGAAGAACTCTACTGTGCATGCACGCACGCTTCCTGCCCAACAGCTGATTGTCAGACATCTGGTGCACATGTGCGGGGTGCACAGGAGATGCGCATGCATGAACAGAAATGCGTAGTACATGCAGGGGGATTGCACATGCATGCGCAGAGATGCATGACATGTAGGGGGAGTCACATGCATATGCACAGAGATGCACAGCATACACAGGGGATCGCATGCACATGCGCAGGGGGTTGGGGGGCATGCATTGCCTTTGACATGGGAGCCCAAAAAAGTTAGCCACCACTGTTCCAATCTAATCATTTCATCCTGTGCCATCCTCATCTCCTTTTGCCTTCCATCTTTCCCAACACCAGGGGCTTCTCCAAGGAGTACTCTCTTCTCATTAGGTGGCCAAAGCATTTGAGCTTCAGCTTCAGTATCTGTCCTTCCAAAGGACATTCAGGGTTGGTTTTCTTTAGGATTGACTAATTTGATCTCCTGGCAGTCCAAGGGTCTCTCAGGAGTCTTCTCTAAGACCGTCCAGAATAATTACTTTCCTTTAACTTGAAAACATTTCAGATGGCGGCTAGAGTAGAAAAAACAAAACAAAATAAATAATAGAGCAGAAGAGACGATATATAACGTAAACATTCAAGAGACTTTATATCATAGGAAAAACAATATTTGCCAATTATTCAGCATTTCCTAGACCTAGCATTGAATTTCATAGAACACAATCTAGATGGCCTATGTACAGATTTATTAGGAAATTAATATATACTGTCTCTTACATCATTCCAGAAGACATGTTTTCAATTCTGCTGGATAATTTATAAGGGATGTGGGAGAAAGTGCTTGGATTAATATTTTAATTAGGAATATGCATGTTTCACTACAAGTAGATCAATGTTGCTCAATTCACACAGGCATTTCTTTTGAGCCAAAATGTCTGTCTCCAATTGACGAGGAATAAATGTAGAAAATGGGATTAAATTGGCATGGATAGTTGAAAATTATACAGCAGTGAAGATTTTTCCATTTCAAATATGAAGGTGAAGTTAAACAACAATTACTGTGTAACACGGTTACAAAAGTGATGTAACTTTATTTTGGGAGGGTGAAAATTAGGTAATATTCAGGCACAATTGTATGTGGTTGGGATGGATCAGATTCAATTTTATGCAGATAGTCTTACTTGTGAATAGCCATCTTTAGGCATGAAACCTGCCTGGGCCAGTCACTTTGCCTCAGCCCAACCCACCTCACTGAGTTGTTATTATGGGGAAAATAAGAGGAATGAAGAATATTTTATATGTTTGCCACTTTGAATTATTTATTAAAAGAATAGCAATAACATAGCACTTCAACTTATATACCACTTTATAGTGTTTTACAGCCCTCTCTAAACAGTTTACAGAGTCAGCCTATTGCCCCCAACAATCTGGCTCCTCATTTTATCAACCTCAGAAGGATGGAAGGCTGAGTCAACCATGAGCCGGCAAGAATTGAATTCCTGGCAGTGATCAGTGAGTTCACCTGTAATCAGCATTGGGATCCTACCTGTTCCACTACTGGTTCAGTGATCACAAATGTGCAGCTTTCCACACACCAGTTGAGGCCTGCAGCACCAATCAGCTGTGAGGATAAAGAAGAGAAAAGCAATGGGGCAGGTGGGAGGGCCAATCCTGCGCTTTTTTCTTCTTTCTCCTCTCAGCTGATCATTGGAAGCTTTTTTTTTTTTTTACTACCGGTTTGACTGAACCAGGAGAAATTTTTGCTACCAGTTCGGCCGAACTGGACCAAACCAGTAGTATACCACCACTGCCTGCAATACTGCTATCTAATCATTGTACCACCATGGTTCTATTAAAAAAAAACTAATAAAATAATATAGGAAGAATAAAAGTTTAATAAATAAATCAAACCATGACAGTGAGAAAATAATGTAGCAACCCTGTGTTACTTTGGGAGAGCAATTTATGTGAGAAAATATAAAGTTACTATTTTGCAAAAAAAAAAATCTTGCAAGCTTTGGAAACATAAGTGGTGATGTTTTGTTGTTTTAAATAGAACAAGCTAATATTGGATCAAATCTTACAAGATACCGACCAAAGGTAGACAACGAAAGAGGAGTGTTTCATGTCCTCAAGCACAATTTCCCATTTAGCCTCATTATGTTCTCTTTTGATAATGAAGTTACAAGTTTGGGTCATTTGTGGAAAAAAGTACTTAACTCTGTTAGATATTAGATCGAGGCTAAACATATGAAGAATGGTTATAGGAACTGGGCATGGCTAGTCTAGTGAGAGAAGGACCAGGGGAGACATGATAGCGGTCTTCCAATATTTGAGGGACTGCCATAGAGAGGAAGGGGTCAAGCTATTTTCGTAAGCACCTGAAGGCCAGACAAGGAATAAATAATGGATGGAAGCTGACCAAGGAGAGATTCAACCTAGAAATAAGGAGACATTTTCTGACAGTGAGAACAATCAATCAATGGAATGGCTTTGCTTGCAGAAATTGTGAGAGCTTCATCACTGAAGGCTTTCAAGAAGAGATTGGACTGCCATCTGTCAAAAATAGTGTAGGGTCTCCTGTTTGGGTAGGGGGTTGGATTAGATGACCTACAAAGTCTCTTCCAACTCTGTTAGTCTGTTCTGTTCTGTTAAGCAGGTGAAACAAAGATGAAATCTAATTAATTCTCATTTAAACACAAACTAGTCTATTTTTTTTTTTAATGTTGAACCTATATGTGAGCTGAAGATTAGTTAGCTATTGAAAATCTCACTTTTACACACTTTACAACTTTATAGTTTGTCATTAAAAATAGAAACAAACACATACTAGGAAAATGTCTGCACAGAAATGCATGTTTTCATGAAAAGAAAATGTACACATTAGGTATTTTTTTATTAAATACCCAAGCACATAAAGCAACATTGCAAACAAGGTATTCACAAACATATCTTTTTTGTGAACTTTAAAGTACTATTAGTTATGCATAATGGAGTCATTTGGAGAAACTGAGTTTAATACCCTTGGAAAAGGGAGTAGTTCAAAAAACAATAAAAACTAACAATCGTCACACTCATGTTCCATTACTATTTGACGTTGGTTTTTCTTTTCTTTTTTTCTTTTCTTTTTTTGCAAATTTCTTCTGGGGAAAGAGACGTTCTGAAATCAAATCAAATTATTTATTTCAAGTCAGTGACATAGAGTGAAAAGAGATTCTGTATTTGTCAAAGACTGACATCCTTCATGGTGACTGACTCCTTCCTACTACAAGTTGAATGGGAAAAGTGCCCTCACAATGTCTACCTCTTCGATTTTTAATAAAAGTTTGACAGTACTTTAAATGGGAGGAAAGAGCTTGTAGATATCTAAGTTTGGGGAACAGAATTCCAAATTCCGTGGTTGTTTGGAAGCAGATGGCCCTGTTAAGCAGCCTCTTACTCTGGATAGTATTTACTGCAAGCCACAGATGCTTGAGGTCATTCCTAATGTGTTAATTCATTCCCGATTTCTGGTTTGCATGCCATATTGGAGGGAGGAAATGTGCCTCTGTGCTCAGTTGATGGCTGTTAGGGATTTTACATTTTTTGAATAGTCCTAGGTTGCTCCATTTAGGATGTGCTTTGTGTCTCATCAAGGGTGACCAGAATCAAGAAATGTGGTAACACAACTGTCTAAAATGAATGCTTTCTGCATCTGATTTATTAATCTTGAAGATGGTTATGGTGATTAGTCTTGGTTTTCTGCCCTTCAGACTTCTGAGGGAAGTAGAATCCAAGCACATTATTTATATGATCTCCAATTATTGCAAGGTAATAGTAAAGAGGATTTTCACCCCAAGAGACGCCAAGTTCTATGGAAAACAAGATAGCAATAGCATTAGCATTATATACTATTACATAGTGCTTTACAGCTCTCTCTAAGCAGTTTAGAGAGTCAGCATATCTGGTTTCTGGATTTCTGAATAGCATATCTGGATACTGATTTTGAAAAGTCTTTGATCTGATCCTGCAGTATTCAATATTATTTTGGCAATAATCCCGGAAGATCTCTATTTCAAAATTATCAGAAATAAATATGCAAATGAGAGCAACTGAGGATTATTCAATAGCACAGTGCATTCATATCTCTTTATGTCAAGTGTTCATTCATAGCTCCAATGATAACCCAGCTCTTGACTGGGTTTTTAAAATGAAGAGATTAGGTTTGAACTATCAATGCTACTTAACTTGATAGCTCTACATCAGCTCCTGAGTCCCAAATGGTATACTTTAAATGCCAGTGATTAATGCACAACAGAGAAGAGGGTAATTTTCTACCTGCTCTTTTGAACTATCTGACTGGCCACTGAAGATACAGAATGCTGAAGTAGGTGGTCATTTATTCTGACCCAACAAGGGATCTCTTACGTTCTTGTGAATATTCTAAAAAAGTTGTGTCGAACTCAATTTCATTGAAGGCCATATCAGGGTTGTGTTTGACTTTTGGGGCCAGGTGGGGGTGGCCAAAGTGGGCGTGGCCAGCTTGATGTCACTTATGTCAGGGGCACCTCTGGTAGCCCAGGTGGGGATATCACAGCTTCCTGCAGCCATCTGCCAGCAAAAATGAAGCTTGGAAGGGCCATGTGGGCCCTCCTGAGCTCCAATTTCACTGGCAGAGGCACCGTGGGTTGGTCCTTCGCTATTTCTAGGGTAGCCCCATGGGCCAGATCTAAACACCCTATGTGCTAGATCTGGCACACGGGCTTTATTTTTGATACCCTTGTTCTCAAGCTTTATTTATTGGAACAGTTCAATTCCACTTAGATGTTGTTGATGTAGAGAAGACAGAAAATCATGAAATTAAATCACAGCTGTAAAACTTTATATATATATATATTTAAAAAATTATTTAAAAGAAGTATCCAAGATTTTTTTTGTCAACTTTCCCAAATTTTTTGGAATTCTTCACCAAATCTGTAGTGTCAGCTGCTCCAAATCATAAAGCTTTTAGATTTAAGCCAGAAATACGACAGAGTTGTTTTCTGTACAATACATCCTAATGAAAGAACTAGGGACCAAAGGAAGTCATTGGCTGACCTTTGGTCACATCATATTAGACCTTGTTGGTTTGGGATGTGTGTTGAGTTAAAAATGGATGCTAGTTCAAAGAAAATAAGATAAAACCCAGACATCTGAAGAATGTGTGCATTTCCTCCTTTCTTGTCCTCTTTCAGTTTGATAAAAGAGAATTTGCTTTTGAAATTTCTTTCAAAGAAGAAGGAAGCATTTGTAAATTATCACATGATGTTCTTGAATTTATCTAGTCATCTTGGATTGACTTACTTATCAATAGGTGGGCGAGGCATATATGTGAATATCCTATCCTTCTTCAACATCTCCATTAGTCTGTGTCTCCCTGGCTTTTTATGCTTCCATTGAATCATAATGGAAGACATCCAAAAAGAAGCAATATTACTTCTAAGCAATTGTCCCATTCTGGAAAAATTACTGAATTTTTTTGGAGAAAAAAATTCTTCTTCTTCTTTTGGAGAAACCTTGCAGAATCATCCACCCAAATTATTTTCCTGTGAGTTTGATAAAGAATTCTCAAAACCTTGGGAGGAGCATTGACACCTCAGTGGTTGAGGCGACTGAATTCTAGTCCCATTCTAGGTATCAAAGCTGCCTGAGTAACTTTGGGCCAGCCACACAAAGTTTCTGTCAGCCCAACTTGACTCACACAGTTGTGGTGAAAGCAAGAGAAGGAAGTATTCACCACTTTGAATTATTTATAGAAATAATAAAAGGTGGGATAAAAAATAAATATTCATACACATAAGTGCATACATGCGCACATGCAGAGATGTGTGCACATGCACATGCCCACACAGCATGAATAAATAAGATGATACCTCCCTCCTACCATTATTATATATATATAATAATGAGGTGCATCCAACCATATCCATAGATAGGTATCCCTATCCATGGACAGGTAAGGCTCTTTATTTATGAAATGACATTGAAAAATCATTTATTGGGTACTTGGTTCATGACTTTGAAAAGGATACAGTCATTAGGCTGATTAGAGATTAAATTTCCTGTGCCTTGATTTTTATTTAATTTCATTTGTTAAAAAAAATGAAAAGAGACAGATAGAAGCCTCTGTGTGACATCAAAGTAATGTTTGTAGCTTATCTCATTGCAACCAATCTCAGAAATACTTATAAAGCCAGAACTCTTTCTCGGCCGCTTGTCAATGATTTATATTTATATTTGAATTTTCATGTAAGAAGCATCTTTCCCGTTCATCATAAAAACAGTACTTTCTCTTCCTCCCTGTTCCTGGAAGAAAATCTCTTTGATAGAAATAGTTCATTAAGCTAATTATATTTATCTAGCTTTCTGGAAATGTTCTAGTCATCTTTTCAGATTTTACAGCAAAATGGGCCTTGAGCAATACTGCTTGAGCAATACTTCCCAAATATTAATATAGAAGGGCAGTCATTAAGCGACAAAGTGTTGGCCATTTCAGTTTTGAAAAATACACATAGACAGTAAGTCTATGGCTTAGAGAATTATATTTGGAATGAACAATGCTTGGTTCAAATCTCTGTTCAACCAGAAAAATATGTGGATGAATCTGAGCTTTTTGTCTCTCCTTAACTATCCAGAAATCCATAATTTCAGTAGTGAGATCAATTCTGATAAACAATGTCCAATTCTACTGGTTCTCACTCAAATTGATGAGAATTTGCTTCTCAAATTAATTGAAAGGCCAAAAGATTTTTGATCAATGTGAGAGTCCCATCAGGGTTTTATTTATGGAGCCATTTAATTACCAGTCGGCATAATTTGGGCCCATCCCTTTTAAGTCCTTAAGTATGGAAAACAAATAATAAATGCTGTAAATAAAACAAATGGCATGATACACTTTATATATGCATTGGACAAACAATGTCCCTATTTGTCTAGGGAGATTCTCAGTCATTCAGGTAATAGTTTTTCCCAAAGGTACTTTTTCATGAGGTGATTGGACTTTCCTTGTTTTTCCTTGAAGACATTTCACTTCTCATCCAAGAAGTTTCTTCAGTTCAGAGTGAATGGTGGAGAATGAAAGGACTTATATTCCTTGCAATCATCTGGTCGTTAGCATTCTTTCTGAGAGTCATAGAGGCCACTTGCAGGCTTATCTGGGCCCTTAGGTACACCTGAATAGTGCAAATGGGTATGGAACCTTTTTGGAACTGCTGAAAGAGGAGATAGGTGGTGTCATATCCCTCCCTCTCTGTTGAAATATGTCTCTATTTCTGATCCTAACATATTGACAGGAATTCATTAGGAGAAAAGTTCCTTTTGAAGAATAGAAGAGCTTACACTGAAAGATGTTTGGCACTTATTTATTGGAGATATTGAAGCAGAATCTGGATAACTATCTTGGCATGCAGCCTCTAATTCCTTTATTCAGGATTTGAACTACATGACCTTCAGCATGAACTTGTCTTGATTCCTTTATTTACCCACAAATAAGCCCTATTTATTGGGACCTATTACTCAATAAGTGGGATCTACTACTGTGTACATGAGTGTATAATAGAGAGCTTAATTTTAGGATTACAGCTTTGTAAAGATCTTTTCACTACTAAAATGCTCGTTTCTATAACATTTAGCTGTAATTTAGCTGGATGAACAGTCCATCATAGGGCAACAATTTCTGAAGCAAGGTAATTAAATGAGCTTATAGATCGTATCCAAAATTTGGGACCCATTATTCCCAAGGGAATGTTATTTGGGAGAAGGTGTGGCTTCTTCAGTTGCTGCTGTGAACTGTTGTTGTGATTATGTGATCCCAATTTTCAATGTCCGATGACAGTTTCCCAGCCACTCTCACAATTATTTGACCCATCTCATGAACTCCCAAGCACTCCCATCAACTCTTCCCAACCCACACCATTTCCAAAGCCCCTTTTCATGGCATGAGAACTCTCATGTGCTCTTATTTACCCTTCCTGACCTTCCTGACTTACACTGATTTGCATACCTCCCTGAACCACATGGCATCTGTTATGCACCCCCTCACAATCTTCCCAACTAATGCAACATCTCTCATACCTCTAAGTACCCCTCCCAACCCACAGACTGGAGAACCCTCCAACTTCCTCTCCCACTACTAGCAAGTACTTTCCTGCACACTGGCCTTGGGCTTCTTAATTGACTTCCTATTGATATCTCCACTGATTTTCTTCCTGCAAATTTCCCAAATATTTCTCAATGCAAAATAAATGGGGAAGCCATCAAGAATTCTAGAGAGGGGGAGAAGGAAGGAAAGATGGAAGAAAGAAAGAAAGAAAGAAAGAAAGAAAGAAAGAAAGAAAGAAAGAAAGAAAGA
>BLBF01000006.1:14172767-14188616 GCA_015471245.1 Laticauda colubrina
AGAAAGAAAGAAAGAAAGAAAGAAAGAAAGAAAGAAAGAAAGAAAGAGAGAGAGAGATTTTTTTTACAATATTCCCCGCCAAATTATCATCAGTTGTATGACAGCAGGAATTCAGAAGTCATTCCTGTTCCCACTGCTTTTTTGCCCATCCATGGTCATTCTGTTTCTCTGTTTTAGTAAGAAAATATATCTGAAATGATGATTCACTGAGTTACAAGTTGCCTAGTTTAATTTATTTGTGCAATAATATACAAGTTTACTTTGGAGTACTTAGAAGTTTTATGATGTAAGAATAGTACCATACGTGTACCAAAATGTTTAAATATAGAAAATCTGGTAAAGACTCCAGACATTTTTCAGAACATACGCTTCATTTTCATCCCTCCTGCCAATTTCCATTATCCCTTCAATTGTCAGGCAGCACCGGGGCTAATCAAAAGACATCACAGGAAAAAAACGGGAGACTTTCTCATCCAGCTGCAACTTTTCAGAAGAGTCAAATAATATAGTCATAATACATTTGTGCTATAGATCAAATTATTTTTAGATTATTTTACATTTTTAAAATCAGCATTATTTCTATTTCTGCCTTTGAAGAAACTTTTGAAGCCAAGTAAGTAGCTTCTTTAAATCTCCAGGAACACTTTTGTTTCCTTCCTGGGTAAGATCATATTCATGAAAAAATTCAAGGTTATCTTTTCTACAAATTTCAGCTGGGCCACTACTACCCCACCCCTTTCCCTCCCCACCACTTAATTATGAATAGGAACAGAAAATTAACAAGAAAATGAAGTACAAATGAAGTGGCCTATTCCAGATAGTGTAGCTTCTTCTAAGAGGTTTTTTTTTTTCCCCTTTGGTCTCTGAATAATTTTAAAAGTATCAAACAAGCGAGTGTTGAAGGCCACTGTTTCATTTTCATGAAACAAAATGCTTCTAAAAAAAGATGCTCCAGATTTCAGTCAGGTTTGTCTTCTATGGAAACAACTATGATAATCAATAAAAAGAAAGTTGAACTTCTACTCTCTGAGGTACTTCATAATAGATGATGGATCAAAGAATTTGTCAAATAAGAAGGCCTGATCTGAGAAATCTCTAGGCAGATTTGTTTCTTGTCACTGTTGCAGGTATATTCAGCTTAATTAATAAGGTAGATACACTAATCAGCCTAGATTATCTCCCCCACTCTCTGCAAGCAGTGGTGGAATTCAAATAATTTAACAACCGGTTTGCCCACAGTAGATCAGCTGTTGTGGGAGACAAGGCCCATACCCAGCCTCCAGCTTCACTGCACATGCCTCCCATGACAGCCAACCGCATCCTGGACAAACTGGTTGTTAAATTACCACCCGCCTTGGCTATCAAAATAGATCCTGGGTGCTGTGTGACAATGGAGAAATGGGAAACAGAGCAGTCGGCATGAAGGAAAGTGGAGGAGCAGGGAGGAGAAAGAGGGAAAGCGGCTGTTCTGACCTAGGCTTCCCCAAAAAACACTAAGCAGACTCTTTGTCATGGCAAAATCCCTTTTATTAAACAGAGGTGAATTTCTTGCATTCACATTCAGCCAAAGGCCTTTCAAGGGTGTAATTAGGAGCGCGGACCTTATCTAGCTTGGAGAGCTGCCAAGTAAATAGTTTCAAACCACAGTGCTGACAAGGAAGGAATTGGCACAGAGTTTTTGAGATGCACAGACAGATCTTTACACTGCTGCAATGAACAAATTGTTTCCTGCAAAAGACCCCTCCCCTTTTGCTCCTCTTTTCATCCCATTCACCATCCACCTGTGGCTTTACTTCCACGTTGACTCTTAGTTCATAACTGTTCTTTTCTTTTGGCAGCCCTGCACTTGTCCAGCTGGGAACCGGCTCCAGCTGCTCTTCTGCCTCACTGCTGTCTGACTCAGAAGGCAGCTGATAACTGCCAGCCTGCCCTGGCCCCATCTCTGCCTCTGACACAGAGACCTCGTCCAAACCTTCCTCAGCCTCCAGGACTGGCCCATGTTCCTCCCCAACCTCCTCACTATCTGGCTCTACTGCCAGCTCTGCCAGCTGCCAGTGGGCCACAACAGCAGTCTTTTCCTTCCTTCGCACTGGCCACGACATTGCCCATTTCTCCATTGCTGTGCAGCGCAGTGTCCAGGATCCACTTTGATAGTGGAGGGTGGGGGGAAATTTAACAACTTGTTCAATCCCACCTCTGCCCACAAGGGATAACAAAAATGTCACCTCCACAAAAAATGCTTCCTTTCTCAAACTAGATGCTTTAAAGTTGTAACTTGTCAGCTTTTTCCACTCACTTAGCAGACTCAGTTCAAAATTAGCTCTTGAGGGGCATGTCTCCTTCCTCTCCCCCGCCCACCCAAGTCTGCTTATACAACTCTCTTGTGCTTGGATGGTGCCACTTTGGCTACAGGAGGACACACAACTGGAGGATGAGTTCTCAATTAGTATATTAGACGACGCATAGTAATAACAGCATGTACATACATTAAGCATCTATTTATTTCATTTGGCTTTGATTCCATTTCCTAAGTGGCTTGTTAGCATTCAAGAGAAATTACAGGAGCATAATGACTGGGAAATAACCTTTCTGATGACTTCAGTTACATTTAGAATAAATTGATACCTAAGCAATAGTCTTTAAAAAAAAAAAAAGAGAGAAACAGAGAGAGAAAGAAAATATGATACAAGATCTCTTCACTAATAAAGCTTACAGCTGATTGTGCTCCCTCTGAAAACTTCAGGCCACTATTGTTAGGGATGTGTGTGGGCTCTATCTAGCAACCAGCAAATCTCATTACTGCTAAAATAATCAATAGCTTTTCCTAATGCGTTCAGATGGTGACACAGACAAGATCGATCCAACGTGTTTTTGTTTTAGGAAATGCAGCCTTTTAGTTCTTAATTAAGGTAGAGACTTTGCTTCCACAGGGATCTTCATGATTAATGCTCCTGCAGAGAACAAGATTTGCTGAGGAAAGAACTGGAGGCAGGGAAATTTCCAAAATGTCAACCAGATTTTTTTTTTTTAGCCTTTTCCAATACTTGTTTCCTTAGTCTGTTTTGCCTTCAGACAGTGGCCAATCATTCAGCAAGTTCATATGCAGGGATACAGTAGGAGGCAGTAACTTCTTCTATTGTTTTTCCCATCAGTCAGCTCTAACAGTGTGCTGGCTGTGATATGGGGATATTGTAAATGTTAAGGCGAGGAGCCATTAAGTGTTGAATCCTCCTTGAATTTATTTAGTTCCTTTTTTTAAAAAAAAAAAGCCATTTACTGTAATTGATGGCCCTTGCCCTTTTAATGACAACGAATTCCACAGTTTAACTAACAGATGTCTAAAGAATTACTTTTTTTATTGGATCTGAATCTTTTTGTGTTTAGTTTCAGTGGATAACTGTGAATTCTAACATTAAGTGTGCTCAGTGGTGGGATTAAAAATATATATATATATACCAGGGTGTGGCGTGGCTTGATGAGTGTGGCGTGGCTTGGTGGGCATGGCAAGGGAAGGATACTGTAAAATCTCCATTCCCACCCCACTCCTGGGGGAAAGTTACTGCAAAGTCCCATTACCTTCCCACCCCACTAACCTGCTTTCCAGCTCCGTTCTCCTGTGCAGGGCAACCAAAGAAGAACCAGCCAATCAGCTGGGACTCAGGAGGCAGAGAATAGATGGGGGTGGGGGCAGTGGTGGGATTCAATTTTTTTACTACTGGTTCTGTGGGCTTGGCTTGGTGGCCGTGCCAGGGGAAGGAAACTGTATAATCTCCAGATAGAGGTGGTATTTGCCGGATCTCTGAACTACTCAAAATTTCCAATGTTTCTCCAGAACTGGTCAGAACCTGCTGAAGACCACCTCTGAGTGTGCTGCATGACAAAGTTCAGCCATAACCACATTCTCCACACCACACATGAATTTTTATATTTTATTCTCTAAGCTACCCTCTGCCCAATTTCAATTGCTTTTCTTTGCAGGGAACCTATTTTAATCCTGTTTTATTTTGATCATCATCTTGTCCCCTTCCCTGCTTTAAAATATCCCTTTTTTATGCGTTGTAGGAAGTTAGCACCCATCCTCTCCTAGAAAATTGAAATGTTCTAGGAAATATTAAAAAGGCAGAATATTTCCCCTAAAAAGAGTAAAGTAGAAACTCAGAGAGGCAGCCGCCTCCCCATCTTTGCTAATGGGCCATTAAGGCCTAGGCCAGAATATTCTATATAATAAAGGCCTCTACACATCTCACCATCTGGCCTGGGAAGATTGTATCAGCCAACATTCAGGTGAAGCCATGTGGTCCAGACAAAGCCTACAAACTCTCAGCATCTCAGCCATTTTCCTTCTTTCTTCATCAAGGGCATGTGATCCTGTCCACCATTAAACCATATTTCCAAACAGCCTCCATGGTTCCAGTGTCTTTTTCCTCACTTAGAACTGAACCCAGAAGGATAATTTTTCCAACAGTGTGATGACCGAAAATACTGTAAGTATGATCTCACCAAGCATAGAGAAGGAAATTGCTCCATTGGTAGTGTTTCATTTCCCTTCCTAATTTTTTCAAGCATAATATTTTAAAAAAAAAAACTTGATGGCATCAAGGAGCTATGATGGCATAGTAATTAAAATGCATGATTGCAGACTAATTCAGTTCACTGCCAGTAGTTCGATTCACATCAGCTCAAGGTTGACTCTGCCTTCCATTCTTCTGAGGTTAGTAAAATGACAACCCAGATTATTTGGGGGCAACAGGCTGACTCTGTAAACTGCTTAGAGAGGGCTGTAAAGCACTGTGAAATAGTATATACAGTTAGTCTAAATGCTTTCTAGAGATTCTTTAGTCCATTTTTATAGTATTTCTTTTGTTAGGAGGATTCTTAATAATTAGATCTTCCTCAAATTTTGAAAATGTCTGCAATATAGGAAAAAAGGAGTCACAGTTTCAGCCCTTCAAGGTAGTCCAGAAGCACATCTAGGAGTTTTAGCTCTATATTTATTTTAAGATTACATTAACAGAACCTTGAAAGTCTAAAAGTACATCTCTCCTCCCTCACCTTTACAGTTGATAAAGCTATTGAGGGTTCTTACTGAGATATTTGCCATGCCCCATTCCTTCTATGAGGTATGCTGCCTCTGATATGACCATTTTCTAGGCTGTAGAACCTCCTTCTGTCTCCCAAACATTGGGAGGGAAAATGAAGAAGAAGAATAAGCAGAGCTGGTGGGTGGAGTAAAATGTTCCATCAGTTTAGACTACTTGCAATCCCACAAGAGATCCAAATTCACCCCCTCTTGAATTCATTCTCTTAACTACTGGTAGCACCAATTTAGTTCTGATCATTAGATAACTAGATTCTGGAGTGGTGCAATGGCCTAGAGGTGGACATCTCACCTCTTAATCAGAAGGCTGTGAGTTCTATCCTAGGTAGAGGCAGATGTTTTTCTCTCTGGGCACAATGAGAATATATCTGCTGAACAAAACTCCACATTGGTGACAGGAAGGGCATCCGGATTTTAAATCCTCTGCTAGCTCCATTCAATTGCCCAGACTCCACCCTGCAAGATGATGATGATGATGTTTAGATGACTAGATTCTCATGTATATGTTTCAATTAATTGTTTATATTACTACACAAATGGTCCTAATTCTTTGCATCTGACAGCAAAGGACAAACATGTGCCATAACTTTACAACCCAAACTCCACCACCTATGTACTTGGGGGTGGTATAGTGATGCAAATAGAACATGGTAGAGCTTACATCCTGACATCAGTATCACATTTAGTTATTTGGCTTCATTGCGTTTAGCAATATATACCTACAAAAAGAAAGGCAGGTGTGGTGCTTTCCTCACCCAATTTTAAGGTGAGGACAATGCAGTCTCGGGATATTAGTTGAGAGGATAAATCATTCTGAAAGGCAATTCAAATATACATTAACTTTTGTGCACAAAATAAAATTGTCTCAAAGACATGCAAGCATGGATGACTCTGGAATTACACAATGTGCACTCAAAGTAAGAAATGGGGAGATTGGCAAAATATTAAGATGGTTCTATCAGATGTAAGAAGAACTTTTTGTAAGAAGGACAGATGTAAGAAGGACCTTTGAAACTATACCCCATTCCTCCCATGATGTACTATATGAGGGACCATCTCTTTCAGATCACATCTGACCATCTTGCCAGATTCAGCAAAAATGGATTGTTGCAGGTCCCATCCACTGGGAAGTTTCATTTGGCGGGATCTAGGTGATGAGCCGTTTCTGCTGTGGCATCAGCTTTACAGAACATCCTATAGAACAACCCAGAAGTGTGAGTAACCTTATCTTTTTGAGCTTTCTGGAGGTTCCTCAAAAACTCCTGGTTGTGTCAGCAGGCCTGGGGAGACTGGCAAAATACTGAGATGGTTCTGTGAGATGTAAGAAGTCAGGAACCCCAGAACAGAGTTCCAAAGGACTACAAGTTTTTTTCATGCTATCTATACTCAAGAATTTGAACTACGTATGGTCAAGGAAATTGGCACAAGGTAACAGTCAATGGACTTCAAGGGGGACTGGATTTAGGTCTCCTACCAGGACATCAAGACTTCAAACTGATCATTTGATCCACCCTTGAGTCTGCTTGGTCATCTTCAGATTCCTTGGTAATCGCCATTTCTTCTCTGCCTTATTTCTTTCTTTCTTTTTTTGTTTTTGTTTTTGCGTCTTTTATAATTTTTAGTTTTTTTAACAGTAACAATATTAATTTGCATATTTTATTTTTAACTTTCTTCTACGCTGGCCAGAATCACCTGAGCGTGAGATAGGCAGCTATGTAGATACGATAAATAAATAAATAATTATCAACACTACTGTGCTAAAATAATTAGTGTGACATACAAACAGATAACTATGCAATCAAGCCTACTTTTACTGTGTCTCCCCTCCCCTCCTCACAATTTCTATTTGTGTATCTGTGTTAAGCAGTTACACTTTTACAAAATACCTTAATGCTAATGTAATCACACCAATATGAGACTTAATTCTAAAAAGGGTAGGTTTGAAAGTGGGATAAATCACTTGAAGTGACTTGCAAATAAAAAGGCCAAAGACACTCCGCTGTCTCTTGATAAACACATTATCACTTTTTGACAAAATAATAACTACATGTGCAGAGAAAGAAGAAGGAAAAAAAAAACCCACTTGTTTTGCATCACATATTTTATTTGTATTTTGATCCAGATGCTAAGGCAATAAGGACCATATACACAAAAGCTGTGTTTCTGCATCACGCTAAGTGTCACTTGTTTTAAATGGGGTTTGGTGAACAGGCCACAAGGACCCTGTTCACACTTAGCCTAAAACTAAAAAGCTTTGTTTAGAAAGTGTGATGCCTGAGTTCACATATCATGTTACGTCAATGCTGCAGGATTATTGCATCGGGCAATGTGTGAAGACAACTGCTGTGCAGTGCAGTGACTAGATGGCAAAAATAGAGGTGAGAAAATGATCAGACCTTTCTCCAACCACAAAGTTGAAAGTACTTATACAAATACTAAGTATTCTTAGTACACTCAGTTACTTTCAGCCATAAATCCCCATTAAAAAAAAAGTTAGAATGGAAGAAGAATTGCATGACTGGGATAGAAATAGTTCTACTTAGTAAATTAATTTCTGAACTCATACATTATTCAATTAATTTATTTTTATTCTCCATATGCTAGACTTACTTGCCATTTACTGTTACACAAATAATTTCTGCTCTGTCCTTCTTCTATCCATTGGAACTCTCATGGTTAGCTATGTTATTTATTACTTGCATCTGACATCTCAGTGCTCTTTAGATTTGGTCATTAATTTAATAAAAAGGTCTATTTTATAACTGGCATTTGTTTGAGACTAGCATATGCTCTTATCTGCTGGTAGATAAGAATAAAACTTCTGTATTTCTCTGGCTAGAACAGTATTAAAATTGAAAAAACTAAGTGTCCAACTTATTTGGGCCATGTCAGGCAGGAGTTTTCACTAGAGAAAGCAATTATGCTTGGAAGAGTTAGTGAGGGAACCAAGCCATCAAAGAACACAATGGCTGGAACTTAGAAAGAGTGCAAAGAAGAGAAACAAAGATGATTGGGGGACTGAAGGCTAAAACATATGAAGAAGTGTTAAAGGAATTGAGTATGTCTAGCTCAATAAAAAAGATGGTCTAAAGTTGACATGACAGTAGTCATATCAGCAATATCTAAGGAGCTAGCACAAGAAAGAGGGGGTCAACTTATTCTCCAAAGCATCTCAAAGCAGAACAAGAAGCAATGGATGGAAACAAACAATGAGAGGACCAACCTAGAACTAAGGAGAACTTTCCTGACAGTAAGAACAATTAATAATTGGAATGACTTCCCTCCTCCAGAAGTTGTGGGTGCTCCAACACTGGAGGTTTTTAAGAAGATATGGGCAACCATTTGTCTGAAAAGTATAGGGTTTTCTGCTTTAGCAGGGGGCTGGACTAGAAAACCCCCAAGTCCCTTCCAACTCTGACACCATCAAAGCTGAGAGCCAAAGTATGGAACAACTCAAAGAAGTAGTACAAGTCTGGAAGACATGGAGAGATCTAGCCCATAGAATCACCAAGACATAACTGATTGGATATCACCACCACCACCATCATCCTCACAACAGGTTTGATGGGACCTTGAATGAACTGGAAAGTCAGGTTCGCCTACTCAATATCCTAGAGCCTTTTATTCTTCCTTATTTACCTGGTTTCCCCATTTGGTTGGGCTCTTGACAGCTAAGCAAAGTATTATTTCTTGGGAGAGGAATGTTTTGAAGTAATTCATTAGAATGAATTCTAATGCATTGTAGCATCATTTCTGGTAGACTGAGTTAACACTGAAAACTCCATGTAATTAGTTAGGCTGTAACTTTTTTGTGCCACTCTTATTGTTGTATTTATGTGGTCATTTCAATAAAACAATCTCCCCAACACTACAGAGGATTACTTTGTACTTTACATCTAATTGTTATTTTTATAGAATCATAGTGTAACTTGGTAGCCTCTATCTGTTCATTGAAAAAAAAAGGAGATCAAATTCTGGATGCTATCCAATAAAGCCATGTTAGGTTTCATAAAAACTTAAGAACATAATTTGTTATTGCTTTCTTCCAGAAGACTGCTTCTTTCATTTCCTTTCCATTTTTTAAAAATTTCCATTTTAGCTTCTACTCTGACATTTTCTAAATATTTCATCTAAATACTTAGCCAAGTCCATACTTGTTTAGCTTTGTGTGATCAGCTGAATTGACGAGGTGTAGCTTTCTTCTGAAGGTCATACTCAGTGTAGAAATAGAAATCCCTGACAGACCACAGTTTAGTCTTGTTTGAAGAAATCTAATATGTATTAAATACTCTTCTTTGTTAACTACAAAATGAAGCTACAAGATTATCCGGTGAGTGATATTAAATATATTTTCACAGCTCTTCACGCTTAATGAAAAAGTATTTACTTCTTGTTTTCATTCTTTTCTCATTCATAGAGAAAGACTTGTACTGGTATTCTGCTGTCATGACTAAGAAATGAACCTCTCTTTTAAAAAAGAAATGCACCAAAGAATAGAGAAAGCTTTTTTAAAAATATGAACTATATATTTAGATCATTTTCCCAATACAGTAGTCCTCAACATGTATTACTATGATTGAGCTCACAACTTCAGTCTTAAGTTGTGATGGGGGTAACCCCCATGGTCAGACTGAATTTTGTAACTTTTTTTTGGTGATGGTTGTAAAGTGAATGTGACAGTTGTTAAGTGAGCCCATTGTTCACTATGGGATGTTATTTGTTGGAAACCAGAAAGAAACATCATAAATTGTTGGGCACTACAAGTAAATGCAGGAAAGTTCCCAAGTGCCCAAAGTGTGGTCACATGACCCTGAGGGAGCTGGACATTGAAAGTTGGTTTGTTGTAACTTTGAATGGTCGCTAAGAGAATGGACATAAGTCAAGAACTACCTGTACAGAATGCCATTATCTTTACAGAGTTTTTGGCAAGTATCCTTCACTCAAATCTGGAGATACTGTGATTCTTACATGTGTTCTACCACTGAACCATAATCCTTCCAATTTTGAAATAAATTGGTGATATGGACCAGTGGTTGCCAACCAGTGGTTGTCCACAGAGAAATGTGACCCCCCCCAAAGCACTCCCCCCAAAACAGTTAATCCAGGCTGCGCAGGAACACAAGGCTGTGCCGCCCACATAGCCTGCCCACCCACTGGCCCCCACCCTTCAGCCAAGCGCAAACCTTACCTTGAGTAAAGTCTCATGAGCTGGAACTGGAAGGTAAAACCAATGGTGGGGGAGGGAAATCTGCCCTGGGGTGGCTTACTGACATTGGTGGAAAAGTCGGTTCCATATTCCAGAGTTGCAGTAGTCACAAGACTGGCCCTTTGGTCACCCCAGAGCAGCTCTTGCAGTCCATGGCAGGCTGGTACACCTGGGTAAAAAAAGTGCAGCTGCTCCAGGATGACCAAAGGGCCAGTCCTGTGACTACTGCAGCTCTGGAATATGGGACCAAGTTTCCCACCAACATCAGCAAGCCACTATCTGTCAAAATTCATATTAGTGGTCCGTGAGATTTAAAATTATGTGTTTGGTGGTACCTGAGGTCCAAAAGGTTGGTGACCCCTGCTATGGACAATGGTTGATGACTATCAATCACAGTTTCTTTTGGTCAACTTTCCAGAAGTTTATGAAATGTGGAATTCTTTTACTATTATTTCTGGTTAACTAAACATCTGATTAATCAATATTTGATGTATATGCTTACACTCAATCCTATAGTCAAAGCCTATTTTCAAGCCACATTTCTAAATATACTTGAAGATCAAATACATTAATCTTTTTGTATTGCAGCATCTTGGTTATGTTTCCAGTCTGCTTATTAAATAGATTCATAGGAGTCTAAAAATAAAAATAACAATGCTTAATTACTTTATTTTCATTATTCTTAGAACATTTCAATTCATTTTGTTGGCAATCTATGATATGCATGTGTTTCACATAGCTGGCTCTTATGGGAGTGTTATGTTATATTTATAGAAATTTTCTTCAGACTCTTTGCCTTGTAAAAAAACAAAAATAAAAGAGCTTATTATTTTATATTCCCCAAGGTAGATATGTGTACGTGTGTATTATATTGACGTGTGCATGTATATATCTATCATCTCTATCTCTAATTCCATCTCTCAGTCTCCATTTCCATCTCTCTATCTCCCTCTCCCTCTCTATCTCTGTCAACCCCCCGCTCATCTATCTATATCTAATTATAACATCTGTCAGATTTTCAGCTTCCCTCAACATTTTCAGTTTATTTCAACTGTAGAGAAATCATCCAATCTATCACTTGAAGCCTAAGCTTAAACAGATTTTGTCCCCTCAGCTATCTACACTGGCATTTTAGAGACTCAAAAGATTGTTTTCTTGTATGATAGTTTAGCCTGAAAAGTGAAAGGAGATGTAAGACATCTGGCAAACAATGTGGGTCTTCATAAGTTACAAGTTATTTGATGACTTTTGAAAACCATTTCCCCCAGTATTGAAACCAGTATTTCTCAATTCTTCAGATGCTCATGGATTACAAAAAAACAGTTTATCTCCTGAATAAGTCAGTCCATTTTTGAAAGTCAAACTGGTTTGGAAGAAGAATCAGATCTAAAATAAATAGCTGGAGGACATGTAGTAAATCAGCAAAGACTTCTACTTGCTTAACTATTGCCACAGAAACAATGTGATTTCCCCTCAACCTTTCTAAATTAGTTTGTTAGAATTCTTAATTTGTTCTAATGAGGACTAGACATTTCATTGCCTGAAGCAAAACACAATAAATGGCTCTGCCATTCCAGACTTAAAAGATGACAAGATTATTGTGGTTCATTTTATAGTATCTATTAAATTTCAACATCAAACATTAAAACAGAAGCTAACAAAGGGAAAGGGAGGGGCAATAACATAACAAATTAAAAGTGACAGAAAATTATACATTAAACAAATATAACAATAATGACCTCCAACTTTCTTTTCATTCAAAGATAACAATAAAACCACCTCTGTCTAATTTTAAACTGATTTATAAAATATCTTAAAACACTAATAATACTAAAAAAAGACCCAAATATTTTAAAAATACTCTTTGCTTAATTTCATCTAAAACCTAATAAATTATCAAGTATAAATAACCTATATTTTAAAAAGCAACAATATTTCTGTAGTCAAACTCAATCTAATTTTCTTTGTCTTGTTAGACAATGTTTCTCAACCTTAGTAACTATGTTTGGATTTCAATATGATGCCTGGAGAATTCTGGGAGATGAAGTCCACATATCTTACAGTTAATAAAGTTGAGAAACACTGTTGTAAGAAATTAAAAAAATGGTCACAGGAAATGTAGATAAATGATTGCCTCTGAGCAAAGCTGTCATTTTCACCATTTTAGTTAGTTTCAAAATCCACTTTAGTCTCAAAATCCATTGTTCCAATGTGGGTACATGTTTTTTTCCCATCTTTGGTCATACAACAATCTTGCTGCTGATGTCATATTTAAAAAACAAAGCCACATGATAAGACTGGTGATTGATGAGCCATTCTTTAACACTGGCAATTACTTGTAGTGTTTTCTATCACATCTAAATGCAGACTGGGGTGGAGAGAACAAGGCAACTTTTATGCCACATGATGACTTCTTAAACATTTTCCTGCATCTTTCAATTTCTGCAACTTGAAATACTCTTCTCTTCTTTCAAGAGCTAGTTTGTTTATAATATTTACACATGATTGTATTTAAATGTATAGATTAAATCAGTGGATGAATTTTGGAGGGAAGCAAATAATTGATTCAGCTTCTTGAACTACTATACACCTTAATATACTTGATTTGTTGTGGGAAAAGTTAAAAGAAAATAAAGCTAAAAGAAAATAAAGCTACTCCAATTTATTGAAAGATTTATTCCATAAGAAAGCTTCACCCTTATGGTGGGCAAATAAATTAATTTACCTTTTTGATATCACTTTTTTTTCAGTTTAATGAAAGAATTTTTTTTTAAAAATCTGTAGCCCAGAAGATGCTGGATAAATTTTTTCATAAGCAAAATTTGGAGTTATTGAGCTTATTACAGGCATAGTATGACTAATTAGTAGGTATGCATACCTTATTTTCCATTATACAGTCCTCGTTCTAGTGATGTGAACCTTATCTTCCTTCAGTATAATTCACTTATTTCAGAGATATGGAAATATAATGAGATATTGTACAAAAAGTCAGCCAAAATACACCCCAGTACATTCAACAATATCACATGAAAACATTTTTTATTATCTTGATCTCAAGTCATTGTGATGGAGTACTACAGATGTTTTTTGACTACTGGTGTTGTTATTGTCAGTATGAAGGCAAAATTTGATTCTTCAAAAATAGATAGAAAAACTTTCTTCCTCTGGAAAACATTGGCAAAATCAGCCATTGGATTTGTCTGCCAACAAATCTAGTAGTGAATTTTGAAAGGCAAATTGTGACCAACTTAACTTCACACCGGTTTAGCAGTAACAAACAACCTTTGAGCGGATTGATTGAGAGTTTTAAAGAAAAAACACATTATGTGTTTTATTAATAAAGAATATTAGTAGGTCAGGGTTGAAATGAAAGATCCTTAGTTCTGATGGAGCACTGAAAATATTTACTAGTTTGGGTAATGAAATGTCTGCAAAAAAACAACCAAGCTTAGAGAGCATGAATGACCCCTTTAAATGTTTTATTTTAGAATATATTTTTCTTTATTGGTGAGCTATAAAGTCTTGCCCAGGATATAGGATGAAGGATCAGGAAGGAAACATAATTTAAAATAAAAATGCTGACACAATATAACTATCATGAATAAATGACGCCCAGTAATTTACGTACATGCTGCTTTTCAATTACTTGGTTGCTATTGTTATCATTTTTTATGGCAAGGATTTTGCAACCAGTTTTTGATTTGCAGCATTATACTTCTGCCTTTTCAGTGGGCTGAGATACTCCTACAAATTAATTACACCATTCACAAGAACTGCTTAAACCTGGAAAAGTGACACAATTCATTATGTTGTTGAGTTATGCTGGAGACCAGCTCTCTTGCGGACTGCTTCAGATTATATCCATTGGTAAAACAATGTTTAATAAAAGCAAAAATGGTACACATGAGGTCAAATATGGGTGCTGGCTTACAAATCACTAAGATTGCAATTGTCGTTTTTATCTCACAACATTTTTGCAGCTAAAAGTCTTTGAACAAAACATTCATTAATTGAGTCCTGCAAAGTACCACAATAATGGGAAGTGGCAAAATCATTACGAATGGAAAAATACCAGGGTGACTGAAATACATTGTCTATTGCAAAACAGCTCGCCACTGCTATGGCTGACATTATATACTCTTACGTCTTCTTCTACTTTATCCAGATTGTTTTATTTTGTTTAGGCAAGCAGGAGAAAATGGCATGGCTTATGATCTACAACCAGCAATTAGCACCACAGAACAGCTGCTGGATGGGGCACATGCCTTGTTGTTATCCTCATTGCATTTAATTTAAATGTTAATTGCTCTCAGTGTACTGCTAACAAATGTAGTGAGCACCAGGTGAGACCTGATACAGATAGCTCACTGTCATACAGGCAGGAAATATTATCTGAGCAAACAGTGAGGTTGAATGTCGTCAATTGTATTAATGTTGAATACATTTTGAGGCATTAGGAAGACGTCAGTGAAAATTTCATGAAACAGGTAGAGCTAGAAGGAACATTGTATGTTGTTTTATACTACGTTAGTTCATTAACTCTTTTATTCCTCTGTACATTACTTTAATCCTGGGGTGTTGGGGGATTAAAAAAAACGGAAAACATTAAGATTAGTAATATCACCAAAGCCTCCGAATGCAGCATAAAGAATAGCAAAACATAGAAAGTTTATTGCTAAATGAGGAAACTTGTAGCTTTTCAAATGTCTATGGAGATTCTCCGTCATCCAGGACATGGTGCTTTTCAAGAGGCAACTGGATTTTCTGGGTTTTCTTGGAAGACATTTCGCTTCTCATCCAACAAGTTTCTTCAGCTCTGACTGGAGATGGTATGGAATGGGACGATTTATACTCCTTGCAGACAGAAACATAATCACTGAACTGGTAGTAACACCAGTTGAATCTCACCCCTGGGGGTAGGAGAAGGAAATTGTTAGATTTAGGATTTTTTGTTAATAAAACTAAAGTTCTGCTTTTTCTGGCAATGGATTAGCAATGGGTGCATCTCTGTGAGCCTGAAAGACAGTCTCTTCCTGTCATGTAGTTTGTGTTGGTATCATTCAAAACAAGCCAGTGACTTGGAAGGAGTTTCAGAGTTGTACTTCCCATGAAACTGTAATGAAGTTCAAAACTACACAGTCCTAACATTGCTCAATTTGTCTATTTCTCGGAGTTTTTTTTAAAAAAATATGCTTATCTGATTGAAAATTGTTTATGTTAAAGCAGAGGTTTCCAAACTTGGCAACTTTAAGACTTGTGGACGTCAACTCCCAGAACTCCTCAGCCAGTTATGCTGGGAGTTGACGTCCACAAGTTTTAAAGTTGCCAAGTTTGGGGACCCCTGTGTTAAAGGTTTGACAAACAAAAAGGCACCCCCTCTAAAACCAACTAACCAACCTACCTACCTATCCATCCATCTATTCATCTATCACCAAAACATCTATTGCCAAAAAAAGTTCTTTGTGTGTCCAATCACACTTGGCCAATAAAGAATTCTTTTCTCTTCTCTTCTCTTCTCTTCTCTTCTCTTCTCTTCTCTTCTCTT
>BLBF01000006.1:14188847-14237088 GCA_015471245.1 Laticauda colubrina
TCCTCCTCCTCCTCCTCCTCCTCCTCCTCCTCCTCCTCCTCCTCCTCTTTCTTCTTCTCTCTCATTCATACAAACATATACATCAACTTTTCTCACTTTTTAAAAAAAAGACAAAAAACCCCACCCCACAAATTGATGTTGAAATAAAAAAAATAAGTTGGAAGAAAAGCATATTATTGTTCTGGAACTATTGTATCTCATTTTTAAGGGGAAAAAAAACTGTTGACTGAAATAATTGTTGCTGTTTTGGTGCTAATGGTTTATATGATATAATCCTATGGATCAAATTTTGGAGATAAGTTATTTTATATATTAATTTCTTTTGAAAATGTGTGATATATTTCCAAAAAAAATGCATATGTACTTTTGAATTATGTACCAAGGGATTAAAGGTAAAGGTAAAGATCTATCCTGCCCAGTTATATCTGATTTTAGGGGATGGTGCTCATTGCCATTGACTATACACCAAGCTGCACAAAAAGCTGTAACCTTACCACCAGAGTGGTGTTTATCGATCTACTTGCATTTTCATGCTTTTGAACTGCTAGATTGGCAGGAGATGGGGCATGTAAAATGATCTCACTCCATAGTGGGGCACTCGGGTCTCAAATTTGGGCTGTCAACTTTCCACATGACAAGCTCAATGTCTTTAACCATTGAGACATCACACTCCTTTAACCAAGGGATTAGAAAACCAATAAGGAGAAAATAAATATAAGTACTTCATGTGTCTGAAGTTGAAAGAAATGGATACTCTTGGGTTGAAAACATGGGTGTTTACAGGTTCCTATGGATTTTATTCAAATGCAAATTCTTCCCTTTTAGGATAGATGAAGAAGAAAGCAGAGCTTACATTATGATGATGCAAAACTATTTAGTCAGGCTGGACAACGTGGTAGATGTTGTTGGCTGAGAAAATGATTATTTTCTGTCAATTTTAAAAAGGCTTAAAAATCCCTTCTGTAGTGATTTTTTAAAAAATGGAGCAGACAGATTGGTCTATTGCTACATGCAAAGTGGAAGTTACAGTAAAGGAGATGGTGACAAACTTTGGATGACAATTACAAAAATAATCATATTATAAACAAGGTTGGAGATAAAACTCCTATATTTTATGTCTCATTTCTGTCATTTATGATAATTGGGGTGGGGTGGAGGAGTTCTCCTGATAAGTAAATCAGTCCATTAGAAGTTGGCTGTCACCAGGTCATCTAATCTTCAAATGATAAAAGCAGACTTTTGGTTAAGTTTTCCAGGAGCACCTTGCAAAAAATGCTGATTCAGTAAACTATTAATCTTGCCCCTAGAAGCCTCTTAATTTTACAATAATTATTTAATGGAGACTCTGGTTTACATCAAGTGAAATTCATGCAGCAGAACAAATCTAATGATTGGAAAAGTTTGGTTCCCTTGGTCTTGCTTTTATCAGGCATAAAGTTGACAATAAAATCAGCCAACCTTTCAGTTGTCCTCTAAGATGGTTAAAAAAAGTCACTCCTACTTCTTCTGGTGAATCATTAACTTCCAGGTTTCAATTCATACAAACAAAATTCACTTTTTTAGGGTATTCAAACCAGGTGTAGAAGGAAATCAGGCTGGCCCCAGGCTTTAAGTTGGCAGGCAATCTTCTCAGGTGGTAGATGCTACTGGTGGTGTGCTCCACAGCCATTACTTCCTTTTGGAGATCCTAATAGTCAGCTGCAGCCTTTGAACTAACCTTCAGATGTTGTAGGTGATATTCCTGTTTGTAATACAAGAATGTCCAATCAATCTCCTGTCTCAAAATGGATTGGGGGCTGACAATAAGTGTATACCACAGAGCACAGATAGTTAAATCGACTTCTTCAGTAGACAGTTTCCTTCTGAAGGTAGCTAGATGGTTGACAGCTTGGCTAGTGAGATGGCCCTGTATATGGGGGGAAAGGATCATTGTTAGTAGTAGTAGTAGCAACAGAAGCACAGGTGATGATGTTGTTATTTCAACATGGTGCCATTTGCACTCTGTGGATGCCTATGTTTTCAGTTAAAGAACATGGACTAAGTTATGCCAAATTCCTCACATCACATGTAGATGGATCACTAACTTAGACACGTAGAAGGCAGCATTGCTATTTTAACAGATTAAAAGAATTGGAAGGTACCTTGTAGTTAATCTAGTCCAATCCCCCAGCCAAGCAGGAGACCCTGCACCATGTGACAAATGGCAGTACAATCTCTTCTTGAAAGTTTCCAGTGATGAAGCTCCCACAACTTCTGAAGGCAAGCTGTCCCATTGGTTGATTATTCTAACTGTCAGAAAATTTCTCTTTTATTTCCAGGTTGAATCTCTCCTTGATCAGTTTACATCCATTATTCCTTGACTGGCCTTCAGGTGCCTTGGAAAATAGTTTGACCCCTTCCTCCTTGTGGCTGCCCCTCAAATATTGGAACACTGCTGTCATGTTTTTCCCTGGTCCTTCTCTTCACTAAATTAACCATGCTTGTGATACCAGTTGCTTTTTCTAAAATTCCCTCTTCCTAAATAACTGCAAACCTGGAAGACTTGTCTAAATCTATTTATTTAAAGCTAAAGATTTCCTCTGTCCAGTTGTGTCTGACTCTAGGGAGCATTGCTCATCTCTCTTTCCTAGCTGAAGGAGCCCATATTGTCCAAATATTTTTTTTTTTGCAATCACCTTATAAGCAATTGTGTCCTCTTTGCAGATGATATAAAACTATTCAACACCAACAACAATGCTACTGTCCTTCAAAGCGACCTTGATTATGTGTCTGAATGGTCAAACAGTTGGCAACTCCAAAACTTGACCAACAAATGCTCTGTCCTACACATTGTTAAAAAAAAAATCAGTACACCAGACTTCCGGTTTGCAAGGCTTCAGCGGCGGCAGGAATCTGCGATCATGTGCAGTTCCTGCTGCGCTCGCTGCTGGAGTGCCCCCGATCCAGCTGGATTTGGGGGCTATAGTTACCCCTTAGAGGTAACTGAAGATAGGGGAAACTCAGCAGGGGTCCGGGGGAATCGCAACCCCCCCTCCTCAGCTGGCTTAACTCCCTTTTCTGAAAATGGTGGAGCGGCAGTCAGCAATGGCTGCCACAAAGAAGCTTTCACCTGGATAAGAATGTGCAGGAGGAAGCTGAGAAAGTGAAAGTTTTTGGCTAACTGGGATGACAAGTAATATTTAAATACCCTGGAATTTAAGTTTTATAAAAGATACATCATTCCCAACGAAGACAGAAGAAGCGGCGAATGAAAGAAAAAAGGGAAAGTTTATTTTTTCTCACTCTCCTTCCTTACGGTGATAGCAAATGAATGGAGAAATCGGAAAAACCCGTTTCGGCATCAGCAGGTAATTAAATTGAAAATTGAAGCCAAGGGGACAATAAAGATTTCTGAGCATTAAAAAAAAACAAACATTTTTTTGCAATAAGTGGGAAGGGAGAGGAAAAGAATTAATATTAAGATTTTCTTGGAGGAGGTTGCTTGGAATTTATAAGATTAGAGTGAAACTGTAACAAAACTTCTAAAAGATATATTTTAACTGGAGCTTTGTAACTGTAACTGAACTGAACTTCAGCTTTATAACTGAACAGGAAGAGAAAATATCAAAAGAAGAAAGTGCTAAATGAAACAGACTGTGAGTATTTGGATTGCTTGGTGACTTTGGGACTTTTGGAAATCATTATTTGAAAGACTAAAAATATTTAGGTTGTCTAAAAAAAAACTTTTTACAATGGCACTACTTGTTTATGAACTGAAAATTGAATTTAAAAAGCTAAAAGAAGAGGATCAAGAAGGGAAGGGCTCTTCTGGATCTGTTTTCCATTTTTTAGAAATGGCGATTTATACCTAACAGAAACTACAAGAACAAGAGGATTGGGATGAAGAAGAAGCCATCTTTAATGAACAAACAAATTTAGCCGGGGAAGAAAAGGCAAAGAGGGGAAAGAGAATGGAGAATTTAAGACTTAAAAAAACAACCAAAAAAGGGAAAAATACGGTGAAAAATCGATACAATGACAGAAAGCAATAGAAAAGAGAAATACAGAAGAAGGTGGAGATTAAGAGACAAGGGGGTAAAAAGGTAGGATTGGAGAAGAAAGGAAGGATAAAAGGGAAGAGAAGTTACAAAGGTTTAAAACAAGATGTGAAGAAACAAGATTTATTCAGAAATAGTGGGTAGAAATATGATTTAAAAAAGAAACTCTGCAAAAGTACATAAGATTATATTGTTATATTTATATCTGAAATCATGTTAGAAAACTGGATTTAATAATAGAGTTTAATTTGCCATGGATTATTGTTTTAATTATATTATAAACTTATTCTTTTTTATTTTATGATATTGTAAGTAGTTTCAGAATGTACTAAGCAGAATCAGAATGAAAAGTATATATTATTTTAAGTGTTAAATTTAGGGGAAAGATTTAAAGGTGTCATACTTCAATCAGTGATTACAGGAGAAATTTTGTGTTAATGAGAAAAGATAATAGAAAATTGAAATAGAACAGACAAAAGAAATATGCATGATGATTTAAATTGAGATGAAATAATTAAAATAGAATTGAGAGGGTGAAAAGAGGGGAGAAGCTATATAGAAAATGTTGAATGGTAAATAAGATATGAAATGGGATAAAAAGTGAGCATGAATTTTCAATTTATGTCTGTATAAAAAGATATAACCCAGGACTAAGCCGCTTTCCAAAAAGAAGTTTTATGTTTTGATGTTTTGTGCTTTGTTTGTGTATGTTTGTTTATTGAAAACTAATAAAAGTTGTTTTTTTTTTAAATCAGTACACCAAATACAAGCTAGGTGGCTATAACCTCGTTGATGATCCTCACTCTGTCAAGGACCTTGAAGTTCTTATATCAAATGACCTAAGCTCCAGAGCTCGCTGTAACAGCATTGCCAAAAAGGCATTAAGAGTTGTAAATCCAATCTTACGAAGCTTCTCCTCTGGAAATATTGAATTGCTAACTGGAGCATACAAAACTTTTGCCAGACCAGTACTCAAATACAGCTCATCAGTCTGGAATCCACACTGCATATTGGACTTTAATACAATCGAGTGAATCCAGAAGTATTTCATGAGAAGAATATTACATTCCTCTGCTCGCAACAGAATACCCAGTATCACCAGGCTTGAGATTTTGGGCTCGGACAACCTTGAATTATGCTGCCTATGGTTAGACTTAAGCATAGCACACAAAATTATCTGCTACAATGTTCTACCAGTCAATGACTACTTCAGCTTCAACCACAACAATACAGGAGCACACAACAGATACAAACTCAATGTAAACCACTCTAAACTTGATTGCAGAAAGTATGACTTCAGCAACAGAGTGGTCAATGCCTGGAATGCACTACCTGACTCTGTTGTTACATCCTTTAACCCCCACTCCTTTAACCTCAAACTAACCACTATTGACCTCACCCCATTCCTAAGAGGTCTGTAAGGGGCATCCATAATTGCACCATCGTGCCTACCATCCCTGTCCTATTGTCCCCATATATTTGTACCTATTTCCTGTACTCTTACTCATGTTTATACTTATACCTATTATCTTGTAAGCAATTAACAAATCAAATAAATAAAATAAACATAAATAAAGATGCTTCCATGGTCATGTAGCCAGCATCAGTGGTGGGACTCAATTTTTTTACTACCTGTTCTGTGGGCATGGCTTGATGGGCATGGCAGGGGAAGGATACTGTAAAATCTCTAGTCAGAGGTGGTATTTGCCAGTTATCTGAACGACTCAAAATTTCCACTACCGGTTCTCCAGAACTGGTCAGAACCTGCTGAACCCCACCTCTGGCCAGCATGGTTATACATGGTTATGCTATGATGCACGGAATGCTGTTTATTTATCACATTTGAATACTTGCCCATCTCACATCATGACTGGGGGGGTATGCATAATAAAAACAATCCAATATATTAGACTATCAAAAACTAATCAGTTTAAATGTTAAACAGATGAAAATAAGATAAAAACCAATTGGTGGGAAAGCATACAAGAGAGTTCCAAAGGTGCTTTATTTTTTTTTTTCAAAAGGCAACTGGACTTTCTGGTTTTTCTTTGAAGACATTTCGCTTCTCATCCAAGAAGCTTCAGAGCTGAAGAAGCTTCTTGGGTGAGAAGCAAAACGTTTTCAAAGGAAAACCAGAAAGTCCAGTTGCCTCTTGAAAAATGCACCTTTTGACAACCATGACCTGGATGACTGAGAATCTCCATAGACATACAAGAGAATGCACTCCAAATAACTATCCATTTATTTGACTTTGCTATATCATGGGATCACCAGGCCAGTTGACAAAACCAAGTTTTAAGGACCTTTTCACAAAGTCAAGAGAGCTGCAGCCAGCTTCATCTTGGTGGGAATGGTATTCCAGGGAGTGGGGTTCATGGCAGAAAAGGCTCTTTTGCTACATCCTGATTGATGAAACATCCTGGCTGATGGGACCCACAACCTCCATCTCCTTTCAAACCCAATAGGATGGATAGATGTTATGAGGGAGAGGCAGTCCTGAAATCATCAAACAAACAAGCAAGTAAGCACACAAACAAACAAACCCTCTGTTTCTTCATCTAGATCCAAACAACTTTAACTTCCTAAATAAAATATTTAACTAGCAGTCATATTCATTTCCCCTGGTTCTTTATTATTTGATTTACATCCTACCATTCTATTCAATCAAAACAGCCAACAACAATTAAAACAAAGATGGGAAATCAAAACAAAAATACCAATATGGAGAGGATAAGGTTGGATATGGATAAGGTTGCCATTAATTGCCAAGCACTAAAGTTGTCTCCCCACCACCACCTAGTCACAAACAGAAAGAGGCATCCTCTATTTTACTCCGCACTTCCTTCAGCAATAGTATGACTAGGATGATGAAGTGGAAGTTTTATTTTTCTTTAAAAGTTGAAATTCGGAGTAAGGAGGATCACAATCTTATTGGTTATTCAGCTCTCCCCCCACCCCAAATTCATAAAAGATAAAACAGTTTCCCACAATCCAATAATACAAGCCAGTTGCTCTCTCCCTTACCCCCCTCTCTCATTAAATACATTGGAGGACAAATTAGAGTGCATTAAGAACCGCAGTGATTAATGCTGACAAGCATATTTGGCCATCTTGTTACTTTCCATGCGTGGGTTGGATTACATTAACTGAAGGATTTAAAGCTGGCAGTGCGTTTATGGATCTGATACCAGATAATAGGACAGACAGAGACACAGAAGGCGAAGGGAGGAGATTAGAAAGATTGCATTGGAAAGGCCAATCAGGATGCTGGGTTGGCACACATAATGTGGTTCCTGCATTTTACTGATGCTTGAAGCAATGTTGCAATAGTTAATGCAATGGGATTGTGATGACCTGGGGTGTGACACAAAGACAACACAGTCAGATAATCAGTAGGACTCCCTTTATTAGCTCCAACTTTGCCCCCAATGTCCTGATTACCTTCTGACTGGAGAAAAATTCTCCCAGGAACAGCCTTTGGCTGAAGAGAATCAAGTCCAAAACATGGTCAACAAAAACTGTAATTACAGGTCCAATCAAGGCAAGATGAGGTAATTAGTCTGGCAGGCCAAGAGAAAGAATCCCAGATGTGGAGGAACGGTAAGTCATTCAACATGGTTGGGAGGATGTCAGGAACACAGATAACCAAAGTCAACACAAACTCACATTTGTTCCCAGCAGATGCCAAACTCAGCATGCATCACTTTTTAACTCTCTTCCCAGGTGTGGCTAATGAAGGGAATCAGAGCCCTTTCCTCCCTGTAAGCCATGCAACCCATATTGCTTTCTTCTCCGTTCCTCCCTGCGTGCCCTAGGATGAAGAGTGGGTGGGCCTGGGTGTTTCTCTGAACTCCCTCTCCCTTGTTCTACCTCCCCCTGCTCTGCCCAGCTGGACTTTGCCCTTCCCCAGTTTCTCCCACAACCAACAGAGCCACACTCCCACTCCCTGTCAGCTGTTCATCTTCCTCCTCAGATTCAGTCTCTGACAAGGGCATGACAGTGATATTCTAGGGATAATATCTGTTCCAGTTCCTTGAGGCTCATACTTACAATAGGAGCTTTATTCTAACAGATGTTTTAGGGCAATGTGGACATCAGACAGGACAGAAGCAAATGAAAATTGTATTCACAAATAACATTTACTTGTCACATATCACACAATTACTTCTAAATTCAGATTTCTTGGTTCACTTAATGCATTAAGCTAACATGTGATTGGTTCACTTCTTGTTCTGTATTCAAACCCTGGAAGCGCAGTAGTTAGAATGTAGCACTGTAGGCTAACTCTGTCCACAGCCTGGAGTTTGATTATGACTGGCCCAAGGTTGGAAGCCTTTCAATAGGGCCTACATTGTTGGGAGCAATACATTTATAAACTGCCTAGACAGTGCTATAAAGTGCTATAGAGTGGTATAAATCTAAGTGTTATTGCTAACACTAATATGCCCCCAGGGAAATTTAGCCACCAAAGTGGAATCAAATTCGGACCCAAAGCAAATAACCAATGCTTACTGCATTGTGCTGGTGGGACTGCCACCAAGAATATTGAGAGTTACCACACCCAACAAAAGGTGCTCTGACTTTTATACATCTCAAAAAGGCTGGAGAGACTAATGCATGAGCAACAGATGATGTAAGCATATATATTCATTAGGCAAAGCATCTTAAGCTACTACAGATAATGGAGTTCAGGTTACTTCCTGCACCCATTTTCCTTCAGAAACCAAAAGGGAGGAATAAAGCAGTAAAATAATCAAACAAAGAGGAAAACACATCTCCCATAAATCAAGAGGAGAGCCAGTTTGGGAATGCCAGGCGCCTAAAGAAAAACATTTCCCACTGCATATTTATGAGATTATTCTAATAAAATAACAAACTGTGGCTTAATATCTCCATATATCAACTTGATTAGGGACAATGTTCAGACTCCAAGGTATAGCATGGAAGATCAGATGGAGCAAGTAGAATCTTATCATCTAAAAGAAGCACCCTAGCTCTAAACATGTGGGCATTTATGGGAGTTACGTCACTTCTGTGTTACCATGAAAATGCTGTGATTGATGCCATTGAGATTCAACAACCTAATGGCAGAGTCTGTATGATGATGTCAGGACGTGTGTGTCATCATTTTGGCACCATCGCAAGTTGCTACATTCATCCCTGTGAATAATATTGCAATGCTATCAACAGGGCTGAGAAACATGACATGACAGGGGGAAAATTGTGCCACTGCCTACCAGCATCCATCAGTATTCATCTGGCTAGCATCCTGTCAGTGTGTGAGAGAGTTGAGGGCTGTTTGGAAACTGAAACATGGAAACTGAAACAGTATTTGCTGTGTAAGCAAGAAGGAGACAGCAAAGAGCCTGGACGTGGCTTAGCTCAACTGTTCTGTATTAAAGCTACTTGATGCTGTGAAACTGCATCTCCTCTGCTTGTGTTTTGCATTTGGAACAGATTTCTTTTCAGGTGGGGAGGGGGAGTAGAACTCCTTAGCATCAGAGAATGCTAGTAATAATATTCAAAATACTAATGCTCTAATGGTCATTTTGAAAAATCCTTTCTTAGTGAGCACCTAGAAGCCAAGAGGAACATATGTGCCAAATTTCAAATTTGTAGGCTTCATGGTTCTGGAGATTTTGTGATGATGTGTGAGTGGAATTTCACTTTAATAGACAGAATATCAAATATAACATTGATGCAACTGTTATGCAAACCCTCATCTACCTAATGTTTCCTGTTTTCTAATCAGCTGTTGTAAAGAGGATCCTAAATATCATCCTACTTGGATTGGGAAGGAACAAAATGTCTTCTCTGCTATGGAAGAATCTTCTCTACTGCTTCTCTTGTATTGGACCCTTCTCTTGTATTTCCAGTGGAAATATCAAGCCTCTGCTTAGGAAAGTGCAAATACCCATTTCCCTTCTTTTGAACAGTTGGGAAATTGTATCTGTGTGCTTGGAACAGCTGACAAGCATTGAGAGTCTTCCTTGGTGTTACATATTAGCATATTCCAAATACTCTATTCCCATTGGTCCACAAATACTTGAATCTGATTGGTCTTCTACTTGACAGTGATTGGTCAAAAATAACTAGCCTATGATTGGCCACCTCAGCGACAGGAGAATCAAGGAGCCATCATTGGCCACGAGCTGTGAGCAGCCTCTCTATAAAAAAGGGCTGCCGTGGCTCCTGGTTCAGACAGAATCCAGCAACTAATAAAATAGCTGAAGTTATGCTGGTCTCGAGTCTCATTCTTCGTGAACTCAACACTGGTGACGAGGGTGGGATTCTGAGACAAGGAGACCAGTTGAGCACGTGGCAATGAGAACCGAGCTGACAGCGAATCGTTGTCCGAGACTGACAACGAAGAGGAAGAAATCCAGACTCCAGTTGGAACAAAATAGATGGGAGAGAAAAGGACGTAAGTCGGGGTTCCAGTGCGCCAGGTGCGGAGGAGACCACCCCCATTCCAAGTGCCATTTCCTAGATGCCATTTGCAGGTCCTGCGAGAGACGGGGACACATAGCAAGGGTCTGCCAAAACCGGAAAAGCTACAGCCCCCGACATAGAGACAACACCCCACCAAGAATAAAAGAAAGACAGACATTGAGACGTGAAAGTCGAGAAAGCAGAGGCAAATGGCTAAACGAAAGCTACAGAAAAGAAGAAACACACCAAACTATAACCATCGGCCATTCAAATGCAACCAATGCCTGGAAGGTACATGTGGCAGTCAGCATCGAAGGCCAAAAATGTGAGATGGAGGTGGACTCTGGCTCATACCTATCAATGGTAAAATAGAATACTGTTAAAAGACTTATACCACATATACGTAGAGTGGGATTGGGAAACCAAACACTGATATTAAAAGACTACCAAGGAAACAGGATCCCTGTAGTCAGACTTGGACACTTCCAAGTCACATTAAAAAAACACACAAAAATTCTGCCTTTAACCATCGTAGACTGGAACTGCCCAAGCCTACTGGGACTCGAGTGGTTCGAACCCCTGGGAATCGGAGTGACCGGAATCAACAGCGTCACCGAGACAGACTGGGAGAAGAACCTAATCAGGGAGTTCCAGGACGTCTTCGATGGGAAACTAGGCAAGTACTGAGGGTCCCCCATATCATTTAATTTAAATCTGACAATAGCTCCAATTAGGTTAAAAGCGAGGTGAGTTCCTTCGCATTAAAACCAAAGATTGATGAGGAATTAAATAAACTCATAGCACAAGGAGTATTGGAATCAATTGACCACGCTAAATGGGAAACCCCAATCATAACCCCAATTAAGCCAGATGGGTTCATGAGAATCTGTGGTGACTACAAGACCACACTAAACCATGCACTACAGCAAAGCGCATATCCTGTTCCGGTAGTGCAACACCTGTTACACTTATTGGGGAGAGGCAAGGTTTTCGCAAAGCTCAACCTTGCACAAGCATACCAACAATTGCCAGTCGACCCTGAAACAGCAGAGGCACAAACGATCGTGACTCACTGGGGAGCATTCAAATGCAAAAGACTGCAATTTGGAGTCAGCGTGGCCCCAGGGGTGTTCCAAAGCCTGATGGAGCAATTGTTACAAGGCATAAAAGGGGTAGTCCCATACTTTGATGACGTGCTAGTGTCAGCCAGTGACAAGAAATAACTAGAAGGCTGTCTCAGAATAGTATTGCAAAGATTCCAAAAGGCGGGACTCAAGGTCAAAAAAGAAAAATGTCAGCTAGCCACCTCAAAAGTCGAATTCCTGGGGTATCTAATCGATAAAGATGGCATCCACTCCACAGATTAAAAAATCAAAGTGATCAAAGAAGCGCCCAGACCAAAAAACAAAGCAGATTTACAAGCATTCTTGGGACTTATCAATTTTTATAATGTTTTTATGCCACAGAAGGCAACGACAGTGGAAGCACTACATAGATTACTGGACAAGGCAGCCACCTGGACCTGGGGATGATGAGAAGAGACCGCATTCCAGAAAATAAAAGATTTAATAACATCCGAATCTGTATTAATACAATACAGCGAGACACTACCACTGACAGTCACCTGCGACGCATCACCGTTCGGCGTCAGAGCCATACTCAGCCACAAGCTACCAGATGGGAGAGAAGCACTGATCGCATTCTACTCCAAAACACTGTCCAAAGCTGAAAGGAACTACAGCTAGTTGAACAGAAAGGCGTTAGCAGCAATTTCCGGGATCAAATGGTTCCATGAATACCTCTACGGTAGGACCTTTACACTCATTACAGACCACAAGCCCCAATTGGGAATACTAGCAGGGAACAGTAACTAACATCCCAAACATACTGACCCCGTGAATGACAAGATGGACTGAGTTCCTTGCTGCATACAATTACAAATTAATTGACCGACCAGGCAAGGACATTTCACACGCCGATGCGCTGAGCCGTACTCCCCTACCTGAACTAGGGAGTGACCCGGCACCAACCACATCCACCCTACAGATTGAGGCACTACCAAACCTACCCATAACCTCAGCAGACATTGCAAAAGAAACCACAAGAGACAAAAAATTGTCACAGGTTTTAAACTGGGTAGGAAAAGGGTAGCTGGAATACGAGACAGACATGATTTTTAAACCGTTCAAGAACAGGCAGACTGAACTTTCATTGTTAAAAGGTTGTATTCTATGGGAAGATCGGGTGGTCATACCAGAAGTATTACAAGAGCAAGTACTGAATATCTTACCTGAAGGACACCCGGTTGTCGTACGAATGAAATCCCTGGCCAGGAGTTATGTATGGTGGCCAGGGATGGATAAAGATATTGGGAGATGGGTAGAAACCTGCACTAAATGCCAAAGATCCTGACCTGCACTGCCTGTGGCACCTATACTCAACTGAGAAACACCAAGGGGGGCCCTGGTCAAGAATACACATAGATTTCGCAGGGCCTACAAAAGGACACACATTTTTAATTATAGTAGACATTTACTCAAATTGGCTGGAAGTAAGCATCATGAACTCAACAATTACAGAAGCAGTTATCAGACAGCCGAGGAAACTTTTTGCCACACATGGGTTACCGGACTTAGTTTCAGATAACAGACCACAGTTCACCACATTGACATTTGAAAAGTTCCTCACCGAACACAGCATAAGGCATGCCTTGACAGTGCCAGGGCAGCCGGCTACAAACAGGCGGGCAGAATGCATGGTCCAGTATACCAAAGAAACCATAGAAAAATTAAACATGGGAGACATACAAGAGAAAATTTACAAAATGCTCACCATACAGCACATCACATCTAACTCCAATACAAATAAAAGCCCAGCAGAATTACTAATGGGCAGAAAATTAAGATTACATCCAACATACAGCCCTGAAAAACCAACAGACTCCTCCAGCAAACACCGCACATTCGAACCAGGGGACCTAGTCTATGCTAAAAATCTCATGGGGCACCCACTGTGGGTACCGGCAAAAATAACACAAGTAACAGGACCCCGGTCGTACAGATTAGAAACAAATGATGGAAGAAGCTGGAGGAGACACATAGATCAATTAAGATCAAGAACATTGGAACGAACCACTGACACACCCAGGCATGAAGAACAACAACACACTCCAGTAACACAATAACCATGAAACAAAAGCAATAATAATCAAACAAGAGAGGGGGGAGACCCTCCATTAGAACAAGAAACACCGCAAAATCAAAAAACAACCCACAAAGCAAATTGTCAAATAAACCCAGAAAGAAACAACTACTTACCTGAAGAAGACTTTGGTGAAGAGGAACAGGAGGCACAAGAATACTAAGAAGCCACTCCAGAAGGGAGCAGCTGAGCCAACTCTACCAGCCCGGGTAGGCCAGGCGGGAGCGGCATGGCTGACTCCACCTTCCAGGAGGTTCCACAGAGAAGGACAGGAGAAACAGCGATCCCATCTGAACCCGCCGAAGACAACAGCACTGCTCAGGTCAACTAGACCACATAAAAGCCCTGCCTACTTACGTGACTACGTAATGTAGGACCAAACCAAGAGGGGAAGGGTGTTACATATTAGCATACTCCAAATACTCTATTCCCATTGGTCCACAAATACTTGAATCTAATTGGTGTTCTACTCGATGGTGATTGGTCAAAAATAACTAGCCTATGATTGGCTGCCTCAGCGGTGGGAGAATCAAGGAGCCGTCATTGGCCGCGAGCCCCGAGCAGGGCTGCCACGGCTCCTGGTTCAGACGGAATCCAGCAACTAATAAAAGAGCTGAAGTTACGCTGGTCTCGAGTCTCATTCTTCACGAACTCAACACTTGGTTCATATAAGATTCCAGTTGCCTCCGCATAAAATAAAGTGAAAGTTACAGAAGAAAATATTAAAACTTCTGCTTTACTTCTAATGAGCTTAAGTGTTTAAGTGTTAATTAGACTGAAAGCCTAGATTATGAAAATTACGAAGTTGGGGTTTCCCCTTCCCCTCTCATGTTTTGAAAGTGAGAAAGAAATTCCCAGAAACAAATAGTAAACATGAGTACCAAAATCATCTAACAAGCTGCAAACTAAGAAATTTGACACAAACGGTTGTAGCCTTATTATTATTTTTTTAAAAAAATTGGCATTTGAGTTTTGTGTTCTCCACTTCTAATTACAAGAGCCTAAAATATGGTGGCCCATTGATTAGATGCATGACCTTCCAGTTACTAGGTATTAATGACCTCTGTTCTATCATAAATCAGGACTTAATTGCTACCAAATAACGAGGAAACAATCAATTAGCAAGACTCATTAATTTTGAAGATCAAACTTTCCCACTAAGAATGCTTCATTTCTAGAATAGCTGCCACCCAATAACTGTTGTCACATCTGCTTTGGCCCAAGCTTCCTTTTTTTACATTTCTTGATTTATTGATGGACTTTTGCATGACTTGTGACCAAGCCAAATACATCCCAGTGGCCAAGACAGATTTGCTGCCATGTAATATATGGAAATAGCCAGCATCTGGCCCTTCTTCCACTGTGAGTCATAAAGAAGGACAGAAATCAGGTCTTTCCTCTCCATTTCCATGTTATCTGTTGTACGGCCTGCAAATTGCTTAGATCAGGATTTCTTGACCTCAGCAACTTTAAAATGCATGGGCTTCAACACCCTGCTGGCTGGAGAATTGTGGAACTTGAAGTCCATACATCCTAAAATTGCTGAGGTTGAAAATACTGGTGTTTAGATTGTTCATCCGTATGGCAGCTAGTACAACGTATTCCTCATTTCAAGGAACGATAATGAATGGGACTGTTACTCCATAGCTGGCATGGGAGTTGTAAATTAATACACCTATCTGGAGTGGCTTTGGAGTACTTTCTGATCCCCAGGAATCATTGGCGGGCAGTCTGTTCTTCTTGGATTTAATGGGTATAATGCTCTATAGCAAAAATTGTAACATTAGACAAATGTTCAGAAATAAATCTGCAAAGCTAAATACAGCAATGTGTTGAAAAGGCTGGCTGCAAATCTATTGTTGGATTCTTGAACTACTCTAAGTTTGGTTTCCTTCTCATTGACATGGGGATGAGAGAATTTATTGGCTGCTTTTAAAAAAAGCAGTTGTCTTACTAACTCTGAATAGAATGTATTGATTTTGGGCACTGTTTCACCAATTGCAATGCAATTGTTTGGTCCTAACTTTCATGATTAGGTGCTTTTCTGGTTGTTGGTGAGGTGTACGGTAAGGATATTCTGGGCTTTTTATTCCTTTCTTTAAGGCTAGGTCCAACTGGCCGATGGATGCAAAATGTATGCAGAAAGGACACAGCAGATGAGCAAAATTTCGGGGGTGGCTCCATCCGTTGTCATCCGCTCCAAAAAGAGGTGAAAATTCGCATAAACAGAATGGAAATGAATGGAAAAGAATGGATGTGGGTAGTATGTAGCAGGGATGTTAAACGGATGTTCATAGGAAGCCTAGCAGATGTATATCAGACGCAAACCGTTCACTGCGCATCCTTTCTATTTGTGTGCTACTAACTCTGTGTAAACATTCCATATACCTTTTCTTTCTTCCCTCTTTCCATTTTCAGCTGCAGCGGATGTGAGTTGCGAGGATGCCCAGAGGATGCAGAGAGGATATAGCGGACGTTTCATGGATGATAAACGGACATAGAACGTTTGTTGCTCGTATGTTGCAGATTTACATCGTACACGGCAGAAAGTTGATCCGTTCACAAAGTTTTGTGCAGCTCAAAACTTCTTGCGTGGATGAAATCGCAGTGGACGGATGCTTGACGGATAGAGTGTATGAAACACATATCCAATGAGTACACAACGGATGCATAGCATTTTCCAATGGATGGCAAGCTTTTTTTAAATGTTTTATATCCTCTTTGCATCCATAAATGCAGTGGGACAGGGCCTTTAGCCTGACTTTTAGGAAACTACACTTGGCCATGACGTACATCTCCTGGTCAGTGAGCTTGACAGCGGCCTGCCCAGATTTCTTGAGGTGTGGCTTGCCATACCAAGTGTGCATGTGCTTCCACCATCCAAGGAGTACTTCTGCAGTGTACCCCAGGGTCTCTGCCTTGTCTCTCCAAGCTGCCTGCTTCTTCTTGGTGTCCCGATACAGTCTGTGGCCCTTTCTCCAGAGGTACTCATTCTCCCTCAGCCATTCCAGCAACTCATCCTCATGCTCCTCGGAAATGGTGTACTGTTTCCTCTCTCCCTTCTCCTTCCCTTGCCTCTTTCTCCCTCTGGCAGGGGCTTCAGCAGGGTCTTCAGGGACTTGAGCATCAGGGCCTTCAGAAGCAGAACTTTGAGGGCCTTGGAGCTGGTCCACCACAGCAGCAGCAGCAGCAGCAGCTTCAGAGTCAGTGCCAGGGGGTGGGATACTGGTTCTGGCCTTCTTCACCTTGCCAGGGCTTGAACAAGTAGGCATGGGCTTCCTCTTCTTGCCTGACTGACGAACCATGGTGTTCTTGCAAGATGTATATGGCAGCACATCTTTCCCCTGTATGCTGACTGTGTGCGTGCTGCATCCTTTTATATCCATGGAGCTGACACAATTCATACTCCCCGCATGCTCAGTGAATGCTTTGCATCCAATATATATCCATGCGGCATCCCCTTTGTTTCCTATAGGTGTCCGTGATGCATCCACTTCATCCGCTATGCATCCGCCCCTTCCGCTATGCGTCTGCTTCAAAATTCTACCCCGGAACCCCTTTGGAGGTGTCATCTGCTTCCATCCGCTTTCATCCGCTAGGCTTCCTATGAACATCCTTTTAACATCCCCGCTACATACTACCCATGTCCATTCTTTTCCGTTCTTTTCTGTTCTGTTTGTGCAAATTTTTGCCACTTTTTGGAGCAGATGACAACGGATGGAGCCACCCCTGAAATTTTGCTTGTCTGCTGTGTCCTTTATGCATATGTTTTGCGTCCGTTGGCCAGTGGGACCGGGCCTTAACAATTCCTGCTTCTCTCTATCAGACTACGGTGCTTACTACATGTTCAGAGAATACCAGGTCCCTATCACTATCTAACCCTGAAATACATAGGTTCTCCAGTATTGTCTCAAATACATATAGTACTCAACCTATGACCATAATGAGCCTCCAACTCAAAGTTGTAAGCTGTCATGGTAGAAAAACATGCGACCCACCTGATTTTAAAACCTTTCTTGGCGGTGGTTGGTAAGTGAATATGTCAGCCATCAAGTAAAAACCGTGAGTGTTAAACAAAGTTTGTAGTTGTTAAGTGAGTGGCCACATGACCATTGGGTGAGACAACTTGGAATCTGGGTCATAAGTGGTACAAAGATAACATTATAACAATCACTAAATGACTCGTTGTAGGTCAAGGACTACCTGTACATTTCTGAAACTATCAAGTCATATTCATGATACCAGGAACTTGAGCTCATTTATGTCTACAGCAGAAAGATGTGGATGTCAGGTGGTTCAAGAAGATAGAAGTTTGGATGAGGTGATAAGTTGAACATTTTATGTGATCCCAGCCCTTGGTGATTTATAAATCATGATTTAGAATAGAATAGAAAAACAGAGTTGGAAGGTACCTTGGAGATCTTCTAGTCCAACCCACTGCCTAGGCAAGAAACCCTACACTACTTCAGACAAATGATTATCCAACATCTTTTTAAAAACTTCCCATGTTGGAGCATTTACAACTTCTGGAGGCAAGTTGTTCCACTGATTAATTGTTCTGTCAGGAAATTTCTCCTTGGTTCTAAGTTGCTTCTCTCCTTGATTAGTTTCCAGCCATTTCTTCTTGCCCTCAGGTGATTTGGAGAAAAGCTTGACTCCCTCTTCTTTGTGGCAGCCCCTCAGATATTGGAACACTGCTTTCATGTCTCCCCTAGTCCTTCTTTTCATTATACTAGACATACCCAGTTCCTGTAACTGTTCTTCAAATGCTTAAAGCCCCTGTCACACAGCACCAACGGATGGAAAGAGGATGTAAAACAGAGAGAAACACTTGCCATCCATTGGTTAATGCAGTGCATCCATTCTGTACTCACTGCATCTGTTTTTCATACTCTCTATCCGTCCAGCATCCGTCTACTGACATTTCATCCGCTCAAAACGTTTTGAGCTGCACAAAACTTTTTGAGCTGAAAATGTATCCAATGCGTCCGTTCTACATCTGTTATGCATACGGGAAACATCCGTTAGAAGGCCGTGGTCATCCGTTATGCGTCCACTATATCCGCTAGGTATCTGCTGTGCATCTGCGCAACTCGCATCCACTCCAGTGGAAAACGGACACAGGGAGGAAGCGAAACAGATGAGGAACGGACATGCAGCATTAGTAGCACAGACATAGAAAGGAAGAAAGTGGATGCAGCTCGCGTACAAAGCATTAAAATGGAAAAAACGTTTGTATAGGGGATGTATCTCGGATATTTAGGATGTCTGCAGGATGTCTAGAGGATTCAAAAGAACACCTAGCGGAAAACCTATATTTCCAATAAAAAGGGGGAGGAACTCACCTGGATCTCACTTTCAGTCCAGCAGCCCTGCTGTGCAGACCTCTTCAGCCTTCATCTGACTCTTGCTATTCCACAGCATCCAGTCATCTCCACCATGGATCATTACATGCTCCTTTTGGTAGCCACCATCGTTCTACAACAGTGCAAAGCCATCTACAGGCTCTTTCACCTGTTCTAGGCGAAGAAAAGGAGGCGGCCAAGAAGTGTCTGGGTCTGAAGATGGATCACGAGAAGAGCAGAGTTCGGACTGCATAACAAGGTGATGGTGGAACTGAGGAATGAAGACACTTGTGCATTCCAGAATTTCATGAGGATGCCTCCAGCCATGTTTGACGAAGTTGTGCAGCGGCTGACACCTAGGTTGACCAAGCAGAGCACCAACTTCCGGCCCAGCCTGGACCTTGGGCTCAAGGTGGCACTGACTCCACGCCACCTGGCCTCAGGGACCATGTACAGGAGCATGCAGTATGGCTGGAGGGTGCCACACAACACCATCAGCATTGTGGTCAGAGAAGTGGTGCAGGCCATCATCAAAGAATACCTGGAGGAGCTCCTCCAGTACCCCTCCACTGAAGAAGGCTGGAAAAAAGTTGCAGAGCAGTGGTATCAGAAGTGGAACTTCCCCCACACCATTGGAGCCATCGATGGCAAGCACGTGGCCTGCAAAGCTCCAGCTAAGTCGGGGTCCACTTATCACAACTACAAGGGCTTCTTCAGCATCATCCTCTTCGCCATGGTTGATGCTGACTACAAGTTCACGTACATCGATGCTTCAGGCAACGGATCAAATTTAGATGCCCGGGTATACAATGCCAGTCACCTCAAGGAGGGGCTGGAACACAACCTCATCATGGGCTTCTCAGATCCAGACCCTCTGCCCAACGACACACAAGATGTGCCCTACCTCATTGTGGGGGATGACGCCTTTTCCCTCAGAACCTACCTCATGAAGCCCTACATTTCCAGATGCCTCACCCCTGAAGAGAGGATCTTCAACTACAGGGTGTCCAGGGCAAGGCAGGTGGTGGAGAATGCCTTTGGCATCCTGGCCAACAGGTTCCAGGTACTTCTCACCACCGTGCAGCATCGCCCACAGACCGTGAGGAGGATCGTGGAAGCTTGCTGCATCCTGCACAATCTCATGCGCACTCGCTACCCAGTGTTGCAGAACAGGCTCGTGGACCTCCAACAAGGCAGTGGGGACATGGAGCCTGGTGAATGGAAGCAAGGGCGAAACCTGATAGATACTGTGGACGTGCAAGGCCCCAACAGAGCTTCACATGAAGGGAAGAAGCAGCGCAACCTCCTGAAACACTGGTGCAACTCCCCAGCTGGAGTAGTGGAGTGGCAAGACAGGATGATAGATGCTTGATGGATGCTTCCTTCAGCCTGTCTCATCACACTGATGAGATTGGGCCATGTATGTTGAGTGGCCCTACAATGAACTGGGCATTTAATAAAGAGTTGTGTTTATGTTGAAATGTGTGGATGAATGATTAAATTGTTATTGATAATAAAGGGCCATAGGTGTGGAAACTGGGAGGGTGGACCATACAGTCCCACCATGCTTGCACTGGAGGTTTATCTATCCCAAAGCTGTTACCCATCCCACTGGTATCCCTGCCCATCCCACAGCTATTACCCATCCCACAGGTATCCCTGCCCATCCCACAGCTATTACCCATCCCACAGGTATCCCTGCCCATCACACAGCTATTACCCATCCCACAGGTATCCCTGCCCATCACACTGCTATCCTTACCAATCCCACAAGCATGCAAAGGCTTAAACCATTTCTAAAAGTTTCCACCCAAACTTCATTGATAAAAAGAACTGAACCAAGTGTGTGAAGCAAAGATAATCTTTATTAATAACAAACTGTAAAAGAAAATGACCCAAGTGTCCCAAGCAAAGATAAAGTCATCAGGTAGCAAACCAGTCTCTGGCACTCTTCTCAGTCACTCTGAGGCGTGCCCATAGTCTCAGGGGTGAAGGGTCCAGGTGCTGTGGAGGTGGCTGCTGCTGGAGTGCTGGTCTGAGGTGCCATTGGGGTGCCTGGCCCCGAGAGGACAACAGGGGATAATGTGTGGAGGAAGCTCTCAGAGAGCTGGCTCAGTCCTGTGATGTTGAGAGCCCCTTCCTCCAGGACATGGGGTGTCAGTCCTAAGACTGATGACAGATGTTCTGAGGCCGGGCTTCGCTGTGGGATGGAGGAAGGAGGAGTGTAATGGGGATGTCTGGTCTGCAGCTGAGCGAGGTGAGGTGTGGCTGGCATCTGTGGTGTGGCTGGCATCTGTGGTGTGGCTGGCATCGGTGGCTGCACTTGGCCATCACGTAGGTCACCCGGTCCGTCAGCTTGACCGTGGCTTTCCATCACCCGAGGAGGACCTCTGAAGTGTAGCCCAGGCTCTCCGCCTTCTCTCTCCAAGCAGCCTACTTCCTTTTGGTGTCTCGATAGAGCCTGTGTCCCTTCCGCCATAGATACTCATTCTCCCTCAGCCATTCCAGCACCTCATCCTCATGTTCCTCTTCAATGGAGTATTGCCTCCTCTCCCATTCACGCATATGCCTCTTCCTCCCTCTGGCAGGGCCATCTGGGCCCTCATCAGAGGGGCTTCGAGGTTGTAGGGGCTGCTCCACCACACCACCACCACCACCACCACCAGCAACAAGAACAGTAGGAGCAAAAGCAGGACCAGCAGCACCAACAGCACCAGCAGCACCAGCCCCCTAATCATCCTGGTTGCTCTTCTCTGTACTTTTTCTAGAGTCTCAACATCTTTTTAATAATGTGGTGACCAAAACTGGATGCAGTACTCTAGGTGTCATCTTACTAAGGCTTTATAGAGTGGTATTAGTACCTCACTTGATCTTGATTGTATCCCTCTGTTAATGCAATTTAGGATTGCATTAGCTTTTTTGGTTCCTGCTGAACACTTCTGGCTCATACTTAGCTGGCTGTCCACTAAGACTCCAAAATCCCTCTCACAGTTACTACTATTGAGCCTAGTTTCACCCAGTCTATATGGGTAATTTTGGTTTTTCTTGCCTAAGTGTAGGACTTTACTTTTCTCTACATTGAATTTCATTTTGTTAGATATGGCCCAGTGTTCTAGTCTGTCAAGATCCATCTGAATCTTGAGCCTATCTTCTTGGGTGTTAGCTATTCCTGCCAGCTTAGTATCTTCTGCAAATTTGGTAAGTTCCCCCTCTATTCCTTCATCTAAATCATTAATGACGATATTGAAGAGTACTGGGCCTAAGACAGAACCTTGTGGCACCCCACTGCTTACTTCCCTTCATGTAGATTTAGACCCATTAATGACTACTCGTTGAATACGGTTTGTCAGACAGTTGTGAGTCCATTTAGTGGTGGTGCTATCTATTCTACTTTTTTCTAGCTTACTAAGAAATAGGTTGTGGTCTACCTTGTCGAATGCCTTGCTGAAGTCTAAATATATTATGTCCACAGTAATTTTCCTAGTCTACTAATTTAGTCACTATGTTGAAGACTGATCTCTTTCCCTGTTTTAAAGCAGGACTAGAAGTGCCATTACACAAAGCAAACACGTTCAATACCTTAAAGTATTATTTCCCAGAAAGGCAAAAGTAAGGAAAGAGTGGGTAATTTTGTTTGAATAGAAACAAGAAAGAAAAAAAAGTATAGAGAACAAACACATACTATTCTCTGAAATAAGCAAACAAGGCTAAGCTCCCTGGTATTACTTTAGGCTACCTGAGAATTTAAAGAAAGTTACCTACTAAAATAAATCCTTTGAGAAAACAACTGAGAATCTGGGAAGATGTGAAGGGATTTTTTTATTGTTTTGTTTTTGTGTTTTATCAGCTTTTTCTATGTTCATCCATGCAGCTTGTGATATATCCTTGGACTGGTCATTATCACTTAGCCTCACAAAAGTGCAACTCAGAATAAAAGGAAATATCTTGACGGGCATAGCCTTGAGTTCCATGGAGACAAGGCGAATGCAGATGTGCTAAAATGCAGCTCTGTTATTTTGTTTATGCTGGCATTCTCTGCCCACACGAGTGGTATTTTGAGCAGTCAAGGGCTCATCTCTGGCTCCAGAATAAGAAGCTTTATAAATGAGTTTATGGAATGTCAAATCGCATTATCTACAATACGGGTAAAAGACCTCCTTGTAAGATATCAAAGCTTCTAAGTCTTGGTGTGATGCCCTAGGGATGAAAATCCAATGACCTGTCTTTTAGTGATATAAATCTGTCCCTGCTATTATAAAAATAGACCTTGGATAGACAAGATTTTGAAACCTGGAAGTTAAGATCTTGTAATTACTCAGAAGGAAAAAAGCTGGGTGAGAAACTGGCTAATGTTTGCTTTCCTACCTCAAGATTTTTTTCCTCTGCTTCCTGAGATTTGCTGTCTTTAATTATTTAAATACACTCATCAAACCCATATGTCATTTCTGTAAAACTATTCTGGAAGGAAAATAATGTTTGCCATTGATTCCCAGGCTTGAAGCTTGACAAATCAATTTGAAAAATAATGAAGGTGGAACTCAGATTTATTTATTTTTTTTATTTTGAGACATTTGGAATAAATTCAAGTAATGCACTGGATCTGTAACTGAGGAAACCGATTATCTGGATTCAGATACTGAATTAAGATCCTAGTTGTGGTGAAGATGGTGACCTTGAAAAATCATCCAGTAAGAATAAGCCTGGATGAAACCAAATGTACAAATTTTGACCAAAAATTGTTGTTTTTACATACAAGTTAACAATCTTTTCTTTCAGGACCAGAGACATAATCTGGGTAGAGAAAGAAGAGAAGGAGGAGAGGGAGGGAGAGAGAGAGAGAGAGAGGGAGAGAGAGAGAGAGAAACACACTCTTAAGGGCCTGTCACATTGGCCGACAGATGGAAAACGTATGTAAAAAGGACACAGCAGATGAGAAAATGTTCCATCCGTTGTTATCCGCTCTCAAAAGTGCCCCGAATTTGCATAAGCAGAGCGGACAACAACGGAAAGGAATGGAATGGGGGAGGATGTAGCCAGGATGTAAAGCGGATGCTCCACGGAAGCCTAGAGGATGGAAGTGGATAGAAGTGGATGGCACATCCGCAGGGCTTCCGGGGGAGCACAGTGAAGCGGACGCGCAGCGGAAGGAATGGATGCAGAGCGGATGCCGAGCAGATACAGTGGATGCATCACAGAAGCCTAGCAGATGCCTAGCGGATGCCTAGCTGATGCAAAGCGTTCACTGCGCATGCAGGGAGGATGCATTGCATCAGCCCCACGGATATAAAGGGAAGCAGCTCGCAAGCAGGTCACCATTCAGAGGAAAGACCTGCTGCCAGACACAGAATACAACTGGAAAATAGGTAAAGGCCCTGTCACACTGCCCAACGGATGCAAAACGTTTGTAAAAAGGACACAGCGGATGAGAAAAATGTTCCATCCATTGTTATCCGCTCTCAAAAGGGGCAAAAATTTGCATAAACAGAGCAGATAACATGGAAAGGAACGGACGGGGGGAGGACGCAGAGCAGATGGAAAACGGATGCGGAACGGAAGCCTTGTGGATGGAAGCGGATGAGAGCGGATGGCACATCTGCAGGGCTTCTGGGGGGCCTCAGCAAAGCAGACACGGAACGGATACAGCGGATGCACAGCGGATGCACAGCGGATGAAGCGGATGCACAGCACAAGCCGAATGGATGCCTAGCGTTAATTGCGCATGCGGGGTGGATGCATTGCGTAAGCCCCGCGGATATAAGGGAAGGAGCTCAGAGCAGATCACCATTCAGAGGAAAGACCTGCTGCTGGACGGATTGACAGCCTTGCCTGCCCTGCCTGCATGCCTGCCTGCAAGCCTTGCTGCCAGCCTCCCTGCAAGCCTTGCTGCCAGCCTCCCTGCAAGCCTTGCTGGCTGCCTGCCTGCCAGCCTTGCTGCAAGCCTTCCTGCCAGCCTCCCTGCCAGCCTTGCTGTCTGCCTGCCTGCCAGCCTTGCTGCCAGCCAGTCTGCCTGCCAGCCTTGGTGCCTGCCTGCCAGCCTTGGTGCATGCCTGCCTGCCAGCCTTGGTTCCTGCCTGCCTGCCAGCCTTCCTGCCAGCCTTGGTTCATGCCTGCCTGCCAGCCTTTCTGCCAGCCTTGGTTCCTGCCTGCCTGCCAGCCTTTCTGCCAGCCAAAAGTTCCTGTCAGCCTCTCTGACAGCCAGCAACCCCACAACCATGGGGAAGAACAGAAAGCCTCAGCCATCTGCTGCCAGCCCTGGCAAGAGGGACAGGGCCACCATCCCACCCCCTGGCCCTCACTCTGGTTCTGCTGGGGCTTCTGTAGCACGGACTCGCTCTTCTGGGGCTGGAGCTTCTGCTGCTTCTGCTTCTGGAGGAGTTGATGATGATGCTTATGGCGGGGCCTTGCACATCCTCAGTGTCTATCAGGTTTTGCCCTTGCCTCCATTCCCCAGGCTCCATGTCCCCATTGCCTTGTTGGAGGTCCATGAGCCTGTTCTGCAACACTGGGTAGCGGGTGCGCATGAGATTGTGCAGGATGCAGCAAGCTTCCACGATCCTCCTCATGGTCTCTGGGCGATGCTGCATGGTGGTGAGAAGTACCTGGAACCTGTTGGCCAGGATGCCAAAGGCATTCTCCACCAACCGCCTTGCCCTGGACAGCCTGTAGTTGAAGATCCTCTCTTCACGGGTGAGGAGTTTGGAGGTGTAGGGCTTCATGAGGTAGGTTCTGAGGGAGAAGGCGTCATCCCCCACAATGAAGTAGGGCATATCTTGTGTGTCGTTGGGTAGGGGGTCTGGATCTGAGAAGCCCATGATGAGGTTGCGTTCCAGCCCCTCCTTGAGGTCACTGGCATTGTATACCTGGGCATCTGAAGATGAGCTGTTGCCTGAAGCATCAATGTACATGAACTTTTAGTCAGCATCGACCATGGCGAAGAGGATGATGCTGAAGAAGCCCTTGGAGTTGAAATAAGTGGACCCCGACTTGGCTGGCGCTTTGCAGGCCACGTTCTTGCCATCGATGGCTCCAACGGTGTGGGGGAAGTTCCACCTCTGATACCACTGCTCTACAACTTTCTTCCATCCTTCTTCAGTGGTGGGGCACTGGAGGAGCTCCTCCATGTATTCTTCAATGATGGCCTGCACCACTTCTCTGACCACAATGCTGATGGTATTGTGTGGCACCTTCCAGCCGTACTGCATGCTCCTGTAGGTGGTCCCTGAGGCCAGGTGGTGCAGAGTGAGTGCCACCTTGAGCCCAGGTTCCAGGCTGGGCCAGAAGCTGGTGTTTACCTTGGTCAACCTGGGTGTCAGCCGCTGCACAACTTCGTCAAACATGGCTGGAGGCATCCTCATGAAATTCTGGAATGCACGAGTGTCTTCGTTCCTGAGCTCAACCATCAGCTTGTTGTACAGTCCGTACTCTGATCTTCTGGCGATCCATCTTCGGACCCAGACGCTTCTTGGCCGCCTCTTTTTCTTCCCATAGTAGAGTTCACAGAGCCTGTAGATGGCTTCACACTGTTGCAGAAGGATGGTGGCTGCCAAAAGGACTGTGTTATGATCCACGGTGGACATGACTGGATGCTGTGGAAGAGGAAGAGTCAGATGAAGGCTGCAGAGGTCTGCACCGCAGGGCTGCTGTTCTGAAAGTGAGATCCAGGTGAGTTGCTCCCCCTTTTTATAGGCAGTATAGGTTTTCCACTAGGTGTCCTTTTGCACCCTGTAGGCATCCTCGAGACATCCTTAATATCTGAGATAGGTCCCCTCTGCGAATGTTTTTTCCGTTTTAAATGCTTTGTTTCCGTTCTGCATCCGTTCTGTGTCCGTTCCACTTCCTCCCTGCGTCCGTTTACTGCTGGAGTGGATGGAGTTGCGCGGATGCGCAGCGGATGCCTAGCAGATATAGCGGATGCGTAACGGATGCAGAACGGATGCCTAGCGGATGCAGAACGGACGCATTGGATACATTTTCTGCTCAAAAGTTTTGAGCAGTTCAAAACTTTCTGAGCGGATGAAATGTCAATAAACGGATGCTGGACGGATAGAGAGGTTAAAAAATGGGGGCAGTGAGTCCAGAATGGATGCATCGCGTTTACGAATGGTTGGTAAGTGTTTTTCTCCGTTTTACATCCTCTTTCCATCCATTGGTGCAGTGTGACAGGGGCTTCAGTGACTCACAACAGTTTAATGGATGGAATGATGTATCCAAAAGAGAATAGGCAGATTATTGTCCTTACTGAGAAATCTTTCTCCCATATTAAGTCTATTAATATTAGGCAGCAGATCATGGAAATAGCATATTGTGGTTCACTGGCAGCAAGTACGGATGGCAGAGGTCTCTGATAGTGAGGACTCAGATGAGGGGCCTGCATGTGATACAGGGATGGGGCCAGGAGTATTGGAAAGTGGGGAGCTGCCTTTGCAGCTTGTGGAGTCTGGCAACAGTGATACAGATGATCCTGGAGAGCCTGTGCTCAATGTGCATGCATGAAGGGCTGCTCTAAGTAAACAGCAGCTGAAGCAGCAAGGGCAACTTGGGAGTACGGCTGGTAGGTGATGGACCTTCCCATAAGGGATAAAAACCAGCCCTTGAGAATGTGCTCTTTGCAGGAAGCAAAGATGCTCTTTAGACTCAGAATCATCGCTGAAGCCCTGCTTTCCCTGGATTGTTTTTGAAACTTTTGTCAGTGGATATTTAAGCAGTAATTAATCTTCTGTTCTTGACAGCCTTTTGCAACCTTGAAAGGGCTTGCTTTTAATATCAGAAAATTAGGTTTAAATATCTCTTGGCTGGGATGCACTGAATTCCCAGCGCTGCATTAAAAAAGGTTTGTTTTTATATATTGCGTTTGTTTAATTTGAACAAGGCTTGGGTTAGAATACATATTTGCTATCAAGGTGACTTTGAATGCCCACCAGCAGTCAGCCTCAATTGCAGTCACCATTAGAAGATGACTATTCTTACCTGTTTATCTTCTACCAGTTAACTGTCCTTGCCCATGAAATGTAAAGGACAAAGTAGATCATCCTTGTCTGATTTGGGTTAACTGTCAAAAAAAATCCTTCATGTCACAGTCATCTATGTAAAATCAAGCTCAGGGAGAAGGGTGGTTTCCCATGAGTAAAAAAAAAAGCATACATAAGGAAAAGAGAAGCTGGTTTAAATAACCTTAGGCCTCATACTGACCTTTCAAATATTTCACGAGAAATTCAATAATTATATGTCTTTCACATCATTTCAAAATACTTTGCATAGCTGTTAAAATAAAAAGCCTGACAACTTTTTTATTATTAAAGCAAATCACCTTTGTTTTCTTCTTTCCCTGATGTAGAAAAAATAAATGCAAATTTTCCAGATGTTTCTTTTTCAAAATATAAATGTCTCTGTTTGTACTCTACTGTTCAGTGCAGTAATTTTTTCTCAGACACCTGATTAGGGAAAAGTAAAATACTAGAGTTAGTACTAGAGTTATTCTGCAAAGTACTAGTTATTCTGCAAAATTATTCTGCAAAGTCTGAAGGAAGCATAACACACAAATTCACTACAAATGTAATTACTGACAATACCATTTTCACAAGCTTTATATGTTCATAGTGAAAATCCAATTTTTTCCACAACACAGTTTGCATTCCTTTTGGCTTTCAATACATCATCTATAAGAGAAGAGGGAAAACTACAGCACCTTGATGAGTATTTTGGTTTTATGGTCAGTCTATGATATTTTGAAAATATATTTTTGACAGCTGCAATTTTGTATGCCAGGTAAAACTAGTTTTGAGGCCTCTTATAGAGAAATCTTGCACCTACCTGAGAGCTTCTGATATAGATTTAGTAGCTAGCTATATGTATCAAGGGATTGACATTTTAACTATTACTTTTTGAAAACACTGACTTCTAACTCAACGGCTGGCATATATAAATGCAATAGTTTCAGAGAAGGAAGAAAATAGTTGATCATTGGTCACAAGAGCCAGGAAAGGACTGGGAGAATAAAGCGTAAGAAGTATTGCCACAATCAATATGTTCAGGGCAAAATTGGAAGAAATGGGAACCAGAGACTGGCCTGCAGCCAACTTTTTTTTTATGATGGTGTTTTAAAGGCCGTGAGTTAGTTTATTGCACTTTTGTCTCAGAATGAATCTTGGAGAACTTTCTTTCTTCCCCACATTTTTTTAAAGGAGTCTTGACAAGACATATTTTAAATCTGCAACTTTCTGGCAAAATGAATGCTTTAATGTATGAAGAATCCAAAGCAAAATGCTCAGATTGTAGGAGAACAAGTCCCACAGACAAAGAAGGCAAAAGAACTTTAGCAGAATTGAAACTGGTCTGCAAAAGTTCTGTTGGTAAGCTCTGTCTATGCCCCAAAAGGATTAGGAAGAAATGCAGAAGAATTTATCCCATTTGTTTTCAGGCTTTCATGCCAAAAACGGTGCTTTAATCCATTTGTCGCCAACCAGTGGGCTGCTGGGTCATGAGAAAATTTTGGTGGGCTGCAGAGAAATCTCACCCCCACAAAGCAATTAATTCAGGCTTGGCAGAAACACAAGGACATGGCCTCGCCCGGGAACTCTCCCTGCCCACTCACTCCTTCCCAGCAAACTTGCCTGCTAAATTGCTATTTTTCCTTTTCCCAACCGTCATCTATTCTGCTGTGCTGGGAGATTTAGATTAGCTAGGAAGGAGGGAATGGTTGGTGTTCCGTCTGGAAATAAGGTGCGCGAGACTGGGTTCCAACAAACAACTCTTTATTCAAACAGTAAAGTGACTTGTAACGGAACGTTTGCCCAAGCCGCGACAGCCCTTCTTATAGCGGCTTGTGGCCAATGACAGTTGTTTAAGTGTTCCCGCTGTCAGGCAGGCCAGTCGGAACGGCGCTTAACCAACCAATCCGAGAATGGCCTTTTTGGCCAATCAGTTTACCTCCAAAAGTATTTGGAGTCTACCAAGTTATATACACAACAGTTGGATTTCTTGCTTTCTAGCTAGTCTTTAGATCTTCGGCTCAGCACATCTGAATCTCCCTTAGCGCTGAAGGTTTGCTTGCAAGCAAATTCAGTGCAGACTCACAGCAAGCAAATTTGAGAGACTGAGCTAGCCGATGGCAGATAGATAGATCACTAAATGATTCTGCGAGCAATTCAATCTGCCTGCTTTGCTTGATTTTAGGTAAAAGTTGCTCTTTTTTAAAATAAAAAAATCAATATTTACATACATGGTGTGTTGTGAGATAATTTTGTGAGTTTGCTTGCAAGCAAATTTTATGTGACAGACTGAGCTAGCCAATGGCAGATAGATAGATGTCTGAATGAATCTGTGATTCACTGAGCAACTCAATCTGCCTGCTTTGCCTGATTTTGGATAAAAGTTGCTCTTTTTTATAAAAAAATCAATATTTATATAAATATTTACAATATTTACATACAAGCCATGCCTAGCCAGTCACATGACCACCAAGCCACACCCACAAATTAGGCCATGCCCACAGAACCAGGTTAGTGGTCCCTGGGATCTAAAATTATGAGTTTGGTGGTCCCTGAGGTCCAAAAGTTTGGTGACCTCTGCTTTGATCAATCTTAATGAGTCAAGCCCTGAATGAGTTAGGAAAAAAATGTGTAGTAAAATGATTTCACAGCAGCCCTAATATAAATGCCAAATCTATGGATATACGTCATTGTCAGCTGATTTTCTCAGCTTTTGCATCTTGCCTCATCGAATTTACCGCCTTCACAGTATACACAACTGCTGAGAAATTATCAATGTCTGCTTTATTTGCTTTGGGATGCAGAATAGTTATTTATTTTGGGGGGAATTTATTTATTCCCATAGGCCTCCCTAAAAATCCAGATGAGCCTGTCATCTTTTGTGCATCATTTGAACACATCCATTCCTAGTTAAAGTGATGATTCTTGGGTGTGGAATTTATATACACAGCCAGATTATTCAATGGCTGTTGAGCAGAGAGACTGTTGAAAATATAAAGAAAATATATCAATCAGGAAAAAAAAAAGGGAATAAACTCCAGAATTCTTGGTTGCCATTTACATGTAAAATTTGCAGAGTTTCAAAATAAAAGAAATAGGTTTATTATAATTATACCCTATTAGTACAGGTAAATCCTGATCTTATTTGAAGAAATGTTATGATTTAAATGTTGAATTAAATCATGGTGGCCTATGGCTGTGGTTTGTAGCTACAAAAGGTATTTTAAGGGAGACTGTGGTGAAGAAAAATTTGAGAAGCAGACCATTATCATAATACTAGAATTTGGGAGAATATAGGTTCAAATAATCTGGTCTAATTTAACTGAACTTTATACATGGTGATAATATATTTTCTTGTTTTTCTTTTCACTTTATATAACCCTTTCTGTTTTCTTTATTGCCTTCATTTTCTTTATTTATTCTGATTTTTATATACCATCAATTCCACAGGAACACTATACAGTTTATAAAATGTAATAATCATAATTTTGATTATACATTTTTTAAAAAAATCCATACAAAGGTATTGATACTGGTTTGGGTAAATTTAATTATTTATTTTTTTAAAATGTACATATTAAATTCTTATGTCATCCTAAACTGGCTTTTATAGGTTCTTCATTTTGTTTCCTACAAGAAAACAAGTTTGTTTTTTTGTCCTTCTAATGCCTTTGGCCATTTATCGTGATTCTCGGCTTATATGTTCTGATAGAAAAATCAATTCTGTAACAATCTGTGGATTTCTGAAGTAGATTCAACTTCTGCATATCAGGCATGGTTTTCTTCAAAGCTTAGATATATGTTTGTTTCATCTTGGTTCTATATCAACTTCTGTTGGTATCAAAAGCACAAGCTGTAAACATCTCAACAACTAATTTCAGTTCTTCTCAAGAAGGATGGACATTTTCCTTTGAACAGGCATAGCTAAAACTGAAAATGGTCAATATTACCTTCAACTCTCCTTTTGGTTAGATTTACCTAGTCCGTGGACTTGACCAACATGATAGTTTATGGGACCCAACCCAACCATTGCCCAACCAAGTACCAAGCCATCAAACTAAAACCTAATATGTCTTATTTTTTGGTTATAACATGTCATGTTGGCACAACTATTATATATTGTTAATTTGAGTTCAGGAAAAGCTTATCATGTAAACCAAGGTAAAATTTCATTGTTCTCATCTCACCATCTAGTAGACCAGGGCTGTCAAACTCTTGCCCCATGGGTGGATGTATCATGTGCCGTCCACACCCATGCCTGGATTAGCAAGAGGGAAAAAAGTTCCGATACATCATATGACACCACCGTGATGATGTGAGATCCCTGCAGTAGACTATTCAGAAATTTTTATCAGAGATTAATAGATCAGACAGTAGCAATAGCAATAGCACTTAGACTTGTATGCCACTTCACAGTGCTTTTCAGCCCTCTCTAAGTTGGTTACAGAGTCAGCATATTACCCCCCAAAATCTGGGTCCTCATTTTACTGACCTTAGAAGGATGGAAGACTGAGTCCCACCTTTAGCCGGTGGGACTTGAACTGCCAAACTGCTGACAATCAGCAGTCAGCAGAAGTAGCCTGCAATACTGTACTTTAATCACTGTACCACCACAGCTCTACAAAGTTTTGGGATCAGGGATAATTATCACGGGTATAGTTATAGGAAGTTTTACATTTTCTAAATAGCAATCATTTGGGTACTGATGCCAATGAAGGCACAAAGCTGGACCAAGGAAAGATTAAGATCAGTACTCAGATGAATAGTGGTAGAGTAGGAGAATCTAGAATTCTCCTTCTTCCCCATTTTCTTCTTCTTTTTGCCCTATTCAAAAGCTACTAAGAAGGTATCATATTGCTCTTGCTAATGGGCTAAAATGATGACATGTAGAAAACCTTTGAATCGAGCCCAAGGGATGGGTACTATTTTGTCTTGAAAACCAAGATAGTCTATCTCAACTATGTTCCATTCTCAGCCTTAGCTCTAGAAGTAGAATCTTTATCATCAATGTTTAATTCACAATTGAACATAGTGGTGAGGGAAAAATACCATCCTCCTCATAAGTAAGCCATCGTGCTTGTCTGTATGTGCCTGTAGGGTCAGGACTGGCTAAATTTAAAGGTTGCCTTTCTAAAAGGACAGGTATGGTGGGGGTGGAGAAGAAGATAGATTAACCAATGGAATGGCTTGCTTCCAGAAATTGTGGGTGCTCCATCACTAGAGGTTTTCAAGAAGGACTGGACAGCCCTTTGGTATAGGATCCCCTGCAAGTGGTTGGACTAGAAGACCTCCAAGGTTCCTTCCAACCCTATTATTTTATTCTATGCTTTTGGAGAACAGTGACAAAGAGACATCTGCAGAGGAAATAGTTGAAATTACCTTTATCAAGTGTGTAAAAATAGACTCCTCACTCATTTATACTGCCTTGCTGAAATCTTGCCCATTTGTCAGGCATGAAATAGAGCTGGAATTTCTTGAAGAATGAAGAAAGGAAGAGCATGGAGACTTCACATGTAGGGATTTTCCTGCAGCTGGGATGCCCATTGGATCTGCTGGTACAACAGAGAACAAGCCTCAAACTGTTATTGCTATTTTGTTTTTTCCCACTTGGTTTGATTTCTTTTTTTGTTTGTTTGAGAATGTTTGTTTTGTATTCTTGGTTCGGACTGCTGACACTCCAGGGAGACTGTTTTCCACCCTTGATTTTGAATACTTAAGGATCTGGGAAGAATAAACTACAGCAGGTTTTTACATCTATGGGGTCCAAAGTTTGTTTGCTCCAGCTCCCTTCCAACTCTCTATCTACAAGAGACTTTGACACATCATAAATCAATATTTCATCCAACAGAATACATATAATACAGGATTTGGCTCTGTTTTCTTGATGGAAGCAGCTTCAGGTTAGTTTATTGACAACTTGCCTGTGGTATTTGAACATTTCCTTATTCATAAGGACTCTGCAGTACTCTAGATTTAACTCCAATAAAATGTGTTTTTTATGAATGAGGTGTGCATGTGGGAAAATATGCTACCCCATTCACCATAAAATATCTTTTTGGAGTGACATTGCATGATTTTATGTTCCATATAAACTAGAAACAACAACAATAAAAGCATGATCAAAGAATGACTCTGAAAAAAAAGTCTTCCTTCCTTCCTTCCTTCCTTCCTTCCTTCCTTCCTTCCTTCCTTCTTTCCTGGAAAAGGAAAGTTTAGTCTTTCTGTATTACGTGGAAGTACATGAAAAGAGAAGAGAGATTCTTCAACTGTGCTGTCACTTTGCCGAAGTGCTTTATAAAGGGTTTGAACTGCAATTTGGAAGCAAAGCAATATCACCTCCCTATTTAATTAATGATAGTAATAAGATAAAGGTTCCCCTCACACATATGTGCTAGTTGTTTCTGGCTCTAGGGGGCAGTGCTCATCTCTGTTACAAAGCCGAAGAGCCAGTGCTGTCTGAAGACATCTCCGTGGTCATGTGGTAGGCATGACTAAATGCTGCAAACACACGGAACACTGTTATCTTCCCACCAAAGTGGTCCCTATTTTTCTACTTGCATTTTTACATGCTTTTGGATTGCTAGGTTGGCAGAAGCTGGGACAAGTAATGGGAGCTCACTCTGTTACACAATGCTAGGGATTCAAACCACCAAACTGCCGACCTTTCTGATAGACAAGCTCAATGTCTTAGCTACTTAGCCACCGGGTCCCTATAATGATAGTAATAGAGGTGGCTAAATTTCTATGCATACAAAAATTCACTCTCTTGTTTGCAGCAAATAAAAGTGAATATTTGTTTTATGCATTTTATAGTTCATATATATTCTACCTTAAACATCTATAACTCAAGGGTGCTCATAGTGGATTCCCCTCATTTTATTTCCATAGCAACAATTGTGGGAGGCAGATTGATCAGAATGAGAATGACTGGTCCAAAGTCACCCAGCAAACTTACTTAAGTGTAAACTTGATGATAGACCTTCCCAATGCAAGCTGCAATCTACAATTTCATGTGCTGCGTTTGAACTAAACCTAAGGATAGTCTGCATATTGGCTTAAAGTATCTCAGTCTTGGCAACTTTAAGATGTCTGAACTTTAACTTCAGGAATTCCTTAGCCAGCTTAGCTGTCTGAGGAGTTTTTGGAGTTGAAGTCCAGCCATCTTAAAGTTGAGAAACATTGAACTATGATGTCACATATGTTGATTAGTTGACATTTTTATAACATTTCCACAGAATAAATCAGCATTTTGTCACGATAGTTGTGTGAGGAAAAAGAGGAGATTTAGCCATTTTATTATAGTTTCTAGAAATTTGGCTTAGTTAAGAAGTGTGACATTAGCATGCTCATTGAAAATATATCCCCAAATATCGTGATAGATTTTTATATACTACCACTTCATAACTGTAAGAAAGAAAGAAAATCTGTCCCCTACATAATGATTAAGGCAAACTTTCTTTTTTATCCAATGTCCCTTTGAGGCTAATCTGCCTTTTTATAGGAAAAAAAACATTACAACTATCTGCATGTATAAATAGTGCAGATTTTTCTGTACAATTGTCCATAAATAATGGTATTATAATTGATATAGTTTTCCAATTAAAGACTCCAGCAAGTGGGCATTAAGGCTTTTCTTTAAGGCTTAAAATCGTGTATGTGTGTACATTTAAAAAAAATGGGAAAAAGAATCATTATGCTGTATTCTTTTACATACCTATAAAACTGTTAAAGGATATTGAAAATAGGGGAAAACAGTTATGGGGTATACAGCAATAATGAGATTTAATTAAGAACAAAAAGGTATTATACTTGACACAAAGATCAGCATTTTTTATCTATTCTGAGGAATACAGTGTGGATTATGATTAGGCTTACTATTTAGACAGTGGTGGGATTCAAATTTTTTTACTACCAGTTCCGTGGCTGTGGCTTGTTGGGCGTGGCAAAGGAAGGATACTGTAAAATCTCCACTCCTCCCCCACTCCTGGGGGAAGGTTACTGCAAAATCCCCATTCCCTCCCCACCCCACTAACCTGCTTTCCAGCTCCATTTTCCTGTGCAGGGCAACAAAAGGAGACCCAGCCAATCAGCTGGGACTCAATGGGAGGCAGAGAATAGATGGAGACACGGCCAGTCAGAGCTGCTATTTGCCAGTTCTCCGAACTACTCAAAATTTCAGTTACCGGTTCTCCAGAACTGGTCAGAACCTGAATACCAACCTCTGTACTTAGAACACCTGAATTTGCTTTGTAACTTGATGGAAGAGAGAAGGGGAAGAAAGGGGAGGGAGGGAGGGAGCTCTTTAATGCCAACATTTATTTACATTTTAAAACTGATCAGGTGGCCTAAGTGCCCACAATAGCAAATCATGTATCACAATGTTGCCTTTACATATTTGTTTCAGATATTATGACAACATCATGAAACAGTAAAGATTATCGCTAAATGTCTATGGAGATTCTCAGTCATCCAAAGGTGCTTTTTCAAGAGGCAACTGGACTTTCTAGCTTTTCTCTGAAGATGTTTTGCTTTTTATCTAAGAAGTTGTTTCCTCCTCCCCTCCTCCTCCTCCTCCTCTTCCTCTTCCTCTTCCTCTTCCTCTTCCTCCTCCTCCTCCTCCTCCTCCTCCTCCTCCTCCTCCTCCTCCTCCTCCTTTGTCTTCAAAGAAAAACCAGAAAGGCGAGTTGCCTCTTGAAAAAGCACCTTTGGGACAGCAAAGCTTATGTTGTGAACTCATGACTCAGATCGTGTCATTTTGACATAATAATCAGGAAGAGTCACTGATCTGATAAGTTCAATAATTTAGTCAGATGTTTAAGTGGTTCTAGGATGAAGTTTCTCAAATTTGTTGAGTTACCTAACTGAGATTAAAAGTTTGTACTAATCTCTTTATCAACCTGCTGATTTTAAGACTAAATGTAAACTTCTACCCTTTGATGATCAACACTTATAAAGCCAAATACTTTCCACACATTCCCAATCAATTTCTGCAATTGGTTTCATTGATTTAAATTAAAAGATTTAAGGATAATCCTGACAGCATGGCATGACTTCTGGGATGAGTTCAGATACATTAATTAGGGAAGGGAAGGGAAAAGAAGGGACACAATTACTTCTCATAATGGAAATTCTCACTTTAATTTGAATGATTTTGTCATTTTGCCCCTGAATTTCACTGATATGATCCTAAGGTATCTAAAACTCTCTTTTCATCTATGAAGTGCAAGTTTTCCACTCTAGCTGAAACAGATGAGGGATTCAAGTATAGGTTGTATATGCATTTGGCAATTTTGTGAACTCTGAACTTCCCCTGAATTGTAAGCAACTAAACTCCACGTTTTGCTTGCAAATCTTCTTTTCTGAGGATGGGCTTGCAAATGACCTGAAGAAGAATTAAAAGTAAGAAAAAGGAGCATCAAATATACCAAAGATGAAAATGAAATGCACATATATCAGGAAGTACTATGGAAAGCATGAGAACAAACCAAACTGAATAACTTAAATCTGATTCTTTTAGTTAGAAGCAAAATGGTACCTCTAATAAACCAGTGGGTTTTTTTAGTCTAAAAACTGATAGGGATTTAAACATAGTGCAACCACTGAGTTGCAAGGCTTCATGTCTCAACCTTGAGACATGAAGAGCTGCCAGGGGAAAGCCTTGCTCCCCTAAGGAAGAGACTGGACAGCCATTTTTCCAGAATGGTATAGATCTCCTGCTTGAGCAGGAGATTGGATAAGAAAATGTCCAAGGCCATTTCCCATTCTGTCATTCTATGTTCTAAATCACCATAAATGAGAACACGATTTTCAAAAAGAATCTACCATTCTTCTAGCTCAAACTCACCATGTCATGCTGCTCTCACATGACATATTGTGACTTTTTTTTCCTTTGCAGAGGTGGGATGGCCATGGCCTGTGTTGACACATCTGACCCACAGGACAACAGTTTAATACCCCTGTAATCTAACACAATGCATGTGATCATATGTGAATGTCTGCTGTTCCCTTGAAAAATCTTCAAAAGGAAAGGCTCATTTAGAGTGAAATGGTAAATGTTTGGTATTATTAACACACCTTCATTTTTTTAAAGTATATATTAAGCATAACTGCATTTTAGAAAGTCTACATTGAGAAAAATTGCACACCAAATTCTATATATTATGGAATGAGTCTAAGCTAAATATATTTGAAGAAATTATGCCAGATGGGGAATGCAGAGAATAGCAAGGTAGGTAGAATTTCTTGCCATTTTTAAATAATACATTTAGGTGGATGGTGTGGACAATTTATTAATGGGGGGCAGATTTACCATCCTACTATTTCTTAATCAGGTTTGATTTCACCCTTCCCACCTTTTCCAGATTTAACCCCAAGTTCAAACAGGAGATCACAAAAGGAACATAGTAGCATTGTGTTAATGACTCATTTTGCTAACTAAGGTGAAAGCCAAAGTGGGACTCTCTTCCCATTCTGTCTGTTGAAGGTATCTAAATTGACAGTTCAGTTTTCCTTCACTCTTGATGATGATCCATTGTACTAAGGGGAAGCAGACTAGCCTAAGGGTAGTGACAAGAGTGGATAGAATATGTATCTCAATCTTTCAATTAAAGGACATAGCCAGGAGCTGTTGACACTGATTTTATTCTGCACTGACAAACATATTCTGTCCAAAGCAACCTCACTTCTTTGCTTCATAATAAGACTAACCTTATGTAACTAAAATTAATAATTTCCTGTTTGGAGCAATATATCTTGGTGTTTTGATTTTAAATCCACTTTCTCTCCCATTTTGCTTCCTGGATTATTGATGTGTTGGTAGCAGAAGTCCATGCCTTGAGCAATAACAATGGACACTTAGTCAAGTGTTTTTAATTGTTAAAACTTTGGAGTGCTGTCTGTGCTATAAAATAACGGAGTTAACTGCTGTCTCTTAACTTACAGTATGTAGTATATTAGTTGTAAATTTATATTAGTTAGCATTACATAGGGATTTGTGTAGAAGCACTCATATAATTCATACATGATGTAACCCAGGAATCATTATACTGTAGATTGTTTTTAGTATAAACTGTTTTTAGTATGAACTTATATTAAATACTTCATAAAACATTACTGAATCAATAATTTGTAATGTCTGATTTTCAATAATGTTTCAAAATGGGATTAGAGATCAGAGATACTTTTATTAAAAGGTCCTCTTAATTATTACATTAATTAAGAACTTTCAGATACTTTTAATCAGGCAGGACCAAGCCAGACTTTACAGTATTAATTTAATTATCAGAACATAATCAGTTCACAACACAATATACAGAATAAAACATTATACACAAATGAAGTAAATAAAACACAGAGAACAGAATGGCAGCTCAGAAAACATACAGACATGTGTCAGAAGGGATTCCAGGTATTCTATCCTATAACCTGGGGAAACAGCCTGGGTTTTAAGGTATTTTTTGAATTCTACCAGGTTGGGAGATACTTGATTCCCAGGGGAAATTTCATTTCACAAGGCAGGTGTTGTGACAGAGAATACACACTTCCTGGATCTCCAAAGATGACATTGTTTAATTAAAGAGTGTGCCACCCAGTCATCTCGTATCAAACAGACATGGATAGTTCTTCAAATAATTGGGCCCTATGCTATGTATATTAAGGGATGTGGTGACTCAGTGGCTAAGACGCTGAGCTTGTCAAAAGAAAGGTCAGCAGTTCGGTGGTTTGAATTCCTAGCACCGTGTAGCAGAGTGAGCTCCCGTTACTTGTCCCAGCTTCTGCCAATCTAAAAGTTCGAAAGTGAAAATGCATATAAAAAATAGCGACCACTTTGGTGGGAATGTAATAGCATTCTGTCCGTCTTCGGCATTTAGTCATGCTGGCCACATGACCACAGAAATGTCTTCGGGCAGCGCTGGCTCTTTGGCTTTGAAACAGAGATGAGCACCGCCTCCTAGAGCTGGAAATGACTGGCACCCTATGTGTGAGGGGAATCTTTACCTTTACCTTATGCTTTGTAAGACTTTATAGGTCATAGGTACTTAACAGAAGCATCTATTGGCATTCACAAAATCCCCACCAGTCAATTGCAAAAGACAGCTTTACTGGGAACAGCTTTTACAACAGGGGTCCCCAACCCCCAGGCTGTGCCCCAATACCGGGTCATGGACCATTCAGAACTGGGCTGTGCAAATGGAACTGTGCTTGCATCTGCTGCTTCACCTGGAACCATTTCCTCCCCCCCACCCAGCAATCCACAAAATTGGAAAGGTTGGGGACCACTGACTAACATCCTTTAGCAATATCTTTAATACTCTTAAACACCAACAACATCTGCTATTCCAAGGTTTTGGGAAGGACTTGAGAGGTGGACAAAAATGCCAAATCTAGTCTAAACCTAGGTGATATTCTGACCAGTTCTGGAGAACCAGTAGTGAAAATTTTGAGTAGTTTGGAGAACCGGCAAATACCACCTCTGAATGAGGCCCTGCCCTCATTTATACTCTGCCTCCCAAGTCCCAGCTGATCCACTGGGTCTTCTTTTGTTGCCCTGCACAGGAGAATGGAGCTGGAAAGCAGATTAGTGGGGTGGGGAGGGAATGGTGATTTTGCCATAACCTTCCCCTGCCATGCCCATCAAGCCATGCCCACCAAACCACACCATGCCCAACAAGCCACACTCACAGAACCAGGAGTAAACATTTTTGAATCCCATCACTGAGTCTAAACATCAGGCTGATTATGCAAAAAATATTAACTATAATCATTTATTAAATTTATATGCTGCCCAATTCCTAGTGACCAAATGATTTAGTTGTTAAAAACATTTCATATGATCAGCATGAGAGCCAGTTTGGTGTAGTGGTTAAGGCACAAGGCTAGAAACCAGGAGGCTGTGAGTTCCAGTTCTATCCCAGGCACAAAAACAGCTGGGTACTTTGGACCAGCCAGTTTCTCTTAGCTCTAGGAAGTAGGCAATGGCAAACTACTACTAATATCTTGCCAAGGGACTTATCTGAGGTAGCGTCTGGGAATTAGAAATAATTGAACAGAAGAAATTAAAATCATTAATATGTATCAGCAAAATGGTGGATTGTCTTCTAAATATAGAGACTTGAGTATAATATTTTATATTATAATTACATTATAAGTTTAATATATTTAGCTTTATTCAGAGGCTGGGAAGCTAAAAATACACTGGAGGTTGGGATAATATGGACACATTCAAAAAAGCAGTGCAAATAAATAGACTTTGTCATTGGAAATACACCAGATATAACACCCCCAGCTTTTGCACTCTGCTATAAACCAGTAACTCTAAAAAGTGAGGCTATGTTTGAAATATATATGAATAGCCTTCTCAAAGTGATATTAATTATCCGTTTGGAACTATTCACTGTTCCACTCGGCAGTAATGAGCGAATGTAATAAATGATTGTTTAGTTTAGCATGCATTTGTGACCAATGTGACAGCTTTAACTTTTTATTTAGAGATGTATATTTGACTTAATTTTATATATGACTTAATTTTCTTTGAGAGATACAGCATGCCCGGCAAGAGTTGTTTGTTGGAGAACATGTGTAAATCAACACCTTGTGTTCAGATGACTCTTAAAAGAGGATGTAAGGAAGGGTCTGTATATCTCTGTCTGTCTGTCTGTCCAAATGTGTGTGTGTGTGTGTGTGTGTGAGGGAGAGAGACAGAGAGACAGAGACAGAGAGACAGAGAGAGTCACAGAGACACATACACAGAGACAGAAAGAGACAGAGACAAAGAGACAGAGAGATGGGGGAACTTGTAATTGAAATGCAGCAGTGGCAAATCAGTATTATAGTTGGTCACACAATCAGCCATATGTTCAGACTGGATTTGGCATTTTTGTCCACCTATAGAGTCCTTTTGAAGAACCTGGGATAGGTTGGACATTTGATGGTTTTATAGGTACCGCCACAAGATGTAAGCTGTTCAAAGTAAAGCTGCCTTCACTGGTGGCGATTTTGCCAATGTATCTTAACCACTTGGCCAGAATGACAGTTCATCAATGGTTGCCACGGGTAACAATGATATGCAGAAATACCAACACAGGAGAGAAATTTCAAACATAACATAAAATGCTATTTCTAATTAATTCGTAGTTTCAGAAATAAAAATAATCCATGGATTCATGGTATGTTTGAATTCCAAAATAGGTTTGCCATATCTTGACCTATCTTGATGATCAAGAGATGGCAGTGAAGAGATACAGAAATTCATTGCTACCATCTAGTGTTTGTGTGCTTTTGAAAGGCAGACCTGACATCCTTATTGCAAATAGAGCTCTAATATTTTCTGCTGGATTTTTGCCCTTCTTGCTCTTCCTGGACTTCCTGGATTCCTTACTTCCTACTACAAAAAGCCCTGTGGGTGAATTTTTCTCACCTTCAGCGCCCTTGACATTAAAATGAAAGATGAGAATCCAGGGAGGCTGCAGATGAAAGCCTCAGAGAAAGATAAATCCAGATTGGCCATCCAGATTGGGAGGGCTGACATGGCCGAAAATAGAGCCTTGATGAGTGACATTGAGCTGGCTACTCCACCCTAGCCATGCTCCTCCTGGCCCTCCAAGGTCAAATGCCACCCTGATGCAACCCTCAATGAAATCGAGTTTGACATCCCTGTCCTATACCATTCTGGATAAATGGCTGTCCAAACTCTTCTTAAAAACCTCCAGTGATGCAGCATCCACAACTCTTGGATGCAATCCGTTGCACTGATTAATTGCTCTCACTGTAATTTTGTTGCTAAGTACAATGGTCATGAAGCAGAAAAATCAGGTGATGGGGTTATGAGGTCACTTCCATTTCAGTCGTCAAATGATGGATTAACTTGCAATTTCATTTCCATGGTCTCTGCTCATTGGATGCTGGCTGTGAAAAGTGCATATGGTAAGCAGGTTACCATGGGAGGCTGTGACTGTCATAAATGTGAAGGTTGTTTTGCACCATCCTATCTTTGAATATTGGCTCAAGCTGGTCAACAAGGACTACCTAGAAGTACAAAATCAGTAGTTCCTTTCCTTAAGCATTCCATTCCTTCAGCATTTGTTCCCCTTTAAAAAGGGTAGGTTTTTCTCTTGCTTTAAACAAAATGAGAAGGGTAAAATAAACAGATTTTGGCAGAGTCCTGAGGTTTTGTACTCCCTAGCATTCATGGGGAGTGATGTGGCACATGATGTTCTCTTTGAATCTTGTAGGAAAATTCCTGTGGGAAATTTCCAGTTTTCTGTAGTACCCAAGCACACAACCTGTCAGTCCCCATTCCAATTCAGTGCACATGCATATGTCAATCATTTCAGCTATCAGAAAAATACAGCTCGAGGTTTATCTACTTATCAGCAACCATCAAAACAGTTAACTGGCAAAAAAAAGGATAAAAGGCAGGAAAAAGGAAGGAAAGAGAGAGATGAGCAAGCAAGAATTTATATCAACCATTTCTATAATAACTAAAAGGGGCAGAACTTTCCAAAGCCACTGGAAAAATGTTGGGAATAATTATCATGATCAGTCCCAAAGTAGATATCTTTTGTTTATTCCAATTTAATCTATTTGTATATCTACAGCAGTTGAGTGGCGTGGTGGCCTAGTGTGAAGATGCTTGCCTCCCATTCAGAAGGTGGAGAGTTCAATCCTAAGTAGCAGCAGATATTTTTCTCCTGGGGCACAAAGAAAAAAAAAAATCTGCTGTGAACTCCACATGACGTCAGCTCCATGCCCCGAATTAAGGGATTACAGCAGGGGTGTCAAACTGGGGGCCCATCGGCCAGATGCATCACACATAAGTCATGCCACCCCAGCTGTGTGAAGGCAAAAAACATCATGTGACATTAACGTGATGCAGCGAATTTGACACCTATAGATTACAGTGTTATAAAAAGGGAATAAGTACTTGCAGCAGCAAAATAGTAATGGAAAGAAGAACACCATGTGATTCGTCCTCTATTCTACACCATGAAGAAATAATTTGATGAATGGGATGATGTAGTCAGAGGTGATATTCAGCAGGTTCTGACCAGTTCTGGAGAACTGTTTGTGGAAATTTGAAGCAGTTCAGAACACCTCCTCTGACTGGTCCCGCCCCCATCTATTCTCTGCCACCTGAGTCCTAGCTGATTGGCTGGGTCTTCTTTTGCTGCCCTGCACAGGAGAACAGAGCTGGAAAACAGGTTAGTGGGGTGGGGAGGGAATGGGGATTTTGCAGCAACCTTCCCTTGGAGTGAGGGGGGGGGGGAATGAAGATTTTACAGTATCCTTCCCCTGCCATGCCCACCAAGTCAAGCCACCCTGATCAAGCCATACCCACATAACTGGTAGTAAAATTTTTTGAATCCCATCCACTGGATGTAGTCAACATATCTAAGATCTCTGAGAAGTTTGAGATGTAAGTTAATTTATGGTTGTTTATCTTATAGATATAAATACAGGTGCTTTCAAATAATAATCAAATGTGATTGACACTCCAGTTGTCTCCATGCAACCAGTATTAAACGTCTCCACAAGCAATAGAAAATTGTCATTGACTTCATTTAGCATTTGATCTCCTTCCTAGTTGAGAAATTCAAGAGACCTCTCCCTCTATTGTAGCACATAAACACCTTTACTGTTCCTGAGTTACATCCATTTCTGCCCAAATCCCCCCAACATAAACCACACATTTTTTTTCTTATAAATGTACTGCAAGATTGGAAAGACTCTTTGCCACTTGAAATATTGTTGCTCTGACCTTTTCTGACCGTCGCAAGAATAAAAAAAAAGTAATTCAGTACCTTAAATCTTTTATCTATAGATTTTGGTTGGGAACACTCCTAGGTTCTGTAACAAAAGAAGGCTGCAGAACTATAAATTTGGGGAACAAAAAGCTGAGGCTGAACATGAATTATGGTGATCAGAAAATAAAAGAGGAGACCTCATGGAAATTACTTCCTAGTTTACTCAAAGCAATCTTTCTGCTGGCTTTTTGCACCCCTGAGATCAAAATAAAAACTATTCAAATATATAACTAGTTTTTTGCAAAGTGTTTTGGTTGAACCCTTCTTCTTTGTGGCAGCCCCTTAGATATTAGAACACCGCTTGCATTTCATATCTTGTAGTTCTTAATCATTTATTCTCAGCCTATAATTTCATTCTGCACTCTTACTTTACATCTTACTTCTTCTACACACATAACATCCTTATCTCTTGTGCACCACAGGCTACATGTGCACCACTACATGTTCTGGTCTGATTTAAGACAGAAGGCATGGCAGGACCTCCTCTTGAACTGATGACTTGTGGTAGTGGATCTTGTTGCCACAGACTTGTTGCATCTTGCCTGTGATGATTGGAAAGTTGCTGACACTCATATTCACCCATCAGCATTTGGATAAAGGAGCTTTCCAGCATTCTCAGCTGTAGAAAAGCTATCAGGATCCAGGCAATCTGTGAATGACACAAATTTTGGTCATTGGCCACTGCTGAATAGTTACAGGGTTGATGTGGACTAGCTATGCCCAATAGAGTTCATTACCATCAAGTTATATAGATCCATTAAACCAATATCTCATAATCATGGCAACTTGAAGATGGGGATGACTTCAATCCCCAGAAATTTCCAACCACTCATGCTGGCTAGGGGATTCTGGGAGCTGAAGTCCACTCATCTTAAAGTTGCCAAAGTTGAGAAATACTACACAAGGCTCTACTCCACCATTTCCTTGCTTATATCATTCTCCTGGGGTCAGTTTGAACTGCTGCCACCATGCTGGTCTTTTCAAGTCCTCCTTTATTATCTCTGAGCTTCTGCTGCCACATCTGTCTTTACTACTGCTTCTCTGGCACTGCAGGTTGTTAATCCTTTAGATTAACCTCAATGTCGTTTTTTCTCCTTCTTTCTTCCATTCTTCCCTATTGCTGGAAACATTGCTGAGTTGTCTTTTAAAGTTCCATCTTGAAGATTCCCTTAAAATCTGGAAAGGAGTATATTCCAAGCACGGGATTGGCCCTCCCATTTGCCCCTGCGCTTTTCTCTTCTTTATCCTCTCAACTGATTGGTGCTGCAGGTCTCAGCTGGTATGGGGAAAGTTGCTCGCTGGCATTAGGCAAAGCATGCCCACCAAGCCACATTTTTTAATGTGGAGTGGCACTCCAACTCCCTGTTGGCTGTTCCTCCTCTCCCTTGGAGTCAGAATCTAACAGGGGCATAACATTAGGTTACTTAGACAATTGCATGGATCCTTCTTCTAGCCAAATCCATTCTGCCCTTTGTTAAGGTGAACAGATTTTCCTTCCTTCCAAACATTGATGCAATATGGAAAGAAAATAGGTTTTAGGTGTGACTGGAAACAATGGAAGAAAGTTCATTACTGTCATGTTCATAACAGCAGTGGAAAATGCCCCCCCCACAAATAAAATTCTTGTTATGACAAAGATTTTTTGTCAGGGCCCCTGCCAATTTGGGAGGTGTGTGGGTAGTGAGGTCTGTGGAATGCCATTCAAAGGATGAACGCTACCTTCAAATGCACATCGTCATAACAAATGACCCAGTTAAAAAGGGGAAAGAAATATGAACCTTTGAGGGTTTAGACCAGGAGTGTCAAACTTAAGGCCCACAGGTTGGATCTGGCCTGTGGAGTTCTTAGATCTGGCCTGTGGGGGCTGGTCTAGAAATATCAAACGACTGATCTGTGGTGGCCTCTGCCAGCTAAAACAGGCTGCAGGGGAGCCTTGTACTGCCCCCCTGCAGCCCATTTTTAGTTCCCACGGCTTCCTACAGCACTCTGCCAGCTAAAAATGGGTGCAGCAGGGTACAAAAGCCCCCCCCCCGGCCCAATTTTTCCCAGCAGAGTGCTGCAGGAGGCTATGGAAATGGGCTGCAGGGGGTCGCACAAGCCCCTTCCCCCCGCAGCCCAATTTCAGGTGGCAGAGTGCTGTAGGAGATTGTGGAGGCCGAGAACCGGCCACAGGGGGCTGTATGAGCCTGTCCCATGTCCCATTTTCAGCCAGCAGGGTGTTGCAGTAGATGTCCATCCCATCTCCCTCCCCCTGGCCAGCCCATAAAGGAGAACATCAATGCTGAACTGGCCCTTGAAGAAATCCAACTTGACATACTTGGTTTAGGTAATCCCAGTCTGTAGTTAAGTACTGCAGTGAATTGGAATATTGTACTGGGCGTAGGTAGTCCTGACCTAAGATTCCAATTGGGACTAGAACCAATTGTTGAACCAAATGGTAGTTTCATCCTGTAGGAGACAACTCGACTGAGCCTGAGGGCGGAGTCAAATGCATCATCAGTTTGGAATCTCTCTACACCTTCATAAGAGACTTAAGTCCATTGACTCTTATCTGGCACCAATTTGTCTCAACCACTAATAATTGAGATTTTTGTGTGAAATAAGTTTGTAATACTTTTGACCTCTATCCTGGTTTCTGACCTCCTGCACTTGTCACATCCAGGTTCTTGATGTTATTTTGAAAGGACATTTTAATTCCTTCAGCTTCCACTATTTGCCTCCTGTTGATGGTGAGGGTAGTATAGTAGTTCTGTTAAAGTTGTAGCAACGTTTCAGCAGAATCTCATCTGCCATCATCAGGCTTCTGTATTGAGTTTGTATGTGGGTCAGGCTATCACAGCCATTAGTTTTAAATTTGAGGATAGCCTACTGTTGTGCCAGGTCTACCAGTGCAGGAGCAGAGTGTTGCCAGCCAATCAAAGCCACAAAACAGACAGAAGAAACCAGAAACACCAATCAAATCAAATGTTGCTACAACTTTAACAGAACTACAATGACGTGGGATAATACCTGAAGGAAGCTAAACAGCACACATGTAAGTACCCGCGAAAGCCTAAGAAAACATATATATATGTTTTTTTAAGTTTTCGCGGGTACTTACATGTGTGCTGTTCAGCTTCCTTCAGGTATTATCCCACTTCATTGTAGTTGTGCTTTTAAAGTTGTAGCAACATTTCGGCAGAATCTCATCTGCCATCATCAGGCTTCTGTATTGAGTTTGTATGTGGGTCAGGCTATCACAGCCATTAGTTTTAAATTTGAGGATAGCCTACTGTTGTGCCAGGTCTACCAGTGCAGGAGCAGAGTGTTGCCAGCCAATCAAAGCCACAAAACAGACAGAAGAAACCAGAAACACCAATCAATCAAACTCCAAGTCCAATAAACACAGACCAAGACTCCCAACCAATCAGAAGGAAGCTAAACAATATATATATATA
>BLBF01000006.1:14239176-14293426 GCA_015471245.1 Laticauda colubrina
ATCTATCTATCTATCTATCTATCTATCTATCTATCTATCTATCTATCTATCATCTATCTTTCATCTATCTTTCATCAATCTATCATTGATCTTAATCATCTTAATCTATTTTTCATTTCATCTGATCAGTGAAACTCTTGACAGGAAGCAACATAGATACTTATTCCATTAAAAGACAAGAATGTATAGGCAGGAGAAGCAGTATAAGGTATAAAAATATAAATTCATAGGGCTGGAAGTTATCTCACAAACGTATCCTGGCCGATAATGGATCTCTTAAAGCATCTTGGTAAGATAGCTCTCCATCAGTGGTGGGCTGCACAACTAGTTCTCTGGCTGGGTAGATGTGGCCAGTTAGTCATGTGACTGGATGGGTGATGTCACTCATCACACCCAGCCCCACGTCTCACCATAGTCTCAAAGGAAGAGGTAAGATTCATTTGGTTGGGGCTAATCCCACCACTGGCTGGGCCTGCCTCTGTCCATTTTATGGCCTGTTTTTCAGCCTGTTTTGGGACATCATCAGGGCCATTTTCTGGCCAATTTTGGCTGGAAAAATGGCCTGAAAACATCCCCCAAATGGCCATTTTGGAGCCATTTCAAGCCAATATCAGCCTGAAAATGACCTGAAAATAGATTTTAAAAATAGGTCATTTTTGGACTGTTTTCAGGCCATTTTTTTGAGCCTTTTCCAGGCCATTTTTTTACCCCAAAACCAGCTGAAAATGGCTTGAAAAAAAGAGAGGGGGTGGGGCCAGATGGTGGTCTGATTTGCTGATTCTTCAAACCACACAGAATCGGAACAAGGGTTTCGGGTGAACCTATCTGAACCTGCAGCAGCCCATCTCATTGGATTATTATATATATGGACCATCCATTCAGATGGAATTTGCAATATAGAAATAAGGTTAATCAATCCCACTGCTTGACAGTTCTTCTTGTCAGGAAATTCTTCCTAATATCAAATCGGAATCATCTTTCCTGTAATTTTAACTCACTGGTTTCTGGTCCTGCCATTTTGTATAACAGAAAAATCAACTCCATACACTGTAAAGCCCCTGTCACACTGCACCAACGGATGCAAAGAGGATGTAAAATGGACAAAACAGCTTGCCATCCGTTGGTTAACGCGATGTATCCGTTCTGTACTCACTGCCTCCATTTTGCTTCCTCTCTATCCGTCCAGCATCCATCTATTGACATTACATCCGCTGAGAAAATTTTGAGCTGCTCAAAACTTTTGTGCAGAAAATGTATCCAATTCGTCCATTCTGCATCTGCTAGGCATCCGCTAGGCATCCGTTATACATCCGTTATGCATCTGCTATATCTGCAAGGCATCCACTGCGCATCCGCGCAACTCGCATCCACTCGGACGCAGGGAGGAAGCAGAACAGACGCAGAACGGATGCAGAACGGATGCCTAGCGGAAACAAAGCGTTTAAAATGGAAAAAAGTTCACAGAGGGGACATATCTCGGATATTAAGAATGTCTAGAGGATGCCTAGAGGATGCTTAGAGGATGCAAAGGGACACCTATACTGCCTATAAAAAGGGGGAGCAACTCGTCTGCATCTCACTTTCAGAACAGCAGCCCAGCTGTGCAGACCTCTGTAGCCTTCATCTGACTCTTCCTCTTCCACAGCATCCAGTCATGTCCACCATGGATCGTAACACAGTCCTTTTGGTAGCCACCATCCTTCTGCAACAGTGCGAAGCCATCTACAGGCTCTGTGAACTCTACTATGGGAAGAAAAAGAGGCGGCCAAGAAACGTCTGGGTCTGAAGATGGATCGGGAGAAGATCAGAGTACGGATTGTACAACAAGCTGATGGTGGAGCTAAGGAACAAAGACACACATGCATTCCAGAACTTCATGAGGATGTCTCCAGCCATGTTTGATCAAGTTGTGCAGCGGCTGACACCCAGGTTGACCAAGGCAAACACCAACGTCTGGCCCAGCCTGGAACCTTGGCTCAAGGTGGCACTCACTCTGCGCCACCTGGCCTCAGGGACCACCTACAGGAGCATGCATTATGGCTGGAGGGTGCCACATAACACCATCAGCATTGTGGTCAGAGAAGTGGTGCAAGCCATCATCGAAGAATACCTGGAGGAGCTCCTCCAGTACCCCTCCACTGAAGAAAGATGGAAGAAAGTTGCAGAGCAGTGGTATCATAGGTGGAACTTCCCCCACATCGTTGCAGCCATAGATGGGAAGCACGTGGCCTGCAAAGCTCCAGCCAAGTCGGGGTCCACTTATTTCAACTACAAGGGCTTCTTCAGCATCGTCCTCTTCACCATGGTTAATGCTGACTACAAGTTCATGTACATCGATGCTTCAGGCAACGGCTCATGTTCAGATGCCCAGGTATACAACGACAGTGACCTCAAGAAGGGGCTGGAATGCAACCTCATCATGGGCTTCCCAGATCCAGACCCCCTGCCCAACGAGACGCATGATGTGTCCTACTTCATCATGGGGGATGACGCCTTCTCTCTCAGAACCTACCTCATGAAGCCCTACACTTCCAGACTCCTCACCCGTGAAGAGAGGATCTTCAACTGCAGGCTGTCCAGGGCAAGGCGGGTGGTGGAGAACGCCTTTGGCATCCTGGCCAACAGGTTCCAGGTACTTCTCACCACCATGCAGCATCGCCCAGAGACCGTGAGGAGGATCGTGGAAGCTTGCTGCATCCTGCACAATCTCATGCGCACCCGCTACCCAGTCTTGCAGAACAGGCTCGTGGACCTCCAACAAGACAATGGGGACATGGAGCCTGGGGAATGGAGGCAAGGGTGAAACCTGATAGACACTGAGGATGTGCAAGGCCCCAACAGAGCCTCACGGGAAGGGAAGAAGCAGCGCAACCTCCTGAAACACTGGTGCAACTCCCCAGCTGGAGCGGTGGAGTGGCAAGACAGGATGATAGATGCTTAATGGATGCTTCCTTCGGCCTGTCTCATCACACGGATGAGATTGGGCCATGTATTTTGGGTGGGCCTACAATGAACAGGGCGTTTAATAAAGAGTTGTGTTTGTGTTGACATGTGTGGATGATTATTACATTGTTATTGATAATAAAGGGCCATAGGTGTGGCACCTGGGAGGGTGGACCATCCAGTCCCACTATTCTTGCACTGGAGGTTTATCTATTCCACAGCTATTACCCATTCCAAAGGTATCCCTGCTCATTCCACAGGTATCCCTGCCCACCCCACTGCTATCTTAACCCACCCCACAAGCATGCAAAGGCTTAAACCATTTCTAAAAGTTTCCACCAAGACTTTATTAAAAAAAGAAATGAAGCAAGTGTGTGAATCAAAGATAGACTTTATTGAACAAGAAGCTATAAAACAAAAATGACACAAGTCAAGTGTCCAAATAAAGTTCACAGGTAGCCAGCCAGCCAGTCTCTGGCACTCCTCTTGGTCACTCGGAGGTGTGCCCAGTCTCAGGGGTGAAGGGTCCAGGTGCTGTGGAGGTGGGTGCTGCTGCAGTGCTGGTCTGAAGCACCACTGGGGTGCCGGGCCCCGAGAGGACAACAGGTGATGGTGTGTTAAGAAAGCTCTCAGACAGCTGGCTCAGACCCATGATGCTGAGAGGTCCTTCCTCCAGGCCATGGGGTGTCAGCCCCAGTACTGATGACAGATGTACTGAGGCCGGGCTTGGCTGTGGGGTGGAGGAAGGAGTAGTGTAGTGGGGCTGTCTGGTCTGCAGCTGGGTGAGGACTGGCGTGAGTGGCATCGCTGTCGTCGGTGGCATCATTAGCGTGGGTGGCATCGGTGGCATCAGTGGAACCGGTGGCAACTGTGTCGTCCGATGACTCTGTGCCTGGACTGGGAAGGGCTGCTGCCTGTGCTGCTGAACCTCCTGGTAGCCATAGCCCTGGTAGGTGAGGGCCTGTGGGAAGCCTTGGAATGGGAGGGACATCACCTGGGGTGGAGGAGCAGACCTGGACTGGGTGGGAGCAGGTTCCTCTGGGTCTGGAGGGTTGTGAAGCAGCTCCGTGATCCGGTCCTTCACCACCTGGTACTGGGGATCCGCCATGTCCCTGAGGGCCTGGTTGACATCGGTGAGGAAGGACTTGCGGTTGGAGGATTAGGAGTCGGTGTGTACCAGCTGAGAGAGGAGATCTTTGCTGGTGCGGATGGTGTCCCTGATCTCCAGCAGGACGGTGTGGCTTTGCCCCTCCTGCTGTCTGGCTCTCTTCCTTTCTGTGCATCCGCGCAACTCAAATCCATTCCAGCAGTAAACGGACGCAGGGAGAAAGTGGAACGGACGCGCAGCGTTAGTAGCACGGACGGAGAAAGGATGAAAGCAGATGCAGCTACGCATCCACGTCATCCGCTACGCATCCACTGCATCCTCTACGCATCCGCTCTGCATCCGCTCTGCATCCTCTACGCATCCACTCTGCATCCGCTCTGCATCCGCTAGGCTTCCATGGAGCATCCGCTTTCCATCCGCCCTGCGTCCTCCCCCCGTCCGTTCCTTTCCATGTTATCCGCTCTGGTTATGCAAATTTTTGCCCCTTTTGAGAGCGGATAACAACGGATGGAACATTTTTCTCGTCCGCTGTGTCCTTTTTACAAATGTTTTGCATCCGTTGGGCAGTGTGACAGGGCCTTAAGCAGTTTACACAGTCAGCATATTGCCTCTAACAATCTGGGTCCTTATTTCACTGACCTCGGAAGAATGGAAGGCTGAGTCAACCTTGGGCATGTTGAGACTTGAACTGCCAAATTTCAGGCAGCCGGCAATCAGGAGAAGTAGCCTGCAGTAGTACATTCTAACCACTGCATCACTACAGCTCATAATAATCATAATAATTTAATTCAGCACAATGCTTAGTATAGATAACAATATGATAGCATTGACATCATTTCACTTCTTTCAATTTTTTTTAAGGTAAATGTATTTGTTAATCTCCAGTCTTCTGGAACATGGCCATTTAAAAAAAAAAAATCATGTCCTGGTGATTGGATGGACAAACCATTCAATTTTCTTGGGAATAATATGGAACTTCTTTCCCATTGCCTTTTTCTGAATAATTTTCAGACTAGACTTCAGCAAAAAATCTCCTGGTAGTCTTTCATCCAGATATCAAGCAGAGTCAACTTTGCTTAGTTTTTTAGCCATTAAGAAGAAGCAAGAAAGTGGCCACTTTGGCTGTCAGATCGTGTTGTCTAATTGTAAGGGGACACGATTGATGAGGAAGCCAAAGAACATGTATCACAAGAAATTCAGAAGAGATTTTCAACATGTGTGCTATCTGGGATTAGGTTAAATCATCTCCTCATTCAAGGATGACCTATCTAGAGGTTTCACTTTAGCTCAAGAGACTGCCATAATTCCATCCGAGCAGCAAAATCTAATGAAAGTTTTATATTTAGTTGTTTCTTGTATACATTCTCCCCCAGTTTCTTCTAGTTTTAATGAGCTTCTTTAGGTAAGAATTTTCTCCCCTTATGGAGGAGAGGAAAATATGCTCCAGATCAAGCTGATATATTTCAAGGAAGAAAACAAAAAGGTGCAACAGTAAAAACATCGGGAAGATCAAAGGCATTGCAAAAGTCACAAAGTAATGAGAAGACTATGTAAATACAAATGAAAAAGAATGGTAAATTAGTTCATTATTTATTAATCAAAGATTCAGCATGAGGTGCTGAGTACAAGCTGGAAGGATCTGACAATTGCTGTCAGAAGCCTTGGGGACAAAAAGAAGATATGGAAAATCTGCCAGGGACTCTTGAGCAAGGCGTTTATGAAATCACAGATAAGAAGAGAAAGAACAACCATCAGTAATAAAAGCTGTCAAGAACTCACTTTAAACCGATGTTGCTAGAGGTTCTGAGATTTATCAAAGCTAATAAAACAAGGTGTGCGACTTCTTCAGGGGACAAAACAAGTTTCAGATGACTGAAGAATTGTTGCTCGACACCTTAATGCATGAGGAAAACATGTCACGCAAGATTGGGATAGGCCTTTTTTTCTCGTTGTTGCTTTGCAAAATAAAAGTCAGCTGCTAGAAACCAGCTCTATTTGTATACAACAATGTGCTTCTTGACCACATATATAATATGAAACTACCAAAGGAGACAAACAATGCATCCGGTTAAAAGCCCATCCAATATAATCTTATGTGCCATACAATGGCCAGTCATCTGACTGAGATTTGAAAACAATGACCAGGTTGACTGGAGGTGGGGTTGGAGGTCAAGAAAATCTTTTGAAAAAAAAATCAGGCTTGAAATTTTGGGCTTGGACAACCTTGAACCACACCACCTATGGTTGGACTTAAGCATAGTTCACAAAATTATCTGCTACAATGTCCTACCAATCAATGACTACTTCAGCTTCAGCTGCAACAGTATAATAGCACACAACAGATACAAACTCAAGGTAAACTGCTCCAAACTTGATTGCAGAAAGTATGACTTCAGCAACAGAGTGATGAATGCCTGAAATGTACTACCTGACTCCTTTGTTACATCCTCTAACCCCCACTCCTTTAACCTTAAACTATCCATTATTGACCTCACCCATTCCTAAAAGGTCTGTAAGGGGCGTGCATAAGTGCACAGTCGTGCCTTCCATCCCTGTCCTATTGTCCCCATTTATTGTACATATTTCCTGTATTCTTAGTCATGTTTATACTTATACCTATTATCTTGTTAGTGATTGACAAATCATATAAATAAAATAAATAAAGCAGTGACAATGTGATGGAAACCCCACTTGCTTTTTTACATACGCTGCATGAAGTCCCCAAGAACTGAATTTAATTCAATGGAGCTCTTATGGTATAGTTGGTCAAGATGTTAGACAAGAAGCATGGCAGCTGATATTCAAGCCAATGTTCAAGTGAAATTTACTGAGTGATTTTGGGTCAATCACCCCAATCTATTTAGTGCCAGATTTCATACTGGACATATCAATAAATCTTGCTTGCTAAGAACTGTTAGGTAGCTGCTTTCTCAGCTACTTAATAGCTGAAATTCCACAGCTTCAGTCTGACTTTAATAAAACAGGAATGAAGTCCTCTAAATGCAGAAAGCAGAGACCAGTATGTGTGATGATGAGAACCTTAAATTCTGGACCTTTCCCCCTTGCCCTTTTTAATCAGAAAGATTTCAGCCGATCATTTCCTGGTCTTGAACATCAGAGGTAGCTCTTTCATGTTTACCTTACAATATTTGCTGACTGTAACACTTTGGCTTCCTATCTTGTCAGTTTTAGCTTTATTCCTTGCAGGAATTGGAGGATGGGAACACCATGAATTCTTTGTCTTCAACTCCATATAAATTTAATCAAAGAAGTGTTTCCTTTTGTCAATGCCCAATTCCAAAAATGAGTGTCAGAACACTGAAAATCTAATTCCATTCCTTACCTTCCTTCTTCCAAATGTTTGTTTGTTTGTTTGTTTGTTTGCTGGGCTTTGAGGTAACTGGGATACAGCCAGAATTAAGGAAGATAAATCTCCTTTACTCAAAGACCAAGCACTGGATATGTAAAGGTAAATATATTAAAAGAAAAATGAATCATCTGCTCCTTGTTCTTTTAAGTGCCTTTTTCCTACATTACTTAATGTCTAATAAGCAACTGGCTGAATGTAAAGGACTGGTCCCACTGCACTTACGGATACAAAGAGGATGTAAAACATTAAAAAAAGCTTGCCATCCATTGGAAAATGCTATGCATCCATTGTGTACTCATTGCATATGTGTTTCATACACTATCCATGAGCTGCACAAAACTTTGTGAACGGATGAACTTTCCGCTGCATATGATGTACATCCGCGACATATACAGGCAACAAACGTTCTATGTCCGTTATCATCCGTTAAACGTCCGCTGTATCCTCTCTGCATCCTCTGGCCATCCCTTCAACTCACATCCACTGCAGCTGAAAACGGAAAGAGGGAGGAAACAAAAGGTACATGGAACGTCTACACAGCATTAGTAGCACGGAAATAGAAAGGATGTAAGCATATGCATCTCATATATAAAGGATTAAAAACGGACAAAACATTTGTATCTGGGATGTATCTCGTATATTTAGGATGTCTGCAGTATGTCTAGAGTATGTAGAAGGACACCTAGCGACAACTGATATTTCCTATAAAAAGGGGGAGAAAATCATCTGGATCTCAGTATGAGTCCAGCAGCCATGGTGTACAGACCTCATCACCCTTGGTCTTGGTCTTCAACATCATCAATTGTTCTCCACCATGGATGATGAAACAGTCCATATGATAGCTGCACTCATTCATCATCAGAACCAAAACCTGTTCAGACTGTATCAAGTTTTAGACAGAAGGAGAGGAAGGAGACGTCCAAGAGCTGTGTGGGTCCAAGGATGGATCGTGAGAAGAATGGAGTTTGGACTGTATTACCAGTTGATGGTTGAGCTGAGGAATGAAGACCCTCGTGCATTCTATCACTTCATGATGATGCCACCAGCCATGTTTGACGAAGTTGTAGAGCGTCTGAGACCCAGGTTGACCAAGCCTAGCACCAACTTCCGTCCCAACCTGGACCCTGGACTGAAGGTGGAACTGATTCTGCGGAACCTGGCATCTGGAACCACATACAGAAACATGCAGTATGCATGGAGGGTGCCACACAACAGCATCAGCAAAGTGGTCAGGGAAGTGGTGCAGGCCATCATCGAAGAATACATGGAGGAGCTCCTCAAGTGCCCCACCACTGAACAAGGCTGGAGAAAACTTGCAGAAGAGTGGTATCAGAGGTGGAACTTTCCCCACACCATTGGAGCCATAGATGGGAAGCACGTGGCCTGCAAAGCTCCAGCCAACTCAGGGTCCACTTATTACAACTACAAGGGCTTCTTCAGTATCATCCTCTTTGCCATGGTTGATGCTGACTACAAGTTCATCTACACTGATGCTTCAGGCAACGGGTCAGCTTCAGATGCCAACGCAAGTGACCTCAAGGATGGGCTGGAATGCAACCTCATCATGGGTTTTCCAGGTCCAGACCCCCTACCCAATGACACACAAGATGTGCCCTACTTCATCATTGGTGATGAGGCGTTCTCCCTCAGAACCTACCTCATGAAGCTGTACACTTCAAGATACCTCACCCGTGAGGAGAGGATCTTCAACTACAGGCTGTCCAGGTCAAGATGGGTGGTGGAGAACACCTTTGGCATCCTGGCCAACAGGTTCCAGATACTTCTCATCACCATGCAGCATGACCCAGAGACTGTGAGGGAGAGCATGACTCAGAGACTGTCCTACAATGAATAGGGCATGAATAAAGAGCTTTGTTTATTTTAAAATGTGTTGATCAATGAATAAATTGTTATTGATAATAAAGGGCCATATGTGTGGCAGCTGGGGTGGTGGACCATACAGTCCCACGATACTTGCACTGGAGGTTTATCTATCCCATAACTATCCTTATGTATCCCATAAGCATGCAAAGGCTTAACCATTTTTTCAAAGTTTTCACCAACACTTTATTAAGTAAAAAAAAATGAACCAAGTGTCTTAAGCAAAGATAACTTTTATTAACTTTCTTAACTTTGTGACTTTATTAAATAAGCAAAATGAACCAAGTAAACTGTATTAAGTGTCTTAAGCAAAGATAACCTTTATTAACTTTCTTAGGTAAACTTTATGACTTTATTAAAAAAGCAAAATGAACCAAGTAAAGTGTCTTAAGCAAAGAAGTACAACTCAGTCTCTGACACTATTCTCAGTCACTCTGAGTCATGTCCATGGTCTCAGCTGTTCAGTGGGCAGGGACTGTGGAGTTGGCTGTGGAGGTGGGTGCTGGTCTGAGGCACCATTGGGGTGCTTGGCCCCGAGGGTACAACAGGGGATGGTGTCTTCAGGAAGCTATCTGAGAGCTGACTCAGTCCCATGAGTTTGAGAGGCCCTTCATCAAGGACTTGAGATGTCAGGCCCAATACTGATGACAGATTGTCCATTGACGGGCTTGGCTGTGGGGTGGAGGAAGGAGGAGTGTAGTGGGGCTGTCTGGTCTGCAGCTGGGTGAGGAGTGGCGTCTATGGTGTGCGATGAACCTGGGCCTGGACTGCGAAGTTCTGTTTCTGCTGTGGGAAGTCCTGGTAGTCAAAGCCTTGGTAGGTGAGGGGCTGCTGAAAGCTGCGGAAAGGCTGTGACATCGCCTGGGGTGGAGGAGCAGACCTGGATTGGGTAAGAGCAGCTTCGGCTGGGCCTGGAGGGCTGTGCAGAAGTGCTGTGATCTTCTGCTTCATCACCTGGTACTGGGCCTCGGGCAGGTCCCTCAGGGTCTGGCTCACATAGGTGATGAAGCGCTTCCAGCCCGAGGATGGTATGTCACTGTGGGCCAGCTGAGAGAGAAGTTCTGTGCTGGTCTTCATTGTGTCCCTGATCTCCAACAGCACACTGTGGTCCTGGCCCTCCAGTCTGCCTCTCTGCCTGCATCCTCTGGAACTGGGGGTGGGGGTGGGTTGGCCTCTGGTGACTGCTGCTTCTTCCTCCATTTTTGACAGCAGGGCGTCATCCTCCATGGGATCCTCCAAGTCTGCCAGCATGGGAAGTGCAGCTGTTGAGGGGATCTCTGCCGTAAGGCCCTCTGAAGACACCTGCCTGGACAGGGTATCTGGCTCCTGGCTGGAAGGGGACTGGCTGTCTGTGGGCTGTCTGAGGGAGAGGGGTCTCCAAGGGGCTGCTCCTCGGTGGCGGATCTCACCCTCCAGGAAACTGCACTTGGCCATGACATACATCTCCTGGTCAGTGAGCTTGACAGAGGCCTGCCCGGATTTCTTGAGGTGTAACTTGTCATACCAGGTGTGCATGTGCTTCCACCATCCTAGGAGTACTTCTGCAGTGTACCCCAGGCTCTCTGCCTTGTCTCTCTAAGCTGCCTGCTTCTTCTTGGTGTTGCAATACAGTCTGTGGCCCTTTCTCCAGAGGTACTCGTTGTCCCTCAGCCATTCCAGCACCTCATCCTCATGCTCCTCGGAAACGGTGTACTGTTTCCTCTCTCCCTTCTCCTTCCCTTGCCTCTTCCTCCCTCTGGCAGGGGCTTCAGCAGGGCCTTCAGGGACTTGAGCAACAGGGCCTTCAGGGGCTTGAGCAGCAGGGCCTTCAGGAGCTTGAGCAGCAGAGCCTTCAGCAGCAGGGCTTTGAGGGCCTTGGGGCTGGTCCACCACAGCAGCAGCAGCAGCAGCAGCAGCAGCAGCAGAAGCTTCAGAGTCAGTGCCAGGGGGTGAGATGCTGGTTCTGGCCTTCTTGCCAGGGCTGGAATGAGTAGGCACGGGCTTCCTCTTCTTGCCTGACTGACGAACCATGGTGTTCCTGCAAGATGCCCTGAATGCTGACTGCATGCGTGCTGCATCCGTTTATATCCGTGGAGCTGATGCAATTCATACGCCCCGCGTGTGCAATGAACGCTTTGCATCCGATATATATCCACGCGGCATCCCCTTTGTTTCCTATAGGCATCCGTGATGCATCTGCTTCATCCGCTATGCATCCGCCCCTTCCGCTATGCGTCTGCTTTGAAATTCTCCCCCGGAACCCCTTCGGATGTGTCATCTGCTTCCATCCGCTGTCATCCGCTAGGCTTCCTATGAACATCTATTTAACATCCCCACTACATACTACCCACGTCTGTTCTTTTCCGTTCTGTTTATGCAAATTTTCGCCAATTTTTGGAGCGGATGACAACGGATGGAGCCACACCCGAAATTTTGCTCGTCTGCTGTGTCCTTTATGCATACGTTTTGCATTCTTCAGCCAGTGAGACTGGGCCTTTAAGGCTCAGTATGCTAATTAATTGTGGTTGTAATTAACATACTTTGGCCCATGGATTACAAGGAAATCTACTCAGCATATGGGCATATGGAAGGACAAAGTCAGAAATGGGAGAATTGTTCTCTAGAATGATAGAAGGAGTGAAAGAGTATTATGGGGTGACTGCATTCCAGCATTAATGTGTCTCCTCTTTGCTTCTTACACATAAAATTATTTAAGTTTCAGCAGAATGTATTTTTGTTCAAAAAACTGGGGAATTTCACATTTTGTAATTACATAAACTCATGATCTTTGATTATGTTTGCAGCTAATGTACAGGCTGTCAGAGCATAATGGAGGTGGGGAGAAGGGCGACAAACCGGCTCTGTCTAATTCTGAAATGAATTCCATTTAGTCTTGTCTAATTACTTACTTAATTTTCAGATATGGCATGAATCTGGAAAGGGAATTGATGTTGTGTCACAAACGCCTTCCTAACCTGAACTCAAGCTGCTTGTCCTCGAGGAAAAGTCACGTGTACTTGAATTGCTTCCAGAGATCTGGATTTATTTGCAAAAATTTTATCAGCAGCATGAAACCTTTCTGACAGTTGTTCAGTTGAGTGCTCAAATGGATCATCTTTCTCCAAAAGAACCAGCCACATCAGTGAAGGGAAAGTTGTAAATCTTATGCTGTTATTAATATATTGGCCCAGGGAAAATATATCCATTCTATTCTATGCATCAAGACATCCCTGCAATAAAAGTTAGCTGTTTTTATGAATGGCAACCACTAAACCCAATTAGCTCTCAGTCAGATGACTATCAAATAAATATTAAACTTTTGTATGCTGCATTAACAGGGGTGGTATTCAGCTGGTTTGGGCCGGTTCGAGCGAACCAGATGTTAAATTTACACCTGGTTTGCTGAACTGGTAGTTGAACTGACTGGCTGGTCCTGCCCACCCCTCTCCTCCCAGGAATCTCTATGTGGCCCATTTGGATGCGGGGTAAGTGCATGATCCACACAGAGGCTCTGGGAGTGTAAAAAACGGCCCTCTCGGAAGTTCTGGAAGTCTGGAACTGGGCCTCTTTCCAGCTTCCGGAGGGCCTCCAGAGTCCAGGGAGGTCATTTTCGCTGTCCCAGGAGCCCAAGGGAAGCCTCCTGACTCTGGGGAAGGTGAAAAATGCCCCTCCTGGAAGTTCCAGTAGGCCACACCTACCCAGCAAAAGGGCAGAGAACCAGTTATTGGGATTTTTGAATCCTTCCCCTGGACATTGGAAGTGAATTTATCTCTGTTAATGTAGAGAGAAATGAGAGTCAAAGGGAATGAGAGAGTGGAGTGATATGGTGGGGAGGAAGAAACAGATGGAAATTCCTGAACTATTTTGTCCTCAGATATATTTTTCTCAAAAATCCACTATTAGAATCAGCGTTGTGAGGGAGATAAAAATATGTTTTTATTGTAAATTTCCTCATTACATCATTGGAAAAATGACATAGCAAAATGCTTTGAAACCAGAGATACAAAAGGCTGTAAGATTTCCAGCATTTCACTGTCAGGATAATTTTTCCAAGTAGCTTTGTTTGTTTGTATCCTGCCTTTATTATTTTTACATATAACTCAAAGTGGCTAACATAGCCAACACGGCTTCCTCCTCTCTTTTCCCACAACAATTCTGTGAGGTGGGTTGGGCTGAGAAAGCATGATTGGCTCAAGATCACCCAGCTGGTTTTCATTGCCTAGGTGGAACTAAAAATCACAGTATCCCATTTTGTAGTCTGGTGCCTTAACCAGGGGGGGACTGCTGGGAGTTTGCAGGGGTTCAGGAGAATCCCTAGATAAGATTCTGTGCAGCTCAGAGAATCCCAAATCCAACTCCTGGCTGGCCCTGCCCACTAAACCCTCACAGGAGTCCCCACACGGCCTGTTCTGGATGCAGGTAAGTGCACAGTGCGCGTGGAGGCTCAGGGAAGGCAAAAAATGGGCCTCCTGGAAGTTCTGGAAGGCTGGAAATGGCCTGTTTCCAGCTTTCAGAAAGTCTCCTGAGCCCAGGGAAGCCATTTTTGCACTCCTGGAGTTCAAGGAAAGCCTCCAGAGCCTGTGGAGGACAAAAACACCCCATCACCATGGCCATGCCCACCCAGCAACCAGGCAGAGAACCCTTTGCTAAATTTTTTGAAGCCCACCTCTGATCTTAAGGCCATATCACACTGCCCAACAGATGCAAAAAGGACACAGCGGACGAGAAAAATGTTCCATCCGTTGTTATTCGCTCTCAAAAGGGGCAAAAATTTGCATAACCAGAGCGGATATCATGGACGCGGGGAGGACGCAAAGCGGATGCAAAGTGGATGCGGAATGGAAGCCCAGCGGATGGAAGCAGATGGGAGCGGATGGCACATCCGGTAGGCTTCTGTGGGACCGCAGCAAAGCGGACGCGGAACGGATACAGCGGATGCAGAACGGACGTGGAACGGATGAAGCAGATGCACAGTGGATGCAGAGCAGAAGCCTAGCGAATACACAGCGGAAGTCTAATGGATGCCTGGCGTTAATTGCGCATGCGGGGAGGATGCATTGCGTCAGCCCTGCGGCTATAACGGAAGCAGCTCGGAAGCAGGTCGCCATTCAGAGGAAAGACCTGCTGACGGACGGATTGGCTGCCTTGCCTGCCCTGCCTACATGTCTGCCTGCAAGCCTTGCTGCCAGCCTTGCTGCCAGCCTGCCTGCCAGCCTCCCTACCAGCCTCGCTGCCAGCCTGCCTGCAAGCCTTGCTGCCAGCCGGTCTGCCTGCCAGCCTTGCTGCCTGCCTTTCTGCCAGCCTTGGTTTATGTCTGCCTTCCAGCCTTGGTGCCTGCCTGCCTGCCAGCCTTCCTGCCAGCCTTGGTGCATGCCTCCCTGACAGCCCTGGTGCCTGCCTTGGTGCCAGCCTTCCTACAAGCCTTGGTGCCTGCCATCCTGCCTGCCATCCTGCCTGCCATCCTGCCTGCCAGCCTTGCTGTCTGCCTGCCTGCCAGCCTTGGTGCCTGCCTCCCTGCCAGCCTTCCTGCCAGCCTTGGTGCCTGCCTCCCTGCCAGCCTTGCTGCCAGCCTTGGTGCCTGCCAGCCTCCCTGCCAGTCAGCAACCCCACAACCACGCAGAAGCACAGCAAGCCTCAGCCATCTTCTGCCAGCCCTGGCAAGAGGGACAGGGCTACCACCCTGCCCCCTGGCCCTCACTCTGGTTCTGCTGGGGCTTCTGCAGCACGGGCTCGCTCTTCTGGGGCTGGCGCTTCTGCTGCTTCTGCTTCTGGAGGAGCTGATGACAAGCACTCCAGCACCAGCCACCTCCACAGCACCTGGACCCTCCACCCCCGAGACTGAGCAACCAAGAGGAGTGCCAGAGACTCATTTTTGTTTTATACCTTGTTGTTAATAAAGTCTATTTTTGATTCAGACACTTGCTTCATTTTTTTTTTAATAAAGTCTTGGTGGAAACTTTTAGAAGTGGTTTAAGCCTTTACATGCTTGTGGGATGGCTTAAGATAGCTGTGGGATGGGCAGGGATACCTGTGGGATGGGCAAGGATACCTGTGGGATGGGCAGGGATACCTGTGGGATGGGCAGCGATACCTTTGGGATGGGTAATAGCTGTGGGATAGATAAACCTCCAGTGCAAGCATAGTGGGACTGTATGGTCCACCCTCCCAGGTGCCACACCTATGGCCCTTTATTGTCAATAATAATGTAACAATTATCCACACATGTCAACATAAACACAACTCTTTATTAAATGCCCTGTTCATTGTAGGCCAACCAAATATCCATGGCCCAATCTCATCCGAGTGATGAGACAGGCTGAAGGAAGCATCCATTAAGCATTTACCATCCTGTCTTGCCACTCCACTGCTCCAGCTGGGGAGTTGCACCAGTGTTTCAGGAGGTTGCACTGCTTCTTCGCTTCATGTGAGGCTCTGTTGGGGCCTTGCACATCCTCAATGTCGATCAGGTTTCGCCCTTGCCTCCATTCCCCAGGCTCCATGTTCCCATTGCCTTGCTGGAGGTCCACGAGCCTGTTCTGCAACACTGGGTAGCAGGTGCGCATGTTATTGTGCAGGAAGCAGCAAGCTTCCACGATCCTCCTCACGGTCTGTGGGCGATGCTGCATGGTGGTGAGAAGTACCTGGAACCTGTTGGCCAGGATGCCAAAGGCGTTCTCCACCACCCGCCTTGCCCTGGACAGCCTGTAGTTGAAGATCCACTCTTCACGGGGAGGTATTTGGAGGTGTAGGGCTTCATGAGGTAGGTTGTGAGGGAGAAGGCATCATCCCCCATGATGAAGTAGGGCATATCTTTCTTGTCGTTGGGCAGGGGTTCTGGATCTGGGAAGCCCACAATGAGGTTGCCTTCCAGCCCCTCCTTGAGATGACTGGCGTTGTATACCTGGGCATCTGAAGATGAGCCGCTGCCTGAAGCATTGATGTACATGAACTTGTAGTCAGCATCGACCATGGCGAAGTGGATGATGCTGAAGAAGCCCTTGGAGTTGAAATAAGTGGACCCCGAGTTGGCTGGAGCCTTGCAGGCCACGTGCTTGCCATCGATGGCTCCAACGGTGTGTGGGAAGTTCCACCTCTGATACCACTGCTCTGCAACTTTCTTCCATCCTTCTTCAGTGGAGGGGCACTGGAGGAGCTCCTCCTTGTATTCTTCGATGATGGCCTGCACCACTTCTCTGACCACAATGCTGATGGTGTTGTGTGGCACCCTCCAGCAATACTGCATGCTCCTGTAGGTGGTCCCTGAGGCCAGGTGGCGCAGAGTGAGTGCCAACTTGAGCCCAAGTTCCAGGCTGGCCCGGAAGGTGGTGTTTGCCTTGGTCAACCTGGGTGTCAGGCGCTGCACAACTTCGTCAAACATGGCTGGAGGCATCCTCATGAAGTTCTGGAACTCCCGAGGGTCTTCGTTCCTGAGCTCCACCATCAGCTTGTTGTACAGTCCGTCCTCTGCTCTTCTGGTGAACCATCTTCGGATCCAGACTCTTTTTGGGTGGCTCCTTTTCTTCTCGCAGTAGACTTCACAGAACCTGCAGATGGCTTCGCACTATTGCAGAACGATGGTGGCTGCCGAAAGGACTTTGTTACAATCCACGGTGGACATGACTGGGTTCTGTGGAAGAGGAAGAGTCAGATGAAGGCTGCAGAGGTCTGCACCGCTGGGCTGCTGGGCTGAAAGTGAGTTGCAGATGAGTTCCTCCCCCTTTTTATAGGCAATATAGGTTTTCTGCTAGGCATCCTCTAGACATCATTAATATCTGAGATAGGTCCCCTCTGCGAACGTTTTTTTCATTTTAAATGCTTTGTTTCCATGTTGCATCCGTTCTGCATCCGTTCTGCATCCGTTCTGCGTCCGTTCCGCTTCCTCCCTGTGTCCGGGCAGATGGAGTTGCGCGGATGCATCGCAGATGCCTAGCGGATATAGCGGATGTGTAACGGATGTGTAGCGGATGCGAAGCGGATGCGGAACGGATGAACTGGATACATTTTCCATGCAAAAGTTTTGGGCAGCTCAGAACTTTTGGAGCGGATGAAACGTCAATAAATGGATGCTGGACGGATAGAGAGGAAGCAAAACGGAGGCAGTGAGTACATTGCATTTTCGAACGGATGGCAAGGTTTTTTGTCCGTTTTACATCCTCTTTCCATCCGTTGGTTCACTGTGACATGGGCTTTAACCACTAAACCAAGCTGACTCTTTAGAATCTGCCTTTTAAGTAAGGTGTCTGCTGTTACTTGATTCATTCAATACACTATTCCCTTGAAAGTACCAAAGAAAACACTGATTTTTATATCTAACAACTTCCTGAGACGTTTTCTGAAGTAGAAAACTCTGTGGATATCAATGAATTCTCAACCCTTTTCAACTGTTAACCTCTCTATAAACAGCTCTTATCAAAATTAAAATATTACGGAGCATCTGTTCAGTTTTGTTCTTATTTTGTGGAAATAGTTCAGAGGAAGCCTATTGTCTCATCTATCAAAGCATCCTTGGATTGAAAACAGTATTTCACAAGTTGTTGACCTGAGGTTGAAGCCAATAGAGGCCATAACCTCAAAATATCTTTGTGGTCAAAATGGGAATCCTATCATTCAACCCTGAAATAATGATTTTGACCTCTAAGAAGGATCACCAATATTTGCTAAAAGCTGGTGGGATTCAGAATCACAGCACTACATAACTGTGAATCTCCACTAAATAGCTGGTTGTATACCTCGTGTTAAGCCATAAGGCAGTTTGATGGTTTTAGTTCAGCTATTATGTTTAGTATATTGTGGTTTATGCTTTGTGCCCTGTTTTATGACTGAAACAAAACTGTGTCAAACCACACATCTGAAGGTAGCAGATGTTTTCTGGGAAGCCCAGGAAAGATGAAACACGATGTTTCAAGCCACAAAAAAAGACAAAAAGCTCCTCAAAGCCTTCCCTCACCTGTTTTCGAATTGCTAAGGTGGTTTCCTCAGACAAATTTCAAAATTAGCCTTGAAATACATCAATACATCAGTCGATCTGCAAAAATGCCACAATCAATTTTATTTCTCTCTCTCTGACTAAATTTTTAAATGATTGCATTGGATTAACAAAAAAACAAACAAACCCAAAACAAAAAAAACCCAGTTAATATGTTATTGGTGCTTAGTTACATAATTAGAGGCTTGGGAAATTTCCACATGCCTTCGTAAAACTGCTTGTATTATGCATGTACAAAAACAAGGAATTCTTTTTGGTTTTCTTTAATTCCTGTGTATTTTTGACATTGAATGCTATCAGGTCATAGTTGTACCGGTAGTCTATAACTTTCAAGTGCAGTTGGGATAGCATTCCCATCATAATTTGGTGTGGTCCTGAATTGAATTGGAACTGAGTTTATTGATGATTGGTAATTGAATCACATGGTTGTTTAGCAAATCCAGCTTCTCCAATGGGTGCCTTTTGTAGGAATTAACAGCAGAATTGAAGAGAAAGGACTGGAGAAAGTCTAGAACAGTGGTCACCAACTGGTTGGCTGTGGTCTATGAGAAAATTTTGGTGGTCTGCAGAGAAATGTCACCCCCAGAGCACCCCCCCCCCCCAAAGCAATTAATCCAGGCTGCATGGGAACACAAGGCTGCGCTGCCCATATGTCCAGTGGGAACCCTTCCTGCCCACTCACTCCTTACCTGGCTAAGTTGCTATTTTTCCTTTTTTTCCCCAACCATCAGCTGTTCTGCTGTGGGAGATTTAGATTAGCTAGAAAGCAGGAAACCATTGGATTTCTTGCTTTTTAGCTAATCTTTAGATCTTTCATTCTGCTTTTAAGCAGAGCTGAACCTCCCTTAGGACTGAAGCTTCTATTATTCAGTTGCAGACTCAAATAGCCGATTGTGGAAATACAGATCTCTAAGTGAATCTGTGATTCTGTGAGCAACTCAATCTGCCTGCCTGCTATGCCTGATTTTGGGGAAAAGTTTCTCTTTTATAAAATAAAAAAAAACCAATATTTACATACATGGTGTGTTGTGAGTTAATTTTGTGAGTTTGCTTGCAAGCACATTTTATGTGACAGACTCAGGTAGCCAATGGCGGAAAGATATATCTCTGAATCTTTGATTTTGTGAGCAACTCAATCTGCCTGCCTGCTTTGCCTGATTTTGGGTAAAAGTTGCTCTTTTTTTATAAAAAAATTCAATATTTACATAAATATTTATAATATTTATATACAAGCCATGCCCAGCCAGTCACATGACCACCAAGCAAACCCACAAATTAGGCTATGCCCAAGAACCAGTTGTTAAGAAACTTGAATCCCACACCTGCCTCTGTGTGTGTGTGTGTGTGTGTGTGTGTGTGTATGAGACAGAGAGAGAGAGAGAGAGAGAGAGAGAGAGAGAGAGAGGTTAGATCAGATCTCTCCCTCCCTCTCTCTCTCCCTCCCTCCCTCTCTCTCTCTCTCTCCAATGTCAGCAAGCCACCGTCAGTCAAAATTCATATCAGCGGTCCCCAGGATATAAAATGATGAGTTTGATGGTCCCTGAGGTCCAAAAGGTTGGTAACCTCAGTCTAGAACAGGGATGTCAAACTCAAAACCTGGGGCTGGATCTGGCCAGTGAGGTGCTTAGATCTGGCCTGCACGGCCACCCTGGAAACAGCTAAGGACTGACCTGCAGTGCCTCTGCCAGCAAAAACAGAGCTCGGGAAGGCTGCGTGTGGCCTTCCTGAGCTCAGTTTTCACTGGCAGAGGGTTGCAGGAGGCCATCACAGCTGAAAATGGAACTCAGGAGATCATTTTCTCTGGCAGAAGCTCAGGTCACCACAGGTGCCCCCAACACGAATGAGGTTGAGCTGGCCATGCCCAACCTAGCCATGCCCACTCTGACCATCCAAGGTCAAACAAAACCGTGATGCAACCCTCAATGAAATCGAGTTTGACACACCTGGTCTAGAACAACTGTGGCAGTAGTTCTAAATAGTTCCTTAGCCAAGAGTCATCAATCATGCTCTCCAGTTAGAATTTTGCACAGCAAAAACTTCAGTCACCTAGTTACTATCTTTGAAAACATTTATGGAATGCAGTTTCAGATTTGCAAGCTGCTGCACTGCTCCCCCCTCCTTTCTGTTGGCAACTCTAAAAAGACCATACAAATATTTTATGAGTTGACAACCAATAGTAATTGGTACCTTCAGTACAATCCCAAATCAGTTGGCATACCACTTGAAGTTACAAACTGCAGTCATGTGACTTCAGGATGTTGCAACTGGTGGTTAATGCAAGCCTCTTGCCTCGTGCCCACATTGCTATCATACATCACAGCGGTGGCATGAAGGTCAGAAATGCATACAAATACAAATACAATTTGTAAATCATAGTTTCTGATGCCATCATAATTTTAAATCATCATAATGGTTAATTAAATGGTCATAAATCGAGGACTACCCATATATAACAAGGTGCCATTCACCAAACTTTCTAGGTTCTAGGTATGATGTGAAACAGAGGTAGTATTCAGTTGTTTCTGACTGGTTCTGGAGAACCAGTAGTGGAAATTTTGAATAGTTCAGACAACCAACCAATACCGCCTCTGATTGGCTCTGCCCCCATCTATTCTCTGCTTCCCATTGAGTCCCAGCTGATTGGCTGGGTCTTCTTTGGTTGCCCTGCACAGAATGGAGCTGGAAATCAGGTCAGTGGGGTGGGGAGGGAATTGAGATTTTACAGTATATCCTTCTCCGCCATGCCTCCCAAGCCATACCCACCAAGCCAAGCCACATCCACCAATTTAAATCCCACCACTGGTGTGAACTGTCTGAGGACAGCACACAGCTCATAACCAGTCAACCAGTCATGTGTGTATTGTTAAATTTCACCTGCTAATGACCAATTTTTCTCACCTGCAATGTCTACCCTTCAGTTCAATTAAGAAACCATAGGTAGTCCTTGACTTCCAACAGTTCATTTAGTGATGGTACGGCATTGAAAAAAGTGACTTAAAACCAATTTTCACATTTATGACCATTGCAGCATCCTCCATGGTCAGGTGATTTACATTCAATTGACCCACATCTATGACAGTTGCAGTTGCAGTGGCCTGGGGTCATGTGATCTCCTTTTGCAACCATCTGACAAACCAAGTCAATGCGGAAGCCAGATTCACTTAACAACTGGGTTACTAATTGAAGAATTGCAGTGACTCATTTAAAAAATGTGATGTGGAAAAGTGGCAAAACTCACTTCACAAATGTCTCACTTAGCAACATAAATTTTGGGCTCAATTGTGGTCGTATTCATTTAGAGGCAGTGATTTCTCTTTGATATGGTTGAATTAAATTGGAACATTCCATTATAAGAGAATGTCTTCCTCTGATCCAATTTATTAGACATTGCAGCAGTATGTTGGTTTCCCTCCCTCATTTAACAAGTATCCTGGGATTGGGAAATGGCATCTTGAAAGTTAGCTCTCTCTGACTTGAGAATGAAACACAGTGGAGAGCATTCCCAAAGTATCTGCATGTTCAAAATAGATATCCTGTGGAATCCTTCCAAGTCATTTGTAGCAAGAGCATGAAGGCTAAATCCCAAAGAATTCCATGTATATAAATATGTAAAGTTTAAAAGAGAAGGAGAACCTAGACTCAGCCAGCTCTAAAGTTCATATGGAATAATTATATCAAGAACATTGAATTCTATTGCAAATTTCTCTGAATTGGGATTATTATGTCTTCTAATGCCTCCTTGAAGGGACTTTTCAATTTTTAAAAGCTAGAGGGAAAAAAAAACCTCACACAAAATATAATACAATTTCCCAGGCCAATTATAAAGCTTTGGTGGTCTGAGTTGCTTTCACAGCTTTAATTATTCCCAGGAAAGGGATATGAGTATAAAAAGATTTGTCTCAATGGGTAGTACTATTAAACTATCAGAAAGTATAATTGCTTCTAAAATTATTGTTTTGTTCATTTATAGTCCAATTTCTCTTTTTTTCCTCCTAATAATTTTCTTGTAAGATATGTTGGACTGGGAAGTAATTATTGGTCCAAAGTTAGTCATTAAGCTTTTATGGCTGAAGCTGGACTAGAACCGGGCCCTCACAATTCCTAGTCCAATACCTTAACACTAAATTGCACTATAAAAAGGTGCAGTTCTCTGATATCTCTCCTATAGGTCTCCCCAAAAAAAGTGTCAGAGAGAGAGAGAGAGAGAGAGAAAAGAGAGAGGAGAAAGAAAAAGATGAGATGAGAGATGAGAGAGAGAGACGTCGACTTGGCCACATCCACCCACACAGTCACATGACCACCAAGCCACAACACACCAAACTACACCCACAGAGCTGGTAGGAAAAAAAAAAAAGAATTTTATCAGTGTTTTAATTGTGGGTTTAGAGTCACTCATGAGGCCTGGCAGTATTGTCACACAGAAGCTCACAGAAAGGGCTTTGACTGCATCTCTTATGGTATTTTTCAGGATACTTAGAATCAGTGCAGATGTACAACTGTAATTATCTGACTTAACTTGCTCATACACATTCACACCATCGATGTATTCATAGATTTGAAACCCAGATTCTTTATATTGGTCTCTCAGAATAGAGCTGGAAGGGACCTTGGAGATCTTCTAGTCCAATTCCTTGCTCAAGCAGGACACCTTATACCATTTCAGACAGGTGGATGTCCAGTCTCTTTTTAAAAATGTCCAGTGATGAAGCACCCACAACTTCTGAAGGCAAGCTGTTACATTGGTTAATTGTTCTCACTTTTAGGAAGTTTCTCCTCAATTCCAGATTGCTTCTCTCCTTGATTAGTTTCCATCCATTGTTTCTTGTCTTGCCTTCTGGTGTTTTGGAAAATAAGTTGACCCCTTCCTCTTTGTGGAAGCCCCTCAAATACTGGAATATGACTATCATGTCACCCCTTGTCCCTCCTTTCTCTAGATTAGCCAATCCCTGCAATCATTCTTCATATGTTTTTGTCTCCAGGTCTTTAATCATCTTAGTTGCTCTTATTTGCACTTTTTACAAGTCTCAACATCTTTTTTATAATGTGATGACCAAAACCAGATGCAGTATTCCAGGTGTGGTTTTATATGTATATATTGTTTATTTTATTCCAGGTGTGGTCTTACTAATGATTTATATATATTTATTTTGTTTATTTTTATTTATATAATTTAGTTTTTAAATGAGTTTATAAAATTATAATTTATATAATTAATTTTAAAATATTTTAAAATTATTTTTAATTGTTTTATGATGTATGCCACTCAGAGTCACTTGTTGAGATGGGTGTCTTACTTTAGAAAATAAATAAACAAACACCCATTATTTCTATAAAATTGTATCAGGCTTGGAGGAGGGTAGAAATAAACACATTATTTTATAGCACAGAGTTTTGGGTCTACTTTCTTTCAAGGATCTACTTTTAGCTTTAAACGATAGGAAAAAAGTGAATAAATGTTTCATATGCAGACCAGACAAACATTTGCTAATTAGTATAGCTATAGTTTCTTTATTTCAAGAAATGCACTTCAAAAAGTCGGTGAGCTGCAACTTCATTAATTAAAATATATATACTTAACCTTCTCTATTGGTGACAAGGTTGTGTAACTATTACCCATACAGAGATTACTTTAGCAATTATCTTCAGTGGAGGACACTTTTCTTAGATATAGAAGGACTACAAAAAACTCACTTAGGAATTAGACGTTTTTCCTTGTCTTTTGAAAGCATTGGGAAGGACTTAGAAAGATACGTAAGGAAGTTGGAGTACCTTGAAATCCATCAAGCTCCAAGTACAGAACATAAAATAACCACTGTTTGCAACTGGTATAAATTTGAAGATTATGGACCACAGGTGAATTTTAGAACTTGCCACTGCAAGTTTCCCTTTCTTCAGAGGGTTTCAAGGGTAATTGGGCAACTAATTATGCCCAATATGAATTTGTCAGTGCCAGCTGTCCATTGATTTCAGAAAGATTGGCTCTGAATACCAGTGCAGCCAAATAGGGTGAATAAAAACTTGTAATCTCTTTCCTCAAACCTTCCCCAAAGTTTCTGTCAGGCGTCCCCAATATACATGTCAGTCTTAAGATGGTCTGCAGAAAAAAGTTGCATGTGTGCACACACACAGCAAACAAGCATCACCAGACTTCAAGAGGTATTGTGATATCACATCTGTTCTTATTTTTGCCCAAAAAGGCAAAATAATTTTCTGCTGCCAGAACAATAATTGACATTGTAGCTTGATGATTCCTTTTGAGAGAAACTCTTGGCCACAAGATGAGAGTTTGGGAACCGTCTGAAGACTACAAGGTGCCCACTTCTGTTGTAATGAACTAAAAGTCTCACCCACTATCACAGATCTAGTTTACAGATCTAGTTTACTCTGTTGCTGTTGGCCCTTTGAGCTAAGACAGACAAGAAGTAGTACTCTAACTTTTTTATTGTAAGGTTATATTAAGAGCATCTTGTAAGACCAAAGACATTTCTTCCTTCTTTTCATTTTGGTCTCCAGAAAACTGGAAAGGATCCCTTCTGAAATACTTCAGATACCTTGAGATATATTTTATATGTCAGTCATCCAGTCTACAGTCCTTCCTCTTATCTTTCATACCACTATATAAGCTTCACGTATAGCTTGATGGAATCTCTATGGAGATTCTCAATCATCTAGGTCATAGTTGTCCCAAAGCTGCTTTGTTCAAAAGGCAACTGGATTTTGTTTTTCTTTGAAGATGTTTCACTTCTCATCCAAGATGCTTTTTTAAGGGCCTGTCACATTGGCCGACGGATGCAAAACGTTTGTAAAAAGGACACAGCGGATGAGAAAATGTTCCATCTGTTGTTATCCGCTCTCAAAAATGCCCTGAATTTGCATAACCAAAGCGGACAACAACGGAAAGGAACAGACGGGGGGAGGATGTAGAGGGGATGGAAAGCGGATGCTCCACGGAAGCCTAGCGGATGGAAGCGGATGGGAGCGGATGGTACATCCTCAGGGCTTCCGGGGGAGCACAGCAAAGCGGACATGCAGCGGAAAGAGTGGATGCAGAGCAGATGCCGAGCGGATACAGCGGATGCAGAGCGGAAGCCTAGCGGATGCCTAGCAGATGCACAGCGTTCACTGTGCATGCGGGGAGGATACATTGCGTCAGCCTCGCGGATATAAAGGGAAGCAGATCGCAAGCAGGTCACCATTCAGAGGAAAGACCTGCTGCCAGACACAGCCAGCCAGCCAGCAAGCCAACAACCCAACAACCATGGGGAAGAAGAGAAAGCCTCTGCCATCTGCTGCCAGCCCTGGCAAGAGGGACAGGGCCACCATCCCACCCCCTGGCCCTGACTCTGCTTCTACTGGGGCTTCTGCTGCTCGGGCTGACTCTTCTGGTGCTGGAGCTTCTGCTGGCGCTGCTCCTGGTGCTGGTGCTTCTGCTGGTGCTGACTCTGCTGGTGCTGCTCCTGATGCTGGTGCTTCTGCTGGTGCTTACTCTGCTGGCACTGCTCCTGGTGCTGGTGCTTCTGCTGGTGCTTACTCTGCTGGTGCTGCTCCTGGTGTTGGTGCTTCTGCTGGGGCTTACACTGCTGGCACTGCTCCTGGTGCTGGGGCTTCTGCTGGGGCTTACTCTGCTGGCACTGCTCCTGGTCCTGCTGGTGCTGCTGTTGCTCCTGGTCCTGCTGGTTCTGCTGGTGCTCCTGGTCCTGCTGGTGCTGCTGGCACTGCTGGTACTTACTATGCTGCTGCTGATCTTGGTCCTGCTGGTCCTGCTGGCACTGCTGGTGCTTACTCTGCTGGTGCTGCTCCTGGTGCTGCTGGTGCTGCTGGTGCTGCTGGTCCTGCTTTCGCTGCTACTATTGTTGTTGCTGCTGCTGGTGGTGGTGGTGTGGAGGAGCAGCCCCTACAACCTCGAAGCCCCTCTGATGAGGGCCCATATGTCCCTGTCAGAGGGACGAAGAGGCAGACGCATGAACGGGAGAGGAGGCAATACTCAATCGAAGAGGAACATGAGGATGAGGTGCTGGAATGGCTGAGGGAGAATGAGTATCTATGGTGGAAGGGACACAGGCTCTATCGAGACACCAAAAGGAAGCAGGCTGCTTGGAGAGAGAAGGCGGAGAGCCTGGGCTACACTTCGGAAGTCCTCCTCAGCTGGTGGAAGCACATGCACACCTGGTACGGAAAGCTGCACCTCAAGAAATCTGGCCAGGCCACGGTCAAGCTGATGGACAGAGAGACTTACGTCATGGTCAAGTGCAGCTTCCTAGAGGGTGAGATCCGCCACTGAGGAGCAGCCCCTCTCACAACCCTCTCTCTCAGGCAGCCCGCTGAGAGCCAGTCCTCTTCTGGCCAAGAGTCAGCTCCTGTGTCCAGGCAGGTATCTGTGGAGTGTCCCATGGCGGAGAACCCCCTGACAGCTGCACTACCCATGTTGGAGCGCGTGGAGGACCCCCTGATGCAGTGGGAGCAAGGAGAGGGCACTTCCACCACAGCCAACCCACATCCACCCCCAGCTCCACCTCCACAGAAAGCAGACAGAGAGGCAGACCGGAGGGGCAGAGCCACACTGTCCTGCTGGAGATCAGGAACACCATCAGAAGCAGCATAGATCTCCTCTCTCAGCTGGTACACACGGACGTCCCATCCTCCAACCGCAAGCCTTTCCTCACCTATGTCAACCAGACCCTCATGAACAAGTCGGAATCACAGTACCAGGTGGTAAAGAACAGGATCACCGATCTTCTTCACAACCCTCCAGACCCAGCTGAACCTGCTACCACCAGTCCAGGTCTGCTCCTCCATCCCAGGTGATGTCAGTGCCCTTCCAAGGCTTTCCACAGGCCCTCCCCTACCAAGGCTATGGCTACTAGGAGCTCCAGCAGCACAGGCAGCCCTTCCCAGTCCAGGCACAGGTACATCGTACGCCACCGGTGCCACCGATGCCACCGATGCCACCGATGCCACTGATGCCACTGATGCCACCGATGCCACTGATGCCACTGATGCCACCGATGCCACCGATGCAAGCCATGCCACAGATGCCACCCACGCCAAAGATGCCACCCACACCACAGATGCCACCCATGCCACAGATGCCACCGACGCCTCACCTCGCTCAGCTGCAGACCAGAAATCCCCACTACACTGCTCCTTCCTCCACCCCACAGCCAAGCCCGGCCTCAGAACATCTGTCATCGGTATTGGGACTGACACCCCATGTCCTGGAGGAAGGGGCTCTCAACATCACAGGACTGAGCCAGCTCTCTGAGAGCTTCCTCCACACACGATCCCCTGTTGTCCTCTCTGGGCCAGGCACCCCAATGACGCCTCAGACCAGCACTCCAGCAGCAGCCACCTCCACAGCACCTGGATCCTTCATCCCTGAGACTGGGCATGCCTCAGAGTGACCAAGAAGAGTGCCAGAGACTGGATGGCTACCTGTTGACTTTATCTTTGCTTTAGACACTTGACTTGGGTCATTTTGCTTTTACAGCTTGTTATTAATAAAGATTATCTTTGCTTCACACACTTGCTTCATTTATTTTAGTTAATAAAGTCTTGGTGGAAACTTTTAGAAATGGTTTAAGCCTTTGCATGCTTGTGGGATGGGTAAGGATAGCAGTGGGATGGGCAGGGATACCTTTGGGATGGGTAATAGCTGTGGGATGGGCAGGGATACCTTTGGGATGGGCAGGGATACCTGTTGGATGGGTAATAGCTGTGGGATGGGTTAGGATACCTTTGGAATGGGTAATAGCTGTGGGATAGATAAACCTCCAGTGCAAGCACAGTAGGACTGTATGGTCCACCCTCCCAGGTGCCACACCTATGGCCCTTTATTATCAATAACAATGTAATCATTGATCCACACATTTCAACATAAACACAACTCTTTATTAAATGCCCTATTCATTGTAGGCCCACTCAACATACATGGCCCAATCTCATCCGTGTGATTAGACAGGCTGAAGGAAGCATCCATTAAGCATCTATCATCCTGTCCTGCCACTCCACCGCTCCAGCTGGGGAGTTGCACCAGTGTTTCAGGAGGTTGCGCTGCTTCTTCCCTTCATGGAAAGCTCTGTTGGGGCCTGGCACATCCAGAGTATCTGTCAGGTTTCGCCCTTGCTTCCATTCACCAGGTTCCATGTCCCCATTGTCTTGTTGGAGGTCCACGAGCCTGTTCTGCAACACTGGGTAGCGGGTGTGCATGAGATTGTGTAGGATGCAGCAAGCTTCCACAATCCTCCTCACGGTCTGTGGGCGATGCTGCATGGTGGTGAGAAGTACCTGGGACCAGTTGGCCAGGACGCCAAAGGCGTTCTCCACCACCCGCCTTGCCCTGAACAGCCTGTAGTTGAAGATCCTCTCTTCACGGGTGAGGAGTCTGGAGGTGTAGGGCTTCATGAGGTAGGTTCTGAGGGAGAAGGCGTCATCCCCCACAATGAAGTAGGGCACATCTTGTGTGTCGTTGGGCAGGGGGTCTGGATCTGGGAAGCCCATGATGAGGTTGCGTTCCAGCCCCTCCTTGAGGTGACTGGCATTGTATACCTGGACATCTCAAGATGACCCATTGCCTGAAGCATCGATGTACATGAACTTGTAGTCAGCACTGATCATGGCGAAGAGGATGATGCTGAAGAAGCCCTTGTAGTTGAAATAAGTGGACCCCGAGTTGGCTGGAGCTTTGTAGGCCACGTGCTTCCCATCTATGGTTCCAACGGTTGTGGGGGAAGTTCCACTTCTGATACCACTGCTCTGCAACTTTCTTCCAGCCTTCTTCAGTGGAGGGGCACTGGAGGAGCTCCTCCAGGTATTCTTCAATGATGGCCTGCACCACTTCTCTGACCACAATGCTGATGGTGTTGTGTGGCACCCTCCAGCCATACTGCATGCTCCTGTACGTGGTCCCGGAGGCCAGGTGGAGCAGAGGCAGTGCCACCTTGAGCCCAGGGTCGAGGCTGGGCTGTACGTTGGTGCTCTGCTTGGTCAACCTGGGTCTCAGCCGCTCCACAACTTCGTCAAACATGGCTGGAGGCATCCTCATGAAGTTCTGGAATGCACGAGTGTCTTCATTCCTCAGCTCCACCATCAGCTTGTTGTACAGTCCGTCCTCTGCTCTTCTGGCGATCCATCTTCAGACCCAGACACTTCTTGGCCGCCTCCTTTTCTTCCCGTAGAACAGTTGAAAGAGCCTGTAGATGGCTTCGCACTGTTGTAGAACGATGGTGACTACCAAAAGGAGTGTGTGATGATCCATGGTGGAGATGAATGGATGCTGTGGAAGAGCAAGAGCCAGATGAAAGCTGAAGAGGTCGGCACCGCAGGGCTGCTGGACTGAAAGTGAGATCCAGGTGAGTTCCTCCCCCTTTTTATAGGAAATATAGTTTTTCCGCTAGATGTCCTTTTGCATCCTTTAGCCATCCTGCAGACATCCTAAATATCCGAGATAGGTCCCCTCTGAGAACGTTTTTTCCGTTTTAAATGTATGTGAGCTGCATCCGCTTTCATCCTTTCTCCGTCCATGCTACTTATGCTTTGTATCCGTTCCACGTCCGTTTCGCTTCCTCCCTGTGTCTGTTTTCCACTGGAGCGGATTTGAGTTGCATGGATGTGCAGCAGATGCTTAGTGGATATAGCAGACGTGTAACGGATGACGACAGATGTAGAACGGATGTTCCCCGTATGCGTTGTGGATGCAGAACGGATCCATTGGATACATTTTCCACTCAAAAAGTTTTGAGCAGCTCAAAACCTTTTGAGCAGATGGAATCTCAGTCGACAGATGCTGGACGGATAGAGAGGATGAAAAACGGAGGCAGTGAGTACAGAACGGAAGCATCGCGTTAACCAACGGATGGCAAATGTTTCTCTCCGTTTTACATCCTCTTTCCATCTGTTGGTGCAGTGTGACATGGGCTTTAGTTCTGACAGATGAAGCTTTTTTTTTGTTAAAAAAATTTATTTATATATTATGATAATTCTATTTCATTTCAACTTTTTGTTGACTAGATACATATATCTTTTGCTTACAATTATAATTAATACTTTTCTTGCCAATATGACAATAATCATGTTTTCTTATAGCTATTATTTAAAATATCTATTTCTTTTTAACATACTTAATTTATTGCTCTATATATTCATCTGGTCCATTTTAATTTATTTTCCAACCATTGATAAAATAAATCCTGTACCATATAATATTCTGTTTCTTCTTTTTCTTTGATTTCCAATGTTAATCTATTCATCTCTGCACATTCTCTCAATTACTTTTCCCTCTATCAGTATCTTATCACTTTTCCAGTTCTGAGTAAATACAATTCTGGCTGCTGTTAATACATGTATAATTAAATATGTTTTTCTTTACTGTAACCTTCAGGTACCATTCCTAATAAAAATATTTCAGGTTTCAAATCTATGTGTTGTTTTATCATTTTTTCCAACCAAGTGTCTATTTTTGTCCAGTTTCTTTTAGCGTATATACAAGACCATCTCGTATGGTAATATGTTGCAGCTGTCTGGTGGAAGTTCCAACATTTAGCTGATTTATCTTTGAACATCTTAACTAATTTTGCTGGTGCAAAGTGCCATCTATAAAACATCTTATACAAGTTTTCTTTGTATGCTGTCGATATTGTTAATTTAGCTTCTGCCATTTATCTAATTCTATAGCATATCCAAAAAAAAATTGCCCAACAGATGAAGGTTCTTGAATGAGGAGTGAAACATCTTCAAGGAAAAACAAAGTCCAGTTGCCTTTTGAAAGAGCACTTTTGGGACTTCACTGCAATGCATGCAACTTAAGTGAGTACCAAGGGATCCACTTAATAAAGCTAATGTCAACCTGGTAATATCAAGGAGTCTTTGTCTTGTACACATTCATGATGGAGAGGAGCAGTCAGCTTGTAAAATCAGCTTACTTATCTCCAGAATAAGTAAATAAAATTTGGTTCCACGCTAGACACACTGGAGCATGTTGAGTTCTAGTCCTGCTTTAGGCATGAAAAACTGGTGGATGATTTTGGGCCAGCCACTCTGTCTCAGCCCAGTTCACTTCACAGGTTTGGTTTTGTGTAGAAAAAAGAAGAAGGAAGGAGTATTGCATTTGTTCACTGTCTTGAAATATTTATAAAAATAATAAAGGTGGGATTAAAAAAATCTTTAAAAAATTAATCCCAGTATGTAACTTATTAAGATAAAAGTGATCCTGATTACACATTTCCCAATAGTACATGCAGTGTTCAGAAACTGGTCTAAGATTGCATTGCGTGCAGCTGAAATGAAATTGCTCATTTTGTAATTTTTTTGTAATGCAGATTTTAAAGAAATAAAAAGTGCAACACTTTCTTATTGTTCTTAATAAAGCTTTTCCAGTAGCGTATCACAGCGTGTCATATTCTTGGCATTGCTTCCTTTGCTACAACAATCAGACCTTGCTATTATCAAAGGGCAAAAAGTATTAAGGAACTTCAGCCATGTTTAGCATCACTCTCCAAGCCAGGCTTCAAAAAAGAAATTTGTGAAATCAGAACAGTGATCCGATCACTAGTGGGACAAAGCACACAGAAATGAGTTATAAACCTTTTGCATACAGCTTTTGAAGGCATAATCCAAGGGAAGTCCACATCTACACATAATAAAATAAGAGGAAACAAAATCCTGCAGTTCTATTGAACTGTATCACTCACATAGCAGTATTGAAAAAAGTGGCATTTAAAGTAGGTGTATCTATTAAAGGTGTCAGAAAGCAGTTTGGTGTAGTGGTTAAGGTATCAGGCTAGAAAGTGGGAGAATGTCAGTTGTAATCCTGCCTTAGACACAAAGCCAACTGGGTGATCTTAGACCAGAAACACTCTCTCAGCCCTATACATAGTTTTGTGCAGACCTTGATCTGTACCTCTCCTGCAGGAGCTTCATTGGTTGCCAGTTTCCTTCCAATTTGCTTCCCGGTGCAAGGTGCTTGTTGTCACCTTTAAAGCTCTTCATGGCTTGGTAGCAGGTTATCTGAGGGAACATCTCTTGCCGGTCACATCTACCTGATCCACTAGAGTGAGGAGGTAAGGAATATTCCGGGTCCCATCCCCTAGGGAGATACACCTGGTGGAACCCAGAAGAAGGGCCTTCTCCATGGTGGCTTCCTTTCTCTGGAACATCATTCTCCCAGAGATTAGAATGACCCCCACTCTAATACTCTTCTGAAAGGCGCTGAAGACCTGGTTTTGTCAGTGTGACTGGGGAACGCAGAGTGGAATGGAGCCCGTTAAATGGATTATGTGATGTGATGTTGCCAAGGTGGGGGGTTATTATATTTTATTAATTTATGATATAATTCTCTCTTTTATTAGTTTTGTTGTGTTTATATGCGGTTTTATATTCTTGTAAGCCACCTTGAGTCGCTATGTGCAAATAGGTGGCAATGTAAATTTCCAAATAAATAAAAAAATAAAAATAAAGAAGGAGGTATTGATAAACCACTTCTAGAATCTGGCCAAGGAAACTGCAGAGACTTGTCCAGGATATCATCAGGAGTCAACCCTTGACTTGAAAGGTCATATGGACACACACTAACAGAGGTGTCAGGCAAATTGAATTTGAGATTCATAGGTACCAATACACTTGATCTGGACCAAATTGGAATGTGAGATCTGCTTTGGTATAATATCATGTCTGTATCTAGAAATGGGAAGGGGAAATGACGATGAATGATAGAACATCATAATGTAATAGGAAAAGGAACAGTGAGATGGACAGAACCTAAAGAATAGTCCACAAATTAAAGACAAAGTTGAGATTAAGTTAGAAATAAAATAGGATAATGATAAAAAGAATATGAATCACATTCCTTTTGGTGTTCCTGAACAATATTACATTAGGTCAGAAATGCAAAGTAATGGAACATCAAACATAGAACAAAATACAATATATATATACAGAATATTTATCTGTGGAATCCTTGGTGCTGTCTGAGCTTGGTTATTTTGCTCTCTCCTCAATTAGGTAAGATCATCACGGTAGGACTAGTGATGTAATCTAGTCAGATAATGACACATCTTCAAACAAACAACAAAGCTCAGAGAGCACTAAGGACGCCATGGTTCATCCCAGAGTTACATATATTCTTTCTATTGGAATCAATCTCTCCCTCTCCCTCTCCTACTCTCTCCCCACCCCCTCTGTAATATTTCATTACTTAATATTCTTTTATTCCTTTCTAAAATTTCCAGACAATATGACTTTTTTTCTGAAGTAAGAATGATTTCTGTATGATTTCCAACTGTGATTGCTAATTAAATTTTCATCTAACTACAGTGGGAGTCTCTGGAGAGTGTTTTTCTACCATTGCTCAAATTAACTTCACTAATTCCGTCTGAGATTTTGATGAGAGCTAAAAAAATATTTTTGCCAAAAATGAAGAAAAAGCATTAAAAAAATAATGAAACCTTTCTTTGTCAAACATATAGTGAGTTCTACCAAATTTTAGTCACATAGGGTCTATTTTTAGACTTTAGTCTTTTAAGTGTAACTGAATTTATATATAACTACTGAATTTTGATTCAACTAAGTACATTCAGAACAACTGGAGCTAAGTTTAAATAGTTAAAATTCTCATAAATTCATTCATTCATTTGTTTGTCCATTTGTCCGTTCATTCATTCGTGCAGAAAAAACAATCACTACCAACCTGCATTCAATAGAGGACCTGTATACTGCATGAGTCAAAAAGAGGGCTGTGAAAATATTTATAGACCCCTCACATCCTGGACATAAACTGTTTCAACTCCTTCCCTCAAAATGACGCTATAGAGCACTGCACACCAAAACAACTAGACACAAGAACAGTTTTTCCTGAACGCCATCACTCTGCTAAACAAATAATTCCCTACTTGTATTCTTAGGATTTATATTGACTGTTTCTTAGTATGATTTTATTGCCTATTTGTACCCTATGACTATATTAAGTGTTGTACCTTATGATTTTTTACAAATGCATCTTTTCTTTTTATGTACACTGAGAGCAAATGCACCAAGACAAATTCCTTGTGTGTCTAATCACACTTGGCAAATAAATACATAAATAAACAAACAAATACATAAATCATTCATTCATTCATTCATTCAATAAAATCCTGAACAGTTCATGATGTGACGAATGAATTTTAAAAATGTCAGTATGCAATTTTCTGTTTCATTTATGGAGGTGATTAATGGAATTCGCTCTTAAAACAAAGCAAACGAAACCAAAAAAGAGTACATTGGATCCAACATTTATTGAATTGCTCTTCATAGACATGTATGAATGGGGGAGAGGAAATGAAATATAATAAATGTTTTTTTAATGAATCTATCTTGGAATAAATCAATTGCAGGTGAATCTGCTGGTCTCATGGGAATCTGTACAGCCACACGAGCTTGCAGAAGAATGTAATGCTCCTAGTAAAATCAGTAAAATCACCCAGTGTATTACCAGAATTAAATTTAGCTCATTTTTAATAAAAAAAAACTATCAGAAATGGCCTGTATACCCATTAAAGTATACCCATTATGCAAGCTGCAACATGGTTAAATTATTTCTTCCTATAGGAGCAAAACAACGCTTTGTAATTTTTTTTTTGTACCCAAGGCTGCTCTTCATTCTAAACCCAATTTAGAGAAAAATGAGGTGGAGAAGGGAGAGCAGAGAGAGGGGTGAATGAGAAAGTCCACCTTTCTAGTCTTTTTCAATTGACCCCAGTGACATAAAGGTATCAGGTCTGCTTAAACTTATTCATTCCTGTCAGTTTCAATTAGAAAGGCCAGGAAAGCATCGTGCAAAACCAATATTTCCTGATTCACATAAGCACCCCAAACAGATGGCCTCTGGACCTGCTTTAATTAAGAGAGTAACATGCCCTCGCATAAACTACATTTTATGGCATGAAGGTTGAGCTTTCTCCCTGGGCCTCCCAAGGATGTGGTCAGCCAGAAGATCCCATAAAGGTCCTTTGGCAAATATCCTTTCTATATCTTGCTGGTGTCAGGAGGGAAAATTAAAGAGACAAAGGCAGAGGCAGAGGCAGAGAGAGAGGAGAGAGAGAGTGGAGGGGGGAAAGAAAGAGTTACTTTTCTTTTCAAGATATATTAAATGCACAGGGCAACTGTCAACTCATAAAAATTCCTATGCCTATTTTAGTAGATGCCATAAAAAGGAGGAAAGGAAATCTGGAAGAGCAGTGCAGCGGTTTGAAACTGAAAGTACATTCCAACACTTACCTTTAAAAGGTTGTAACTAAACTACCAGAGCTTTTGCCCATGAAAATATATAACTGGAGAACGTGAATGATGGCACACAGCCCACAAATGTGCTTAATTGAAGAATCTGATTTATGAGACATCCAGGGGGGAGGGGGGAAACAGGATCACAGGTGATTGTAAATTACGTATGACAGACTTGGCTTCATACAGGGCAGTGCCAGTATGTTGCCTCTAATAAATCCTATGAAGTTGTTTGAAGTTTGGCTCAAGAATCATGATTTAATTAGGGTGATTGCTGGAATCCTGACAGCAACTAAAAAACAAAACAGGAACTAAAGAATCAGGGAATTGATTTGGACTGGTGGCCCTATATGCAAATTCAAATGAGATATAAGAAACATTCAGGCCTATATGGATTCTATAGCAAACCACAAAAACTGGATAAGATATTACTAGGGGCAGATGAAAAACTGATAAATTTTATAACTATCTATTGAATTTTAAAATGGAAGAAGAATCCGTAAAGGAAACTATGATAGTGTGGACAAAAGAAATTTGGGCACACTATAGAATTGGATAACTGGCAAACATTATGGGAAAGAAATTAATAATGTCAACAGCACATAAAGAAAACATGTACAAAATGTTGTGTAGATGGCATTTGCCACCAGCAAGATTAGCAAAAAATGTTCCCAAATATGTCACCAGAGTGTTGGAAATATAAATAGGCACAGGGATCTTATTATCATATATGGTGGACTTTGTTAGATTTTGCAGCAGAAATTCAAATCCAGAAAGCACACACTGATTCAGCAGGATCCATTAACTTCTTTATATACATATAAACACATAAGTAAATATACAATACCAATGTAGGTTCTGCCAACATGGTAGAGAGTTACAATCAAAACACAAGCAGTTTCAGAGCTCAGAGCAGAAACTAGAGCCACACTCAGACTACTTCCAGTTTCAGTTTCCAAACAGTCCGCACTGGCTGACTTAGTTGCTATGTCTATTTATTAGCTGACCTTGTTACCATGCCTCTTCCAGTTCATGAATATTCCTGTCCATCGGCGAAAAAAATATTGGTTAAAGATAAAAGTGTGGTTACAGGAGATGATAGCACAACAAATTAACCTAAAACCAGAACTATTCTTAGTAGGTATACTTACGGGAAAGTACAATAAAAGACTAATATACTTAATGTTACATTTAAAACCCATGTCACACTGCACCAACGGATGCAAAGAGGATGTAAAACAGACAAAAAAGCTTGCCATCCATTGGTTAACGCGATGTACTCACTGCCTCCGTTTTGCTTCCTCTCTATCCGTCCAGCATCCGACTATTGACGTTTCATCCGCTCAAAAAGTTTTGAGCTGTCCAAAACTTTTGCGCGGAAAATGTATCCAATTCGTCTGTTCTGCATCCACTACGCATCCACAACGCATCCGTTCTGCATCCGTTACGCATCCGCTATATCTGCTAGGCATCCGCTGCGCATCCACGTAACTCGCATCCGCTTGGACGCAGGGAGGAAGTGGAACGGATGCAGAACGGATGCAGAACGGATGCCTAGCGGATGCAGAACGGAAACAAAGCGTTTAAAATGGAAAAAACGTTCGCAGAGGGGACCTATCTCAGATATTAAGGATGCCTAGAGGATGCCCAGAGGATGCCTAGAGGATGCTTAGAGGATGCAAAGGGACACCTATACTGCCTATAAAAAGGGGGAGCAACACATCTGGATCTCACTTTCAGAACAGCAGCCCTGTGGTGCAGACCTCTGCAGCCTTCATCTGACTCTTCCTCTTCCACAGCATCCAGTCATGTCCACCGTGGATCGTAACATGGTCCTTTTGGCAGCCACCAACTTTCTGCAACAGTGTGAAGCCATCTACAGGCTCTGTGAACTCTATTACGGGAAGAAAAAGGGGCAGCCAAGAAGCGTCTGGGTACGAAGATGGTTCGCCAGAAGAGCAGAGGATGGACTGTACAACAAGCTGATGGCAGAGCTCAGGAGCGAAGACACTCGGACATTCCAGAACTTCATGAGGATGCCTCCAGCCATGTTTGACGAAGTTGTGCAGCGGCTGACACCCAGGTTGACCAAGCAGAGCACCAACTTCTGGCCCAGCCTGGAACCTGGGCTCAAGGTGGCACTCACTCTGCGCCACCTGGCCTCAGGGACCACCTACAGGAGCATGCAGTATGGCTGGAGGGTGCCACACAACACCATAAGCATTGTGGTCAGAGAAGTGGTGCAGGCCATCATCGAAGAATACAAGGAGGAGCTCCTCCAGTGCCCCTCCACTGAAGAAGGATGGAAGAAAGTTGCAGAGCAGTGGTATCAGAGGTGGATACCACTCCCACACACCGTTGGAGCCATCGATGGCACGCACGTGGCCTGCAAAGCGCCAGCCAAGTCGGGGTCCATTTATTTCAACTACAAGGGCTTCTTAAGCATCATCCTCTTCGCTGACTACAAGTTCATGTACTTCGATGCTTCAGGCAGTGGCTCATCTTCAGATGCCCAGGTATATAATGCCAGTCACCTCAAGGAGGAGCTGGAACGCAACGTCATCCGTGGGCTTCCCAGATCCAGAACCCCTGCCCAACGACACACAAGATGTGCCCTACTTCATCGTGGGGGATGACACCTTCTCCCTCACAACCTACCTCATGAAGCCCTACACCTCCAGATGCCTCACCCGTGAAGAGAGGATCTTCAACTACAGGCTGTCCAGGGCAAGGCGGGTGGTGGAGAATGCCTTTGGCATCCTGGCCAACAGGTTCCAGGTACTTCTCACCACCATGCAGCATCACCCAGAGACCGTGAGGAGGATCATGGAAGCTTGCTGTATCCTGCACAATCTCATGCACACCCGCTACCCAGTCTTGCAGAACAGGCTCGTGGACCTCCAGCAAGGCAATGGAGACATGGAGCCTGGGGAATGGAGGCAAGGGTGAAACCTGATAGACACTCAGGATGTGCAAGGCCCCAACAGAGCCTCATGTGAAGGGAAGAAGCAGCGCAACCTCCTGAAACACTGGTGCAACTCCCCAGCTGGAGCAGTGGAGTGGCAAGACAGGATGATAGATGCTTAATGGATGCTTCCTTCAGCCTGTCTCATCACACGGATGAGATTGGACCATTTATGTTGAGTGACCCTACAATGAACAGGGCATTTAATAAAGAGTTGTGTTTATGTTGACATGTGTGGATGATTGATCATATTGTTATTGATAATAAAGGGCCATAGGTGTGGCAGCTGGGAGGGTGGACCATACAGTCCCACTATGCTTGCACTGGAGGTTTATCTATCCCACAGCTATTACCCATTCCAAAGGTATCCCTGCCCATCCCGCTGCTATCTTAACCCATCCCACAGCTATCTTAACCCATCCCACAAGCATGCAAAGGCTTAAACCATTTCTAAAAGTTTCCACCAAGACTTTATTAAAAAAAAGAAATGAAGCAAGTGTGTGAATCAAAAATAGACTTTATTAACAACAAGCTATAAGACAAAAATGAGTCTCTGGCACTCCTCTTGGTCGCTCAGTCTCAGGGGTGAAGGGTCCAGGTGCTGTGGAGGTGGCTGGTGCTGGAGTGCTTGTCATCAGCTCCTCCAGAAGCAGAAGCAGCAGAAGTGCCAGCCCCAGAAGATCGAGCCCGTGCTGCATAAGCCCCAACAGAACCAGAGTGAGGGCCAGGGGGCGGGATGGTAGCCCTGTCCCTCTTGCAAGGGCTGGCAGCAGATGGCTGAGGCTTGCTGTGCTTCCGCATGGTTGTGGGGTTGCTGCCTGGCAGGGAGTCTGGCAGGCACCAAGGCTGGCAGGAAGGCTGGCAGGGAGGCAGCACCAAGGCTGGCAGGAAGGCTGGCAGGGAGGCAGCACCAAGGCTGGCAGGAAGGCTGGCAGGGAGGCAGGCACCAAGGCTGGCACCAAGGCTGGCATGCACCAAGGCTGGCAGGAAGCCAGGCAGCAAGGCTGGCAGGGAGGCTGGCAGGCACCAAGGCTGACAGGGAGGCTGGCAGCAAGGCTTGCAGGCAGACATGCAGGCAGGGCAGGGAAGGCTGTCAATCCATCCGGCAGCAGGTCTTTCCTCTGAATGGTGACCTGCTTCCAAGCTGCTTCCCTTTGTATCCACGGGGATTACGCAATGCATCCTCCCCGCATGCGCAATTAATGCTCGGCATCCGTTAGGCTTCTGCTGTGCATCCGCTAGGCTTCCGCTCTGCATCCGCTTCAACCGCTGTGCATCCGCTGTATCCGTTCTGCGTCTGCTTTGCTGCGGCCCCCCAGAAGCCTAGTGGATGTGCCATCCGCTCCCATCCGCTTCCATCCGCTGGGCTTCCGTTCCGCATCCGCTTTCCATCCGCTCTGCGTCCTCCCCGCGGCCCTGTTATCCGCTCTGGTTATGCAAATTTTTGCCCCTTTTGAGAGTGGATAACAACGGATGGAACATTTGCTCGCCTGTTGTGTCCGTTTTGCATCCATTGGGCAGTGTGACAGGGCCTTAAGAACAGCAGCTAGAATTACTTATGTACAAAATTGAAAAAATTGAAGTATACCTAAAGATGAAATGGTCTTTTTTCTGTTTTTGCACATAGATCTACATGGCTTGGAGCATTCTGGAAGCCATTTCTTTCTTGAAGAATCTGAAGAACTGCATTATCAGAATGTGTCTTACTTTTCCTAAAGCATTGGATTAGAACAGCATTGTTTTTTGAAGCCAAGGCTACTCTTCATTCTAAACACCGCAAAGCTGTGGTAGTTAAGTGGTGAGAATGCAGTATTGCAGGCTAATTCTGCCAACTGTCAACAGTTCGAGTCTCACTGGCTCAAGGTTAATTCAGCCTTCCATCCTTCTGAGGTTGATAAAATGAGGACCCAGATTGTTGGGGATAATATGCTGACTCTGTGAACTTCTTAGATGGGGCTTATAAAGCACTATGGCTAGTATTTCAGTCTTTTTCTCTGATGCATCTTTTGGCTGCTGTTCAGAACAAATCTCTGATTTGACCTTTGCTTTGACTTACGTTATGGTTGCATTCTTCCTTTATAGATTTACTGCATTCAACAACCAGCCTTTAGCAGCCTTATTCTATGCATCTTTGATTCTAGGAAACTCCATTGATGCCCTGAACGAAGTCTGACTTCAGATCTACTGAATTTGAGCTGAGCTCACCTTTAGAGACTTACAGACTCTACTGGCAACACCCTATTTCAGTGGGAGCTTTTCAACCTTACTCTATCTGTAAAATAAAACTAGAAACAAGCTTATTGTGATATCTAGTGGAATCAGTACCATCTCTGACCTCTACTGATCTTCTGGTGTGTTTTATTCCAGGCTTGGAAATGAACCAAGTGGAAAAAGGAAGTTTAATCCTTCTGACCCAACTTCTGAAGGCAAGCAATTCCACTGATTAATTAATTATTCTCACTGTTAGGAAATTTCTCCTTAGTCCTAGGTTGCTTCTCTCCTTAATTTATTTTCATCCCTTGTTTCTTGTCTTGCCTTCTGGTGCTTTGGAAAATAAGTTGACCCTTTCCTCTTTGTGGCACCCTCTCAAATACTGGAATACTGCTATCATGTCACCAATAGTCCTTCTTTTCCCTGGACTAGCCATACTAAATTCCTGCAATATGATTTTTTATATGTTTTTTTTGTCTCCAGGTCCTTAATCATCTTGGTTGCTCTTCTCTGCACTTTTCTCAAAGTCTCAACATCTTTTTTGTGATGTGGTGATCAAAGTGCAGTATTCTAAATGTGGTCATACTAAGGCTTTATAAAGTGGTATTAATAATTAAACAAGATTTTGGTTCTGTCCTCACGTTAATGCAACCTAGGGTTCTGTTGGCTTTTTTGGCTGCTGCCATACACTTCTGGCTAGTGATTGTCTACTAAGACTCCAAGATTCTTCCCACAGTTGCTGCTATTGAGGCAGGTTTAGAAACCACACTAGTGAGCTTGCTCCCAATTATTTCTTCTTCAAATTTATATTACAGAGGGAAATCAGACCTCTTCTAGTACTTGAAAGGTAGAGCCTAGTGTGCCTGTTTCACTGGCCTAAGTAGTGGATCTGATTTGTTCATCAGCATGAAATATATTTTTTTTCAGTTTGATTTGTAAGCATTTCCTTTACATAATGAATCACTTCACACAATTAAGCTCTGCAGGAGGTATTGCTTTACAGGCTGAAAAACCTTTTTCTTAATTCAGCTTCAGACACTGACAGAAGTCAATTATCCATCTTTAATTCCCCTCAAAACATTAATTTGATCATTATAGCTTTCATAGGCGTCAGCCCATTTAAATCTGAACTAAGAGATCATTGTTGAAAAATCAGTGTTTTTAGAGTCATTTTTATGTCCGGAAATATGCACACACTCAAACAATTTAAAGTACTTTAAAGGAGAATGCTCCCCCCACCCTAGCAGTTAATTATCTGTCATTGGAGGAGATATCCACCTTACTTTCATGATAAGTATAGAACAGGAGTGGCAAATTCAAGGCCCATATGGGGTGCTTATATCTGGCCTGCAAGGCTGCCTTGGAAACAGCAAAGGACCATCCCACAGTGCCTCTTCCAGCACACAGCTCTGCTAGCCTCCTGCAGCCCTCTATGGACAAAATGGAACTCATTTTGTGCTCATAGCCCTCCTCCTGGGCTCCATTTTTGCTTGCATAGGGTTGCAGGAGGCCCTCATGGCCAAAAACAGGGCTCAGGGGGACATGCATAGCCCCCCCAGAACTCTGTTTTCACTGGCAGAGGGCTAGCAAAGCAAATTAAAAACAAAAAAAGGAGAAATGTTTCTCTTTTTGCATTTGAGCATCCAAGAAGGGACAGGAAATGAGAAAGGGAAAGAGGAAAGACAAAAAGAAAGAAGAAAAGATGGGAGGAAAGCAAGATAAGAAAAAGAAGGAAAGAAGCAAAGGAAGAAGGATAATGAAAAAGTAAGGAAATAGACGACAAGGGAGGAAGGAGGGAAAGAAGGAAGGAAGGAAGGAAGGAGATTGTAATGAGAGGGAGGAAGGGTCTGAGGGAAGTCCTGCCTTAACACTTGGCCATCACAGGGACCCCCAACACAAGTGACATCGTGATGGCTATGCCCACCTGGCCACACTCACCCTGGCACCCTGAGGTAAAAATACAACTCTGATGTGGCCTTCAATAAAATTGAGTTTGACACCCCTGATATAGAGGATAAATAAAATAATAGGAATAAGATTAAAATGATGTGGTGGTAAAAAGTATCCGCCTCATAGACATGTAAGCTGTATTCACTACCAAATCACCAAGATGTTTCCCCACACTCTTGCACCCCATATGTATGAACTGCTAAAAGAGCCATTGTAGAAAAACATTCACAGTCAGAAACTTGTGGTCCAATAAACCAAATTGTTTTTATTCAATGACCGTATCTCAGAGATAGTATGACTAGCAGGTTGACCTAATAGGAAGGAATCAATAATAATCATGCCACGCAGATGGTTCTATCTAAATTATATTCCAATATCACATTGTCATTTCCACTGTGTCTGACATTTTCTTTACCTTGTCTTTTGCACTGTAGTGGGACAAAGGTCTGCTTCTACTTTTGTAATGGGTGATCAGCAAAGTGTTATAGCCTTGCTGAGGCCCAGTATATATTGCGTTATTGCTTGTATGCATGCAAATAAACTTATGTTTTGTCTTCAAAGGGATTTGCTTTTGGCCACAATAATGGTGACAGACAACACTGCAGAAAGATAAATGTTGAAGATTTGCCTGAAGATGAGTTATCTGTCTGATGAATTTCTCTATTTTCATTATGCCTGTATACCCTTCCTTCCTTCCTTCCTTCCTTCCTTCCTTCCTTCCTTCCTTCCTTCCTTCCTTCCTCCCTCCCTCCCTCCCTCCCTCTCTTCTCTTCTCTTCTCTTCTCTTCTCTTCTCTTCTCTTCTCTTCTCTTCTCTTCTCTTCTCTTCTCTTCTCTGTTCCTCCTTCAGCTGAAGAAGTTTCTTGAATGAGAAGTGAAATGACTTTTCCAAGTAACTTTGTTTGTTTGTATTCTGCCTTTATTATTTTTACATATAATTCAAACTCCTCTCTTTTCCCACAACAATTCTGTGAGGTGGGTTGGGCTGAGAAAGAATGATTGGCTCAAGATCAGCCAGCTGGTTTTCATTGCCTAGGTGGAAGTAAAAATCACAGTATCCCATTTTGTGGTCTGGTGCCTTAACCAGGGTCGGCTGCTGGGGGTCGCAGGGGGTCAGGAGAGCCCCAAGCTAAGATTCTGTGCAGTTCAGAGAACCCCCAAATCCCACTCCTGGCTGGCTTCATCCACCCCACCCCTCCCCTCCCCTCCCCTCCCAAAAGACCTCATGTGGTCCATTTTGGATGCAGGTAAGTGCAGGGTGCATGTGGAGGCTTGGGGATGGCAAAAAACTGCCTACCAGAAATTCAGAAAGGTCAGAAATTTCTGGCTTCCAGAGAGCCTCCAGAGCCTGGGGAGGCCATTTTTGCCCTCCCAGAAACTCAAGGAAAGTCTCCAGAGCCCGGGGAGGGCAAAAACATCTCCCATGGTGCAAGAGACCAATTAGGCCATGCCCACTAAGGCCACCCCCCCCCCAGCAACCAGGCAGAAAACCCTTTGCTAAAATTTTTGAAGCCCACCCCTACTTATCAGTCACCTTTGACACTGCAAATGACTTTTAAATTTCTTTCTTTTCTGTACTTTTTCCCCTCTGGGTAGGGATTGGGGTTAATGTCAGCAGAGAATATTTTTTATCTATTGCCAATTCCTTCTGCCTTGACTTGCAATTCATATGCTTTTTGACCCAGGTCTTTTAAGCCAGACCTCATTGCTCCAAGAAATCAGCTGTTTTCTCCACTGTCAATTCAGCCTCTCTGTCTCTCTGTCTCTCTCTTTCTCCTTTTAACTTTTGTAAATCTCTTCCAAGTGAAGCAGCAAAAATAGCATGATAAATATTCATACAACAATACAATTTCCAAGTTCTAAAATAGAATTGTCTATTGGGCGTCTAATTTTAATCCCTCACCACTTTTCAAGCCATATCTAGGGCACTTGTTTGGGTTTTCAGAATGATTTTCTTCTAAAGTCTCAAAAATGAATAGCAGTGGACTGCCCAAAGGAATTATAATACAGTCCTTTTTATTTTGGTAAATTATTTCCTCTTTTTCAAACATGTTGTTTGAAGGAATGATATTTTATACATTTATGCATCCATCCAGCTATTAAATCAATATAGTTTAAATTCCATAAGGCAAACTGCAAAAACAATGATAATCACTGTTAAAGTTGTGCCTAGTTCTTTTTCAAATTTATCTCATAGATTTGAGATATGGCAAGACCATTCCTTTTTTTAAATGAAGGAATATATTAAATAAATGATCCATTTCAATTCAGATTACATTGTAATTGAGGCCACAACAGCAGTTCTGGTGTGTAGTGGTGGGCATTCTCAGGAAGCTGAACAATTATGGATTTATTCTGAGTTTCTATCACTTGAAAAAGGAACTGATATTTCACAGAAGCTGTTAAATGCAGGTTGAAAACAGTTTCTTCCTTTAAACAATGATATTAGATCTATCCAGGCAATTTTGAACAAGTGTTTTATCTTATATCTGAATGCACTAAATAAGTAAGTAGGTAGCAGAGGTGGTATTCAGCAGGTTCTGACCAGTTCTGGAGAACCGGTAGCGGAAATTTTGAGTAGTTCAGAGAACCAGCAAATACCACCTCTGACTGGAGATTTTACAGTATCCTTCCCCTGCCACGCCCACCAAACCATACCCACAGAACCGATAGTAAAAAAAAAACTGAATCCCACCACAGATAGGTAGGTAGGTAGGGAGGGAGGGAAGGAAGGAAGGAAGGAAGGAAGGAAGACATGAGGGTAACCTCTGATTAATTTTTGGAAGAGGCAGAGTTCATATAAAATATTCCCTGACTTTGTTTCTTCCTGTTAATTCTTACTAATGCTTGAGACTGAAGGAAAGGTGCTGTAGTGAACATCTGAGACTGAGATCTTCACAATTAACAACATCTGGAATCAGAGAGGTTGCCTCTTTTATAGTAGTTAAATATGGACAGCCTTTCAATTGCCTTATGAATTGAAGGTTAACATTCATCAACTATCTTCTTTGCTGTGATCAAGGATGAGATCCCAAGACCTCAGATTGCTTGTTGGATTGCATTTTTGGTAAGACTATTCATTCCAGTTATATGTACAGGTCTCCTAAGGAAGCACTAATCATAATAATCAAAAATTGGCTAATTGTTGCAATTTAGCTCAACCTCAGTGTCAATCATCACACTTATAGTGAAAATGACTGAATAATAACAATAATAATTCTATATAGAAAATGTGTTTGAGCTTTTGAGCAACACTTAAGGCACCTTAATTGTAAAAAAACATATTGATAACCATTCAAAAATATATTAAAACATGGTTGAAGAATCCTGTCAATTGAAGATACTTAGAAGTCCTGGGGTCTAATTCCATTACTGGTATTAAACAACCATGTAGTTGACTGTTTCCTGTTGTGGGATCCTATCTTTATCTTACAAGCCAGCAAGAATTCCATTAAATAAATCAATCCCCTTCCAGGGTAAACGGAGAAGTAGTTTATGCTTATCCTGCAATATTATCAAAGAAAATCATAACAATATTATGTAAGTGGAGCCCTGCTGTTTGAATTAATGGCCCATTTAATCCCCCAAATGAGATTCAGGGGCCTTTGAAACCCATACATTATCAAAACTTACAACCCACTGATTTTATCTAATCTTTGTGTAACACCCAATGCTGAAATTTCTGGGAAGACATTCTACAAGCTATATAATATTGCAAATGATGTTTTCCCTTCCCACCTTTCTGTAGGTCAACTGAAAATCTTTACTGTATTAATTTTTGTAGGCCACCATACCTTTTCTACCTATTTTTCCAATAGATTCTTGCTTTGTTTTGTTCTGAATAATCCGATTTTAGTAAAGATCAACGTTGAGCTGTTTATGGGAGAAAAAAAGGCTTTTAATAGTAACTGGGAATTTTTTTTTCATTATTAATTCCCCTCCTCTCCATACCTACCTTCAACATTTTGATTTGCAGCACCTAAGTTAATAATGTAGCAAAAGTAAATAATGAAGATTTACTGGGATACAAACGCAACTGCTTCTTATTGCAGAATTACTGATAAAAATGAGTCACAAGTAAGTTTTCTGGCAGCCTACAGTCAAAAAAGTTAAAGGAGGAGCATTTAACTTTAATGCTTATACATGAATATTTGAAGTAAAAGGTTGTTTATGGAGTATTAAATTATAGTACTTCTCTGATATTCTTTCTTTTTCTTTTTTCCCCATGCAACTTGCAGTTCTTTAACAGCGTAAGCTGCTAGAAACTTTCCAGAATGTAAACAACAAAAATTTTACCAAAAATAATTATCTAAATATAATATAATTATATTTGGTTAGAAGGCTTGCTGAGTAGAGGTTTTAGCAAATGATGATTAAGGTGTTTTCAAGTTAATTCTTAATAGTTTCCTTGAAATTTGAATAGTCTCAGAGTTTTTACATGGTTTCAGCAAAAATGAATATGTTACCATGCCACATACAGTCAAATATAATGAAATTAAAAACACTTTTTATTTTAGACCATTTCTCCATATCTATGTATAAATCCATGGAAAGGAGAGCAAGAAACAATTAACCTTGTTTTTATGACTCACACTTATAGCCATTAATTTAGCATGGCATTTGGAACAGTGCTGTGTAAGTAACACGTGGCTTCCATGCTTATGCTATTCCATTACTTATCAAAACATGGTTTTCTCCTAGCCTTTGGCTATGTAGTCTCATTTAATTTAATTTAGTTGAGTTGAGTTGTTTAGTCTAGTCTAGATTTAGATTTAGTTGGATTCAGTGTTTGTTCTTCTGGTAGGCTGTGTTCTTTGTATATTTTTTTCTTTTTTTAAAAAATTGTAAGCTGCCGAGAGTCAATGGAGAAACTGGATAGTCTTGAAATTCAACTATGTAAATAGTTTGCATGAAGTCTGAAGGAAGAGAATTTGCTTCTGAATTTGTACATGTGGAGAACATGGTAGTGACTGTTTTCTAGTACAAATTTCCTAAATCTACTACGTGTTCCTGTGCCTTTCTGTTCTGGATGATACCCTTGTGTTCTTAGACCAGCTGTAGCTTCTGAGTAATCTTCAAGGGTGGCCCTATGTGGAGCATGTTGCAGTAATCCAGATAGGAGGTAACTAAAGAGTGAAGTCATGTAATAATTTAAATATACCATAATTTAATCATTCATTGTTTCTGAGATTTGTTTATTTGACTTATGGGACCTGTTATTTACATCATAATTCTGGATGGATATACTAGCCATTTAAAAAAATAGAAGCCCCCATTATCATGTACCCTTCTGGGAAAAAAGCACACTTTTAACCATGGCACCTCAACTTCCTGTCAACTCTACATTTGGTTAATTGACTCTCATACTAACCAAATGCCTGGAAGGAGAGCCAGGTCTCTGTGGCCTTCAGAAAGACAAATGGGGGTAGGTTTCCTGGATCTCAAAGAGAGCTTATTCCAAGGTCCAGAGCAACTATGGGGCACAGCAGTGACTCTTTCTATAAGTAGTAAATATTAATTTTATTGTTTACTTTCTCTGTAAGCCTTCCTCCTTTTTCTCTTACTTTTAAGGACCTGGCTTTACATGTTATGCTTATTTATTCTTCACCAAGTTGGAAGTCTTCAGTAACCATTTTGTTTAATTCATTTATTCCCAAAAGACATTTGGTGTTTATATTTCAATTGCAATTCTCTCTCCCCACCTCCGATTACTAAATTCAGAGTGGTTTTTTTTAGAATATATGAGCCAGTACATTTCACCATCTTAACAGATAAGGTTAGACACTCTTCAAAAGTAGCAAATTACCTGTAAGCTCGATTGTTAAGTTCTTATGAACTGCATCTCCAGCCAAAGGCATTTTATGACATGAAACTAGATGACAGAGAAATCATTAAAGCAGATGCTACCATTTCAGAATTCAGTCGCTTAGACTCCTCCCATAACATGCACTGCAATCATTTTTAATTGTTCTATGCTGTTGACACAACTCCCACTTGCAGGTGGAGCAACACACATCAATAATTTTCTGCAACAGTTCTCTAATTTTTCTTTCTAAGAACTGAACAGATGTTGGGAAGCATCTTTAGCATTTTCAAATCTAGCTATGTTAATATCATTGAAATTTATTTTTTGGCTTGGTAATAAGAAAAAGACTGTTCTGTCCTAGGCCTCCCCAAAAAGCACAAAGTCAATTCTGAGTCGCAGCAAAAATCTCTTTTATTACATTAATGTGAATTTATTTCATTCACAGTCAGCCAACAGCTTGGCAAACAGTCTTGCGAAAGTAGACTAATGAGCTCAGACCTTTATCAATCTTGAAATGCTGCCCGGTAAATAGTTCCACACTCAGTGCTGGCAGGAAAGGGGTGGATTATACAGACAAATATCCATATGGCTGGAACAGACAAATGACCAAACGAACAAGTTGTTTTCTGCAAAAAACAAGTTGCTTTCTCCCTCCCCTTTTGCTTCTCTTTTAATTCTGATGGGAGGGGGCATTCATCATCCATCTGTGACCTTAGTCCCATGTCAACCCTGAGTTCTCAATTCTGCCTTCCTTTTGGCAGCTCTGTGCATGCACAGGCTGGGAACTGGTTTCAGAAGGTCTCCTGCCTCACTTCTGTCCGAGTCCAAAGGCAGCTGATGACTGCCAGCCCCATCTCTGCCTCTGATGCAGAGCCCTCATCCAAGCCTTCCTCAACCTCCAGGAATGGCTGGGCTCCTCCCCAACCTCCTCACTACTGTCCAACTCTGTTGCCAGCTCTGCTAAACATTGGTAGGCCACAACACTGAGATCCCTTATCCCTTATTATAGAAATGATCATTGTTTGCATACTCACAAAGTAAACCTCTGTTCAAGTTTAGACTTGCACAGCAGGAGAAGGCTAAATTTTTCAAATTTATGATTAAGATGGTGGACACGAATCCTATTATTTATGCTGACATTTCGTAGGGATGAGGATTTCTAATAACATACAGCCAATTTATGTGTACCAAAACTGTTTACTGGTTTCTTATATCCAATAAAAAAAGAAATAAAATATTGCCAAAGATAAAAATGAACAAGGTTGGTTCCTTAAATCATGTATTTTTTATGCAGGAGAAAATAAATTTAGCTCGGTGAATCAATGTTTTGCAGAATAGACACAGAAAACACATCCTCCTGATTCAGGAAGTAATTTCAGAATATTCATTGAGGATATTCTCGCTTCATCGTGGAGAATATAGTGTGTTTATAGATTATTTTCTCTATCTAATGTAGGTTTCTTTTTCAGATTGTAATTACAAATGTCCATGATTCTATAGATGTGTAAGTATAGGGGAAGGAGTGGCAGAACCTGAGGGAAGACTTAAAAGAAGGATCAGCTTAGAATGTTTATATAGCTGCAAGCAAGTTAATAGACTAACCTTAACTGAATTCTGCTAACCTTTAACTAACTCCTAGCTGGTGCTAGCCATTAGTTGAAATTATTCCTATGCATAGACATGTGTAGCAATAAATCATTGGACCTTCACATCTGGCCTGATCTAACACCTTTAAGAAAACTTTTCTAAAACATTATATGGATGCTATTGCTCAGAGCAGCCAAACAGGTCAAATCAAGTGATTTTGACTTCAGTTCCCAAAAAACCCTGTCACTGATCATAATGTCTGGGCCTGAAAAAAACTGAAGTTCAGCCTATCTGGATAATGATACATCTTGTATGTCAGTTAGCTGGTTCGTTTAAACCTTATGATACACATTCCCATATCATTTAACTGTATAAGTAAACAATAAAGTACTGCTATCATCTCTTTATTCCAAAAATATACGAGACTACTAAATGGCAACAAAAAGATAAACATCTACTTTTTTGTGCCATATAATGAGGATTTCTGAGGGCTGGATATGGTAGCTGTAACTTACTACATATTTTATGTCACTTTGCTATATTCTCATTTCTTGTGTGTTTCTTCTTCTACCAGTAGATAATAGCAATCATAGTTTTTTCTTCTGCCGCTATCTTCTGAACTTTGTAATGACCTTTCTGTGGTAATTGTATCCCACAAATCCATCCTTTCGTTCAGCCATTTTCATTTTAAAGTCCATAACTGACAATCTAAGCTGTTCATTTCACACACAGGAAACACCAATTTGGTATTTAGCCACTTCTTTCGACTAGAACTTAACTTGTTATGTAATAAAGAGAAGATACTGGGTTGCTTATTTCAGTTCTTCAAGTCATATATTCTATTTCTCAAGATAGTCAGAAGTTTTCATTGGGCTCCAATAAAAGAATAAGACGAAGCAAAAAAAAAAAAGGGGGGGGGCAATTTCAAGATGACTTTCTGCAATTCCATCCAGTTTTAAAGTGGGGCTCTTGACAACAAGCATTAGATGTGGCTTGTTTTGTATTCAGAGCAAAGAACCCAAGTTGTCCACAGCTTTGAAAACAAGGTTATTCATCTCTGTGACATCTTGTGACTGTGGCCTTAAACTACAATAAATAGAATTAATGATCATATATCTATAATCCTATAATATAAATTATATTTATTAAAGGAGATAAATTGAGCACATATTGTAATGAAATCAATAAAAATGAATTGGGTTTGAAGGCATGCAGCTTTGGCTATATCATCCTACCCCATATCAAGCCTGCGGATATGAAGTCCTCAGTTCCTGCCATATTGAGAGACAATTGTCTCTCAATTGTTGTGATGGTGTTGTATAGCTTCTTTTCTTTTTCATGCAGCTACATTGTGTACCACCTATTTAACTATTTCTAGATGGTTGGCAGTTTAACCAATAAACATGCAAAACCAATATAAAAGAATCAGTACTAATGTGGGCACTTATTTATTTGTTTGTCAGATTTATAATTGATAAAGGTTTTGATTGGTTTTTCTTAATTGTTGTATGTGTTTTTTCCCTCTCTAAAAATTCTGTGGAAGAGCACAATTTTTACTGATTTTCTGAAGAGTAATAAAGATGGGTCCTTCAGACTTCAGGAAGGCAAGCTGTTTTAAAGTGAGGAGACTGTGATAATCAGTGATGGGATTAAATTTTTTTTACTACCAATTCTGTGGGTGTGGCTTGGTGGGCGTGGCAAGGGAAGGACACTGTAAAAACTCCATTCCCACCCCACTCCAGGGGAAAGATACTGTAAAATCTCAATTTCTTCCCTACTCCTGGGGAAAGGTTGCTGAAAAAATCCCCATTCTCTCCCCACCCCACTAACCTGCTTTCAAGCTCCATTCTCTTGTACAGGGCAACCAAAGATGACCCAGCCGATCAGCTGGGACTCAGGTGGCAGAGAATAGATGGGTCTAGAGATCAGAGGTGGTATTTGCCAGTTCTCCAAACTTCTCAAAATTTCTGCTACTGGTTCTCCAGAACTAGTCAGAACCTGGTCAGAACCTGCTGAATGCCACCTCTGGTGATCATTGCATGTATGAAGTGGGTCGACTCTAACTGGGTAAGATAATCCCAAAACTATGGATCCATAAAAGGATTTAACATTTATAAAAGTTGTTGGGAAGATCCATGCTTGTCCAGTCTCAGCTATAAAAGCTTCTAAGTGACTTTGGCCAGTGAAAATTTCTCAACCCAAATTATGCAGAGTTTCATTGAACTGCAAATTGGGTGGCATGTAAAATTAATAAATAATTAAGCGTAATGCAGTGGTGTCCAAAGGTTGCTCCTGCTTTTAATCAAAGCAATGCATCACAAACCATCCATCCTTTTTGGGTGCACATATAACCATACTAAGCACAGAGAGAAATGATGAATTGTAATACTTTACTTTGATCCTTTTTCCACATCCTGCTGCTGCTGTTGTTGTTGTGAGTTTGGGTTGTTGGGAAATATATTGGGAATAACAACAGGAAACACAGTGAGAAATAAATCTAGCAAATTAAAAACAGAAAAAAACAGAAAAAAAAATTAAAAACAGGAAACACAGTGAGAAATAAATCTAGCAAATTAAAAACAGAACAAGTGCAGGAATTCCCAAAACCTGAAAGATCATATTATGCATCCCTGCAACTTATGACTAATGATAACAGTACATTACATATGACAAATAATTTATTCTGAATAAGCAACACAAAGAGCAAGTAATGTAACTTATTCAAATGTTATAGCACCAAAATAAAAACAGTGAACTGAGCTCCAAAGTTACTTTTAAAGTGGAACACCCTGAAGTAAGGTTTGTTTGTAAGTTAGTTTGTTTATTAAATTTCGTTTAATTTAAAATATCGCCATGACATTAGATCAGAGGTCTCCAAACTTAGGAACTTTAAGACTTGTGGACTTCAACTCCCAGAATTCCTGAGCTAACATAACTGGAGAAGGAATTCTGCGAGTTGAAGTCCATAAGTCTTAAAGTTGCCAAGGGAGTAGGATGTGCAGAACTGCTGCATTCTGTACTAGCTATAGCTTCCAAATGCTTGTCAAGGGTAGCCCCATATAGAGTCCATTGCAGTAGTCCATACATGAGATGAGATCTCTTAGGGGGAGCCTGGAACCACTATAAAGCACATCTCTGGGTGGTAGATTGGGGGGATCTACCCAGTATGGCTTTTATGCTGTAATGGTGGGTTGGAGGGAATCAAAACCTCCTGTAGACCAACAGGTCTGGTGAGTGGCAGCTGGCTCATCATCAGTATTGAATGAAGGCAGAGACCATTTTGGTCAAAATGACTTCATAAGAACAGCACACAGTGTGATAATATTTCAGACATGTGATGCAACACCTGGAAAAATATGACATACTTTACTTAATCTTCCAGGAAAGATTGAAGGCAAATGAGGTCTAGGCAGAAGAACATCATGGCTCCAAAATCTAAGGGACTGGCTTGGACTAAACTCAGCAGCACTTTTCCATGCAGCTGTTGATAAAAATAGGATTGCCAAACATAATCGCCAACGTCCGATGATGGATATGGCACAACGAGAAAAAGAAGGTGTGAGATGTGACTAAGGCTTGAATGATTGAGTGTAAGGACTCCTGATCTAGAATTAATCCAGCTGCTTCTCCCAAAAGGAAAAGAACAATGAAATATATGCTATTTAGAATAGAATAGAATAGAATAGAATAGAATAGAACAGAATTTTTATAATTTTTATAAAATTTTTTATAATTTTTATTGAGAAAGAAATAGTTCTTAAGAAATAGTTCTGCTAGAATTTTTATTTATTGATTTGATTTGTAACCCACTTTGCTGAATTAAGGAGTTCTAGAATCTGAGGTTCTTCCCTCTCCTACTTAACAATAGTACTACACTGGCTTTTTGGTTCTTGACTGATTTATTGATTAATATTGGCTGCCTTTCAAGTAAATAATTTTCATTTTTTTTTTACAAAACAGAAAATTTCCATTTTAGAAAACAGAAAACACGAAATAGTCATGCAGTTCATGAAATCCAGAATATATGCTTTTGTTTTAATACAAGAATGAATTAAAAAGAAGTGAGCACCAACAATTAAATTGCACTCACTCCTTCACTTAATGACTGATTGCTTAGTGACAGTTATCTCCTCATGGCTAGTTGCAGGATACTATGGTCATGTGATCTATCTATCTATCTATCTATCTATCTATCTATCTATCTATCTATCTATC
>BLBF01000006.1:14293436-14327239 GCA_015471245.1 Laticauda colubrina
ATCTATCTATCTATCTATCTATCTATCTATCTATCTATCTATCTATCATCTATCTATCATCTATCTATCATCTATCTATCTATCTATCTATCTATCTATCTATCTATCTATCTATCTATATTTGTTTTTTTAAGCTTTCGCGGGTACTTACATGTGTGCTGTTCAGCTTCCTTCGGGTGTTATCCCACGTCATTGTAGTGCTTTTAAAGTTGTAGCAACGTTTCAGCAGAATCTCATCATCACCCAGCACAGATAAATTCCGTGGCTAAAACACTAATTACCAGAACCAAACGCCTGGCAGACAAGACACATATAAAGACTGAACTATGCACCCTGACTGAAGTATTGACAGCCAATGGCTTCCAAAAAAACAAAATCACCAGCTTGATCCACAAAAACACACCAAGACATAACAGAGACCTAGAAGATCAACAGACCTATGGAACAGCTGTCCTGTCCTACATAAGAGGTACCACAGATAAAATCAGTAAGATACTACACAGGCATCACATCAAGACTGCCTTCAAAACAGACAAAAATATAGCAGCCATCCTGAGGAACCCCAAAGACAAAATTGACCTGGAAAACCAAGGCATATACGAAATTCCCTGTACATCATGCCCGGCCACATACATTGGACAGACCAATAGAAGAATAAGTACCCGCCTGGATGAACACAAAAATGCAGTAAAAAAGCTGGAACACACCTTCTCACTAGTCCAACACATGAAAAGGTCACAACATCAACTTCAATGGCACTAAAACCATAGCCACTATAGAAAACTCCAGCCACAGAATCATCAGAGAAGCCATAGAGATTGAAAAAAGACCTGAAAGCATGAATAGAAGGGATGATTCCAGCAGATTGTCAATCATTTGGAAGCCTGCACTCTCAAATAGAAAGATCTCCACAACAAAAAACAGACAAACACCTGAGCACAAACAGACTCCCTCTGATGCCTCCAGCTCAAACAACCCCCCACCAAGCACCCAGGTGAAACCTAGCTTCCTAATAGATAACAGCTGTCCTTTCACACGAAGCCAAGCTGCACTGAAAGCCTCCAACACAGGAACAGAGTGTTACCAGCCAATCAAAGCCACAAAACAGACAGAAGAAACCAGAAACACCAATCAATCAAACTCCAAGTCCAATAAGCACAGACCAAGACTCCCAACCAATCAGGATAGGCCAGCCTCAAATTTAAAACCAAAGGCTGTGAGACCCACATCCATACAGAAACCTGATGATGGCAGATGAGATTCTGCTGAAACGTTGCTACAACTTTAAAAGCACTACAATGACGTGGGATAATACCCGAAGGAAGCTGAACAGCACACACATATATATATATAACTTTAAAAGCACTACAATAATGTGGGATAATACCCGAAGGAAGCTGAACTGCATTCATGTATATTTATATATATTTGTTTTTTTAAGTTTTCGCGGGTACTTACATGAATGCAGTTCAGCTTCCTTTGGGTATTATCCCACATCATTGTAGTGCTTTTAAAGTTGTAGCAACATTTCAGCAGAATGTCATCTGCCATCATCAGGCTTCTGTATTGAGTTTGTATGTGGGTCAGGGTCTCACAGGCATTGGTTTTAAATTTGAGGCTAGCCTATTGCTGTCCCAGGATGTTTTTTTTTTTTCCTATATCCTGATTGGTTGGGAGTCTTGGTCTGTGTTTATTGACTTGGAGTTTGTTTGATTGGTGTTTCTAGTTTCTTCTGTCTGGTTTGTGATTGGCTGGCAACACTGTGTTCCTGTATCGGAGGCTTTCAGTGCAGCTTGGCTTCGCATGAAAGGATGGCTATTATCTATTAGGAAGCTAGGTTTCATCTGGGTGCCTGGTGGGGGTGTGTTTGAGCTGGAGGTATCAGGGGGAGTCTGTTTGTGCCCAGGTGTTTGCCTGGCTTGTGGTGTGTAGATCTTTCTATTTGAGAGTGCAGGCTTCCAAATGATTGACAGTCTGCTGGAATCATCTCTTCTATTCATGTTTTCAGGTCTTTTTTCAATCTCTATGGCTTCTCTGATGATTCTGTGGCTGGGGTTTTCTATAGTGGCCAGGGTTTTAGTGCCATTGAAGTTGATGTTGTGACCTGTGGTTTTAATGTGTTGGACTAGTGAGGAGGTGTGTTCCAGCTTTTTTACTGCATTTTTGTGTTCATCCAGGCGGGTACTTATTCTTCTATTGGTCTGTCCAATGTATGTGGCCGGGTTATATATATGTGTGTGTGTGTGTGTGTGTGTGTGTGTGTGTGTGTTTTCAAGTTTTCGCAGGTACTTACATGAATGCAGTTCAGCTTCCTTCGGGTATTATCCCACGTCATTGTGGGATAATACCCACAACTTTAACAGCACTACAATGACGTGGGATAATACCCGAGGGATATTTCTTAAGTTTTTGCGGGTACTTACATGTATGGTATTCAGCTTTGTTCAGGTATTTTCCTACGTCATTATGGTTGTGCTTTTAAAGTTGTAGCAACTTTTCGGCAGAATCTCATCTGCCATTATCAGGCTTCTGTATAGTGTTCCAAAAAAAGACATAATGTTGAGTTGGGACATGGAGATGCCTCAACTTATAACTGTCATGATTTACAACAGAAACTATTATGGTCCTAAGTCCTATCTGTAATGAGCTAGCCAACCCATCAGAGTCGAACGTGTTAAATTTGATTGTGTCATTATATTTTTTGCCTTTGTGGAGCTGGGGTGGGCGTGGCCTCTGCAGGCTGTATCTGGCCTTTGGGCCCCCAGTTTGACAGGCCTGCATTAGAGAGAAAATACTGGTTGTTTTTTCATTGTAATATCATCTCTGTGCCACTTTGCAGCTTCCAGTTGCTCTATGCTTCCCAAGAGAAAATCTCAGCAGGAAATGAATCCTGTTCGGCTTGATTTCAGTAAGGCAAGAGTTTGCTTTGAGGACTACTTGCAAAGTATCTCTTTTCCCCTGAAGAAATTCTGAAAAATTGTCCAAATGACAGAAAATTTTGAAAAGCCATTTGCAACCAGATCTGCTTTCTGCTGTGCTATCCTGATGCTGTACCCTCATGTTTATATTATTGATAAGGTAACAACATTTCAAGAGCCTTGGTGGTGCAGTGGTTAGCATGCAGCATTGCAGGCTAACTCTGCCCGCAACCTGTTCAATCCCAGCAGGCTCAAGCTTGATTCAGCCTTCCATCTTTCCAAGATCTGTAAAATGAGGACCCAGATTGTTGGAGGCAATGTGCAAAAGCACTATGAGGGTGGTATATACATCTAAAATGCTTTTGCTTTTGCTATTTCATTAAAGAAAAGAGGAAGACTATCTAGCACCACTGTTTTAATGTAAACATTTTTCTCTCTCTTTAAATCCCTTCTGTTAATCCATTGCTACAGCAGACTTTTGTCTGCCTTCTGGGCCCATTTACTCTGAAATAGACTGTCCCCTATTAAGAAAATCTTTGTTATTTGCTTAGATAGCCTTGGGGGAAATGTAATTGTTCCCCTTGTGTTATCACCACTTCTAAATGAATTTCAGCAGCTGTAGTAAATGGAAATGTAGGTTGCACACTCTATGGCGTCTTATTATTCATATGCACACTCTCTCTTCAGCATGAAAAGCAGCATGTATCTCCATACTATTTGTTGTGAAATATGAGTAAAATTATATTCTGCTTGGGGGCTTCTTTTATGTGTCTGATTGGCAACTCTGGGAAGAAAAAGCTGGATTAGATAACCATTTGTCCTCATCCAGCATGGTTTTTGTTGTTGTTTTAAAATGATGCCCTCAAAAGCCACATATACAAAACTGATTTATTTATTTTTTTTTACAAAAAGCAAAGCCTTGTCTTTTTGAAATTAAAAATGTTTTGAATATATCTGGAGTTTTGTAAGTTGTGGGAGCGTTACTCGAATTTTATTTTCACATTATCAATCTTAATACAGATGGAAGGGAACCCAGGGATCTTGCTCAAGCATGAGTCCCTATATCATTTCAGACAATTGTCTGTCTGGCCTCTTCTTAAAAATCTCCAGTGATGAAACACCTACAACTTCTGAAGGCAAACTGTTGCACTGATTGTTTGTTCTCACTTTTAGGAAGTTTCTCCTTAATTCCAGGTTGCTTCTCTCCTTTATTAGTTTCTATCCGTTGTTTCTTGTCCTACCCTCTAGTGCTTTGGAAAATAAATTGACTTTCTCGTCTTTGTGGCAGCCCCTCAAATACTGGAATACTGCTATCATGTCACCCCTCGTCCTTCTCTTCTCTAGACTAACCAAACCCAATTCCTGCAACCATTTTGTGTATGTTCTAGTCTCCAGGCCTTTAATCATCTTAGTTGCTCTTTGCAGTTTTTCCAAAGTCTCAACATCTTTTTAGTAATGTGGTGACCAAAACTGGATGCAGTATTTCAAATCTTACTAAAGATTTATAAAGTGGTACTAATACTTCATGTGATTTTGATTCTAGACCTATGTTTATGCAGCAAAGGATTGTATGTCATATTACCTTTTTACTATATGTCATAAGTCACTAATAATAATAATTATATGTAATAAGTCACTAGTCATAGCATCTTTTTTCATTCCAATTGTCATTACTATTACGATGAAATCCAGCCTCTCTTTTCATTTAATTATATTGTATAGACAAAGAGGAAGCTCCAGTGAATTTGTTTCTGAGCCATATCCCAAGACTGCATTCAAACTAACATGGGTCTTATAAAAATCAAAGAGTAAGGGGATTGCTTGGGTAATTGAAACATCAAAAATTTTCAAATGGGGAAAAAGGGGGATTTTGACTAAAAACAATGCGGCTTCTCAGGAGGTGCTGTTCATCTGTAGGAAAATAACTCCCTATAAATCGGGATTAACAGTTCCGAATTTTTCAAGGGCTCAAATGCCAGCATCCATAAAGCAAATAGCTTGGGTATTAACATTTAATCAAAGCTAGTCTGGTGGGGCTTCAACCCAACTCCACCAACTCAATTAATTTTTAGATCAAGATATTCATTGCCTTGGACTTAATTCAAAATGAGCTTTCTCCTTACCCTCCCCCTACTCTCATTTATACACAAAACTGCTTAAAAAGAATTGAATGGAATGAATATTGCACAATTACCATACGATTATCATTGATCCAACCAGCTGCATATTGCCCAGTTGCCTTGGGTTTTCTAGGGTTTTAAGCAGTTGTCCAGCTATGGGTGCATGAATCTCAGTCAATTTCAATCCTCTCTTTGCATTTTATTTTGATATCATTTTATTGAAAGGGAAACAATTACTGTTTACATTTTGCAATTTTATGTCTAATGATTGAATTATCTTCATAAAACATTTCCATCCCTATGGAATTCAGAAATGATGCAAAGCTTCTGGTTTGGTTTGATGAAGAGAAGAATAGAATAGAATAGTTGGAAGAGACTTTGGACATCTTCTCGTCCAACCCACCGCTTAGACAGGAAACCCTATAACATTTCAGACAAAGGGTGATCCAATCTCTTCTTAAAAGCTTCCAGTGTTGGAGCATTCACAACTTCTGGAGGCAAGCTGTTCCACTGGTTAATTGTTCTAACTGTCAAGAAATTTCTCCTTAGTTTTAAGGTTGCTTCTCTCCTTGATTAGTTTCCACCCATTGCTTCTTGTCTTCCCCTCAGGTGCTTTGAAAAATAGCATGACTCCCTCTTCTTTGTGGCAACCCCTGAGGTACTGGAACACTACTATCATGTCACCATCTGTCAAGAAGAAATGTTTTGCTTTGAATTCTTTAGTACTGTTGAAGCACCTCACTTCAACCAGATTTCCAAGTACTGACTGAAATAATCTGTAGAGTCTGTAAACTTTGATGGATATTTGCTAATATGGGCTATTTCATAAAAACACTCAAACACAGATGCACATAGATACAAACACAACAGAAAACAATGTAAACAAAGAATATCTCTACTTCGCTTGTATTTATCTTGGGTTTTAATCATTAGCTATAATAATGGTGATTTTAAAACACATCTGAATGTTCTCCCACATTAAAATTCAAGGATGGGGAAGTTGGATCTTTAAAATGTAGTTGAAATTTATTTCTCTTTGATTCCACCAAGCCTGGCCAATAATTAGAGATGGAAGGCCATATTGACTTGAATATGAAAATGAAACAGAATCCAGGATCAGAAAGGATGATCTGTGCAAATTGGAGCAAGCTAATTTATTAACAACTATCAGCAGCATAGATAGAGAAGATGCTGATTTCCTGTATCTGTAACATAGCTGAAAACTAATGCTGATTATGTTGTTTCATATGCTATCAGATTCATTGAAGCATTGCTTTTTTTCACTCTATTTCTAGGTAGCTTCTTTTAATGTACAAAATGCAATTGTATTGCCTCTATGGCACAGATGTCAAAGTCAATTGTGTCATGTATCACAACATTTTTTGCCTTTGTGGAGCTGGGGTGGGTATGGGCTGCGTGTGACGCAACTGGCCCACGGGCTGCCAGTTTCACAGGCCTACTCTATGGTATTAGGTGGTTCTCTGTTCATCTCAAATAAAATGGAATACAGGCCTGTAGAAGACTTTATGTGCTTTATTTTATTTTCAGAAATGAGAAGTTTAAAAAGATTTTCTTTTTCCTTCTTTCCACAAAGTCCCCAATATGGCCCAACACAATTTGTGTCTGTTAATTTACACATCTAGAAACTTTTGTACAATACAATTAGCATATGAGCTGGTGCAGAGTGGTATTAAAATCAGCCATAAAATCCTTATAAGCTTTGGTAACCCTAATAGAGCTATGTCCCCCATGGATATTGTTATATAATATGATTGGCATGTAATATATTGGCTTTCATTGGGAAATCCTCTAGTGAAGAGACTGATTAGCCTTTTTAATTGGAGAATTGAATTTCAAAATTCAAAGGGAAATTGCAGTCCAGTTCATGATTAGCTGAAGAAATGTGAATCAAGTCAGTTTCAGAGATAGTATTCAGTAGGTTCTGACCAGTTCTGGAGAACTGGTAGTGGAAATTTTGAGTAGTTCAGAGAACCAGCAAATACCTGACTGGAGATTTTACAGTATCCTTCCCCTGCCATGCCCACCAATCCACGCCCACAGAACCAGTAGGAAAAAAAATTGAATCCCACCACTGGTCCGTTTGTATTGAAATGAAAACAAACATATTTCTTTCCATCTCTATCAAATTCATCATTTTGGGATCTTCATGGCTTCATGGGCAAACAATAAACTCTGTACTTGTGAACAATAGCAATAGCACTTAGAGTTATATATCACTTCATAGGGCTTTACAACACTTTCTAAGCAGTTTTACAGAGTCAGCATATTGCCCTCAACAATTTGGGTCCTCATTTTACCAACCTCAGAAGGATGGTCAGCCTTGAGCTGGTGAAACTCGAACTGCTGGCAGTCAGAGAATTCACCTGCAATACTTCATTCTAAGTGTTGTGCCACCATGGTTCACAATGTGGTAATATGGGAAAATCACTTTTCAAATCATTTCTTGGATTGCTCAGTTTTCCTCTCTTCAAATGATGCTAAAAATTCATTTGACTTACAGGAATTCTTGCAACAATAAATTGTTTTTGCAAACCATAATAGTGAAATATATTTTAGTAAAAAGTGTTTGAAAAGTTTCCCTTTCTTGCATGATATATCCAAAGCATAGTATAGAAAGGTGAACATTATCTAAGACAGTGGTCCCCAACTTTTTTGGCTCCATGGACTGGCAGTGGCGGTAGTGTCAGTGGTGGTGAAATACTGTACAGTCCAGTTCAGAAGAGTTTAATGAATCTTAAAGCTCCTGTGATTTTTGATAGAGGGGCATTTGTGTGTGTGTGTGTTTGTGTGTTTGTGTATGTGCCAAAATATGCATTATTCATTTATTTTTATTAAACTTATATATGGCACATCCAGTGGTGGGATTCAAATTTTTTTATTACCAGTTCTGTGGGCATGGCTTAGTGGGTGTGGCAAGGGAAGGATATTGTAAAATCTCCAGTCAGAGGTGGTATTCTCCGAACCACACAAAATTTCCACTACCGGTTCTCCAGAACTGGTCAGAACCTGCTGAATACCACTTCTGGGCCCATCTAACCTAGAAGCAATTTTAGCTTGCTTGCAATCAATGAAGCATCAATAGGACACATTAAAGCTATTAGTAGAAACATGAAGTTTGGTTGTAAGATTGACAAAAATGGGGAGGAAAGGAGCAGGATGCAAATGGGGAGAAGGTAGGATCTTAACTTAGTCCATTAACCACCTCCAGCATGATGCACCCCCATTGGGGTCCCAGTCTAGTTGGCAGGGCTAGGTCTTCAGATCCCTTGGGAAGTCAAAAGGTGTGATGTCTCCCTTGGACAACTTCTCTGACTCCTCCTTGGAGGCTGGCTCAGGGGAGAATGAGCTCATTCCTGGCATGTCAGGAACAGAGTTAATTACTGACCTTGAATGGCTCGCAGAATGAGAATTACAGGCTTTATCTGGGGACAGCTTTCAGGCTGGTGAAGAGGAGGGGGAGGAACTGCTTTCTATGGTGAATCTCAGAGCATACAGGGCAGAGAAATGGAGGTCTACCAGCTTGCTTGGGAGAAGGCCTCTCTTAATGGGCTACATTGGGAAGCTATTTAGCATGGCAGAGAGGGAGGCATTGCTGGAAATGACATGTATGGGTTGTGGCCATGTGTTTGTTCATGTTTCCTGCTTGACTTTTGAGACTCTGAACTTCTACAACCAGTGAGCTAACATGGATGAACTCTCAAATTTTTGCTTGGGGGCTTTATGTTCTTTTTTTGGACTTACTTGTTTGAGCAGCTTGCTATTTGTTTTATGGAATAATTGGCCATTGCCTGGAGGGGGCTTGCTTGTGGTTGGCTTTGTTTGGGACAGTTCTCAATCCAGGTGAAGAGAATTGCTGGGGAATACCAATAAAACTCTCCATAAACCACACTGATGTTTAGGTATGAGTGAGTGGGGCAGCACAAAAGGGTGGCTTACATCAAATGTTCCAGAGGGTGGGAGCTTAGTGGTGGGCTTGGTACAAACACAAAAGGGCTTTGATTTGATGCCTTTCTCAAACTGAAATAGTATCCAGTCATTTTTGAAACAGACAAATATTGATATGAACCATCATGACCCCATTGACAACATTTCTCCAGGCCTTCCTGTCCTCTACTTTCTTCTGGAGTCCATTTAAGCTCATACCTACTGCTTCAGTGACTCAATCCAGCCACCTCATTCTCTGCCATCCCCGTTTTCTTTTGCCCTCAACTGTTCTCAGCATTAGGCTCTTCTCCAGTGAGTCCTTCCTTCTCATTAGGTGGCCAAAGTATTTGAATTTCATCTTCAGGATCTGGCCTTCTAAAGAGCAGTCAGGGTTGATCTCCTCTAGGACTGACCGGTTTAATCACCTTGCAGTTGCAGGAGTCTTCTCCAGCACCAGAGTTCAAAAGCCTCAATTCTTTGGCACTCAGCCTTTCTTATGATCCAACTTTCACAGCCATATATTGCAATTGGGAAAACCATTGTCTTGACTGAATATACATGCTTTTGTTGGCAGGGTGATGTCTCTGCTTTTTGGTATGCTGTCTAGATTTCCTCCCCAGGAACAAGTGTCTTTTAATTTCTTGGCTACAGTCCCCTCTGCAGTTATTTTGAAGATTGTTAGAAAGATACATTAACTCAAAGCCTTTGGAACATTCAAGGGTCAAATCAAACACATACAAACACACACATTTCTCTTCCCCACCCCCTTTCTTCTTTACATCTATTTGCTGCTTCGTCTGATACTACTTTAAGTTTGTCTTTGTCTTGGTGTAAGTTTGTCTTTCTACTGGTTCAGTTTTTTTGCTGACTCAACCCTGCGATCAGTACTGAAGGTGCTAATTTTTCAGGATTATTTTTCATAAAAGCATTTGTATTTAGGCTATCTACAACCATTTATCTGCAAGGGCATTTATTCTTGTTCACTTGAGACTCAGCTTACCCTGGTACTAAACCTGATACAGAAGAATAAGAAGGACACTACTTGGTTCCTTTGGTTGATGACTTTGTAATTAGACTTGAAGATTATGCTTGTGAGAATGCAGAGCAAAAGGAGAATCTGTGTTGTGATAGGTGCTACTTTACCAAGAAAAATGATACATTGAGGGCAATCTAATATCTCCAGTTTCAGGAACAAGATCCAAGTGGAGATGCAATTGGAAGTTTTCAGCATTGGTTATGTCAACCCTGAAGATTAGCTGCATTTTATTGTAGCTTTTGTCTATTCTTTTCTTAGCTTTCTTTAGCTTTTTGCAAAGGAATTTATCATGGCTAAGACGATGAGCTTGTTGATCAGAAAGGTCGGCAGTTTGGCAGTTCAAATCCCTAGCACAATGTAACAGAGTGAGCTCCCATTACTTGTCCCAGCTTTTGTCAACCTAGCAGTTTGAAAGCATGTAAAAATGCAAGTAGAAAAATAGGGACCACTTACCTTTTAAAGAAATTTAAAAGTACTTCAGGCTGGCTACATTCTACCTGTTGAAAGTGGAGTTATAGAAATAAGGAGGTGAATGTTATGTCTAGTTGGCATTCCTTTCCTGTAGGAACAGAGAAGGTGCATGCAGCTGGACAAAGGTGGAGTTTGGAGCAGGGGTGGGATTCTACCGGTCCGCACCTATTCACTTGAACCAGTTGTTAACATTCTAAGCAGTTCGGAGAACCAGTTGTTAGAAGAAATTACTGGCCTAATCCTGTAAGGAAGGCAGGAAGGAAACATTCTGGTGTTGCTTACAGAAACTGCCTCTCCGTTAACCCTTATTACATTCTTGGCAGGACGAGACTTCCTCTCTCAGGAATTTCTCTCAAGTTTTTTTTCCCTCCTTTGCTGGTACTTTGATTGTGTAGAGTGACCATTCAAAGTTACAATGGCACTGAAAAAACTGACTTATGACCATTTTTCATACTTACAACTGTTGCAGCATCCCCACAGTCATGAGAGGCCAGGCGAGGAGATGCGTGCCTTGATGTGAGTGATATTGAGTTGGCCACACCCAGCCAATAACATCACCACCAAGCCACGCCCACCAACTAAGCTACGCCCACAGAACTGGTTCTTAAAAAATTTGAATCCCACCCCTGGTTTGGAGTCATCGTACTGATGGAATGAGAAATGGTTGAAGATTGTGACTCTGCAGGGAAGTTTCAAACTTTTTACTGGGTGTAATTTCAGAGTCTGGCCAGAGTTAGAATTATACTAAGACCATGCCAATTTGATATGCTCCTAATAAATAGAATTTAAAGAAAAATTGATGCATTGAATTTTTATTCTGGGAATATATTACTTGGAGCCTTGACATGGTAAAAGTTTCAGTGCCTTTTGGTGGAGCTACTTAGCTTTTGGAAAGTCTGTGCCATCTAAGTAGCAAGATTATAATGATTATTTTTCTTACTTGTAGGGCTTATGGACTTTAAAGCCTGCATTAGCTTCCTGCATAGATCTGTTCCCTGCCATTCACTTGCCTCAGCTCCTTCTGCTCTACTAACCCACAACCCTAAATGCAACCTCCAGAGCTTCTGATTCTGGAACCAGGCAGATTAGCCATTAAAATGTCAAGGGGTTTAGATAAAGAGATGAGGAAAATTCATCTTTGAAATAATGACTGTCCCATGTGGGAATCCTTCAGGAAGAGTTAGCCAACCAAGACTCTTAAGCTGATGTGTCCAGGGGAAAGGATTTTGTTGCCTTGAATATACAGATATTTGGCACCAAATGAACCAATAAATACAACATTTATACTTCATGGTAACCAAAATGTTAGAGATAGAATATGCTTTTAAAGTGAAAGTTGAAGTTTTATGAAGGTGACTAGAAATGCAATGGGAAAATTGGGAGCCAAATTATGAAATGAAAATGATGTCACAGTTCCCAAGATGTTCTGCACCAGTGGTAGGATTCAAACATTTTTACTATCGATTCTGTGGGCATGGCCTGGTGGGCGTGGCAGGGGAAGGATTCCAAATGCATAGTTTCTCATATTCTAATGTTTTCAAAAAGTTTAAAAAAAAAATGAAAAGAATAAACATAGATTGGTAGATTTAGTAATTTTTGGTCATCAAATAAAAAGAATTTGAAAAGAATCCTGTAATTCAACAATTGGTTTATACAATTTTAATCAAATATTTGGGGATAGATGAATAACTGAGAAATTGAAATATCTAATGATTTTATTAGTTGTTTTATTTGCTTCCAGCCTTCTTTTAAATATGACATTTTGCCTTTGATTTATTTCCAAAAAGAAATTTATTTGGCATTGGACATTTTCACATGAAGCATGCAAATATATCTGAATTAGGCTTGTTGTTGTTGCTGTTGTTCAATGCATCTTTCAGCAAAACCATAACATAATGGAAAAGAGAATAAGGCATCAGCCAGGAAACTCAGGCTTAAAGTTACCTTTTACTATAGTTTTTAGTAATTTTTCTCCAGTGCTAAAAAAAGAGGGGATGAAAATAACATATATAGGGCTATTGTGAAGATTTCTACGATGTTTATGAAGCACTTTATTTTCCTCCTGTGCAAAGGTTTTTTTTTTGAGAGAGAGAGTTATGGTGTAACAGAAAACCATGGGCATTCTCTTAAGAGGAAAAACTAACTCATTTATTCCTATGTCCTTTGAACAGCTACTTCTAATTTCTAAGTGTTGGGAGCATTCAGCAGAGAATATTTTCATCATGCCACTGAATTTAACAGAAGCCGATTGAAGGTTAGGATTGTAAAGAACAATTACAGGATTTGGGTTTGGCTAGTCCAGAGAAAAGAAGGACGGGGGTGGGACATGATAGCAGTATTCCAGTATTTGAGGGGCTGCCACAAAGAAGAGGGGGTCAAGTTATTTCCCAAAACACTAGAGGGCAGGACAAGAGACAATAGATGTTTCAGTCAAGGAGAGAAGCAACCTGAAATTATGGAGACATGTTCTAACAGTGAGAACAATTAACCAGAGGAAAAGCTTGCTTTCAGAAATTGTAAGTGCTTCATCACTGGAGGTTTTTAAGAAAAATACTGGATAGCCCCCTGTCTGAAATGATACAGATACAGATTAACAGAGTTGGAAGGGAGCTTGTAGGTCGTTCTAGTCCAGCCCCCCATCAAAACAGGCCTGACACCATTTCCAACAGATGGCAGTCCAGTCTTTTCTTGAAAGCTTCCAGTGATGAAGCTCCCACAAGTTCTGAAGGCAACTTCTGTTCCATTGGTTGATTGCTCTCTCAGTCAGAAAATTTCTCCTTATTTCCAGGTTGAATCTCTCCTTGATCAGTTTCCATCCATTATTCTGTGTCTTTGGGTGCTTTGAAAAATAGCTTGACCCCTTCCTCTCTGTGACACTGCTATCATGTCTCCCCTGGTCCTTCTCTTCATTAGACTGGTATAGTATAGGGTCTCCTGTTTAAGCAGAGGGTTGGACTAGAAGACATTCTATTTATTTTTATTTATTTATTTTTGTCAATTGCTTACAAGATAATAGGTATAAGTAAAAACATAGTTATGAATACATGGATACATATAAAGAAATAAAAAAAATAAAAGAAACGATAAAAGAATTCAAGCTTCCTTTCAGCTCTATTCTTTGATTGACTATTACTATGGTTTGTCAGTCAGCCAGATGTTTACCTTGGATTTAGCTATTATCATTGTTACAGTTTGTCAGACAGTCTGCCAGATGTTTAAACTATTTGCCATTTTTATTGATTCCTTATCCCCCCCCCAATGCTCCCTCTCAAATGATTGCCAGGAAAAAATAACATGGACTAGGTGGGTCTGAACTTGCCTGAAAAATGATTTTGTTGTGATAGGTTGCATTTTTATTGGTGTGCATTTTATTTTAATCTATTTTGCAACTATTATCTCTCATCATGGAAACCTCACATATGGTTATGACTAATAGTTGTGGATGGATGGGCCTTTGGTAAATAGTTATGAAGACTAAAAAGCCATCCATGTGTTTGACTTGAAAGGGAAGGTAGAATCAGCCATGGTTTGGAGAGTAAGGCTATCAATTGCCGGTAGACATAATGATTATGTAGTATGGACAGTATGAGTCTTATTAGGAGTCATGCTGAATGGGCTTTTCATTAGCATCTTGTCTACCTTCACTCTGTCAGAAGATTTATGAGCCTGTTATGATTGTTCTGGTTGCATGAATTTCCATATCTATATACTATTAAAACTCTCCTGTCTCCCTCTGTGTCTGTTTCTAATCTTCAGTTGGGTGAAATGATGCATTACAGAGCAACAGTTTTCGAATCAAGGTACCTCACATAAGGAAACTTAAAGAATGCATCTAATACTTTACTTCTGTGTAATTGAAGTATCAATTCAAGGATCTTCACAACCGTTTTATTCACAAAGTTGTGCTGTTGCAGCATTGCTCTCATTAGCCACAGTCATATGATCATGATTGTTGACTACACTTTCCAGAAATCTCTACATTGCCTGGGACAAGAGAAAATGGGAGGGGTATATTTCCACCCTCTTTCCTGCCTTCTTCTGATTCCTGCACTCAATTGTTTGGTGGCAAGGTTGATGGGCAAGTGATAATGGGTTTTTTTGGGGACCACTCTCAAAATTTCAAATGTCTTTAATGGTGATGGAAGGCAAAGGAAGGATCAGAGAACAAATCAGATACCTGTTAGGGCTAGTAGGACTGGCTTGAGAGATATTATTAGTTGAAGAGTGAGTTCTCTTCATGCCTGGAGGGTGGAATCCCTGAGATGGAGAATGGAAATGCAATTTTCCTCATGGTCCATGACTCCCCTTGTTCACCCTGACCCTAGAAAAGTGGCAAGCAGTTTCACAGGTCAGCCAAGGAAGAAGTGTAGAAGAAAGAGAAGGCTTCAGTAGGATTTTGCTAAGTGTTGTGAGGGGAGGCAAAATGATGCCAGCCCTATACGGGTCATAGGTTGTCTAGTTTCAATATACAGTATTTAGTTCTGACTGTTCTTATTTGCTACTTTTAGTTGCGTCCACCTTGAACTACATGTCAATATAAGCAGCAAAAAATCAATAATCAATTTGTTCACTACAATGGGAAGGAACAATAAAGATTAACTTAACAGGCCATCCTATGAAATAGGCTCTTCATATATTTCAGAAATGAATATATACTTTTTCTATTCCTCTCATCCTGTCACCCACCTGCTTTTGTATTAAGCTAGTTTGTTGATGCTATACCAAAAATCAGGTGTCCTGGCCCCATTGGAGCCCAGGTCCAAGGAGGAGAAGGAGGAGATGTCGCCAGGGCCAATGGAGAGGGATGGTGCAGTCCCTATGGCCCAGAAGGAATGACCTGGGGAGGAGGACAAGGGAGTTTCAGGTCCCTTGGGCCTCTGAAGTGTAGGCAGGGAGGAAGAAAAGGTGCAGGATGATAGAGCAAGGAAGGAGACCACCCCACCCCTCCTCAGAAGGCTCACCTGGGGAATAATATTTAGAGAGACACCATGAGGAGGGGCTTTTGCCATGAACAAGTGTTTGTTTTTGGATTACACTCCCCAGGCTTTGACTCAGACCTTTTCCCTTGCTCTGAAGACTGCTTTTGCCTTGCTTCAAGGACTGTTTTGCCTTGCTTCAAGGACTGTGCTTTGTCTTATCCTTGCCTGGAAGACTTTGCTTGGATGTTTGCCTTGTGGCCCAGCTAGGTAATCTTTGAACTGTGGTTTGGGGCAGGGGTCACCAACCTTTTGGACTTCAGGGACCACCAATCTCATAATCTTAGAATCCCAGGGACCATTAACTGGTTCTGTGGGTGTGGTGTAATTTGGGGGTGTGGCTTGGTGGTCATGTGATTGGCTAAGCCTGGCTTGTATATAAATATTGATTTTTTTATTTAAAAAAAGGAGCAACTTTTACCCAAAATCAGGCAAAGCAGGTTGGCAGATTGAGTTACTCACAGAATCAGAGATTCATTCAGAGATCTACTGTGTTTCTCACAAAATAAGGCCAGGCCTTATTTTTTTTTGGACCCCTGAAAAAATGGCCAAGCCATCTTTTCGGGGGTGACTTAATTTCCTCCTGCACCTAGAGTGGCCCATACGCACATACCTCACCACGAGGCCGCTTCTATCGGCCGACGAAAGCTCCACGAAGGCAGAGTCCCCAGCTGCATCAGGGTGTGGTATGGCTGCCCGTGTTCCCTTGCCTTTAGGCAGTCTCTTTCGGGCAATGGAAGCTTCCCCAATGCAGTCACCAGCCACTTCGATCGGCTGTTAGAAGCAGCCTCAGGGAGAGCACACACACACACTCCCCTCATTATGAGGCCACTTCTTTCAGCAGACGAAAGCTCCCTTGAAGGCAGAGTCTCCAACCACTTCAGGGCGTGGCGTGGCTACCCATGTCCCCTCACCTTTAGGGCAGTCTCTTTCAGGTGATGGAAGCTCCCCAAATGCAGTCACCAGCCACTTCAATCAGCTAGTAGAAGCGGCCTCACAGTGAGGGGAGTGTGTGTATATGCTTGCCCCGAGACCGCTTCTACCGGCCAATCGAAGTGGCTGGTGACTGCACTTGGGGAGCTTTCATCACCCGAAAGAGACTGCCCTAAAGGTGAGGGGACACAGGTAGCCATGCCACGCCCTGAAACGGCTGGGGACTCTGCCTTCAGGGAGCTTTTTTCAGCTATCGGGGTATTCTAGCCTTGGCAACCTGCAGGGCCCTCCTAAAGGCAAGTTTTCTCCCTATCCCCCCCGTCCTTCCCCCACCCATTTCTCTTCATTTCGTGTAGTTCTAACAAACGATGTGAGAAATGGCGGGGAAACACATGATTTAAATAGGCCTAAATTTTGGGGGCGGGGCTTAATTTCACCTCATGCCTAGAAATCATGATGGGCCTTCTGATTGATGGAGGCTGTATTGTTGGAGAAACACAGTATCTATCTGCCATTGGCTAGCTCAGTCTGTCACATAAAATTTGCTTGCAAGCAAACTCACAAAATTAACTTACAACACACCATGTATGTAAATATTGAATTTTTTTATAAAAAAGAGCAACTTTTCCAAAAAAGGAAAATTCAGGCAAAGAAGGCAGATTGAGTTGCTCACAGAATCATTCAGTGATCTATCTCCCTGCCATCGGCTAGCTCAGTCTCTCAAATTTGCTTGCCGTGAGTCTGCACTGAATTTGCTTCCAAGCAAGCCTTCAGTCATAAGGGAGGTTTGGTTGTGCTTAAAAGCAGAGCCAAAGATCTAAAGACGATCTGAAAAGCAAGAAATCCAACCATTTCTTGCTTCCAAGCTAATCTGAATCTCCCAGCACAGAGAACAGATGATGGTTGGAAAAAGGAAAAATAGAAATTTAGTCGGCAAGTTTACCAGGTATGGAGTGAGTGGGAAGGGAGGTTCCCATGGGCCATGTGGGCAGCACAGCATTGTGTTTCTGCACAGCCTGGATTAATTGCTTTGGGGGGGTGCTCTTGGGGTGAGATTTCTCTGCGGCCCACCAAAATTTTCTCACAGCCCACCAGTGGGCTGTGGGCCACCGGCTTGTGATTGCTAATTTTGGGGATTGTGAATGGAGCCTTACTGGTCAGGGGAGAGTCATTTGTTTAACCATTCCCAAGAAAAATAAAGACCTCTCTGGAGGCTTGCCTAACCATGATCACCTGGGTCATAACACCATGAAACTGGTGTTAGAAACTCATATCTTAGGCATGAAAACCTGCTGGGTGAGTCATTTGGCGCAGTCATTCAGTCTTAACCCAAACCATGTATGCCTTTGAATTACTATATCTATATCAGGGGTCCCCAACCCCCCTTTTATGGACTGGACCAGTCTACGTTATGCCAGCTACTGGACCACCCAAGCAAGGGAAGCCCCATCCATGGGATGCAGACAGCACACAAAACCATGTCCCCTCCAGTCTGTGAAAAACCTTTCTCTATAGAACCGGTCCCCAGTGTCCAAAAGGTTGGGGACCTCTGATGTACCCTGTTCCTTTGTACCCTGTTACTCAGAAAATAAGCCCAAGCTTGATTTTTACACATTCACCCAATATAAACCCTGCTCCCAAAATAAGACCCAATTAAGACCCCACCCATTCCAGGGTGCATGGGTAAAAATTAAGCTAGAGTGGGGATGAGAGGTGGAGCTGCCCTACGACTTACTTTTGGATAATTGCAGCCAGGACTTGCACACTTCAACCCATTTCTTTTGTTGTAGCTGGCAAGGCTTTCCTGAAGGCCTCTGTAGCCAATAACAGAGCTCCAGATCAGCTACTGAGGCCTTCAGGAAAGCCTTGCTGGCCTTGCTAGATGAAGAAGTTCCTGCTAGACAAAGAAGCCACATTTATTAAATGAATCACTGCAGTTGTTAAGTTAGTAACATGGTTGTTAAGTGAATCTAGCTCGAATAATAAAAAAGAGGCCTCTAATAGCAAAAAAGAGGCTGGGGGGAACATGCACAAGTGAGGTGAGTCAGTAGATGAAACTCCCCGCTGAAGAAAAGACCTGGTGCCTTTTTTGGTGACAAAAAAAATATATATAAGACAGGGTCTTATTTTGGGGAAAACACGGGTATTTGTTAGAGATAGTCCTCAACTTATTATCACAATTAAGCCTAAAGTTTCTGTTGCTATAAGCTACACATTTGTTAGTGAGTTTTGCCCCATTTTATGACCTTTCTTGCCACATTTGTTAAATGAATCTCTTCAGTTGTTAAGTTAGTAACATGGTTGATAAGTGAATCTGGCTTCCCTATTGACTTTGCTTGCAAAAGGTGACCTCAGGACACTGCAATCATCATAAATATGAGTCAGTTGCCAAGCATCTGAATTTTGATCACATGTTCATGGGGGATGCTGCATTGGTTGTGTGAAAAACGGTTATTAGTCACTTTTTTCAGTGTTGTTGTAACTGGAATGGTCACTTAACAAACCATTGTAAGTCAAGGACTACTTGTAATTGAGACCAGTCACATAATGCATCAAATAACCCCTGTCATGCTCCAGCATATGACTTTTATATACTGTTATTGCTCTCTGGCCCCATCTAGTGGCTAGAGGGACAAATATGCCCCAACATTGGATCTTTATAGGCTATTGTTGCTCTATCTCCATCTAGTGGCTGGAGAGACAAATACCAAGTCTATTGTCTGAAGTTGATTCACCCCTTTATCCATCAGCCTGCACTCTCAAAACAAGTGCATGCTGGGAAGCCAGACTCCATTTCCTTTAGCATTGCTGGTGAGATTTAAATTGCTTGCATTTATTAATTGTTATGTTCAGCAGGAACTAAAAAACTGTCTATCTTGTATTTGGTTCTCATTGTATGTATCCCTATTTTCCCCAGTTCCACCATATCCTGTTCTTTCAATAAAGCATTCAGATCTATGCACAGTGTCTGTTTTATTGGAGGATAGGTGGGTTTAGATGCATGTCAAGCGGCACACAGACTAACGTGTAATGAGGACAGAAGAGCCCCCTCCAACTGATTTGACTGCCAGATAATTTCACCTAAAATACCCCTATCTCTTCAGAGTTTTATTTACAGTAACTACCTCCTGAGTAATTAGAAGTACAGTCCACCACCTCATAATATCAAATCAAGCTTTCATCATTATTTTTTCCAAAAGTTTAGCAAAAATATAACTGGTTTGCGGTCTCCAGCATTTTTTTTTAAATTCAGTCTTTGCCTAGAACTGCTCTGTTGCTTACCTGTCTTGCAAATGGAATTTCTTACTGATTGAGGTCTATTCACATGTCAAGAAAGTGGCATGAAGAGCTATAAAATAGAGTTGCTGAAAAATTAGTCCATTTTGACTTCTCCAAGCCTTGATTTTAGACTTTTTAAAGGCTCTGTTTAAAAAAAGAAACTAGTACTTAAGGTCATTTTCATTTATTGGTAATTTATATATGCCACCTGTTAGAAATAAAACTTTCCAATAGTACCCATAAAAAGTTGAATTAGGAAGAGACTGCAGCCTACTAATGCCTCCAATTTAATATGTCTCCTTAATTGGATACCAATACACTGGTGGATTTTTTTCTTTAAAAAACAACCCTATACATAGAATTCCAATTAAGCCTGTCACATTTCCAGTACTCTTCCATATGTATCCTTTTCCAAGTTTTTCAATTTATATTACAAATAAATTTAGAAAGTAAACAGTATTTATGCAGAAAGCTTTTTTTTTCAGATGAAAAGTACATTTAATGAGCCCGCTTGTTTATATTAAATCAATGATTGGAACAGTTCACAGTTAGATAGGTAAAAGTAAACACTACTGAATTTAGCTTAGCTCCTGGTGACTTTATGAATATGTCAATTTGGTTTTTGAGGAGAAAAGAGAAGGAGGGGAAGGGGAGGAGAAAAAGGAAGAGAGGAAGAGGGGAGGAAGGCAAGAGGAGGAGGAACTGCTGTATGTTGTTTTGATTATCTAGCCCTCAAATTTTCTGGTGAGTTCTCATTCCCAATCTCATTTCAATGGACCCTCCTTATCTTATCTAAACTGTCACCTACTGTTGTTGCTGAAAATAGCAATGCATATCTATCAGTCCTTTTCTTACTAAAAATACCATCACAATGAATGTTAAAGTCCTGTTTCCTGCTTTACCGGCTAGCAAGACCAATTACCTAAAATATCCTTTCCCTGATAAAATTGAGTGAATTAGCTGTGATTATTCTGGATTGGGAACAAGTTAGTAAACCAGCCTAGATCATATCTGTTTGAAAGAATAATCTCACTAATGAATTTAAATGGAATTTATTCTACTTAGAAATAGAATTTAATGGAATCTCTTTTAGGTAAATCTACTTCAGATTTGAAAAAAGGGTGTGCTACAGAAAGGTCATACTAAAGAGTGTTGAATAGGCTGCTTCAAGTAGGTTTCTCTGTGGTGCTCCTTGAGCTTGGTTGTTTTCTTGCAGACATTTCATGACCCAAACTAGGCAACTCCATTAAGCTCAGAGAGCACCAAGGACCCCTCAAAAATATGATAATATGTGTGTGTATGTATGAATATGTGTATGAGCCGCAGTGGTGCAGTGGTTAGAATGCAGTACTGCAGGCTACTCCTGCTGATTCCTGGCTGCCAGCAGTTTGGCAGTTCGGGTCTCACCAGACTCAAGGTTGACGCAGCCTTCCATCCTTCCAAGGTTAATAAAATTAGGACCCAGATTGTTGGGGGCAATATGCTGACTATGCAAACCACTTAGAGAGGGCTGTGAAGCAATACAAAGTGGTAAAAAGTCTAAGTGCTATTGCTATTTAGTAAAAGAGGATGAAATTTCCCCCAAAACTATAAGGATGCAACATGAAACAATTTCACAGAAACTAATGTGGGGATTCTGAACTAACTACATTCTTTAAACACTCTCATTTTAAGTACTGTACTATTATGTGGAAAATCTTCCAGTGGATAGCAGTTTATCTAAGGTTATCTCAGTGGGAAGAACCCTCCTGAACATTTCATGGAAATCCTAGACCACCATGGCTGAGGAATTCTGGGAAGAAGTCTACAAGTCTTAAAGTTGCCAAATTTGGAGAATCCTCTTTTAGAGAAATGGATTGGCACTGGAGTTTTGGAGAAGCTCAGAATGAAGGAGATTGAGATCCACCCAGGCCTTACCAGGAACATGGAAACTCGCTTTGAATCAACTGTTTCCACCTCTAATACATATTCCTCTTAAGCAGGGATCTTCAAACTTGGCAACTTTAAGACTTGTGGACTTCAACTCCTAGAATCCCTGAGCAAACATGACTGGAGGAAGAATTCTGTGCGTTGAAGTCCACAAGTCTTAAAGCTATCAAGTTTGAAGACCCCTGCTCTTAAGTATCCCATTTCTGAGTATGTTTTATTGTAGTATCTAAAGCTTATGGGGATACTTTCACAAGATAAAACTCTAAAATCACTGCAATTTTTCTTGGGTTATATGCTATGTCTATAATATAATGAAGAAGCTAAATGTGTATCAACATCCATGGAGATAAATAAGCAATTAAGATAAGTAATTGAACAATGTATTGATGTTGTAATTGTCATACTGTCCTGAGCAAGAAAGATTCATGTTCAAATGGAAATCTATACATAATTACATGTTTCGTATACATAATTATATATACTTAATTCAATCAGGAAGAGAAGAGACGAGAAAATATATAGAGTTTAAAAAGGTTCATGAACTTAAAAAGGTTCATGAATATATTCCAAGAATGTCATTGAATCTGTGTGTGTTGTATCAGCATCAATACTGACAAATTGACAAATCCAACCCCACCCCATCCAATCCAACATCACTCAAAACTAGGCATGCATGCCCCTAACTACCTCTATTCCAACCACAACTGGCCTTAAATGCAAGCTACTCAATGCAAGAAGCCTTGTAAATAAAATACCTGAATTTCTCCTCTTACTAAATACAGCAAAATTCAACATTATATTTGTTTGTGAAACATGGCTCAATGCATCTCTCCCTGACTCCATTACCACAGTAAGAGACTATCACGTTTACTGATCAGATCATGAAATCCGTAGAGGAGGTGGTGTTGCTATCTTCTATAAAAAGTCCCTACATCTAAAAAAGATCCAAGTTACCCAGGAACTTGCTACTCCTGAGACCATTGTCTGTGAACTGTCCTTAAATATCACATTTTGGTTCTTACTATGTTACAGAGCCCTTGATTATGACATCGAACATGTAAACAAGCTAAATACATTACTAATTAAACATACTACTAACATGGGCAGCATCCTACCCACACGCTTTTATCTTTCTTGGTGACTTCAATCTACCTCATATTAACTGGGCCTTTAACGAATGTACAACTGAACCCACACATGCAACCTTCTACAATATAGTAACAAATCTGAGACTAGAACAACTAGTAACCAACAACACCAGACTTAACAACTGCCTCGATCTCATCTTCTGCAATAGTTTGAATTCAATTTACAGAATACAAATTAAGTAACCCTTTTCCAACAGTGACCACAACATGATTGACTTTTGTCTCAACATACGTCCACACAAAAATCATCACAACGATGGAATCTCCAATTATAACTTCAAAAAAGGCAACTATGATCTTATAAACAATGATCTCTCATCCCTTGATTGGCAATTTCTATTCTCTGGATGCAATACTGTAGAAGACCATTACAACATATTTTTACTTGAAGTCAAAAGAGTCATCAAACTAAATGTACCATTAACAACTCCCAAAACCAGAAAAAACAAATTACCCAAAACAATAAGGAAGCTTCAATCCAAAAAGAAATCACTTTGGCAGAAAAACAAATCTGGTCACGTTGCCAACTTCAAAAGCCAATACAAAAATTTATGCCACCAGATAAAAACTGAATGCACCAATTATCACATTAAATAAGAAGAAAACCTTCTACACACCAATGCCACCCGCACTTTCTACAATTTTGTAAACAACAAACTAAAAGACTCAAAGTCCATCCCACCCCTGAAAGGACCTAATGGTAAAGACTGCAACGATGACACTATTAAAGCCGACCTCTTTAACACATTCTTTGGCTCAGTATTTGTAAATAGCAATGGATCATGCCCAGTATTTCCTAGTCAAACCACAGACAATTACAATGATCTAACACATACTGATTTTACAGAAGACAACATTGAAAAAGCTCTACGCAATATAAAACCATCTCTATCTATTGGACCAGACAGAATATGTGCCTACTTCTTAAAAAAGCTACCCATTGCCATAGCAGAACCTCTAAGCATAATCTTTGAAAAATCTTTCAGGACCAGCTCCTTGCCAAAAGTATGGTCACAAGCCATGGTCATTATCTTCAAAAAGGGAGACTCCAGCCTAGTTGAAAATTACAGACCAATCTCTTTATGCTGCATCACCTGTAAAGTCATGGAATCAATCATTAACCAATCCATCATCCTCCACTTAGAAACAAACAACCTACTTTCTAAAAAACAATTTGGTTTTAGGAAAAAACTATCATGTAATCTGCAACTCTTACACTGCAAAAACTACATATGGACTACCCAACTCGATCAGGGCAAAGCAATAGATGCAAAACCTTCTGTAAAGGTTTTGATTCAATGATACACGACAAACTACTCCTAAAACAAAAATCTTATGGTATCTCTGAACACCTGCATAACTGGATAGAAGCATTCCTATCAAACAGACAACAAATGGTCAATATTGGGAGTGTCCTATCAAATTCTGTACCTGCCAACAGTTGTGTCCCCCAAGGCAGTGTTTTAGGACCAACTCTTTTCATATTCTACATAAATGACCTCTGTGATCATATTAAGAGCAACTGTATTCTATTCACTGATGATGTAAAGCTATTCAACACCAGACAATACTGCTACCCTTCAAAAAGACCTCGACTATGTGTCAGAATGGTCAAACAAATGGCAACTTCAAATCTCAACAAATAAAAGCTCTGTCCTACATATTGGCAAAAAAAAAAATCAGAAAATAAAATACAGGCTGAATAGTCAAGACCTTGTTGATGATCCAAACTGTCAAGGATCTTGGAGTACTCATCTCAAATGACCTAAATGTGAGAGCCCACTGTAACTACATAGCCAAAAAGATGTTAAGAGTTGTTAACCTAATCTTACATAGCTTTTTCTCTGGTAATATTACACTAATAACTAGAGCATATAAAACATTTGCTAGACCAATACTCGAATACAGCCCATCAGTCTGGAACCCACATTACGTCTCTGATATTAACACAGTTGAGAAAGTCCAGAAATATTTCACAATATTGCACTCCTCTACTCGTTGCAAAATACCTTATGCCACCAGACTCGAAATTCTAGACCTAGAAAAGCTAGAACTACATCCAATCTAACGATGGTACATAAAAGCATACATTGCAATGTCTTATCTGTCAATGAATACTTCAGCTTCAACCATAACAATACAAGAGCAAACAATAGACGTAAACTCAAGGTTAATCGCACCAAATTTAATTACAGGAAATACGACTTCAGCAACAGAGTGGTCAATGTCTGGAATAGTCAACCTGACTCTGTGTTTTTTTCCCCAAACCTCAAAATCTTTAACCTTAGACTGTCTACTATTGACCTCACCCCTTTCCTAAGAGGTCTGCAGGGGACATGCAAAAGTGCACCAACCTGCCTATTGTCCCTGTCCTATTGTTTCTTTTATATATTTTTTTTCTTTTTTTTTCTTTTATTTATCCATGTATTCACTATGTTTTTACATATACCTATTATCTTGTAAGCAATTGACAAATATAAATAAATAAAATAAGTAAATGACTTAAACCTTAAAGATTAGTGGGTTTTACTGTGGTATAGACTTTGGCAGGTGTATGAAGTAGCACAAAACAAAGAGAGACGAAAATATATTGCTACTCTATTAACAAAACAAGTCCTAAATGTTAACTGATGAAGGTTGTCATCTTCTCAGTCCTGTTAGTACCTTCTGAAGGAGTGGATCAGACATTAGAAGAGAGTGAAAAAGTCAAGGTGATGATAATGGTCATGTGATTGAAACCTTGCCTCTATGTTACATAGGTAAGAAGGATTGGGACTGAATCATGACTGCCAGCTCAACTTTTCTGGCCCCTCCTGCAAGTACTCCAACTCTTATCGCTGAGGATGGTTTTATTGATGCAATCTTCCCATATTTGCTTTTTATAACCAGCATCCATGTTCAGGCACTTATCCAGACCTGGGTTAACAAAAGACAATTACTAGGTTTGAAGGGTAAACTACATCAAAAAACGTGAACTATATATTGGCTTAATGTACAGCCAGGTTTATGGGACACGCTGAGCTGAGTTCCCACACCTCAAACTACAGATTTAAATTCAGCCCCACTTTGGATTCATCAAGTCTGTTGCATGATTGCAATCATGGAATCACAAAAATGAAGCATGTCTTTGATTAATTTTCTTTTTAAAATAATCCAGAGATGTGTTGAACTACTGTTTGTTTGTTGCTGATATCTAATGTCAACAGTCCAATACCTTTCTGAAGAATGTTGTTTCAAAGGTTTTCTGAATGTTGGAAGTGAAGGCATTTTCCTATTAACTAGTGAGAAAGTATTCTAGGGGTTTGTCTTCATATATCAGGTCCAAGAAACCCAATAATTGCCTTCTAAAGAGTTTGGTTCAACTGTTTCACAACTTCTATTCCATTGCCCTGATTTTGTACAATTTGTCACCCAGATTCTTAAAACTTGTACCACCCTAATATGGAAATTATTTCAAATAAAAAGTGAGATTTTTTTTGTTTTACTTTATTACATTTTATTATTTCAATTTTATTTTATTTTATTATTTCTATTTCTATTTTATTTTCAAGACAGCAAACATACATAATATTCCTTTCTTCTCCTACGTTATCCATAACAACAATCCTGTGAGTTGAGCTGATCCAGCACTTTAACCACTATACATTTTTGTTGAGGTTTAGTTTTCCATCTTTTACTAATCTTATTGGTGGTTTGTTAGATGTCCAGAAAGTCAATAGCTTATAAGACAGCCAACATAGCTTTTATAAGCAGAATCCAAGACCAAGCCAAGAAAAAAAGTGTGCAAACAGCAAAAGAAGATCATCAAAGTGAAAAATAAAAGATTATTGATGTCTAGAATTACAAGCATATCAGTGGTGGAATGCTTCTATTTCTGTACATGTATGTTCTTGTGGGCTCCTTAGTGATTCTGAGCTTAATGGTTGTCTTGCAGACATTTCATTACCAAACTAGGTAAAATCATCTGAGCTAGAGAAGAGCGGAGTTTGTTCTCAAAAAAGGAAAACCAAACCCCACTTCCTTTCTGGCACTGATGAGTTTACCTAGTTTGGTAATGAATTTCTTGTAAGAAAACCATCAGTCTCAGAGAAACCAAGGACCCCACAGTTTAACCTTGAGCTACAAATACTTTCTTCTATAGGCATGACCTTCAAATAAATGCTATATCTTTGGAGCTTAACCTGCTTTCTAAATTTCATTGCTATTATCTCCTCCCTTTGACATGAAGCTTCCCTTGGGAAATAAGGACTAAATCACCTCCCCCCCAAACTCTCTCTCTCTCTCTCTCTCTCTCTCTCTGAGAACAAGACTGCCAGAGAGGGTACAATGTTGATTGAAATGGATGAGAAATTTACATAATCACTTTCAATACAACTGTTTTTGATTTCCTGAATTCGTGCATGTGTTGAAATCTTAACTTTTTCAGAAATTGTTGACAAATGTGTACAATATACCACAGGAACGATACCTGTAAACTGAACTTTTCTGGGCTCTTTTTTTTGTCCCTTGATGAACACTCACTGATGCAGCCAAAATATCACATTTTTTATAATAGTCGCACCAACTACATATGCCTGAGGCAAACCATAACAAGTAACCTGCTTCTCCTGTTCGTGGTACAGTGACAGCAGTAAGTACATTTACCACAGATGTACAGCAACTGATGTGTTTCCTGAGGAAGCGGTCAATCTGCCAATAAAACCTAACCTGTAATAACTCTGAGTGTGTCCAATTTTCATCTCTTGGAAAAAACTACAAATATTGTCGAATCTCGGCTTTACAGCAGATTTGCACAACTTGCAATTCATCAGACCCGGTTAGCCTTGGCTTGTATCCTGGTTGAAGTTTGACAGCATTTCTGCCTTCACCCCTCATTTTCATAATATCAGAACAGCAAAACAAAGCTCTTTATTTCATTTGTAGAGGGCTTCTCTGGACTGTTGGCACTCTATGGTCAGAATCAAGTTGTGAATACCTGCATTACAGAATAAATATAAATCCAGTGGTGGGCTTCAAAAATTGAAGCAATTCTCTGCCCAGATGCTGGGTGGGTGTGGCCATGGTCGACGTGGCCTAGTTGGCTTCCTGCACCACGGTGGGGGATATTTTTGCCATTCCTGGGCTCCAGAAGCTTTCCTCAAGCCTCCAGGAGTGTGAAAACAGACTCCATTTCCAGCCTTCCTGAACTTCCAGGAGGCCCGCAAGGCAACTAAGAAGAAATTTCCTGACAGTGCGAATAATTAATCAGTGGAACAACTTGCCTCCAGAAATTGTGGGTGGTCCAGGAACTGGAGTTTTTAAGAAGAGACTGGACAGCCACTTGTCTGAAATACCACTTGTTCTGCTTAAGCAAGTGGTTGAACTAAAAGACCTCCAAGGCCCCTACCAACCTGGTTATTCTGTTCAATTATTGACATGGCATGAGATTTGGCCATCTCCTAAGATTTTAGCATTTTTAATATCTTTTGATTTAATGTCTTGGATCCAGATGCTGTGTCACAAAGGTCCTAGTGATGGCAAGCACTGTCTTGTTGACTATTTTGTCAGGGGACACCAAAATGAAATGTGTGCTTGGCCAGGGCAAATGAGCCTGGATTTCATTTGAATTAGAGATTTGACATTTGAAGAGAAGGGTCTCTATTTGAATTGGCAGTCTGAAGGCAAATTAATTCAGTCTGTGCCAACTGAAGAACTTATTTGGGGAGGGTGAATGCCAATGGGTTAAAATAGAGAAGCATCAAAATGCTTCCAGGTAACTGCTTTGCATTTTCATCAGTAAGGATGAAAATAGGAACAATATTAGATGCTTTATAGATATTAAGCCTGCCAAGCTTCAATTAGATATCTGCAAAGGTATCAGTGTAATAAATGTTTTAACTCATTGTGCCTCTCTTTAAGGAACAAAAAGCAGGGATACAGTCAATGAAGACAGTCAAAATGAAGACATTATTTCTATTCCAGAATCTTAGTCATATGGTGGTTTATTGGGCATTCAACCTGAATTCATAGCTAGTAGGGGCAAGTAGAGGTCATAAGTTGAGAAATCCAGTTGGAATGGCTTTGAAATAGTAGTTTATCTGTATATCTCTTCCCCAGCATTAAAGAAAATCAGCTGGATTTCTTTTTTCCATTAAAGTTAACTAGCTTTTTTTCTTAAAGCAAAAAGCTAATTAACAACTGCAAAACCACTTTGGAAAGCAGTCTAAACTGTCTGGCACAGGGAGACTTTTGGGATCTGTCTGATCCATTTCTATTTAATGCAATGCGTTTTTGCAAACAGAGCTTCTATCTATTTAGTAAGGACTGTCCAGTGGTTGCAAAGCCCATTAGAGGCAGTTTCATAAGTGCCATCTCTGACCACAGAAAAGTTAAGTGCCCTTTCCAAGAGCATTAAAAAAAATCCTTGCCATGCACCTTCTTGTTGAAAAAAAAAAACATCATCACCACCAACAGGAGGTTCACTTGATAAGGAAGGAAAAAGCTACATGTTAACTTTGTGACAACACTGTGTGCAATTTGACTACTTGGTATTTTATTTTTTTGGCAATTTGTTTTTTCTGGATATCATATTTCCTTTTTTGAAAGGGCAGACTGCCTGCAAAATGGCCAGCATCTGGACTGCTGTTGCCCCTGTCCATTTAAGATCTCTCCTTAGACAGTACATAGCAACTGGTGGAGCAGTGGTGTTGGTGTGAGAAGGAAGGTGATTTGTATTGGTTTATGGAAATAAAACCAGAAGCAGCCTAAGGCAAATAGGAAAAGATGATGTTGTTCATCAGTAGGATTCACAAGGAGTAGTAGTGGAATAGCAGAGCCATAATGAGCAGTAAGTGATAACTTTTGAGTGATTGGATGTCTGTTGCCTGTTTGGTTATATTGACTCTCTTGGGGTTTGGGAGCCTGTTGACTTGGGGATACTTAAAAAGAACTTTCTGTACCATCAAACATTTTCTGTGGTACTCTTGTTTTTTTTAGTCAAATATTATCCACACGATTTTGTTGCCATAGAGCAGGAGAAAAAGACATACCTCTATTGTGAGGATCCTTCACTCATTGAATCTTTAGGAAAGAATGGTCACCATTGAATATTGTGGTGCAGTGGTTTTGGTACTAGACTAGGAACACAGAGCACAGAAACCTTACAGTATATACCAGGGGTCCCTAAACTTGGAAACTTTAAGACTTGTGGACTTCAACTCCCAGAATTCTCCAGCCAGCATAGATGGCTGGAGAATTCTGGGAGTTGAAGTCCACAAGTCTTAAAGTTGCCAAGTTTGGAGACCTCTGGTATATACTATACATCCTCAGCCATAAAAATTCCCTGGAGGTCTCTGGACCGGTCACTGCCCCTCCTAGCCTCAATGTTTAGTTGCTGTGGGGGGGAAAGTGAGAGGTTTTTTAGTAGGCCACCTTGAGTTCCTCAGTAAAAGCTGAGAGATAAATCTAATAAGTGAGAAATATATGGGAATGTGATGGGCAACCTGTTGCTTCAGATTTGCAAACAGGGAGCCTCTTACTTTGTCAAAGCTGCCTTCCACATTCAAAGGTTCCATTTTTAAAGGTCGCAGTTCTGCTCCTATGAGTCTGAGGTGCAAAACAACTACAATTTGTAAATCTCCAAATAGGTTTGCATAGTTCTTAAAGACAAAGAAACATTTGGTGATCAAATAGCTCAGAAAGAGGTAATTTCAAAAGGCAGTTTTAGATGAATAGCTTACATCCTACGAAGATACCTTTAACACCACCAAACCACATCTGCCTATACCAGGAAAGGACTCAATAGGTGGATAAAAATGTCAAATCCAGACTAGCTGACAATGTGACCAACCACAATAATAAGCCTGGTTGACTATGTGACCAAGCATAATAGGAACTCTGGATATGGGATGTTACAATACCTGGGAACAGCAGAATAGAAGAGAAAGAATTTAAGAAAATCACAGGATATAAAAACCTGCAAACAGAAGCAGAGTGACTGTTGCAAAATTAAATGATGATAGTACAAATAGTAATTGGCACCTTGGATGCAATTCCAAAACATTTGGAAAACCGCTTGAACACATCAGCATTAACAAAATCACCACCAGTGAATTGCAAAAGGCAGCTTTAGTTGGAATGGCTTCTATCCTGGGATATTTTTTTTTGTAGCTGCCATTTGCCTTATGTAGGAGGAAACCTGATGAAGATCATAAATCTTACCCAAGTTTAAATGAAGAGTGTCATCACTCATATTTTGTAGATAATATATTATGGATGCATGCCTATCAAAAGATTTATTATTATGGAAAATTGAAAGATAGCTCAGATTTGACATAACCTATTGTTCCCCATTGATGAACAAGGGGAAAGAAATCAAATATTGCTCTCTTTCCTTGTCAATAAAATGGATGAAATGCTATCAGAATAGAATAGAATTTTATGATTGAGCAGAAAGTCATAGACGAAGTTGACTAAAACATAATTCATAATATAGGGATAAAAATATACCCCAAAACAAGATGATATGCAAACTTTGAGATGGTAAATGAGGAATCCTATGATGTTATGATGCTCAACATCTACAATATTAAAAACAGTGGAGGTGCTACTTCATACAGTTATCGAAAAGTGGGTATGGGGTTCATAAAATCTCTCGTTTAAATTGTGTTCTTTTTAAAAAGCCAATCCATAAAATGTTTTCCTTTTACCATTTTAGTGATTGATGTAGCCATTGATTATGTACCATCAAATTGGTGTTGACTCTCAGTGATCCCGTAAACACACATTATCCAAAACAATTTGTTCCTTCAGATTTTCTTAGGTATACTCATCACTGCTAAATCGAGTCCATTGATTGCTTCTTGTCATGGTCTTCTTTCTCCCACTTTCTCCAGCATTGTGGACTTTTCCAAGATGCCAGGTATTTGAATGAAAGGACCAAAATTCAATCATTTAAGTCTGATCATTTGTGCCTGGAGTAAGAACGTTGAATTGATTTGTTCTGTGATTCACGTGTTTGCTTTCCTGGCTATCCTAATTATTCTCAAGAATTTCTCCAACATCAAATTCAAAGTGTCAATACTCTTCCTAGTCTGCTTTTTCAAAATCCATGATTGTAGCATAGTTATCTGGATTTACAGGTAAAAAAAATAAATACAGGATTCTATATCCATCCTTCCAAAAAAAACTCTACAGCAAAGTTTACCAAAAATGCTAAAATAAAAGTACAGAACCTTAAGGCCTGGGCGGCAAGGATCTCCTAATGTATCTGAAAAAGGCTGTCAGAGTTCTCAAGAGTTGTTATCAGTTTGCAATATTTAATGAATCATGTTAATCATATTGATTATTTTTACTGTACTTAGCCCTTTAAATAGATCAGGTTAGGGAACAGACTTCTCAGGGATTCCATCATTGTGACTCTATTTATTTGGAAACTTGTCCAAATTTCTTTCACATTTTATATTCAGCAAAATTAAAGCAGGAAAATTTTAAATTTCTTTCTAATGACTCCTTCAGTCTCTGGATTATGTAATCTCCTTATGAAGTCCATCCTTAAAAGTTCACTCCTTTCATCCCCAAGATCAGCTCTGAATTCTTTCACAAGTGTTAATTAAGTATAAATCATTTCATAAATGAAATGTAATTCTTGTTCTGATTCCATACATTGCTTTTTGGGATAATAAAGTTTTCCTTATGCCATTCCAAGATAAAGTGTCAGCCTTGTATGTGGGTAAGCACAATGAAGGAATCCCCTCAGGCCATTTTTTTCTGCAGCATTCTAAAATATCAAATCACACATTAAAAATAATGATAGTTCCAATTCTGCTCCACTAATTTTTAAACATTTCCATTTTATTCCACAGCATGACAAAATAGAAACATCCACAGCAGTGGTAGTATTCAGCTGGTTCGCACTGAGTTGCGCAAATTGGTAGCAAGGATTTGGCATGGTTTGCTAAACTTCTGTAACTTCTGGCTGGCCACACCCCCAATCTGGTCACCCTGTTTCTGCTTGCTTGCTTGCCCTGCCCGCCCGATGCCTGATGCTCGCCCGCCCAGTCACTACTTATGTTTTTTTTAACCTCCTGACAATCAGCTATTCCTATGAACAGCTGTGCCAGGATTCCCCTCACTTCTTACTGCTTCACCTGGGAGGCTCCCCTGAGGCCCAGGAAGGTAAAAAATGGAGGAAGGGGGCACAGCTCCCTCTCCATTTTTTGCCTTCCTGGGCCCCAGGGAAGCTTCCTGGGAGCAAAAACATTCCCCCAGAGGTTCCCCTGAGGCTGGGAAGGCCCCAAAATGGGGTGGGGGTCATGGTTCAAAAAAATCCACACCAACCTAATAACATGGCCACCTAGCTGCGCCCACAGAACTGGTAGTAAAATTGTTTGAATCCCACCACTGATCCACGGAGGTTGTTAATGATGACACAATGGCAAATGCAATCAAACGATGGAAGCTCTGAACATTCAAAAGAGGCAGGGCTTCAGTGGCTCAACTGCAGCTGCCATTTTGATTATTGATCACTGCTGCCAAAGGCCCCTCATCCAAACAGATTTTACATTAAATGTACAGTAAATAATAGCCCTGATGCACGTCCCTTTTCTTTATGAGGTTCATGGGTCTTGTTTGAGGTGTCAGATTTTCTCTCATGGTTATGAAACAAGCTTCACAGAGTCTCCAACACCATCCTTTTTTCTCAGAAAAATGGTAAAACCTACTATTTCATGTGGCCTTCAGCATCCCTGAGGTTGTCATCAGTGTATCTGCTTGTGTGGTTTATTTTACATTGTTCCTGTACCTTTTAGTATCATATATATTTTCTTGATTTACACAATGGTACAGTGCTAAAAATTGTGCAGTTGGGGCAGTTAATGAAAACGGTAAATAAATAAAGGCATGAAATCTTGATTGAATCAATTCTTTCATCACCCCTCACAAAATGAATCTCTTGATATTGTACTTCTCCTCTCCTCTATTCTCTCCCTAACCCCCTCTTCTCCTCCCTTCTCTTCTCCCTTCCTTCTCTTCTCTTCTCTTCTCTTCTCTTCTCTTCTCTTCTCTTCTCT
>BLBF01000006.1:14338509-14354720 GCA_015471245.1 Laticauda colubrina
AAGAAGAAGAAGAAGAAGAAGAAGAAGAAGAAGAAGAAGAAGAAGAAATTCAGTCAAAAGAGTCCTTCAAGGGCTTTGATTCACTTTTTTGCTTTGAATTATGGAATTATGGAGTGGGAAGGACTGCTGAGTTCAGAGTCCAAATTCCTGCAAGAATCCAAATTGAAGCAAACAGACAAACAGACAGCTTCAGCACATTCAATCAAGAGGAAATGATTTACTCTTGTGATAATTTTTGCTACTGAATTGCTGTTAGTGTTATAAAGATTTTTCCCTCCAAACACTCAATTTGGAATGTGCTTTCCACTAATTTATATTCATTATTCCCTGTCATGCATTCAGGAATGTGAGAGAACAGGCCTTGCTTTTGTTGGATGTGACATCTTTTCATGTATTTGATAGGTGCTGATGATTTTCCCCATAAACGTTTCTCAGTTCCTTCTCTCCCCCCCACTCACCCATGGGACCAAATTTTTAATTCCTTGATCATGCTCCTTGCCCTTTGAATGCCCAATTTCTCTACCTCCTTTTAAATGTGATTCCCAGATCCAAACATAGTACTTGAACTGGAATCTGACCAACATAGAATAGAGTGAAATGAATATTCCACATGGTCATTTTTTTCTGCACAACATACCTTTTTGTCCACCAGAGTTAGGACTAGCCAAATTCTGAAGATCTCCAAAAAGAACATCTTCCAACTTTTATCTACGCTCAATCATATATTAAACAGAAGTGTTATTCAGCAAGTTCTGACCAGTTCTGGAGAACCAGTAGCAGAAATTTTGAGTAGTTCAGAGAACCGGCAAACACTACCTCTGACTGGCCCTGCCCCCATATATTCTCTGCCTTCCTAGTCCCAGCTGATTGGCTGGGTCTTCTTTGGTTGGCCTGCACAGGAGAATGGAGCTGGAAAGCAGGTTAGTGGGCTGGGAAGGGAATGAAGATTTTGCAGTAACCTTCCCCCAGGAGTAGGGGTGGGAATGGAGATTTTACAGTATCCTTCCCCTGCCATGTCCACCAAGTCACACCATGTCCACCAAGCCACATTCACAGAACCAGTAATAAAATTTTTCGAATCCCACCACTGATAATAAAGGACTAGTTAGGATTTGTCTAACTTTGCCCCAAGTTGACAATTTTTGTTGCAATATGAATTCTTCTTTATGTTTCCACTGGTTACAGCTAAGCAACCATCAAACATCTTTGTACTTGGCACTTTTAGAATGCTTTAGAGAATGTGAAATATTGACATAAAACATATCTCTGCACATTTTATTTTACTAAGCCTACATGGTAGGATTGGCTCACTATTCCCATGCCACAGGCAGAGAATAGTGATGAAATGAGGAGGTGGGTTTAAGTGACCTAAATGATTTCATGGCAGAGGTAAAGTTTTAACTGGAGAGGTTACAGCTCAGTTTGTAAACTCCTTTATAGAAATGAGGGTTTCTGGGCAGAAAACATCCCCTCCTTGTAGAGTTTCAGGCATCACAGACTAATTAACCATAGCTGACTTGCTTTGGCAATAGTACAAAACACAACTATTTCCCATTCATTTGCTAAAGGTGCTGGCAGGATTTGTGTGCAGCAATATGGAATGACTCTACAAAATATAATTAAACCCCACTGGCTATTTTTTGGCAGCCTTTTCCTCTAGAACATATTTACTGATCTCTTGTTAAGAAACAAGGGAGAAGATTCAGGGCATATTAGCCTGAACTTCCTTTCATACCAAGAAAAGTCTACAATCAACACAGGCACTCCTTGACTTACAACGATTTGTTTAGTGATGATTCAAAGTTACTATGTCAGCTATGGAATCATGATTCCTCGCTGCCACATAGCTGGAGAAAGTGGGAGGGGGGGTGATGTGAATTGAATAGCACTAAGTAGACAAAATATAATTCTTTTGATAGTTCAAGGTTAAAGAGTGTGGAACAAAAAGAATTGGAACTTACTTTGGGATTGGTTCATGTGATGTGATGATGAGAAAAAAGAGGATGGTTTGTAGGTTGGGATATTGTGTGAAGCCAGGAAACTTTTAGTTTCAGAATTTCACAGAATGTGCCAGGTGCTATTCTAATAAAAGTACTTTGAGATTATGCTTGTCTTGGAGCTACTGACAGGAATGGATTTTCCCTGGAACGCTGACAACAATAGCACCAGTGGTGGGATTCAAAAACTTTTACTACCAGTTCTGTGTGCATGGCTTGGTAGAATGTGACTAGGTGGGCATGGCTTTTTTTGCATCCCCCACCCATTTTTGGAAGCTTCCTAGCCACAGAGGAGCCTCGGGGGGGTGTCATTTTTGCTCCCCTAAGGCTCCTCTGGGGCCCTGGAAGGCAAAAAATGGAGGGAGGGGCTGAGCTCCTCCCTCCATTTTTTGCCTTCCTGGGCCTCAGCAAGAGAAATCTCAGCACAGCTGATCTTATCTACAACCGATTGTCGGGAGGAAAAAAAAAAAAGAAACATCTTAGGAGAATGTCAGGCAGGCGGGCGGGGTGAGCGAGCATTAGGCGGGAGGGCAACCAGGTGGGGTGTGTGGCCAGCCAGAACTTACTACCGGTTCAGCAACCCACTCCAAATTCTGGCTACTGGTTAGCCTGATCCGATGCGAACCAGCTGAATACCACCACTGGATAGGACTGAAAAAAAAATGATATGTGGTCGATTCTCACACTTGTAATGATTGCAACATCCCCATGCAGGGGTGAAGTTCAAATGTTTTAGCAAGGGGCTTTCTGTCCTAATGACTGCCTGGGTGGGTATGGCTGGGTGGGCATGGCTGTGTGGTCATGTGGCTGGCTGGCTGTGGCCAACTTGACATCGCTTCTTTGCCCTAATTACCTAAAAAAGATAATATACCAAAAAGTTGTTTATTACTTTGTGCATTTAATACTTAAAGAAAAGACTGGGTGAAACCAGGCTTAATAGCAGTGACTGTGAGAGGGATCTTGGAATCTTAGTGGAGTTTCTGGTGAGTTATGTAATTCTTATTATTTGGGAATTAATCCCCTCAGAAGAAGGGCAGGGAGTTTCTTGTGGCTATGTTATCTGATTTTCACAAAGGCTCTCCCTTGGCAAGCACTTTATCTAGCTTGCCACACTTTTACAAGGTGTGAAATGCTCTTGGCTGAACACCAGAAAGGAAAAAAGCATGAAAAGGTGTCCATTTATTATTCTCGTGTGGCTGCTTGTTGTTGTTTTTTTTTAGGTTATTGGGGGCTTGCTGATCCCCACAGAGTCTTAGCTAGAGGATCACCTGAGCTCCTTCGAGCCCCCAGCAGCCTACCCATGTCCTTCTGGTAATATAATCAAAATTCAATCATATTTATTGATGGTTCCATGTGATTCCTTTTTGTGACTGTCTAATAGCAAAGTCAATGAGGAAGCCAAGATTCACTTAATAATTTGAGGGGCTGCCACAGAGAGGGAGGGGGAGTCAAGCTATTTTCCAAGAAACCTGAAGACCAGACATGTTTTGACCAAGACTTCCTGAAACCATAATTAAGCACACACTTAGTCCAAACAACTCTCTTTTCTTATTTCAACGCTGGAATTATATTCATTCCCAGCCCGTAATGAGTCCCAAGCAGTCTCTCAAGATAAGCACCAACTTTTATCTCCTTTGAATTTCTGCCAACCACTAAAGTGCCAAATTAACTGTAAAAATCCAAACAAAATACAAAGTCCACACAGAGCTTCAAGGTTTTATCTGAACAGACCGAATGGCATTGCTTCCTGCAAAGGTTCCTGTCCCTTTGCACTTCCTTTATAGCTTATGGGAGGGGCAATCACCTCCAAGCCTTACTCTCAAGTTGCCCTTTTTGTCTTAACTGCTCTTGCCTTCTGGCAGCTCTGCGCACATGAATACTGGGAACAGGCTCCCCTTGATCCTCTGTCTCACTGCTGTCAGATTCTGGAGGCTCCGGAGTCAGCACATAACTCCGAGATGGCCCTGGCCCCATCTCTGTATTGGATGCAGGACCCTCATCCGAGTCCTCCCCAGACCCCCGAATTGGCCCATGTTCTTACCCACTGTCTGATTCCGCTGCCGTCTCTGCAGGCTGATGGCAGACCACAACAAGACAAGGAATAATGGATGGAAACTGAACAAGGAGAGATTCAACCTAGGAATCAGGAGAAATTTTCTGACAATAAGAACAATCCACCAATGGAACAGCTTTGCCTTTGGAAGTTGGAATTTCATCACTGGAGGCTTTCAAGAAGAGACTGGACTGCCATTTGTCAGAAATGATGTAGGGTCTCCTGCTTGGGTGGGGGTTGGACTAGATGAACTTCAAGGACCTTTCAACTATGTTAATCTGTTAGAATCTGTTAAGTTTAACAACTATGGCAAGAAAGTTGGTAAAAAGGAGGAAAATTCACTCAATAATTGTCTTTCTTAGCAATGCAAATTTGGGGACTCAATTGTGGCCGTTAAGTCAAGGACTATCTAGATTTGATTTTACTCTCTTCAGTTGAACAAGAAAATCAGCATTTATTTATTCCCACTTTTGCATACAATGCCAAATCTTACTGAATCAATGTGCTTTCAAATTTTAGAACCAAGAAAGATACATTGTCTAGCAGGAGACTATTTTCTTTTGTCTAGCTCCTTCTCCTTCCCAACAGCAACTTATGTGCATCTTTAAAGGAGTGTTTTATTTATTTTTTCCTATTACAATACCAAGTAACTATTTAAACACAACTTTAAGTTCCATACAGAAAAAAAAATAGAAAATGCAAATTAACACAACTATGTAAATAAAAAGACAGGTACAGGTGAAAATTGATCATATATAAAGAGTACACCAGATTGTAATTTATTGGTATTGGGGTAAATCATAAATTCCAGCCAAGTTTGATCCAACTGTGGTTCTTGCTTCCTGAGATTTCATTACTTTAACTGTGTTTTTCTTTTTTCTATTTTGGCAAAAGCTTTTCTAATCCACAACTCAGTTTTTATATTAGGTTACATGATCTAAAATTTGCCATTGTTGCACAATTATTGTTTTGGATGATAAACAGTAAAGATAAACATTTTTGTTGTTGTTTAGCTGGAGTTAGGGATATAAAAGAATGCAACCAAGGATTTTGTCTGGAGTAGGATCAGCATTGTGTTCCCACTGGAAAAACAATGAAAAGCAAAACCATGTATCTGTAAAGAAATTCAACACAAAGAGAAATAGGTTTTTGAAAACAGCTCATATCAGTGGGAAAATATGCTAAGAGGGACTGAGTAATGCATAAAAACCAAACTTTATCTGTTCATTTTAGGTAGAGATTTTATGCACACCGGATGCAGACTTTCACTTGAGTTCATACACGTACCCCTAACCATTGGTTGTGTTTGTGCTCTTGTATTAATGATACTTAAGGAAGCTCTGTTGTTCCCACTGCACAATTTTGCCTTCTAAGTGAAATTACAGAATAGGAAGCTCTTACTTGTGACAACCACTTTGTGGCAATTCACTCACCTGTTTGTTATTGATTAAAGTAACTCCTCCTTTCCCCTCCTTCTGTTTGGGCCTGGAAAAGAGTTTTAGCTGCTTTATGAGTTGTTCTAAAGTTTAACGAATGTTCTCTTTATGGCAGCCTTAACCTTTTTCTCAGATTTGCACAAAAGCCTGAACAAAGAGGAGCTGCTGTAATAAAGAAGAAGTGCTAAGCTCAAACTGAGCTGAAACATTTCTTTCAAATCATTCTGCAAAATGCACAGGGCCCTAGTAGCTGCATGAGCCTGTGAGAAATAGTAATAGGCACAAACAATGAAATTTTTTTTTTTTTGTTTCATTTGTCAATCGCTTACAAGATAACAGGTATAAGTATAAACATAGTTATGAATACATGAAATGGATACATATAAGAAAAATAAAAAAAGAAACAGTAGGACAGGGACGGTAGGCACGATTGGTGCACTTATGCATGTGCCCTACAAGGCCTCTTAGGAAAGGGGGTGAGGTCAATATTAGACAGTCTAAGGTTAAATTTTTTGGGGTTTGGGGAAGAAACCAGAGTCAGATAGAGTATTCTAGACATTGACCACTCTGTTGCTGAAGTCGTATTTCCTGCAATCAAGTCTGGTGCGGTTAACCTTGAGTTTGTATCTATTGTGTGTTCTTGTACTGTTATGGTATGACCATTCTGTGGCAGACTATAGGCTGGACTTCCAGGATGGATGGGCTGCATTCAAAAGGGCAAAGAGATTGCAGAGTTTGCAAAGTTTGGTCAACAGGAAGAATGGCTCCTCTCCAGCAATTGTCAGAAAATTTGTCCTTCCTGGAAAGGCAGATCCTTCCAGGAAGGAGAAATTTTCTGACAATTAGAGCAATTTATTAGTGGAGTAGCTTGCCTCCTGGAATTGTTAGGTTTTCATCACTGAAGGCTTTTTTAAAAAGGACAATTATTTGACTGGGATGGTATAAGATGTCCTGCCTTGAACAAGAGATTAGACAAGACCTCTGAGGTCTCTTCCAGCCTTAAGTTTCTATGTACTATGTTGCTTTAATCTGTCAAGATTATGTCTATAGGTGGAAAACACTAAAGGAACCACTCAGAAGTAACTCTGTATGTCATTCTTGGGGCATGACAAATGGTTAGATTTAGGGGTGTCCACAGATTGTAGGGTGAAAAATGTCAAAAGGGAGGCCACAACCATGTAGTTGAAGCCCTGACTCTTTTCATAGGTGAGTCACAGGTAGACATAAAAGGGAAGCACATAGTTATGGCTGCCATCTTGCCATCTTTTTTTCTTTCAGGAGAGTGCCTTTGGCCAGTTTGACAATTACCAATTATCTTAGCCTGCAATATTTTAGAAATGACTAATATTCAGCTTTGGGAATATAACTCAATACTTTAGAAGTTCCAGTACTGTTATCTGTACCTGACTCACATCTAATTAGCTTTAACGTGCCATAGAAAAATGTTGCCATCTAAAACAAGACTGAGGGAGAACATTCATGAGATATAATTAAACCTGCTAGCAGCTTCTTTACCAAAGTAAAATGTATTTAAGTAGAGCACACACTGCATTATTCAGAGCAGTGCTGTTTATAACAAGCACAAACCTATGGTTTCTGTGGAAACAGGGTAAGAAAGCTATAGGCAATTGGTACAAACCTGTCAGTTATGGGGAGAACTACTGCATGCTGGCTTCCCCTTGAGTTTGCCTGCTGAGGGATCCTCAACTTCATCTTTCAACAAATCACATTATAATATTTAGAAAGAGAAGAAAAAACGTATTAAAAGAAATAAACATAGATTGGAGAATTAGCTCCCCTTACATTAAAATTAAAAAAGCAGAGACATCACCCTGCCAACAAAAGTGTGTATAGTCAAGGCTATGATTTTCCCAGTTGCAATCCCCAGTTGTATGGCTGTGAAAGTTGGACCATAAGAAAGGTTGAGTGCCAAAGAATTGAGGCCTTTGAACTATGGTGCTGGAGAAGACTCCTGCGACTGCAAGGCGATTAAACTGGTCAGTCCTAGAGGAGATCAACCCTGACTGCTCTTTAGAAGGCCAGATCCTGAAGATGAAACTCAAATACTTTGGCCATCTAATGAGAAGGAAGGACTCAATGGAGAAGAGCTTAACACTGAGAAAGATTGAGGGCAAAAGAAGAAGGAGACGACTGAGAATGAGGTGGCTGGATGAAGTCACTGAAGCAGTCGGCGTGAGCTTAAATAGACTTTGGGGGATGGTAGAGGACAGGAAGGCCTGGAGGAACATTGTCCATAGGGTCGCGATGGGTCGTACATGACTTTGCAACTAATAATAACAAACATTAAAATTTAAAGAAACTTAAGCATATCTAGTCATTCTCTTCTTGAGGAATATATCAGGTCATCAGTTGGGGCTCTGTAAAGCAGGGGTTTATAGAACCTGTCTTGGTGAAGTCCTGATTCCTAAGAGTGCTTTTCTTTCCAGAAGGAAGACAAATCTATCCCAGTTCCTCAGAGGTGAATCCCCTTCCCCTTAAAGCAGCAACAGTAGTTCAAAAATCAGAAGTTTCCTCCTCGTCTTCCTTCAGAATGGAATGGAAGCCAGGGAAGTAAGGGGGACTACTGTAGTAATAATATTAACCCCACTGGAAAGTGTATATAAGTAGTATTAGATTAGATTAGATTAACAGAGTTGGAAGGGACCTTGTAGGTCATCTAGTCCAACGCCTCAACCAAGCAGGAGATCCTACACCATTTTTGACAAATGGCAGTCCAATCTCTTCTTGAAGGTCTCAAGTGATGGCACTCTCACAACTTCCAAGGGCAAGTTATTTCATTGATTGTTCTCACTGTCAGAAAGTTTCTCCTTATTTCCAGGTTGAACCTCTTCTTGGTCAGGTTCCATCCATTACTCCTTGACTGGTATCAACATCACTGGGAAATATAAACATAATAATTGCATGATTATCACACATTTTCTTCTTCCTAATCTAGGTACAGGTCTGGGACTTTCTGAAGGTGTTCCAAGTACTAACCAGATATGATCCTGCTTAGCTTTTCAAACTCTTTCATTGGCTATGTGTTGCAAAAACTATAGTCTGCCTACAAAGTTACTTTCAAGCATTAACTTTAAATAAATGGCTTCAGTCTTGACTCCTAATATCTAAGTAGAGAAGACCCTGAAGATGTGGGTTTGCCATTGCTTCCTTCCTAGAGCTGAGAATGTCATAAAGTCATTCAGCATCATTTCAGCCTCAAGCAGGACTGGAATTCACTGTCTTCTAGCATGTAGCCCAATGCCTTTAACCACTAGATCAACTGGTTCTCTGTTAAATCAATATAAATCTTCATTATTAACAGACCTGATAAAATTCTGCAATTAGCTAAAATTTATTTAAATATATGGAATCACTACCATTGTCTCAGGAGTCTTTCAACATCTGGAAGAAGTCATAATTTCTTGACTGGTTTTGGTGTGTTCAACACTTCTTATTTCTTTAACCTGTCTTTTGAAATAAAAAAGCAAAACTAGACTAAGAAGAGATTGGACTGCCATTTGTCAGAAATGGTGTAGGATCACCTGCTTAAGTGGGGGCGGAAGTTGGACTAGATGACCTACAAGATCTCTTCCAAATCTGATTATCTGTATCTGCAAGTACTTTTTAAATAGGGTGCTATCCCAGTCTGTGTAGTGTAGTTGTGAGGGTGGTAGACTAAATATAGGTTCAAATATACCCTCAACCACAGAAGCTCAGAGGATAACCACACGTATGAGCCATGGTGGTCCGGTGGTTAGAATGCAGAACTAGGCTACTTCTGCTGATTGCGAGTTCAGCAGTTCGAATCTCACCAGGCTCATAGTTGACCCTCAGCCTTTCATCCTTCCAAGACTGGTAAAATGAAGACCCAGATTGTTGCAATATGCTGACTCCAGAGTGGTATTCAGCAGGTTCTGACCAGTTCTGGAGAACCAGTAGCAGAAATTTTGAGTAGTTTGGAGAACCAGCAAATGCCACCTTTGACTGGCCCCGCCCCCATCTATTCTCTGCCTCCCGAGTCCCAGCTGATCGGCTCGGTCTTCTTTTGTTGCCCGCAGAGGAGAACAAAGCTGGAAAGCAGGTTAGTGGGGTGGGGAGGGAATGGAGCTTTAACGGTATCCTTCCCCTGCCATGCCCACCAAGCCATGCCATGCCCACCAAGCCACGCCCACTGAACCGTTGTTAAAAAAATTGAATCCCACCACTGGCTGACTCTGAAAACAGTTTAGAGAGGGCTGTAAAGCACTGTGAAGTGGTATATAAGTCTAAGTGCTGTTGTTATTCTTGCCTAGTGACTCTCAGCCCAGCTTGTCTTAGAGGATTTTTCTTTGCAAGATAAAATGGAGACGCTTATGCTTTGAGCTTCCAGAGGAAAGCTAAATCTATTTTCAAGTAAAATCTACTAAATGGAATTTAAATCTACTAAAAGATGAGTAGTAATGAACCTCATCTTCAGAAAAACAGCATTTGTGCAACAGTCAAGAATAATTAGCAAGGACTGAGGACCTTCGGTGTTCATGCTGATAAAACATTATGTTTCAATCCATTGTTAATAAAGCAACTATCGAATCAATATGTGTATAATCTGTGCATGTTTTTAAAGAGGCCCATCTGTTCAGAGTCAGCCAGGCTTCCCTTTAAGGGATTTTGCATTCAGGATGGATATCTTCAACATGATGCTGCTCTGTTCATGTTTTTATCCTAATGGTGGTAGGACTTTTGCTTGGACCCAAAGCATCTGTTTGCCTTTGCCCAGCATATGTTGGGGAGCTCTTGTTAAATATGCTGTAGAAATTAACTTTCAGGTTTGCTTGTCTCACTTAGTATTGAATGCTCTTGCGGGGTAGTAGTTAAGATGCTACAGAAAACACATTCAAGAATCTCTCAGGATTATTTAATGATCTTCAATTGGGAAAGCACATCAAAAATGAGAGTCTATGATTGATAGAAAAAATGAAATGGGGAAATTCAAGTCTCTTTTTCTCTTTTTCTGAAGGCAGGACAAGAAGCAATGGATGGAAACTAGACAAGGAGAAAACCAACCGAGAAAGGATAAATTTCCTGACAGTGTGATTGTGAGAACAATCTCACAATTGTGTTTGATTGTGAGAACAATCAAACAGTGGAACCACTTGCCTCTGGAAATTGTGGAGCTTCAAAAATAGGAAGTTTTTAAGAAGAGATTGGATAACAATGTGTCTGAAATGATATAGGATTTCCTGCTTGAGCAGGGGGGGTGGACTAGAACAGTGGTCGCCCACCAGTGGGCCGCAGCCCACTGGTGGGCCATGAGAAAACTTTGGTGGGCCGCAGAGAAATCTCACCCCAGAACACCCCCCCCCCCAAGCAATTAATCCAGGCTGCGCAGAAACACAAGTGCTGCACCGCCCACATGGCCTGCAGGAACCCTCCCCGCCCTCTCACTCCTTATGTGGCAAACTTGCCTGCTAAATTGCAGGCAAAATTGTTTTTCCTTTTTCTGACCATCATCTGTTCTGCTGTGCTGGGAGATTTAGATTAGCTAGGAAGCAGGAAATGGTTGGATTTCTTGCTTTCTAGCTAGTCTTTAGATCTTCAGCTCTTCTTTTAAGCACAGTCAAACCTTCCTTAGGACTGAAGGTTCGATTATTCAGTGCAGACTCACAGCAAGCAAATTTGAGAGACTGAGCTAACTGATGGCAGATAGATAGATCACTGAATGATTCTATGAGCAACTCAATCTGCCTGCCTGCTTTGCCTGATTTTGGGTAAAAGTTGCTCTTTTTTATAAAAAAAATCAATATTTATAATATTTATACTCAAGCCATGCCCAGCCAGTCATATGACTACCAAACCACACCCACAAATTAGATCACACCCACATAACTGGTTAGTGGTCCCTGGGATTTAAAATTATCAGCTTGGTAGTCCCTGAGGTCCAAAAGGTTGGTGATCCCTGATGTAGGAGATGAACAGGCTGAGCCCGGGGGAGGAGTGAAATGCATCATCAGTTTTGAGTCACTTTGTGCCCACAAGAGATCTAAGTTCAGCCCATTTTGATCTTATCAACCACCAATTTGCTTTGGCCATTAGCAGTTCAGATTCTTGTAGAAAGCTTAAGCTTGCAGTAAACCTTTATATTCACTTGAACTGTCTGGTTTTCCTGATTTCCCATGCTTGACAAAAGGAAAGAGAAGGGAAGGGAAGGAAATTAGATACAACTTACCTTATTAACATATCTCTTCACACCTTTCCCTCCTTCTGTCAGCCCCTCTCAGTAATCTAAACCAAAAAATCAATTTTACATGAAGGTTTAAACTATTATTTTAATTGAGACCAGCTACAATAACAAAACCGTGCAAGTCTGACACACTGGACTTCTTCCTCCTTCTTATCATTTAGTGAATTAGAGAGACATCTATTTCAGTCAGTTCCAGTTCTAGATTTTAAAAATGCTTCTGCCCCTTTTACCCTGGCAATTTTTTTCTATACAATTGTTTCTTCACCAGGGCCTTTTTTGTTACACTCTACAGCTTTCCCCATATCCATATAATGCTTTGATTACCTTTCTCCCATCACCTCTGCTTGTTCTACCAGATTTAGCAGTGGGAGTTAAGAGAACTATCCTACATCTTGGAGCCTGTCTTTTAAAACGTGTCATCTTATAGGACCCAAGAATCATGCTTTCTCTCACCGGGCCCTGATACTATCAGCCTTACATGAGGTATTAAGGACAGGGCTATTTCCACAAGCATATGGTCTAGGAGGTTAGATAAGCTCTATCAATTAATACTGTAAGTTTGGGCATAAGTGCACCATCGTGTCTACCATCCTTGTCCTATTGTTCCCATTTATTCATACCTATTTCCTGTATTCTTACTCATGTTTATAGTTATATGTATTTGACAAATCAAATACATAAGCAATTGACAAAGCAAATAAATAAAAAATAAATAAATAATTGTTTAAATGGTTGTTTTTAAACCTTGAATACCACCCAGACTCACTGCACTGAGCTGAGTAGCCTTACAAATCAAATCAAATTGAATAATTACTATTTCCTTTGGTGGAGAGTTTGAGTGTTTTCTTGCAGATGTTTCATTACCTGACCAGATAACATCATCAGTATTAGAAGTGGGTGGGGTTTGCTCTTGGTTTATATTCAATAGGTTTCCCTACCAGTGTTGGTGAGTGTCTGTTCCCCCCCCCCCCTTGGGTAGTTCATTGATTAGGTTGATGCTGTTTCTTTTCTTTAAACTTCTCATTTCCCATTTTTTGCTTTAAAAAAATTACAGAATAACATAGTTGGAAGGGAACCTGGAGGTCTTCTAGCCCAACCCTCTGCTCAAGCAGACCCTATACCATTCCAGATAAATGGCTGTTCAATCTCTTCTTAAAAACTTCCAGTATTGGAATATTTACAACTTGTGGAGGCAAGTTGTTCCACTGGTTAATTGTTCTGTCAGGAAATTCCTCCTTAGTTCTAAGGTTGCTTCTCTTTTGATTATGTTTCCATCCATGGCTTCTTGTCCTGCCTTCAGGTGCTTTAGGGGATAGCTTGACTCCCTCTTCTTTGGGGCAGCCCCTGAGATATCAGAAGACTGCTATCATGTCTCCCCTAGTCCTTTTTTTCATTAAACGAGACAAACCCAATTCCCGCAACCATAAGTTTTAGCCTCCAGCTCTTTTCTACATCAATGAACATCACGACTTCTATCTTACCACATATTTCTCAACCTTCTTCCTCTTGATCTTCATATATTTGTTTTTTTTAAATTCAGTCCTCACTGATTCTTCCTCAACATACTAAACCACTTCAGTGTATTTCTTTTGTACTGATGCCCCACTTTTGCATTCAGTCCACCTCCAATATCCATCATTCTGTAATTTGTTTTTTAAAAAGTAATAATAATAATAATGGTAATGTATGTTCATCAGAACCCTGTAAAAAAAGGGAATGTTCGTTCTAGCTCAACTTTCCAAACCAAATTCATTTGCTTTACAAAAAAAAAGTGTGTGTTTTGTCTGTGTATGAGCAAAACAGTCAGGGACAGAAAGGTTATTATAGGCTGATGATATTGCTTCTCTGGAAAGATTCAGAACATAAAACCAGAACATCCTGGTCTAGCTGAGTTCCCAAGTTCACCATTCTGCAGCTGTTGTTCAAAGATTCGAGAGGCTCCAGACCTAACACTGCCCCCTGATGTATAATTTCAGCCAGATGGTCTGATCACTAACTTGAAAAATGATTAGGTGGGAGAAAAAGATTCCAAAACAAAACCCTGAATACCTACACTACAGAAATGAATACAAAAGTGCTAATGGTTGATACATGCATACATGAAAAAAAAATATATATAATATCCTCTTTTCTCTCTTAATGTGGGCCAATGTTTTGAAGAAACAAGACCCCGGTAGATGAGATAGTGTAGCAATAGATCAGGTGTGTCAAAATCAAGGCCTGCATGCTGGATACGGCCTGCAGGGTGCTTAGATCTGGCCCATGGGCCCAGGGGTGGGATTCTACCAGTTTGCACCTGTTCGCAAGAACCGGTTGTTAACATTCTAAGAGTTTGGAGAACCGGCCATTAGAAGAAATTATTGGCGTAATCCTGTAATGAAGGCAGGAAGGAAACATTCTGGTGTTGCTTACAGAAATTTCCTCTCCATTAACCCTTATTACATTCTTGGCAGGACTAGACTTTTTGTCTCAGGAACTTCTCTGGAGTTTTTTTCCCCTCCTTTGCTGGTATTTTGCTTGTGTGGAGTGACCATTCAAAATTACAATGGCACTGAAAAAAGTGACTTATGACCATTTTTCACACTTACGACTGTTGCAGCATCCCCACAGTCATGAGAGGCCAGGCGAGGAGATGCATTCCTCTGTGTGAGTGATATTGAGCTGGTCACGCCCAACCAATAACATGACCACCAAGCCACGTCCACCCAGTCACATGATCACCAAACCACGCCCACCAACTAAGCCATACCCACAGAACCAGTTGTTAAAAATATTGAATCCCACCCCTGCACAGGTCCAGCTTGGAAAAAGTAAAGGACCGATTCACAGTGCCTCTGCCAGAGAAAACGGAAGCCATGTACAGCCTCCCTGAGCTTTGTTTTTGCTGGCAGAGGGCTGCAGGAGGCCTTCATGGTTGAAAATTGAATCTCCATGAGTGATGTTGTCATTCATAGAGAGTCTCTATGACCTGACCATGTCCCCGGGCCTTCCAAGGTCAAACACAACCCTGATCCACCCCTCCATGAAGTTGTCTTTCCCCTTCAATAGATCATTAGTTCCCTGGTGTTCTTAACTAAAGTGCTCCATAAAAGGTTGGGCAATTGAATGGACTGTCGTGTTATCATGGCTTGAGGGAACTTCTAATGTCTTTATTTGGGAAAGAACACAAAGAAACAATATCTGTGCTGATAGCTGTGTACCACAAGGAAAATGACAGAGATACATAGTAATGTGACTTGGCAATGTGATGAAAGGAGGGAGGGGCTCTTTCCTAGAGGATAAAAGACAGCTGGGTTTTGTAGATTGTAAGAGGGTTCAAATAGTTCCTCACTAGCGAGTCACAGAGCACATCTGATAGTTATGTAGATAGTTTCTTTGCTGATGATGTGGCCTAGTTTGGTAATGAAACATCTGCAAGAAAATAACGAAGCTGAGGGAGCACCAAGGACTCCACAAATAAATTTCTTTCCATGTATAATGTATATTGTTGGGTTTTCCTGGTAGGGTCTACATAGCGGGTACTAAGAATTGTTATTGCTGCATTATGCTTCCTATAAACATACAGCATCAGTGGTGGGATTCAAAAAATTTGACTACCAGTTTTTCTTGAGTAGCTTGGTGGGCATGGTGTGGTTTGCTGGGTGTGGCAGGGGAAGGATACTGCAAACTCTCTATTTCCACCCCACTCCAGGGGAAGGGTACTGTAAAATCTCCATTCCCTTCCCACTCCTGGGGGAAGATTACTGCAAAATCCTATTCCCTCCCCACCCCAATTAACCTGAGTTCCAGCTCCATTTTCCTGTGCAGGGCAACAAAAGAAGACCCAGCTGATCAACTAGGACTTGGGAGGCAGAGAATAGATGGGGGAAGGGCCAGTCAGAAGTGGTATTTGCTGGTTCTCCTAACTATTCAAAATTTCTGCTACCAGGAGACTTTCGGTTTGCAAGGCTTCGGCAGCGGCAGGAATCCGTGATTGTGCGCGGTTTCTGCTGCGCTCGCCACTGGAGTGCCCACGATCCAGCTGGATTTGGGGGCTATAGTTACCCCGTAGAGGTAACTGAAGATAGGGGATATCCAGCAGGGGTTCGGGGGAATCGCAACCCCCCTCCTCAGCTGACTTAACTCCCTTTTCCAAAAGCGATGGAGTGGCGATCAGCAATGGCCACCACAAAAAAGCTTTCATCCGGATAAGAATGTGCAGCAGAAAGCTGAGAAAGTGAAAGTTTTTGGCTAACTGGAAGAATAAGTAACATTTAAATACCCTGGAATTTAAGCTTCATTAAAGATACATTGTTCCCGACGAAGACGGAAAAAGCGGTGAATGAAAGTTAAAAGGGAAAGTTTGTTTTTGCTTACTCTCCTTCCTTACGGTGATAGCAAATGAATGGAGAAATCAGAAAAACCCATTTTGGCATCAGCAGGTAATCTTGAAAACTAAAGCCAAGGGGACAATAAAGATTTCTGAGTATCGGGGGGGGGGGGAGAGAACTCTTTTTTGCTATAAG
>BLBF01000006.1:14354820-14376951 GCA_015471245.1 Laticauda colubrina
GGGGGGGGGGGGAGAGAACTCTTTTTTGCTATAAGTGGGAAGGGAGAGGAAAAGAATAAATATTAAGATTTTGTTGGAGGAGGCTGCTTGGAATTTATAAGAACAGAGCGAAACTGTAACAAGACTTCTAAAAGATATATTTTAATTGGAGCTTTGTAACTGAACTATAACTCCAGGAAGAGAAAGTATATGAAGAAGAAAGTGCTAAATGAAACCTGTGTATATTTGGATTGCTTGGTGACTTTGGGACTTTTGGAAATCATTATTTGAAAGACTAAAAACATTTGGGTTGTATAAAAAAAACTTTTTACAATGGCACTACTTGTTGATGAACTGAAAATTGAATTTAAAAAGCTAAAAGAAGAGGAACAAGAAGGGAAGGGCTCTTCTGGATCTATTTTCCATTTTTTAGAAATGGCGATTTATACCTACCAGAAACTACAAGAACAAGAAGATTGGGATGAAGAAGAAGCCATCTTTAATGAACAAACAACTTTAGCTGGAGAAGAAAAGGGAAAGAGGGGAAAGAGAATGGAGAATTTAAGATTAAAAAAACAACCAAAAAAGGAAAAATAAGGTGAAAAATCAATACAATGTCAGAAAGCAACAGAAAAGAGGAATACAGAAGAAGGTGGAGATTAAGAAGGTGGAGATTAAGAGACAAGGGGGTAAAAAGGCAGGATTGGAGAAGAAAGGAAAGGAAAAAGGGAAGATAAGTTAGAAAGGTTTAAAACAAGATGTAAAGAAACAAGATTTATTCAGAGATAGTGGGTAAAAATATGATTTAAAAAAGAAACTCTGCAAAAGTACATAAGATTATATTGTTGTATTTATATCTGAAATCATGTTAGAAAACTGGATTTAATAATAGAGTTTAATTTGCTATGGATTATTGTTTTAATTATATTATAAACTTATTATTCTTTCTTATTTTATAATATAGTATGTGGCTTCAGAATGTACTAAGCAGAATCAGAATGAAAAGTAAATTTAGGGGAAAGATTTAAAGGCATTATACTTCAGTCAGTGATTATAGGAGAAATCTTGTGTTAATGAGAAAAGATAATAGAAAATTGAAATATAACAGACAAAATATATATGCATAATGATTTAAATTGAGATGAAATAAATAAAATAGAATTAAGAGAGTATAAAGAGGGGAGAAGCTATATAGAAAATGTAGAATGGAGAGGAATACAGAAGAAGGTAGAGATTAAGAAGGTGGAGATTAAGAGACAAGGGGGTAAAAAGGCAGGATTGGAGAAGAAAGGAAGGGAAAAAGGGAAGAGAAGTGAGAAAGGTTTAAAACAAGATGTAAAGAAACAAGATTTATTCAGAGATAGTGAATAAAAATATGATTAAAAAAGAGACTTTGCAAAAGTACATAAGATTGTATTGTTGTATTTATATTTGAAATAATGTTAGAAAACTGGATTTAATAATAGAGTTTAATTTGCTATGGATTATTGTTTTAATTATATCATCAACTTATTACTTTTTTATTTTATAATATCGTATGTAGCTTTAGAACATACTAAGCAGAATCAGAATGAAAAATATATAATATTTTAAATGTTAAATTTAGGGGAAAGATTTAAAGGCGTCATATTTCAATCAGTGATTACAGGAGAAATTTTGTGTTAATGAGAAAAGATAATAGAAAATTGAAATAGAACAGACAAAAGATATATGCATAATGATTTAAATTGAGATGAAATAAATAAAATAGAATTAAGAGAGCGAAAAGAGGGGAGAAGCTATACAGAAAATGTTGAATGGTAAATAAGATATGAAATGGGATAAAAAGTGAGCATGAATTCGAATTTATGTCTGTATAAAAAGATGTAACCCAGGAAGCTGCTTTCCAAAAAGAAGTTTTATGTTTTTGTTTTGTGTTTTGTTTGTGTATGTTTGTTTATTGAAAATCAATAATTTTTTTTCAAAAAAAAAAAAAAAATTCCGCTACTGGTTTTCCAGAACTGGTCAGAACCTGCCAAATACCACCTCTGTGCAGCATATCCTTTTTTTTGTTATAGTTATAAAACCTGCTTCACAAATTCTTGCTCAGTTTAGATTCTGCTCCCAAGAACAGCTCTCTGTCCCAAAGAATGTCTCAACCTCCAACAGTCAGCAGATGACAAATCTGATTTCAGATTTGCCTCAAGCACTCTGCTTGCAGAAATTTTTTTTTTGATATAAAATCTCGGGTCTTGACTACAAAAGATATTTTATCTGAACTCACTTTGAATGCACATTACAGTAATTACTGGCATTTGTCACTTGCAAAAAGGCCACTCATTATAACTTGTGGGTTATGCGCACATGAAATGCATTTATATTTTCAAGGACTCCTGGGAAAGGCATACAGAAAGAGGAACCAGCCTCATAGCCAGTCAGACCATTGATCCAGTTACTCCAGCCTCTTGCCCTGCTGAAAACACAGGCATGGATTTCTAAGCATAAGAGAGGAAGTCAGGATAATCAAAAATTAATTTGAAATCAAATATTAAAAGTAGACTGAGTATAAAAGGAAGCCATATCCTGCAATTTCCGTGTCCTGTAATCAAGCTTGATTGATTAAATGAATGATTTGTGGCACAAATTTCAATGTTGACTCTTAGCAACCAGACAGACAGATGTCCCAAAGGTGCTTTTTTCCAAAAGAGAACCGAACCCAGGTTTCCCTACTTTTAGTTTAGCATTTTACAGTTTGTCATACTGGCTCTCTTATATCCTCCTATATTTCTGCTTCATAGTTCTTTGTTTGAATGACCACAGAGTTGCTTATGCTTCACTGCCTATCTGCAGTGTATTCTGATTTCCAGTTGTTTAATAACTGGTCAATAAAAGTTATTTTTTCCTGTTTATGTTGAGATCTCAAAAAGCAGAATATTGGTATGAAAAAGCAGAAAGTGAAAAAGGAAGATATTGGACTACAATGAGATATTGTGATTACTTAAAATAAATTAATATCAATATTTCTAAATACTTGCATCCTACAAAAAAATTAAATAGATTATCTTAGCTCACAGCTAAAGTAGGACCAGAGGTGGTATTCAGCAGGTTCTGGCTAGTTCTGGAGAACTGGTGGTGGAAATTTTGAGTAATTCGGAGAACTGGCCAATCCCACCTCTGACTGGCTCCGCCCCCATCTATTCTTTGTCTCCCGAGTCCCAGTTGATCAGCTGGGTCTTCTTTTGTTGCCCTGCATGGGAGAACGGAGCTGGAAAGCACGTTAGTGGGTGGGGTGGGAATGGGATTTTGCAGTAACCTTCACCCTGGAGTAGGGAGGGAATGGGGTTTTGCAGTATCTTTCCCTTGCCACGCCCCACCAAGCCATGCCCACCAAGCCATGTACACAGAACCGATAGTAAAGTGGAACTGAGTGGAACTTTTATTATAAGGCCACCAGATATTCTAATACTTATTTCTTTGAGTACCATTTTTTATGAAGCCAAAATAGAACTTTCTAAGCAGAATTACTGTACTCTATGACAACAGTAAATAAAATGGAGCAAAAAGGAAATTAAAATCAATGGGACTGAATAATTTTATTGATCACTTATTATATTGATTGAGTACCAAAAAATGACAAAGAAAATAAATAAGACAGAACAAGAAGGAAGAAAAATAAAACCTAGACCAATTTAAAAGAAAATAGAAGCAAAAGCATAGAGGGCATATATTTATGAATAGATACACAAATCCACACATTATATTTCAACAAACAGTAGACATGTTCTATTTTAGTTATCCATAGGTAATCTATATTAATAGTTAATTTATTCGTCAATTGATAGCAACATCGCCTCTGCAGACTCTTTAGTAATTGGGGCCACGTATACTTTCCAATGCTGAAGAGGATGAGCAGATTTCTCTAGCATTGCATGTGAAGCAACATAAGTGCCTTGTCATTTGTAGATGGTTGCATAGCTGTCTCATTCATATGTCTGCAAATTGTAACATTTTGGCTAGCAGCAAAGCACAGAACAGGAAGTTGAATCAACCAGTCAGCGGGGAGGATATACACCTCTGCACAATGCACTGTGCAGACATTGTTGGAGGTATTTATGTCAGTTCATCTGTGACTTACACATACTCATCAACTCCTTCACAGTTTAGGTATGTGGCAACAGCGACCGGCAATCGCAGCATCTTTATCAGCCATAAATCTATTATCTGAAATTCAGTGTAGAGAAATGTAAAGTCCTACACTTAGGCAAGAAAAACCAAAAGTACCCATATAGACTGGGTGAAACCAGGCTCAATAGCAGTAACTGTGATAGGGATCTTGGAGTTTTAGTGGACAACCAGTTAAATATGAACCAGCAGTGTATAGCAGCAGCCAAAAAAGCTAATGCAATCCTAAATTACATGAACAGAAGGATACAATTGAGATCAAGTGAGGTACTAATACCACTATATAAAGCCTTAAGCCCCTGTCACACTGCACCAATGGATGCAAAGAGGATGTAAAACGGACAAAAAAGCTTGCCATCCATTGCAAAACGCGATGTACTCACTGCCTCCGTTTTGCTTCCTCTCTATCCGTCCAGCATCCGTTTATTGACGTTTCATCCGCTCAGAAAGTTTTGAGCTGCTCAAAATTTTTGCATGGAAAATGTATCCAATTTGTCCATTCTGCATCTGCTACGCATCCGCTACGCATCCGCTACGCATCCGTTCTGCATCCGTTACGCATCCTCTATATCCGCTAGGCATCCGTTACGCATCCGCGCAACTCGCATCCACTCGGACGCAGGGAGGAAGCGGAATGGATGCGGAACGGATGCAGAACGGATGCCTAGTGGAAACAAAGCGTTTAAAATGGAAAAAACGTTCATAGAGGGGACCTATCTTGGATATTAAGGATGCCTAGAGGATGCCTAGAGGATGCCTAGAGGATGCCTAGAGGATGCCTAGAGGATGCCTAGAGGATGGCTAGAGGATGCAAAGGGACACCTATACTGCCTATAAAAAGGGGGAGCAACTCGTCTGCATCTCACTTTCAGACCAGCAGCCCAGCTGTGCAGATCTCTGCAGCCTTCATCTGACTCTTCCTCTTCCACAGCATCCAGTCATGTCCACCATGGATCGTAACACAGTCCTTTTGGCAGCCACCATCCTTGTGAAACAGTGCAAAGCCATCTACAGGTTCTGTGAACTCTACTACGGGAAGAAAAGGAGGCGGCCAAGAAGCATCTGGGTCCGAAGATGGATCGGGAGAAGAGCAGAGTACGGACTGTACAACAAGCTGATGGTGGAGCTCAGGAACGAAGACACTCGGGCATTCCAGAACTTCATGAGGATGCCTCCAGCCATGTTTGACAAAGTTGTGCAGCGGCTGACACCCAGGTTGACCAAAGCAAACACCAACTTCCAGCCCTGCCTGGAACCTGGACTCAAGGTGGCACTCACTCTGTGCCACCTGGCCTCAGGGACCACCTAGAGGAGCATGCAGTACGGCTGGAGGGTGCCACACAACACCATCAGCATTGTGGTCAGAGAAATGGTGCAGGCCATCATCGAAGAATACAAGGAGGAGCTCCTCCAGTGCCCCTCCACTGATGAAGGATGGAAGAAAGTTGCAGAGCAGTGGTATCAGAGGTGGAACTTCCCACACACCGTTGGAGCCATAGATGGCAAGCAAGTGGCCTGCAAAGTACCACCCAAGTCAGGCTCCACTTATTTCAACTACAAGTGCTTCTTCAGGATTGTCCTCTTTGCCATGGTCGATGCTGACTACAAGTTCATGTACATCGATGCTTCAGGCAGCAGCTCATGTTCAGATGCCCAGGTATACAACACCAGTGACCTCAAGGAGGGGCTGGAACGCAACCTCATCATGGGCTTTCCAGATCCAGACCCCCTGCCCAACGACACGCAAGATGTGGCCTACTTCATTGTGGGGGATGACGCCTTCTCCCTCAGAACCTACCTCATGAAGCCCTACACTTCCAGACTCCTCACCCATGAAGAGAGGATCTTCAACTACAGGCTGTCCAGGGCAAGGTGGGTGGTGGAGAATGCCTTTGGCATCCTGGCCAACAGGTTCCAGGTACTTCTCACCACTATGCAGCATCGCCCAGTGACTGTGAGGAGGATCGTGGAAGCTTGCTGCATCCTGCACAATCTCATGCACACCGACTACCCAATCTTGCAGAACAGGCTCGTGGACCTCCAGCAAGGCAATGGGGACATGGAGCCTGGGGAATGGAGGCAAGGGCGAAACCTGATAGACACTCAGGATGTGCAAGGCCCCAACAGAGCCTCATGTGAAGGGAAGAAGCAGCGCAACCTCCTGAGACACTGGTGCAACTCCCCAGCTGGAGCAGCGGAGTGGCAAGACAGGATGATAGATGATTAATGGGTGCTTCCTTCAGCCTGTCTCATCACACGGATGAGATTGGGCCATGTTGGGCCTACAATGAACAGGGCATTTAATAAAGAGTTGTTTATGTTGACATGTGTGGATCAATGATTACATTATTATTGATAATAAAGGGCCAAAGGTGTGGCACCTGGGATGGCTGACCATACAGTCCCACTATGCTTGCACTGGAGGCTTATCTATCCCACTGCTATCCTTACCCATCCCACAGCTATTACCCATCCCACAGGTATCCCTGCCCATCCCACTGCTATCTTAACCCATCCCACAAGCATGCAAAGGCTTAAACCAATTCTAAAAGTTTCCACCAAGACTTTATTACAAAAAAGAAATGAAGCAAGTGTGTGAATCAAAGATAAACTTTATTGAACAACAAGCTGTAAATAAAAAAATGAGTCAAGTGTCCAAATAAAGTCCACAGGTAGCCAGCTACCCAGTCTCTGGCACTCTTATTGGTCACTCGGAGGTGTGCCCAGTCTCAGGGGTGAAGGGTCCAGGTGCTGTGGAGGTGGGTGGTGCTGGAGTGCTGGTCTGTATCGTCATTGAGATGCCTGGCCCCGAGAGGACAACAGGGGATGGTGTGTTGAGGAAGCTCTCAGACAGCTGGCTCAAACCCACGATGCTGAGAGGTCCTTCCTCCATGCCATGGGGTGTCAGCCCCAGTACTGATGACAGATGTACTGAGGCCGGGCTTGGCTGTGGTATGGAGGAAGGAGTAGTGTAGTGGGGCTGTCTGGTCTGCAGCTGGGTGAGGACTGGCGTGGGTGGCATCGCTGTCGTCGGTGGCATCATTGTCGTGGGTGGCATCGGTGGCATCAGTGTTGAACCGGTTGCAATGGTGTCGTCCGATGACTCTGTGCCTGGACTGGGAAGGGCTGCTGCCTGTGCTGCTGGACCTCCTGGTAGCCGTAGCCCTGGTAGGTGAGGGGCTGTGGGAAGCCTTGGAATGGGAGGGACATCACCTGTGGTGGAGTTGGAGGAGCAGACCTGGACTGGGTGGGAGCAGGTTCCTCTGGATCAGGAGGGTTGTGAAGCAGCTCGGTGATCCGGTCCTTCACCACCTGGTACTGGGGTTCCTCCATGTTCTTGAGGGTCTGGTTGACATAGGTGAGGAAGGGCTTGCAGTTGGAGTTCTGACCAGCTGGGAGAGGAGATCTATACTGGTGCGGATGGTGTCCCTGATCTCCAGCAGGACAGTGTGGCTCTGCCCCTCCTGCTGTCTGGCTCTCTGCCTTTCTATGGAGACGGAGCTGGGTGGTGGTGGATGCGGCTACGACTGTGGTGGACTCGATGTCTCCTTTCTCCCACCACACCAAGGAATCCTCCACGCGCTCCACCACGTCTACAACAGCTGTCCACGGGTTCTCCGCCGTGGCACGTTTCACAGAAACCTGCCTGGAGACAGGGACTGACACTCGGCCAGAAGAGGACTGGGTCTCAGCAGGCTGCCGGAGAGAAAGGGTTGTGAGAGGGGCTCCTGGTGCTCCTAGGTGGCGGATCTCACCCTCCAGGAAGCTGCTCCTGGCCATGACATAGGTCTCTCTGTCCGTCAGCTTAACCGTGGCCTGGCCAGATTTCTTCAGGTGCAGCTTCCCGTACCAGGTGTGCATGTGCTTCCACCAGCCGAGGAGTACCTCCGAAATGTAACTCATACTCTCCGCCCTCTCTCTCCAAGCAGCCTGCTTTCTTTTGGTGTCCCTGTACAGCCGGTGTCCCTTCCGCCACAGATAGTCATTCTCTCTCAGCCACTCCAGCACCTCATCCTTGTGTTCCTCCTCAATTAAGTATTGCCTCCTCTCCCGTCCCTGCATACACCTCTTCCTCCCTTTGGCAGGACCAGATGGGCCCTCATCAGAGGGGCTCCCAGGTGGTAGGGGCTGCTCCTCCACACCACCAGCAGCAGCAGCACCAGCAGGATCATCATCATCAGCATCATCATCATCACCAGCAGGATCATAGTCATCATCATCATCATCAGCAGCAGCAGCAGCGGCAGCAGCAGCAGGAACATCATCATCATCATCGTCATCATCAGCAGCAGCAGCAGGATCAGCAGGACCAGGATCATCAGCAGCAGAGTAAGCACCAGGAGCACCAGCAGCCCCAGCAGCAGCAGCCCCAGCAGCAGCAGCCCCAGCAGCACCAGCAGGACCAGGAGCACAAGCAGGACCAGGAGCACGAGCAGGACGAGCAGGATGAGCAAGACCAGGAGCACGAGCAGTACGAGCAAGTCCAGGAGCATGAGCAGGACCAGCAGGACCAGCAGGACCAGCTGGACCAGCAGGGCCAGCAGGACCAGTAGGACCAGGAGCAGCTTTAGCTGAGTACGCAGCAGCAGAAGCACCACCGCCAGGAGCAGCTTCAGCAGAAGCTCCAGCACCAGAAGAGCAAGCCCGAGCAGCAGAAGCCTCAGCAGAAGCAGAGTCAGGGACTGGGGGAGGGAGGGTGGCCCTGTCCCTCTTGGCATGGATGGCGGCAGATTGCTGAGGCTTTCGCTTCTTCCCCATGGTTGTGGGGTTTCTGGCTGGCACTGAGGCTGGCAGGGAGGCTGGCAGGCACCAATGCTTGCAGGAAGGCTGGCACCAAGGCTGGCAGGAAGCCTGGCACCAAGGCTGGCAGGCAGGCAGGCAGGCAGGCAGGCAGGCAGGCAGGCAGGCACCAAGGCTGGCAGGCAGACTGGCTGGCAAGGAAGATGGAAGGCAGGCTGGCAGCAAGGCTGGAAGGCAGGCAGAGAGCAAGGCTGGCAGGGAGGCTGGCCAGGAGGCTTGGAGGCAAGCTGGCAGGAAGGCTGGCAGCAAGGCTTGCAGGCAGGTATGCAGGCAGGGCAGGCAAGGACTCGATTTATCCTGCATCAGGTCTTTCCTCTGAATGCTGGCCACATGTGAGCTGCTTCCCTTTATATCCGCGTGGCTTATGCAATGCATCCCCCCCGCATGCGCAATTAACGCCAGGCATCCATTCGGCTTCCGCTGTGCATCCGCTAGGCTTCCGCTCTGCATCCGCTTCATCCGCTGTGCATCCGCTGTATCCGTTCCACGTCCGCTTTGCTGAGGCCCCCCGGAAGCCCTGCAGATGTGCCATCCGCTCTCATCCACTTCCATCCGCTCTGCGTCCTCCCCGCATCCATGTTATCCGCTTTGGTTATGCAAATTTTTGCCCCTTTTGAGAGCGGATAACAATGGATGGAACATTTTGCCCATCCGTTGTGTCCATTTTGTATCTGTTGGGCAGTGTGACAGGGCCTTTAGTATGACCACACCTAGAGTACTGCATCCAGTTTTGGTCACCACACTATAAAAAAAGATATTGAAACTCTAAAAAATTGCAGAGAAGAGCAACCAGGATGATTAGGGGACTGGAGATATATGAAGAACCGTTACAGGAAGTGGGCTTGGCTAATCTAGTGAAGAGAAGGAACAGGGGAGACATGAGAGCAGTCTTCCAATATTTGAGGGGCTGCCACAGAGAGGAAAGGATCCAGCTATTTTACAAAGTTCCTGTAGGCCAGGCAAGGAATAATGGATGGAAACTGGACAAGGAGAGATTTAATCTGGAAATAAGGAGAAATTTTCTGACAGTGAGAACAATCAACCAATGGAACAGCTTGGAAATTGTGGGAGTGCCATCACTTGACACTTTCAAGAAGAGATTGGACTGCCATTTGTCAGAAATAGTGTAGGGTCTCATACTTGGGCAGGGGGGTTGGACTAGATGACCTATTAGTTCCCTTCCAACTCTGATGATCTGTTTGTTATCTGTTACCTGTAGAAAATCCTCTTTGTTTGTCCAGACAACACTCTACCAGTTTGAAATATCGATCCAAATAAAATGGATGTTTGAGAACATAGTATTGGTCTCATATCAAGATATGAAGTAACTGCCACAGAAATTGAAACAATAACAGGAGAAGGTGCATGTGTACGTATAAATGAAGCAATAATCTCATGGCATGTCCAGTGCACTTCCTTCCCTTTTTTTTTCCAAATAGATTTATTATTGTGACTTACACCAGTCATGTTGAGTTGCACAGACTAACATTTGACTAGATGAGAGTAGCATAGCAATGAATAAATAGCAGAAAGAAATATTAAGACTTAGAAGGGAGCATTGATCGGGCGAGGGTCATGATGTGCTCTGCAGAAATCATAGCAATTTTGTTATTCATTTAAAATGTTTAATTGTTGTGACCGGAATAATAATGTTCCGATTGTGAATTCTGAGAATTTGTTGGGTTTAATAGGTTTATGTTGTTGGCACTATGCAAATTTAGTAATAGAAATTACATACATGTTTTAGAAAGCTACAGTGTATTGGCTCTTCCCTCCACTTTTGAATACTAACTGCTTTAACTATGTCTTGGAAGCCTACACTATACATTTTCATTTGCTTGATTATCAGTCAACAACCTCTCATTATTCTCAGTCATTAGGAGTGTATAGAGCCTTGTTAGGGGTGTGCTTCTTTCTCTATGAAGTTCTGAAATCCTGACCAAGTAAAGATATAAATTTGGTATCAAGTAAGCCTTTCCCTGTCTTGTAGCACCAAAATTACTGTAGTAATTTGCCTAGTGAGCAAATCAGGAAACTTAGCTCATAATTTTGACCATATTTGATTTTCAGAAAGATATTGCCTGGCTTCAGCTTTTTCCTTTTTATGGACCATGTTTAATTTGTCAATGATTTATGTTTTGGCTTTTTTTAAAAGATCAAGATAACCATGACAGAGTCTAGACCATGGAATCTGATGTTCAGTTTGTCAGCCTCATAGTGGCCATATAGATTAACTCAGGGCTATCATAAAAAAAAAAAAAATCAGACCAGGAATATAAAGAAATCTAAAAAGGAATATAAAGGAATATAAAAAGGAATATAAAGGAATATAAATGAATATATAAAAAGGAATATAAATGAATATATAAAAAGGAATATAAAGGAATATAAATGAGTAAAAATAATATAAAGAAAAAAGAAAAGAAAAAGGAAATCAAAGGGTACAAGAAATAAAAAGTAAAAGTAAAATAGAAAAGAAAGAAAAAAGATACAAAGAAATGACTTCTGATTTTTTTGCAGCAGTTATAAGTACAGTTACGAATGTACCACTTACTCTAGGTTACAACATGACTCTCTTCTTTACATAAACTATCCATTCTAATCATTCAAACCATAAATCTTAAATTCATTTGTTTTTATGTTTTGCCCAAAAAATCCATGAGGGATTAAGATGACCCATCTATTTTTAAAGTAAACTATCTGATGAAAAACTAGGCCATTTTGATACAGTGGTCAGCTCTGCCTCCAAACTATTAGCAGTATTTTGATAACTCCAGGTAGCATTCCATGCATCCACTCTCTGCGTGTCTGCGTGTCTGTGTGCCTGTGTGAAATAAGGTAGCCTGACAAAAGCATAACAATGCATATCTAAAATTGGTTGGAGTTTGCAATACAACACCATGATTCTGCTTTTGTGATTTTGATTAAAGCTGTTAGGGCTGCAAGTGCTCATAATTCCGTGAGCTTCCTCAACTTTTGGCCTACCAGTGGTCTCTCTATCCATTATTATTATTATTATTATTATTATTATTATTATTATTATTATTATTATTATTATTATTGCTGTTGTTGTTATTGTTGTTATTGTTATTATTGTTATTATTGTTATTATTGTTATTATTGTTATTATTGTTATTATTGTTATTATTAGCATATGGTGTTGTTAACATAAGCTAGGGGGCTACAATGCAAAGTAGCAGTTTGGCTGCCATTTTACCAGATAAAATAGGCAGAAACTGAGGCAAGTGATGGGAGCTCATCCCACCATGCAGTGCTAGGACTCAAACTGCTGGAGCAAAAACCATCTCTGGCATTGTTAAACCACTGAACTACCATGCCTCTTTGTCTCTTTCTTTATGCAGATGCTAAAAGTGGCATCTAGTAAAGACTTGCCCCATTCTTGTTCTTCCCTTGCATCTTTGCTTTCAGTGCCAAAGAAAAAGGAATCAACCAAACCCAATGAGCATGGTGGAAGGATGGCAAAGCTGCACTTGACACACAACTAAAATCTTATGGTATCTCTGGAAACCTACATAACTGGATAGAAGCATTCCTGTCAAACAGACAACAAATGGTCAAAACTGGGAGCGTCCTATCAAATTCTGTACCTGTCAACAATGGTGTCCCTTGTGACGTTTCAGTGGTGGACCCACTGCCACTGCAATCAAGTCTAACTGCTTTGATTCTGGTCATTCTCCTTTTCATTCTCCTTGCATTATGGATTTATCAAGGATACTTGTTCATTTTCTAATTTGTCCAAATATGGTGCTTTGAGCCATTTGTATCTTGAGGATTCTGGATTGATTTGTTTTATGATACATTTATTTTTGTTTGTTTTTGGATATAAGGATAAGGGCACATATGTATTGATGAATGTATATAATTATCAGTACATATAAAGACAGGTGGCTGCATCAGAGACATTAAGCAGAAAGCTTCTGCATCCCCTTAACAAGAATAATATCTTCCCTAGGATGGCTGGGATCAATAAACAACAAGTAAACCTCATCCTAACATGAAGTCAGAGGTCCTACTCAAATTCTATAGAACCAATGCATTAGCCAATGAAGTAACTCAACAAGGAAAAGAATCTCATCTTGGGGGGTGGGGGGCGGGGGGGTTGGTGGTGAAGAGTGAGTTACAATTTACAACTTTTCTCCATACGGAGGAAGATTCCAGGGGAAAAGGAGAATCCATCTGCAATAACTATCAGAGCTCACTACAAAGATTTCAGTTCTCCAGTTGAAGTATGTTCATACTAATAAACACAACTTTTGATTGATTATCTGCCATCACGTGGCTTTCGACTCCGGGTAACCACATAGATAGATCTTCTCAATGAAGATCTATCCATGGCTGGTTCTTTGAAGGCTCCCAATGGTGCACTCATTGCCACTGTAACTGTGGGATAATATGATGTGAGAACGAATCATTTAGTAATTGTAATGTACTGCAATGCTTAAATGCATTTCATCTCTTCTGTTGAGCCCAAACCAGCTGTCAAGGTCAATATTTATTTGCTGCACTGCTCTCACAGTTCTGTTTTTGCTGGCCTTATATTTTGTTGAAAGAGCTTCTTAGAATCTCTTTGGAAGCCCCTTTGCAAAGATTTTTGTTTAATTTTTTTGATCCTTAAACTGGACATTCAGCATTCCAAGGTGTAGTCTATTAATTCTAATCTGGAGATAAAAATATTCTAGGCTTTTGTTTCACTTTGGTATATTTTATCAAGACACTAAAATAAAAGCCTAGATTTATTTTTATCAATATGAATAGAACTTTAGGAAGAAGAAAAATCACATGACATCGTTTGCAGATGTGGTACAATGAAGTCAGCTCTTATGGAGGATAGAAGTAATGTCAATAAGCACAAATCCTACTTTTATTTTATGAGTTTATCAGGGAGATATTCCACTTGCCCTCCAACAGCTCAAGGTAATATTCATAAAATTCCCATTTCCTATTTTCCTATAAGAGCATCCCCATGGGATCAGTTGAACAATTAGACTGATTGGCTTCAAATCAATTGAATTTTCATGGCTTAAAGTAGATTTGGTCCTGGCCTCCGTGAAAGTCATGTGATCCATTTCCTGGAAGACAGTTAATATTCCCATGTTACGACTCCCAAATAATCCAAAGAAAAAGGCACAACTAATAGACAGCTTGGTGGCAAGAGCCATGGTGGCACAGAGATTAGAATGCAAGCTAATTTTGCCAACTACCAGCAGTTCGATTCTCACTGGCTCAACCTTCCATCCTTCCAAGATTAGTAAAATGAGGACCCAGATTTTTGGAGAAATAGGCTGACTCTGTAAACCACTTAGAGAGGGATATGAAGCACTATGAAGTGGTACACAGTATTTATCTAAGTGCTATTGCTATTGCTATAACTTGTCTATTTCACACTCATGGCACAAATGGCCATGGAGGCATTAGATGCACATATGTGGGATTTCAGAAGACTACATATTTTCTTTGTGTATTTTGCTTCATAGGTGACTTCAAGTAATTTAGCTATTTATCTGAGCTTCTGTGATAAGCTGGTTCCTGGATGCAGGGTAAAGTATCCGGAATCCAAGAGTCAAGAGTTATTGACATGTCTAGCATGGAGTATGACAATGTTATATCTTTTGAACTACAGCAATGAAAATTGTATTTCCAAGTATGATAACGCCAGAGCCCAAGTGATTAAGGTTTGGAATAAAACTGCTGAGGCCAGATTCAAATCTATTCTAAACCATAAAACCTCAAGTGATTTGGAAGCAATCACCACCTGTGTCGACCCTGAATATGACATAAGTGTAGCCATGTTTTAATACAATCATTTTTTTAAAGAAATTTCATTCAGTTTTTCACATAAAAAACAAAAAAGTTCTTTTTAGTGGACAACATATTTCCGGGTCATCACTTTTACATACAAATATGACAATAGTTATACATTCATTTATGCATACTTAATTCTATTATCACCTTTTCCATTCCAAACTTTCAGAAAGGAGAGAAACAAGAAAATTAATCCTAGTCTCTTACATTAATCTCAATCCAAATATCCTTTCATTTCATTTCAATTATTTCAAATATAATCCTTTGATATTTATTTTAAAAACAAAAAATAACAATATACGTTTGCCTAATTTAAAAAAATGGCCAATGTCTCTCCTTCCTTTTAATAGTCTGTATTAGCTTATTAATTTAAATAGTTCTTTGTCATATTTTCTTTCTGTCACACATTCTTTCTATAAATTCTAGATTAATACAAGTTTTAACACAAAAGAAAAAGAAACAAGCATAGGTTTCTCCCCTTTTACTGCTTTGTGTGTGACACCTCAGTGGTTAAAACATACGTTTATTCCCTCAACTTAATTCCCAATAAACCTTTATTTTTAAGTAGTTACAATAATAATCATTACATCTTTTCATTTGGATTCCGCAATATATTTTCCCCCCTTTATTTTATTTCTAATTTCAAAAAAAAAAAAAAAAGGGAAAGATTGACTATTTAATTCCTGGTCACTGATATTGACCTCATTTTTAAACATCTTCACATTCATTTCAATTATTACAATTTCTTCAATAGAACTTAACTTTTCTTCTAAAGATTAAAATAAAAATGTATATTCATCTAATAAGAGTTATCAGTATCTATCCCTCCATTAATAATCTATATTATCCTATTTTCTAAGTATTTTTTAATTACAAATATATTCTTGTTACCCCTTGTCACCCTGCAGAATCCCCCTTTTAATTCATCTATCATTATCTCTGAAAAAACCATTTCTTTTCATCATTTTACTACTTCCGTGTTTATTTCCTGCACTTGTTTCTTTTTCTTTTTAATAAAAGTTTTATTTAAGTTTTCACAAAACACAAATACAAACAAAATATCTTTTTTTGAGAACAGCGTGGCCCCGGGTTATCACTTCTCCATACAGACATAAACTCAGTACATATTTATCTTATACATTCTAATCCATATCTTATAACTATTTTCACAAGTTTTTCAATAGCTTTTCCCTTTCTTCCTCCCTTTCCTATAGCCTTATTTTAAATTATCTCATTCCTTTCTTAATTCAATTACATATCTTTTTCTCATTTTTAAAATCTTTCTAATCAATGTTTTTATACATTCATCTGTCCTGTTTACAATTTCATATCATCTTTTCTTATAAAGCAAATTTTCCCCTGTAATTACTAAACTGGAGTGTAGCACCTTTATATCTTTTTTCAAGTCTTATTTAAAAATTTAAATTACATCTTTACAGTTATAAAATTCATTTTCTATTTTATACCTCTATTTTATAACACATACCTATTTTCAGTCGAATTCTGCTTGGTACATTCCCTTAAAATACACACTAAATTCTTAAAAGAAAAAAGTATATATGTATATATATCTGTGTATATATGTATAACAATAGTAAATGGAATAATTATTCTATTCAAGTACAGCTCTGCCATTAATATTAATAACAATCTTTTACATTTCTATTTCTTTTCATTAATATCACCTTGTAATATCAGTTGTCTTTCACTTTAAACATCTATATTTCATATTTTACTTATTACTGTCTTTAAATAAAAAACCAAACAATAGTTATTAACAGTAGTTAATTAAGTTATTATTTTTATTCAAGTTAATCTTATCAACTGATAAAAATCTTCCATGTTTCTTTTCAGTTTTTTTCAAACGTTCTTTTTAAATCATTGAGAGCCTTATTCTCTTTAGAAACAAATATTCCACTACACATCAATAGAATTTTTTTCTATCACTTTAATCATCTAACATATTATATAACAATGCTATCCCATGCACCCTTGCAGAATCCTCTCCTTAAGTTAAATTTTAACCATTGTCTCTGTGTCTTTTAAATAGGTTTATACCTTTAATTCTTGTACGTTTTTCCTGTACCTCTACATCTTGTTTTTGTCTTTTGTGGCTTCTTTTCCTTTCCCTCTTCCCTCTCTTCTTCACCTTCCTCTTTTTATTCCCTTTTCTATCTGATTCTTCCTTCTGTGATCCTCCTTTCTGCTTCTTCCTGATATTATGATGACTTTTCAAATTACTCTTTTTTTTATTGTTGCTTCAGTACTTAAGTTTTTAACTTCCTTTTCCCTTTTTCCTTTTTTTACCCCACTTAAAATTGCTTGGTCATTAAAGATGGCTTCTTCGTTGTCCCTCCCTTCTTGTTCTGTCAGCGTTTCTTGTTGTTTTTCATAGTTTAAGATCTCAATTTCTAAAAATTGAAAAAAAAGCGAAAAAAATCCTCTTCCGTCTTGTGCTTCTTCTTTTTTGTTCTTTAAGTCTCATTTTTAACTCTTCAAGGAGTGATGCCATTTAAAAAAAAAATAAACAACCCCCAACTGATTTTATTTTATTTCATTAGGATCCTCCACCCAAAGTTCCAGGAATCATCCAATAATCCAAAGCTGTTTCTTGCTTCTTTTCTCACTTTCTCTTTCCAGGGGCTTTGTTCTCTTGTAACAAAGTTTCAGTTACAATGTATCTTTTGCAAGCCTTGTTAAAATTCCACTATCAATTTTTTTTTTTTAAAGTTCCAGGTGGTCTCCTCCATTTTCCAGATTCCACCCTCTTTTTTCCTTTTTCCCTCCGCTGCTTTCTTTCTTTTTTTAAAGAAAGTTTTTAAATTATCCAAAAATCTTTTATCCCTTTGACACTTTATTTTCAGCTAGAAATAACCTATCAATGTCAAAGTGGATTACTATCAATTTTCTATTCGAATCTCTTCTTCTTAATGTTCCAAATCAGTTAAAACTGTTGATGCTAGAGGGAAAAAAAGCCAATTCCATTTCCTTTCGCTTTCTCTTTTGCAGCTTAAAATCTTTTTTAGGAATAGTATTAGTCTTTAAAATTCATGTTCCGGGTACCTTAAATAGATGTTTTCCATTCAACCTGGTCAGTCAAACTTTCTCTTCTGAACTTCCTCCTGCACAATCTTGTCCAGTCGGGTTCTTCTTTGAGGTGGCCATTTCTGACCACCACTGCAACCACCTTTGGGAAAGGGAGTGATGGCCAACTGAGGAGAAGAGATGTGGCTCTCCTCAACCCCACTGATGGCTCCCCCTTCTTCACCACCTCTACAGAATGGCTTCAGCCCCAAATCTTGGCGGCTCGGGGCGCTCCAGCAGTGAGCACAGATTAAAACCTCAGATTATCATGATTTCGGTCTGTCGCTGAAGAAGCCCAAACTGGAAGTCCCTGCACCTGTTTCTTACTGCCTCTCCTCACCCTCTTTTTCCCATGTCTTTTCTCATTCTGGTTTATATCCCTCTCTTTCTTGATATCTTCCTTTCTCCTTTTCTGCTGTGCCTTTCTACCTCTCCTAATTTCACAGGTATTCCCCTTTTTGATTATCTTCTTAAATCTCAACTTTTTAGCCTTCCTTCTTTCTCCTCATCTTTGCAGTGTTCTTTGTATTAATTGTCTATTTAAAATGGCTTCTTCTTGAGTCAAGTCCTCCTCCTCTGAAGTTCTTTCTTCTTGTTCTTCAATCGCCCTTTCCATTTCTTCTAACACAGAGCAAAGTGATTCACCTCTTTCCTGTAGTAATTCTCTCAAATTTTTAAGTTCCATTCTTAATTCCCGAAGATATATCACCATTACACACTCTTATATTTTATAATTGTTGAAGTCCACAAAAAACACTTTTACTTTCCTTCCTTCTTCTTCAAGTTTTCAAAAATTCTCAATTGTTCCAACCCAGGGTCTATACCAAAAACATCAGTCAATCCCACAGGCAGTCTTTCCTTGCTTCTTTCTTTATTCTGATTCTGCTTTCACTTTCTAAAATTCTTACTTTGTTTCAATATTTATTTAACATTATATCAACATAAATTCATACAGAAACAGGATGATTTCCCTTTTGTTTGAGTTTAAGTTATTCGTCAGAAGATGGCACTCTCTGTTATACAAAGTCTTCACCTTTTCCCCCTATTTTATTATTTAGGGTTTTTCAAACCTCAGATGTTATCCACCTCTTTCTTCACTCCTGCACAAATCTTAGTCCAGCTTAGTCCTCCTCTTTGGGGCGGCCATTTTGGACCATCGCTTCAGTCATCTTCGGGGGGAAAAAGACCAAACCCAGGATGGGAGATGCGGCTCCCCTCAACCTGGCTTGCAGCTTCCCCTTACTCCACTGCCCCTCCAAGGAAGCTTCAGCCCCTAATCGCAATGATTGGGGCTATCCAATGAGAGCATGGACCATAGCCACAGACAGTCACAATCTATGGTCCATCAGCAAGGAGGGCTCAACCCGGATGTCCCTAATACAATCATTATACTTGCTTACATGGGTGGTTATACAGCTGGTTCTGACCAGTTCTGGAGAACTGGTTGTGGAAATTTTGAGTAGTTCAGAGAACTGGCAAATACCACCTCTGATTGGCCCTGCCCCCATCTATTCTCTGCCTCCCGAGTCCCAGCTGATTGTCTGGGTCTTCTTTTGTTGTCCTGCACAGGAGAATGGAGCTGGAAAGCAGGTTAATGGGGTGAGAAGGGAATGGGATTTTGCAGTATACTTCCCCTGCCATGCCCACCAAGCCACACCCACAAAACCAGTAGTAAAAAATTTGAATCCCACCACTGCTTTCTTAGCTTCTTTAGTATTTTGTAAAGGAGACCAAGGGTGTTCAGGCTCACCACATTCTAGCAACTGGGAGGAGGGAGTATAGATAAGGGGAGATGTTTTGGCTAGTGAAATTATTTTCCTGTAGGAACAGAAAGTGTGCCTGCACCTGCCTGGAGGAGGAGTTTGGAGTTCAATGGACAGATGAACTGTGAACTGATTGGAGAAAGTAACTATGGGGGGGGGGGGAGTTTCAAACTTATGCTTTTACTGGGTGTAATTATGGGATTTGGTCAGATCCAGAATTACACTAAACCTTGCCAATTTGATATGTTCCTAATAAAAAGATTTTGTTTAAATAATGGCAGCTTGTCTGTTCAACTGACTTCACAGGAATGTTTTTATGTGAAAAATAGGAGATGGGAATTTTATGAAGATTACCTTGAATTGTTTGAGGGAAAGTAGAATATCTGTCTGACAAACTAATAAAATAGAAGTAGGGTTTGTATTTATTAGTTCTAATTGCTTAGTATCCTAATATTTCCTTAAACTAGCTTCTTGTCTCTTTTCTTTTCCATGATGCTGCTACATGCCAGTGAGTTGATGAGCATGAAGCTACGTACTTAAATCCCATTGATCTCAATGGCATTTTAAGTTCATGTAATTTTATCTGGATTGCGGCTATTCCATTTACTCAGTGTATGCCGATCTAACATCTGCAGAAGCATTTGTATGTATCTCTCCTTACTGAGTCTCTCTTTGTTTTTTGAGGTAATGGACTAATTTTAATTAGCTTCTCATCAGTTTAATATTTTTATCTGCTCATTTAGATACTGCGTAATAAGCACATCTGAGAATCACTTTGCTCTCCTGCCCCAACACATTCTTATTCAGTGAATGACTGGTTATGTACCATAATAGTTTCTCTGGCAAATTAATGTATTTGCATAAGGATGGTGTTTAACTGATGCCTCAGATTTTCTCAAGTCTTCCACTTTTGCTCCCATTAAACAGACACTTCCACGCCCATTAATAAATTAAGTTCTGCATAAGGAAGGCCATAAAAACTGAGCAATAACCCAGCACAATGATCTTTTTCTCTAAAATAGTTGATTTCCACTAAAATATTGACATTCAGAGAGGCATTTTCAAGTCACCTAGTCTTGTTAAGAAACATGTACATATCTGCCAAAGAACCATGAAGATGCCATTTAAGGAAACAGATCCTATGAATAATGGATCCATTCATCACTTTACATTCCAGGTGTATAATCTGCATCCCATCCAGGAGATCCCACTTTATTTCTCCATCTGCCAAACACCTAAGTTGTTCAGTGATGGTATTCAAATTTTTTTTTACTACAGGTTCTATGTGCGTGATTTGGTGGGCATGATGTGACTTGGTGGATGTGGCTTGGTAGGCGTGGCAGGGTAAGGTTACTGCAAAATCCCCATTCTCTCTCCACCCCACTAACCTGTTTTCCAGCTCCATTCTCCTGTGCAGGGCAACAAAAGAAGACCCAGCCAATAAGCTGGGACTCGGGAGACACCAAATCAATGGGGTGGGGCCAACTAGAGGTGGTATTTACCAGTTCCCTGAACTACTCAAAAATTCCACTACCGGCTCTCCAGAACCTGTCAGAACTGGCTTAATATCACCTCTGAAGTTGTTGATATATATCTCTATCTTATGCTGCCACCCTTCAGTAGATGAGTTTTGTGTCTATTTGCATTTGGCTCTGCTGTTGTCATTTTCATAATTCATATTTTACATCTGGGAATCACCTGAACAGTGGGCATGTGCTCACTGCAAATGTGTGTTCAAATCTAATTGTTAATTAAAATATTTATTTATGAAAATGTATATTTATTCAAAGGCTGACTAAAAATCCAAATAATTAAAATACTGACTAAAATGTAAAATGAAAAGTTCTATCACTATAAAAAAAAATATATGTCCAAATGACTTCTAAAAAAGTTGGTTTCATCTGTCTCTGGAAGGCCATGACAGTACAAGCTATATATACAGTGGGAGTTGCTAAAGAGAAAGTTCATTTCCTCTTCTCACTGTATGCCTTGCTATGTGGGAACTGTCAGAAGTCTTCCCTAGTTGTTGAGATAAAATGGGCAGGATCTATAGAGGAAAGGACATCCCTAAGACACCAGATCCTGAGCCATATCACCTTCATAAACCAAACTTTTGAATTTCACATAAGAAATTTCCTGAAAATGCCACCATACCAGAAGCTGTTAGATGGTTCGTTTCCTTAAATATCAAATTATGACATATATCCTATTGGAATTTCTATGGTACCATACATGGTGATTTTATCGTGATTCTGCCTTAAATTAATATTTTACCTTGTATATTGTATTCCCCACATATTATTTATACACAAACACATACACATGTACTTTGTTGTTGTTTTATTTAAACTTATATTTGTGTTTGTATGAATATTCTGTTTATTAGTGTTATATTTCAGTGATTGCACTACCTCTCTAGATGCCAGATGCTAATATCTCTATCTCTATCTCTATCTCTATCTCGATCTCATCTATCTATCTATCTATCTATCTATCTATCTATCTATCTATCTATCTATCT